>OZ018334.1:100303990-101503990 GCA_963969495.1 Ceratothoa steindachneri | reverse complement strand
TATTTCTGGAGATACTTTTGGTGGATAAGAGATCCTTCTTGGGCATAATGTCATTGAAATATATTTTTTTGTTTTCGGGTAAAATAGGAAACTACCAGGTGCACAGAAACATAAATATTTGTGTGTTATTAATGATATTTCTGTCCCTTTCCAGACGCTACACGAATTCATCTGCTTGTTGAATACATAGCGATTTCTGCTGCCTCACGCCAGCTTGGTCTATTGGCTAGATATAACGAATATTCAGGTGGCGGAGAGGTTTGATTCTTCTGGGCTTATTTTTTACTCTTTCCACAAACATTTCATTATTATCATCAGGGACGAGATTAAAATGATAAGATTCGTTTTAATCCATCAAGGACTTTTAGAAATCCAAAGATATATTCGTTCTTAATTGTTAAAATGATGTTCACCGATGCCATTTTTACCTCTTGGAACTTAATAATAACGTAGTTATGCATTTTCCGAAACTAACTTATTATTTTTTGTTAAATTTGAAACTTTCCGCACAATTTGACAATTTCTTTCCAGCCTTTGGCGTGCCTAGTTAGCCAATAGTAAGCTATGTTATATCTACAGATGATTTAGGCATGCGTCTTCTAACTGATTAACCAATATCATCCTTCGTTATATTTCGGACGGTTCGTGCATGGCTGCGTCTTCAGTTTAATTGTTAGACTGGCGTGTTTTGGTTGTTTTAAGTTACAATACCAAATGATACGTGGTGTCTTTGATTACGATATTCAAGCCTTACAAATATATGGGGTTTACAGTTTAATCCCGCGAGTTATTAAATGTCTTACATGCAGGAATTGTCAATTTAGCCGCGATCGAAATTTCGTTAACTGTAATATAATTGCAAAAGATTCGAAAGGTAGTAAAACCACAAGCAAATTTTAGGTTAGTACATTTATGGGCACGCGGTTTTCTAATGCCCACATTTGACCATAACTTTGTTTCAGCGAGAAGCTAAGGAAAATATCGCTAATGTAAGGTTAGGTTATGTTAGGTTCTGATTCTTGATCCTTCAAATAAATTTGTAAATTTGTTTATCTTATGCATTTGTATGTGTCGTGGTGTGGCATTATATTATATCAATACCATATTATATATATGGGGAAGGGACTAATAACTTAAAGGCGAACCGACAAAGGGGCGGAATGCCGCGAGTTTCGACGCGCGGAGCAGCGAGAATAGAGTGCAAAACGAGGTCAGGTAAAATTTGGGCAATGGCACAGCTCAAGGTTATTTAAAGAGGCATGCACAAAAATATAATTTTACTTACAAAAAATAATAGAATCAATGGGCAAAATTAAATTGATAAATGAGGGGGGAATTACAGAGTTATGCATCAGACTCTGAAGTTAGAAATTAATGCGTTACACAAAAAGACTATTCCAATGGGGAGGATTAACTCAAATGGGTTGCTGAAGGGGATGGGGGGGGTGGCTTATGGAGGATTCCAGGTGAGACGTCAGGGTGAGGTTTCACGGATGTCTTCTGCAGGCAATAAACGTGAGAGCTATGGCACTCGGAGCTTCTAAGCGGGGAGTTGACGTGATGACGGTTCTCCAAGGAGGGGGAGGGGGGGTAACGTCTAGTCCAGGGAAGAGTATTTCGGCCACCTGAAGACAAGGAGGGAGTGAGGAGGGCTTCGACAGGAGTTGATGAGTGGAGTCAGAAAATCGCGTGGTGGCGATCGTCAAAATGGAAATACGTCACTGGCTGGGCTAATTTCAACGACACGAAATGTTCAGCCGTCTCTTTGCTTCGTTGTTAAGCACCTGACTTGGAACTCGGGGGAATGCTTCTTGGATCCTGGCAGGACTCCTTAACTCTGTATTTCATACCTGGAAGACAAACCCTATATATCTGAGGCTCCCCCCGCAGGGGTGGGGGAAACATGGGGTGTTTGGCCAGCGCTACTCTCGAATGGCCCCAAACTTTCACGCCCAGGTGATTCTAACCCGCGAGAAGGTGGTCCGGGGTAGACGCGGTTCGAGGCTACCACTTGTAGATGGGGCGGGGGGGCTTATAAATTTAAGCCTAACCAAATTCTAGAATTTTCTTTAACGCATGGACGTCAATTCCGTGCTGGAAAAGAAATTACATGTGGAATTCTACCACACATCTCACATCCGAAAGATGATGCTTTAGAGAGCAGTTGCGTAGGAAAGGATCATCCCACCCGTTGAACTAGAAATATCAAGGGTCTAGGGAAATTCTGACCTGCTACAACAGGTGTACACACAAAAAAAACGTGAATCTGAGCTCAGCGGGAATTTACAGACATAAGCCTTAAACGGGTCAATTCTAGAGACAACTTAACTAGCACAATTTTGAACTAAAAAAATCACAGGAGAACATTGGCGACATTTCAGGGGAACCCCCCTAAAAAGGATGCAATTAAATGGAGGCATGAATATGGGACTAATGACTAAACAACTTAGTGGACCAAAAAAATCATAATTAAGAACATTAATGAGATAATGTATACATAAGGGATTATAATATCGGCAAACTTTTGCCAAGCATTTAACCTCTACGTTATAGGAGAAATACCATATAGAGGAGATAAGCATAATTCTCTAATTATTTCCCTTATATCATTTATTATACATACCTTACATAGATTATGGTTCATTATCCAATAATTGTAAGTAAAGTTACTTATTTAAATAAAGTGAGCTAAACCAGAAATTGTATGTTATTACAAAATAATTATCAAATGAGATCCTTAAAGGAATTGGGAAAAGTAGGCAGATGAAACTTAGAGGGGTGGTGTATCAATGATAACAGGAGAGTAGGTAGTAATTCTGGCGAGGGAAGGTCTTATATAATGTAATCTCCAGAGATTATGTTGTAATTATAATTGAATAAAATGTTCTTGAACAGAACAGAAGTCGAGTTAAGTGATTAGTATAAATTTCAACGTATCCAACAGATGATTAATGAAACTGACTTTTGAATCGCCTCATTAAATGGGTACTTCAGGCCTTTCCGTGGACCTCATGTCACTCTACCGGAGTTTAATTTGTTATTTTCCCCTTTTTTTTGACCGATTTGGCTAAAATTTGTATTTCTCTAGTAATAATTGATAATGGGTTTTGGTGAAGATTTTTTGCATCATAATTTATTTTTTAATACAGAGGTACACCAATAATTAAATAAGATCACAATTGTGTGCGGCAGGGTAAGAATATAGAAAATAAGGTTGCAACTAACGTGCAAAGAAAGTTTCAATTGTAATTGAATAAAGAGCTGATGGTAGAAATGCAATTGTATATTATCGCAAAAAAGATATGTTTCAAATCAGAAGACGAAAAGAAAAAAAATTGAAATGCAAAACTGTAGAAAATAATGCCTCAGTTAGAGAATATATACAAAACAACTTAAACAGAAGATGTACAACAAGAATCTTTCATAATACGCTTCAATTTCATCAAAATACGCAATCAATTTGGGGACACCCGGTAATTTGATATTAGCCATCGATCAACATTTCAACATAGATATAAATCGTATGCATCTACCACTACTTGGTTGAACTGATAAAACCATTTTTTATATCGACTTCCGTTAATTGAAATTTTTATCTTTATTTGTTTAAATTAAACAATAGAGTACAAAACTAATCCTTGCAACGATTTTCTAACTCAGAGAGAGGATCGAAATAATTTTTTAGAAATAACACTGTTATTTTACACTAAATGGAAAGACTGAATCAAGAATTAAAAGTATACTTAGAAGTATAACATAGAAATTTAAATAAAATATTTCAATAAATGTTGAAATTTTACAAGTTTTCTTCAAATTGGTGAACAAATTGTGAAGTTATAACTATTTCAAAAGTGTCATTGATAGATGAGGCAACACATATATACAAAACGTCTTAGAAACATGATAACTTTGTTGTGAGATGATGATATTGTTTGGATATCTGAACCTGGAAGTTGCCAGTAGTCAAGGATCGACCTGTTTGTAAAATATGTGAAATCTTTGATCTGGAATAGAGATGAGACAGGGGATCGACTCTTATTCGCAGTCATTAGCCAATAAGACAGACACTTTTGATAATGGCAAATGTAATTCCACCTTCATTTAATGACTCCGAAACTTGTGATTGTGAGAAAAATAATCAAGATTGCTATTCTAGTTACTATTGGAAATAGTTAGTGAGGATGCCTTAAGGATTGCGTTACAAATTGATCGCATTAATCGGATTGTTACTCAAGATTTTGGTAACAATAATCTGTTTCATTACGAAAATAACCTCAGATACTTCATTATTTAATCCACATATTTTGACGTTGAGTAGATAAGAAACAATTGAGAAAATATTTAAATACACTAAAGGAATCCCGGGTGTAAATTTAAAATCAAAATCCGAAACTTTTTTATTTATAAAGATTGTCGTGGGAGAGCTTCAATACTTGCGGGACGTATTCACAGGGAACACACAAGACATGTATTTCTTGGTCCGTGACTTCCGAGCAGGCACGATACAATAAGTCCTTCTTCACGAGATATGACACTCATTTGTTACCTCGGGTGGACTCACAATCGAGGGTTTTAGTTTTCTCCCAAAGAGGGAGGAGAGTTGCGCACTCCTGTTGGGCGCGGGCAAACTTGTCGCTCCGGAGGGCTTGGAACTCCGTGTCGATAGGGGTTTCCAGGCGAACGGGTGCATGGGATTCCAGGGTTACCTGTGTATGGGTAATCACGGGCTGGGCCACGGGATGGTCGTGGATTACGGGGCTCTGACCGATCAAAACGGAGCAGAACTGGATTAAGGCCGCTACCACTTTGGCCCAACCGGATATATAGTCACACTCGATGTGACAACGAGTTACTGGGAAACGACTGGCCCGGCCAAGGTATTTGTGGACCACCGCAAACTTCTTGTGATCGGGGCCAACAGGGGGAAGTAGGTCCTCAGACAATACGATGCAGGTGCATCCGGTGTCACGAACGAGGGTGGATACTCTTCAACCGTTCACGTTTTCGTTCTCGAATTTCAATCCACCAGGGTTGTTCTCATTAAAGAAGAAGTTTACCTGATGGTCCGAAATTTGGCGGGTGAGGGAGGATCGGGGGTCTTCTGAAGCAATGGAGGAGGAGCAGGGGAATTTCAGATTTGGTGCACTTGGTGGGACTGAGAGTTTGAGAATTGGGAGTTTTGAGGACAGTTCTTGCGGTTACCTGTGTACGGGTAATCACGGGATGGGCCACGGGATGGTCGTGGATTACGGGGCTCTGACCGATCAAAACGGAGCAGAACTGGATTAAGGCCGCTACCACTTTGGCCCAACCGGATATACAGTCACACTCGATGTGACAACGAGTTACTGGGAAACGACTGGCCCGGCCAAGGTATTCGTGGACCACCGCAAACTTCTTGTGATCGGGGCCAACAGGGGGGAGTAGGTCCTCAGACAATACGATGCAGGTGCATCCGGTGTCACGAACGAGGGTGAATACTCTTCAACCGTTCACGTTTCCGTTCTCGAATTTCAATCCACCAGGGTTGTTCTCATTAAAGAAGAAGTTTACCTGATGGTCCGAAATTTGGCGGGTGAGGGAGGATCGGGGGTCTTCTGAATCAACGGAGGAGGAGCAGGGGAATTTCAGATTTGGTGCACTTGGTGGGACTGAGAGTTTGAGAATTGGGAGTTTTGAGGACAGTTCTTGCGGTAATGGGCGGGAACTCCGCAGGTGTAGCAGACAATTGGGTTCTTTTGGTACGGCTCAACCGGAGAAGAATAAACGAGGGGCTTAACGTCTCGGTGTTCAGATGGATGGAAGTTTCTTGGCTTCGAAGGACTAGAAACTTTGATAAATCTTGGAACTAATTTAGGAGGGGCCTTAGGACCATAAAATTTAGTTTTAGGGGGTGATTGGGGAGCGATTGGGGAGCCTTTTTAACATCCTTAGTGTATAAATTAGGACTATACGCGTAGACATTGGCCTCTTCCAAGCATTCCTTAAAGTGGCACAACGTTTATCCTTAATGAAGGCGCGAATTTCGTGAGCCACGACAGCTAAAAGCTGATCTGTAAGGAAGAAGTCCAGAAGGGACTCGTAGACCTGGGGAATCTTGCACGCATCCAGCCAACACTGAAGGTGTCTTTGGAGGATGTACCCGTGTTGTCGAAATGTTTGGCCAGGGCGGATCCTTTACTGGCAGAATCGGGAGCGGTAGAATTTGCAATTAATATGAACAGCGGCTAACAATTCGGACTTTAACGTGAAATATCCAAAGTTGCTTCCGGGGGGAGGGATACGAAGATAACCCTTAACTGGGCGTTTAGGAAGATAAAAAAGCGACGACGCCATCATTTTCTAGATCCCATCTTTTGATCTGAAAGATTGTCTCAATATGGGTAAAAAATGATCCAAAGTCCTCTCCATCATTAAAAGCGGGAAGTTTGACTGAAAGAGTTTGGGGAATTTCAGCCCAGGAACTGATGGACTGAGAATCTATTTGATTTCGGCTCATTTCCAGCTTATGCTGCCTAATTTGTTCACGTTCTTCAATCTCCATTTTGTTCTTCTTCATCTCCATCTTCAGTTTGTTCTTCTCCATCTCCATTTTGTTCTTCTCCATCTCCATCTTCAGTTTGTTCTTCTCCATTTTTCTTAGTTCCTCTTCCCTTCGCTCTGCCCGTTCATTCCTCTCTTCTTCCTGTACGTAATTTAGTAGGTCTTTGCCCGAAAGACCTAAAATTTCACCCTGACTCTTAAATTTTTCAAAGGATGACATTGTTATGCAGTTAACTGAAGGAATACTAACACGCGAACGAGCTAGGATACTACTCACGCGAAACGAATACTTGTATATTCGTGAATGCCTTGTTCACAAGAAAATAAGATAGAGCTACCTAACTCTGCTGTTTCTCAGCGGAAAAAAATTAAAATGGTCCTACCGGAATTATGATACCAAAGACCTTAACTCTTTTGGATTAATAACCAGGAGAGTCTTCAAAATTCAAACACATTTAAAAAAATTAATTGCCTGGGACCAACACAAAATCTAAATAGATTAAAGTTTCACTGCTCTTCAATTAACTTGAACTTGCCTTCTGCCAGTACAATAGAAAAATTTAAATGAAAGAGATAGACGTGAATAACGAAGGAACTTCTAATGTTGAAATTAAAATGACACGGGTTCGTAAAACCCCAAACACACTTGACACCAAAATTATACAATATGTATATTAATAAATATATATGTCGTGGTGTGCCATTATATTATATCAATACTATATTATATCTATGGGAAAGGAACTAATAACTTAAAGGCGAACCGACAAAGGGGCGGAATGCCGCGAGTCTCGACGCGCGGAGCAGCGAGAATAGAGTGCAAAACGAGGTCAGGTAAAATTTGGGCAATGGCACAGCTCAAGGTTATTTAAAGAGGCATGCACAAAAATATAATTTTATTTACATCAAATAAGAGAATCAATAGGCAAAATTAAATTGGTAAATTAGGGGGAAATTGCAGAGTTATGCATCAGACTCTGAAGTTAGAAATTAATGCGTTACAGAAGGAGACTATTCCAATGGGGAGGATTAACTCAAAGGGGTTGCTGCAGGGGGGAAGGGGTTGACTTACGGAGGATTCCGGTGAGACGTCTGGGTAAGGTTTCACGGATGTCTTCTGCAGGCCATAAACTTGAAGGCTAGGGCACTTGGAGCTTCTGAGTGGGGAGTTGACGTGATGACGGTTCTCCAAGGATAGGGGGGGGGGGTGACGTCCGGTCCAGGGGAGAGCATTTCGGCCACCCGAAGACGAGGAGGGAGCGAGGAGGGCTTCTACAGGATTTAATGAGTGGAGTCGGAAAAATCGCTCGGTGGGGATCGTCAAATGGAAATACGTCACTGGCTGGGCTAATTCCAACTACACGAAATGTTCAGCCGTCATTTTGCTTCGTTGTTAAGCACCTGACTTGGAACTAGGGGTAATGCCCATTTGGATCCTGGTGGGACTCCTCAACTCTGTATATCCCAACTTTCTAAAACATTAAAGTTAATGCAATTATAAATCTAACCGGTAGAAAGTGGATCAAAGCAATCGACTTTATCCCTGCCTATTACCTGATTCCTTCTGCACAAAATGTCTGTGGTCTACCAGAAATCCAGACTTCAACAAAACCTCAAGAAATCAAAATAAAAGAAAAAGGTAGATATAAACTAATATATAGTGGTAAGACTATTTCATTCGACACATCTTCCTATATAATTAGTGAACGACATTTCACGCATGTAAGGAGTGGAGGGTGGAGGAAAAGAGTTTGCTTTGGTCTTGAGGAACTTAGAGTTTAGAATTCTTGGAATTGGAGACGTCTTTGATAACCGAAAAACGCTAATGTATAGTATCATCTTCCTCGCATTCTTTGTGCTTTCTTAAATCACTCCCGATTTCCTCTGAATAATTCAATTATTATCACAATTCGGGACATTCAGGAACACGACTAAGCCCCAAGTCATGTATGTATGCTAAAGGAGTTAGGTATTCGCTAGAAAATGCTGCTAATCGGTGAATATATTCAAGGTATTCGTTTTATCCGACGTTTGAAAGTACTGACGTTGTTGCAGTCTTTTACGATGAAACACATTCCATAAGTTTAGGATTCGGTTAAAAAAGAATTTCTACTGTTTTTTGCCATGTAAAAAAGAGTGAACCAAGGAACAGGATTCTCCCCCACCAAAGTGGTTTTTGGTGTCTCTTTTCACATTCCAGGTTATTTATTTGTTAACAAAGAGAGTGACGCTTTGCAATACAGAGCCATATAGCGACAACAAACGGCAAAGATATCAAGTGAACCCCTCCTTTCTCGCCTTTTATCTCCACAAGAAGTTTTCATTCCAAATAATATGAAGGACCCTACACACGTGTTCATAAGAGACACACAAATACGCCCTACTTTCCCTGCCCCATATAAAGCCCCCTTCAAGAATCTGCAGAGGCGCAAACATTCCTCAGGGAAGCAAAGGACGTTTTTGTGCTCACAAAGGAAACATGAAACGCCGAAAATTGAATTCCACCAACAACCAAATACAACTAACACTCTCATACAATCCAACATACACATTTCTCACGCATGACCGACATACACACTCCGATGGAACTTAGGAGCAAACACGACAAACTACATCTCAGCAGTCCTACGAAATCCACGGTTAAAAAGGGCGAACACCGTGTGTGTATAGCTCTGGAATGGGGCGACGAGTCTCTCTTTATCCGAAGGAGAATTAGATTTCCTTTCAAAAAGAATTCAGTTCGTAAAATCAAAAGAATTAATAAACTAACAAAAAAAAGAACAACCCTCTCAAATCCAAGAATAGGAACTAAAAGAAACAGATGAAGATTTGTGAATATATATATATTAAGTTTCATTGCTCTGTCACGCTATATCATACTATTGTTACCATATTTTCCTTTTATAATCATTATTATCTCATATCTTTTATTATTTCCTATCATGATTCACTTCATTGATTCTTCAATTTACCATTATAATAATATTCATGTACGAGATTCGATCTCTCTTAGGCGAAATCGAATTTCGAAATAACGAGATATTCTTTTCATCATCATGTCCATACCCTGTTTATTTTATATTTTTAAATCACTACTGATATTTTTTGTAAAGTTGGAGTCATATAACTATTAAATCAAACCTTACATATACCCACGTTCGATAATTTTACATTTTCCAATTATTGAAACGATCACACGGGCCTTACTTTATAAACCTTATCGCTCTTTGGGGAATTGAAGTCAGACATATTTGAATTATCGTTAGATACAATTGTTTTTTATATTCTTTAAATCTTTGTTGTTACCTCTAATTCACCTAGTTCGTCAGTTCCTCCTTCCCTTTCGTCTTCAATGTCAGTATCTCCATCTTCAGGAATATCATAAAATATGTTTGGTGGAAGGTCCCAATTTCGTGACTGTGGTAAAATTCTAGTTCTCTTTGGGCCATAAAAAGTTGAACACTCCATCGAATACCATTAAAATATTTTTGATAATTTAAATGTAATAAATTAAACCAAGAAAATGGGGTAAACCTTTAAATCAATACATAAAAATATGCAGAGCTAAGTCTTACATTCCATACTTTCTATAATTATTATATTACTCATATATATTATATAATTATAATATAAAAAATAGTACATTAAAATAGTTGACAAAATACACTCTCTATAATACATGATGTTGTTCTAGAAGAACCTTTGGGAGAAGTCCTTCTATCTAGAAAAAAATAGATACACCTAATATGCTATATTTTACTCTTTTGCGTTTCTACTAACGTAAAAATAATTGAAATAATAATTAAAATATAATAATTCAAGAAACCATTACTGACCTGTGATATGACGTGAAGCAAATCAAAGTGAGATGGGATGAAGAAATCACTTTGGTGGGGATTTGTCTCTCACGTTGGCTCAAATATTTGTGAATAAAAAATCATTTGGCAGAAACCTTCTGAGTTCTGTCTTCGGTTGTCAACTGGTAATTTGGAAGGATTTTTGAAATGATTCTAAACCACGTTATGAGAAAAAAAGAATTAATGTAGAAAGAGTACACAATGGTTTCTTTCGTTGATAATAAAGAAAATATCTAAATTACTCTCGTGTATATTAATAATTATGTATCGAGAAAAGTGCTCAAAAATCCCACAGTAACATTAGAAGTAAATCCCTTGTCTTCCAAAACGAGCTTTTAAAAATATCTAATTTATTCATGCCAACTTGTGATCTTTATGATGTGATTTCAGTTATTTTTGTTGTTTTTGTAGTTATTAATAAAATACTGGGTAATTGTGTTGAATTATTGCCTCTTGATGTGTTTTATTCAAACACTATTTTTGTTAGAACAATATTTTGGAGGTAATTGGTAAGATTATCTGTGGATAAGATTTTCTGTCTGCCTTCCCTGAAACCCCTAAAAATGGCGTTTTCCCTCATTACCGGTGGTTTCTAATTGGCCTCGTTCGTTTTTATACCATAGAAAGTAGTGTTTTCATGAAGTTGGGTCCCGGTCTAACTACTAGGTTAGTTATTAACTAATTAAAACTAAAATAACCGAAGTTAACGTGAAGTTATTTTAGGTAGGATCAACTCCTTAGTTCAGGGATGGGCAATAATTTTAAGCAGCGGGCCACATTAAGGCTTACGAGTATGTAAAGCTTTGCTGACCGCACTTAAACAGTTATAAGCAAATTTCGGATACATAGAATTTAAATGCAATTATTAACCCAAAACGGTGGAAAGATGATTAAAGCAATCGACTTTATCTCTGTCTATTCGCTAATTCTGTCTGGACAGAATGTCCTTGGTCTTGCAGAAATCCAGACTCTAATAAAACCTTAAGAATAAAAATAAAAGAAGGAGCAGATGTAAACCAAAATTGAGTGGTAAGACTATTTTATTGTCACTGCCCTGAACGATAAAATCTTTGGAGAAGCCTCGTTATAAAGTTCTACATAAATGTCACTCAAGGCTACACACCTAAACAGAACCGTGGCTGCCACAATAAAATAGGAAAGTATTTAAAATGGAAAATACAATAATTTATTTTTAATTGAAGGCAGTTCTTTATTCCATTCTTTTAACCTGACTATTTGATGAAAGCAAAGTTAAAATAAATCGCAACAAAGAAATCTTGGGGGAAAAACAATTGATTCGTTCATTCTTCCTTATTATGCTAGAAGCTAAATTTGAGCAGCTTGAGAGAATCCCTTGCGCGAAAGCAACCGGGAAAGTTTATAGGGAAGCTCTTATGAGGAAAAAGAAAGAGGAGGTTCCATTCTCTCCCCCAATCAAAATCAGGTCTCAATAATTAATGCCACGCATATTTTGATCAATTCTGTGACGAATGACCTCCTCTTGGAAAGGGTAGCAAAAGCGCATACTGTTCCGCTTGGAATTGGAGTAGGTCGATGGGGGATAAAGAAAATGGTAAAGGGATACATTTCTATGCTAGCCGCTTGTCCTTATTTACAATAATATGTTCGAAATCACTTAACTTTATTCATCAATATCAAATTTAACAACTCGCCCACATCTGATCCAACTTCACCAAGCATTTTCTTTGAAAAAGGTAATTGTTTAGATCATTTTTTTTTGTAATAAAAACACCCTTCTCGCGTCCAAGTAATTAAGATAGCGACCATTTCAACAGATTATACAGACTATTTCAGAAAATGGCATGAAAAGATTGAAATGCTTATAGGCCTCTCGCGTAGTCTGTGTGGTGGATATATAAATAGTTTCCCCTATTTTCTCAATTTATATTTCTCTCATTTTCTCTTTTAAGCTCTCATTGGTTCACGTAATATTTTCCTTAGCGTTTTCCCTGGTTGTGAAACCAGTTTTCATTCCTTTGGGTCTTTAAATACATATACATACTATATATCAGGATTCATTTAATTTTCAATTATTATTGAAAATTACATTGAAAATTACATTGCGTTGAAAGGGTGGTGGAATTTTTCATTAAAATCAAAAGAAAAAAACAAAGTGTTCACTTTTATCAGCGTATGATTTGCTCAAAACGATAATAAAGGCAGGAATAATTTGGATAAAATTATTCCCACATTGATGAGCGACAGTGAACAGCCCGCATATCCATGATTGAAATAATGACAAATGGTTAAAAGGAACCACTCTCTCTGACTATTTTAGGCGATAATTTAGTCATCAAATTATCGCACGTATTTCATTTTAGCGCTACCTATTAAATTTTTCAGCTGAAGTACAGGAGAAAAAAAAGGCAAGAAATAATACTCATTTTTAGTCGCGGGTGAGTCTACAACTTACGATGTCGTTCGGTCGGTCGGTCGGTCGGTCCCCGTTTTGCTTCTTTTCTTTTGTAATAACATTGTAACTATTCGGCCAATTACAACAAAATTTAAAACCCTTATGTTGTTTTATATTCCCTTACGAAGTTAGCCCGCGAATTATTTTATTTTTGCAATAACATCCTAACTATTCTTTCTTTCTTTCTTTAAATCCTGAGCTGACCACCAACATGGAAAAAGTCAGAAGACTTTAAATCCAAGGGGTCCCTGAGGGAGATCAGCCTGCAAATCAAAATACATAGAGACAAATGAAGAGTAAAGATGAAATATGAGGAAAAAAACAAAAACAAACAAACAGAAACCAATAACACCGCAAATCACGGGATGTCACCAGATAATAAGAATGAGTTAGCTCATCTCTTAAATGTATGGAGATCAGTAGATTCCACAACAGCACTAGGTAAACCCTTACACATCACGGTTGCAGCCGCAATAAAACTCCTCGCAAACTGGTTATTACTATGCCTGATACTAGAAAATGTCACACTAATACCAGTGGCTACCTGCCTTGTATTACGAGGAAAAACAGCTAGATCAGATAAGGACAAATGCAAAGGATTTTTATTACTGTAGTACATTTTATGCGACAAGCATCAACAACTGCCTTTCCGCCTATGCCACAGGTCAACATCAATACTTGGTAAAATAAATTTGACCAATGGCATAACTCTATCCATGAGCTTAAGATGAGAATCTGCACCTGACGACCACACAGGAGAGCAGTACTCCAAACGGGGAAGAAGGAAGGAATTAAAACTTTCTAATACATCTCCTCAAGATACCAACTTTCTGGGAAACAGATGAGGCAATATTTCGTATGTGCCTCTCAAATTCAATTTCTTGTCAAAAGTCACACCCAAAGCCTTGAAATTGTCACTGGTATTTAATACTGTTCCATCAATATGTAGATCAGGATGCATAGGCAGAAGTGTTCTGGACCGACTAACTATCATATTCTGAGTTTAAGGAAGGATTAGGCTTCATGACCCAAAGCTGACACCACTCATAGATACGCTCTAGGTCTCTATTCATGGAATTAGCTACTACATTCCTCAGACGGGGAGAATGAACAACAGCCAAAAGAGTTGCATCATCAACATATGCAATCAGTTTGTTTTCCAAACCATCACATATATCACTTGTATAAAAATAAATAACAAGCAACCAAGAACGCTACCCTGAGGCACACCTGAGATTACATTTCTAACACTACTATACAGGCCATCAGCACAGACCCTCTGGGTTCTGCCAAGCAAAAATTCACTTAAAGTATTAAGAAAAGTGCCAACAATCTCTCATAATCGTAGCTTAAAGATAAGTGCTCTATGATTCACACAATCAAAAGGCTGCACTGAAATCTAAACCTACCCAGAATGCCCCCGCAACTTCAACAAGAGCACTTTGCAAAGCTTTAGAGACTGACAAGAGTGTAGCACAAGTTCAAAACCCCTTACGAAACCAACAACGGTAATGATGGTAGCAGAGTATTATCTTAATCAAACCTACAAAGGCGCTTAGAGATCAGTTTCTCAAATACCTTAGATAAGACTGAGGTAATTGATATTGGCCTGTATTCTTGAAGATATGAGGAAGGCCTTAGTCATTTAGGCAATGCTGCAATATTTCCCATCCTGCACACTGATGGAAAACTAGCAAGTCTAACTAACTTGCGGAAAATTGTAGCAATTTTTGCAGCAATAAAATGCGCAGCCTTTTTCGAGAAAGTAGGGAATATCCCATTAGGGTCGATACCACCATGACTGTCAAGATTCAAAAGCAGGGTTTTAACCTCACTAGATCTAAAGGTCATTGAACACAACTTAGGTTCTGGAAAGCATGACTGAGGCAACAACAGCGACTCACCACACTGCTTACTATCAAAGAGGTCAGTCAAAGGTTCAGCCTTTACTTTAGGGCAGTAGATGGCACTTCCGTCAGCATTTAGGAGTGGGATCATACTAGAATCAACTCCAAAGAGTGATGACTTAAGGGTAGACCACCACTTATGATCACTACTACTGGAGAGCAGGAGCTCCTTTACACCATCATTATAAGCTATCTCAGCTCTCACATAGATAACCTGAGCTTTTCTTTTAAGCTCAGTGAAATTATGCCACCAGAAGTCGCATTTGTTGTTCCTCCATAAATGGTAAGCTTCTTGCTTTGCTTGAGAGGCAAGCTTACATTCAGCATTAAACTGTGGCTTATCCTTAAGTCTAAACCTGAGGAGTTTATAAGGGATTCTCCTCTCTATAATTGTGCAAAGATGGTCATTTAAGCATTCGATAATATTCGTGCTTCTATAAATATCCCTCCAACTGAGTGTGATAAGGTCATGGAGAATACCATCCAATCAGCACGGGACTTAAGGTAAACATTCCTAGAGAAGTGAACATCTGGAACAATCTGATCCATATCAACATTAATCTTAATAGAACTATGAGCAGATGAGCCTATTGGGTAATTCACTCTGCAGGTAACAATACCTGTAACATCCGTAAACACAAGATCAAGACGGTTGCCAGATTGATGTGTGGGTTCATTAATCAGCTGCTCACAGCCAGAAATATTTGAAAATTTTAAAGCAGCTACACCACGGTTATCTGTGGCAGTAACTGGGGTCAGCCACTCATTATGATTAGCATTATAATCACCAACGAAAATAAACCAAGACTTAGAGTCAGCCTCTTGAAATGCTGCCATTTTAGTTAACAAACACTCATAAATAGATTCATCCAAATCCGCGATCCTATAGTTGGAAAATACATAAAGATTTAAAAGTGTTCCAGAGACTTTAACTACCTGTGTTTCATGACATCCACCTTCAAATAACGGCCTATGAAATGCAGTGAAACCCTCTTTAAAATACAGAGCCCTTCCACGGGCTTTCGGGATGGCATTACGCTTGAGCAAACCAGGCTTTTTGAGTCATAGAATTAACAATTCGGAAATATGACGCAAATCAGACACAAAGAGTCTCAAAACAAAAGAGGATATCAAATTTATCGGCATCTACGTCCAAGTCCTTTTTATTCTTATATATTCCACAGACAATGCTATATAATATTCGACATTTCCGAAATCGATTTTGCGGACCAAAATTAAGTTCAATGTCACCAGAAAGTAGCAACAGCAACATGTTCAACAAATATAAAAGAAAGTTTCAGAACTTAAAAAAACAAGTAACAGGAACAATATATGCAAAGAGATTAGAAAAAATATTCACCCATGCGCGAAAAAAAGTACGGAAATAAACTCGTCAACTGGAAGGAGCCTCGACACCCAGCAAGGTCAAATACATCCTCAGGTTTATCAGACACCGGGGGAAAGACAGTAATGATGGTACTTTACAAGAAATAATAGAGGAAGACAAAGAAGAAGATAAAGATAATGCAACCTCAAGATAAACCACCAAGCATCCTTGGCCCTTCTACAAAGCCTGTCCAACACACTGATTGAACAAAATGAGAAAAAGCAAACTGATAGAATAGTGAACTTGAGTGTACCCCAAAGCAAGGAAACCCTAACCCAAGAAAATGGAATACCCCGGTACAAAGGCTGTTGCACTATCCAAGACTGAGAACAGGGGTTAGATTTTGGAGAGCCTTCTCCTAGAAGATCTGCCTACCATGGCTAAAGAGTCTCTTCTACCTGAACAGACAAGTCAGAGATTAAGAGTCTAGGGTGTTCGTTGTTGTCAAATGTGATGGGAAAGTTGAAGATTTATAAGGAATATGCCAGACTATTCAGAGTAGTTGTAAGCTAAGAAAAGGTCCATGACTAGAGAGTGTTCCAACAACAGGCTGTATTGGCAGGCCTTAATAGGGATCTAATTCTCTCTGGTCTTAATATCACAACCGACCGCTGGTGCCTTGACCAACCTACTACCGATTCTAACGAAATTAAAAACCCTTAGGGTGTTTTACAATCTCTTTCGAATGACATTGTCAAATTCCTGCGCAAGGTTATCCCGGGAATAATTTGTTTGAGAATGGAAAAAAATAACTATTCGGCCGATTTTAAAGAAATTTGAATCCATCGTGTGTTTTTTTATTCCCTTTCGAATGATATACTTGCCAAAGTCCTCCTAAAGGTTTGGTTGAATATGAAACAGACACATCCTCATTTCCTCCTCAGTTTTACGTACTCTCGCACGCTTCTTGTTTGTAATGTTAGGAAGCCTATTTCGCATATATAAGAAGTTGTAGGTTGTAATAAAATTGCTAAAGTTCCTTTATGAGGAATACTCCTCTTGAATTGAAATCCAAAATGTATTGATGGGCAGAATCGAATAATTTAATTTTAGCCCTTGATCAGTAGAAAGAGTGGCCAATTTTTCTTCTGTATGTAACTCAAGTTAAAGAAAGATTAATGAAAGGATCTCTAATCCAATCATACTTTTTTACCTTTAATGGCAGAAAATAGTTGTTGATGCTTTCATCCAGTGCTCTCAGATGAGTAACCGCAATATGGATCATTTCTTTAATGCAGGTAGACCGCAATAAAGGAAACAATCAAGATTGCCAGAAAGGGTGGCAATCTATTTTTCCAATTATTTTTCAATGCAACTAACTTGTCTGTTGAAATAAGGATATTTTCGTTTCCACCTCGCATGCTACCGTTTCTTTTATTTAGTTCACTAAATATTTTTTTTAAGTATTCCATTTTAGACATCCAAAACTCTCAAAATAGGCTTTCCCAGAATTTCTCCTGTTTTTCCTCGACAAAAAGTGATAGTATTTTTTTATATAATCGACCATTTCAACCACTTTCAACTTTTAAATCTTCCTGTGATATTTTGAAACGAGAACTTCTCTATGTAGAAAGCAAAGACCAGGAATCAGATTCGCATTTTCTTCTCTTGCGACGGATACAAATCTCTTAATAGAGCCGGTCAGGCGTGGGACTTCATCGGTGCAAATGGCGACACAGGACTTCCAAGACAGATCCATTTCTTTGAGGTAGACTGGTACCATAGCTAAAATATCTTTACCTCTTGTAGTTGTGGGCATTTCTTTACAACACAAAAATTGATTGATTATTTTATTTCCGTCAATAAAACGTACAAATGCAAGCAATTGACCTTTATTATTGATGTCAGTGGATTCATCCACGATTAATTAGAATTCTGAAGCTTTTTCCGAACAGTATCTTCAATATTTTTCGATAAATCTCGGATTCTTCTACGTAATGTATCATTTGGAAGTGGGATATTGTTCAATTCTTTCTCACCAAACATGGATTTTACCCTCTTTTTGCAATCTGCGAGGATGACTGACTCATCAAGTGTGAGAGATTTAGATGTTAATGCTATTATTTCAGCCACTTGTATTGACGCTAGTTGGGCTCGTTCAGACACGGTCATTATTTTTTCAAAATGCTTCGCTGTTTTGTTTTCTGTTCTGACAATCTTTGAGAATAATCAAACTTTTTATCTTTTAGAGATGAATATTTAGAAAAAAATGTCCTTCTAACTAACCTGGTAGGGTAGGGTGGAGCAAAAACCGACCTATTAGTAAAAAAACCTGCATAAAATTCCATTTTGTACCCTAGTAAGTGCAAACTTTGCCCAAAACAAACTTCACAAAATGGCCCACCTATGATATACTCATAAATCCTCAACTCAGAAAATAAGTGTCATTTTTGGAACTTCAAAATTGGGGGGGGGGCAAGGGACTCGGTCGGTGTTCCCCTACCGCAGGGGAACACCGACCGGGGTGTGTGAGAACATCTACTCTTATTTTTGAAGCTCATAAAACAAAAAAACATTGGGTTTTTGTACCTGAGATCAACATATATGATAACCCTAGCACCCCCCCCCCATCATTAATAAGTGATGAAATGAAAGATAAGCACATACAAATATACTTCTCCAGATTTACATCTGCCTTCCCTTAAGCAATGTCCAAGTAGGTTCCCAGGCGTTTCCTAAGGTCCAGTAGGTAGAAGTAAGAGGACTGAATTCCTCTATCCAATTGGCGGTTACCAAAGAATTCTTTGAAGATACAGAGGTTGCCTCGCATATTACGGCCATACAATAATTCAAAGGGGTGAAACCCAACGTCCTATGGGGGATCTCCCTGTATGCATGAACGTCTATAGGTAAGTAACGGCACCATTATAGGTGCTGTTCGAGACAAAGCTTTTCAGAATGGTTTTGAGGGTGCAATTCAAATTTTCGCAAATACCATTTGCCGCTGGGTCGAAAGGAGTGATAAACAGAGGCTTTACCATTATGAGTTCGCCGACATACTCCATATGCTCGCAGGTAAACTGTCTGCCTCTATCGGACAATACCTCCTTAGGGATGCCAACTCGGAAAAAAATGGACACTATCAATCCTCTTAATTGGAAGTGCTTCGAGGAAACGGATGGCAAAATCTACAAGGGTAAAGACCTACATGTGTCCCTTACTGTACGATGGGAAGGGGGGGTTCAATCGGACCAATAAAGTAAATGGACATTAGGAAAATGGTTCAGTTATAATGGGGCTTTTCTAGAGGGAGGCTGGCTTGAATCGCCCTTTGGCAGATGTCTTTTGACAGCCATCGCACAATTTTGCAGTAATCTGCTATATCCTTGGCCACACCTGGCCAAAAAGAAATACTTAAAAACCCTCTTGGAGGTTTCGTTAGTACTCAAGTGTCCAGAGAAGAGGCTATCGAGCGCGAGCCTAAGAACTTGGGGGCCGTACGAACGGGAGACACATAAGGACTAGGATACGGGGTCAGTTCCTTTAGAACAGGAGTGGTACAGATCTTCCCTTATGACGTAGGATACCTTCTTATCTCCGCGAGTAGAACTTTGGGCTTTATTCGGTGCTTTCTCACAAAGAGGAATGAAAGTTGCGTACCCCTTTTTGATGCGGGCCAAATTTTCACTCTTAAGAACGTCAAACTCCGATCGCGGGGAGGGGGAGTCCAAGGGAATGGGAGCCTGGGGGTATTTTGCCGTTTTAGCCCGCCTGATAATGGGATGTGCCACAGGGCCTCGGGGGGTCTGATATTTCTGACCAATGAGAACCGAGCAGAAATTGATTGTAGCCGCTACCACTTCGGCCCAACCAGTCATATATGCATACTCGATGTGCCATTTAACAATAGGGAAGCTATTCGCTCGGCCCAGATAATCATGGACCACTGTGAATATTTGGTTATCGGGACCAACCAGAGAGAGTAAATCCTGAGATACTACAATGCAAGTGCAGCCGATATCCCGAACAAGGGTGTACACGCGACATCCATTGACGGTTCTATTCTCGAACTTTAAACCAGCATTGAAAAGAAAATTGATGTGGTGTCCTGGAGTGCTGGTGGAGAAGAGAGGAGCGAGGGTTTCCAGGAGTGGCAATCGAAGAGCAGGAGCGGCACTAATTTGGTGCACCTAGTGAGATGTGCACTTCTGAATTGTGAATTCTGTGGAAAGTTTGCACCCACATGCCCTTCAAATACACAGAAAAACAGATTATTGGCCTTCGGGGGTACGATGACGAATGGAGCGTTGTAATCAGGGGCTTGATATCTCTGGGTTCCGATGATGGAAAGATGGGCATCGAGGGGCCAATAATCTTCAAGAATTTGGGGTTATTTAGTGGAGGGAGTCTGGAATTACCGATCTTGGACTTGAAGGGACGACGTGGGAGGTTTCTTGTTGTCCTTAGAGTATATGTTATGGTTAGAGGCGTACACGTCATTTTAGCGAAGAGCGCTTGATGACACAGGTTCAAATCTAACTCTTTTATTCATTCTCATATAACTGGAAAAATAGTTTCTCTATTTGTCCGTTTCTATAATTCTACCATTTTCTTTCTGCGTAATTAATTTCCTTAGCAGTTTTTCGTGTTGTGCTACCAGGTTTCATTTCTTTGGGCCTTTAAATACATCTATGGGGCAGGGGGCATATCCTTCTTATCCCCATTTATGTATTTATTATTATTATTCTTGCTTTTCACTAGATTGTCTTGATGCAGGTTGTACTCCTCGAACTTTTCTTCTTCTTGACTGAAATTCCTTATTTCTTTAAGTTGGCCCTTCAAACATTTGTCTTCACTTTTTCTTGACTTCCGCATTCTTCTTGGCTGGGTTGGTCCTTAATCTTCGTTTCCCTTCTTGATGCATCTTTATTTTTTCTTCCATTTCTTGAATTGCTGATTTCTTCTTGATTCTTTTTGAGTTAGTCCTTCAAACGTTTTCTTCCGTTTCCTTTCTTGAGAGATCTTCATAAAAGTTTTTGGACCCTTGAGTTTCGAACGCGGCACCGTTGGATTTAAACGCCAATACTCTAGCCTCACGACCGGCTTTAGTTCGTTTTTAGGTGGTAAGTTTATCGGCCATTTATATTATCGAGTTAGAAGGAATTTTTCTTTCATACATTTTTGCACCCCTACACATCTATTATATATCACGGTGTCATGTGATTTTCGATTATATATATATATATATATATATATATATATATATATATATATATATATATATATATATATATATATATATATATATATATATATATATTAATTGGTGACTGATTAAAAATTATATTTTTGTTTGCTTCTTTAAATATACCTTGAAACTTCAACTTGGTAAACTCAGTTAAACGCTATCGGCTCCTGGTAGTAAATCGAACTCTTGTAACTAACGGATTACTTTTACGAAGTGAACGTATTTGTACGTAGCAAGGACGTGTACGTACATTAGAGGGTATATGTATGTGAACTGTATATATACATATTTCCTTGTCTTTTCGCTCTTTTTCCTAACCAATATATATATATATATATATATTATGTAGTGAGGTGACCTATTCCTCGACATACGACCTAAGATTTTGCACTCCCCTATGCCACTGATGGCATTCGGTAGCAAGGTTTGGCTCTACAAACTCCAAATAATACAAAACAAAGCGACACTAATAAATACAAATACTAGAAGAAGAGAAAGAAAAGGACCGCACACCCTTCATGATGAAATCAAATTAATTGTGACCTAGGAAGTCTTGGATCACGATTATTGGTCCCATTTCTTTGCACTGTCGTCGGTTCTTGGGTAGGTTCTATAAATTTCATTTTTAGAACTTCCCCAGAGGAGGGATGCCGCATTTGCGGCATCGCATATTCCAGTGCATCATGTTCAATTCTGCTCTAAATGTTGCCGGCCTCGTCAGATTGGCAATAAGTGCATAATAAATGCGCGCGCCATTATCTGTGTCAAGTTCTCATTCTTCACTTGAGAGAAGGTTCTTTCTTTGGACGCTTCTGTGATGGTAGCTTTTGCAACCTGGGCGTAGCTTGCATTTTTCTATTTTTCTTCTGCTTGCTTCTTTTCTTCGTTCTTTTTCATTTTCTTTCTTCACTGAACATGATATTGCTGGTGATTGGTGATTACCACCACAATTTTTATATTTTTAAAGCTCACTATCACAGCCGTGCCAGTTATGTTTGTCTGGCCCGCATTCCGAGCATCGCTTTTTTTTCCTGGCGAAATGCCCTTGTCGAGTCGTCCTCCAGGCTATAACATTTGAAGCAAAACTCTACTTCAGTAAACTCCTCCCTTTCTATTTGTTAAGGTGTTATCCTTAAGTTGAACGTTAGGAGCCCGTTCTCTTTGGCTTGTTGAACCATGCCAGTGTCTCTAAAGACAACTTTACATACATGAACATATGTTTTGAACTTCACCACTTTAACCACCGATGCCCATTTATGGTTGTTCTCTTTTTCACTCTTTTATCTCATCGGGTTCATGTGATCCCACCCATGGAGCAAGGCGTCTGCATATTACGCTCCTATGTGTAAGTATCTGGGGGGCAGACCTATGCTGTTCAGCAGGTTCACTGCCTTCTCTGATGTCACTGCTTCTACATCTTTTTTTCGTTTTGCCAAATTGCCACATATCCTTGGGGGTTGTCTATAAGCCTTACTAGGGCTACATTTATTTCACTGTAAATAGTTGCGAATACTTTTCCCCTCTCCTGGTTTTTCCCAGGATAAGGCTCGCAGGGGAATCCTAGTTGTCTCTCTCATTTTGGTACTTTATGAGGAAGGTTACCACTGTTGAAGCCGGGTCTTCTATGATATGGGTGTAGGGGGCGTTTTCTATATTGTTTATAGACGAGCTATTTTGGCGGTTAAATATATTATATACTCTTATTGAGATATTTCTATTTACTAGAGACCTTTGAAAGTTAGGAGATAAAGATGTGTAGGAGAGCAAAGAATATTATGTCCTTTCCACGTACCTTACTCCTGTTCCAGTAGCGATGGCTTTTGGTGTACTCCTTGTTTGGCACTTGTTTATTTATTTTATTTGTCTTTACTTAGAATGGAAATCCACCAGAATGTTGTGGCACTTGGATTTCACTAAAGTTTGGGCTAAATTATGAATTTGTTTGTTAGTTTTATTGCTTTGCACTTGAATCTGATTAATACACTTCGCTTCTGGACATCGCTTGTTTATTTTATTATGTTTGCCTTCACTTAAAATGAGTTACCACTGGAATGTATTTGCGCTTGGGTTTTCTGAGTTATGAGCTAAACGCTAATTTATTGCTCTCTTTGTTAATTGCACTGATCGCTAATTTATGCACTTATGGAATAGAGCTTTTTTGGTCACTTATGAAATTCCTCGTAGCACTCGAAATATAATTTTTTTCGAGAGCCAGGGCTCCGATTTTAGAGGAGAGTCCAAAATTTCACGAGAAAAGAACTTATCCAGCAATTAATACATTCTCCTCCCATTTTTACAAAATGCTTCAGTATCTATAGTTTCCATACTTAAACACAAGTGATACAAAAATTAGGCAATCAGCGTTAAACAGATTTTCAATTAATTAATTCTCTCATGTATAAGAGTTAACAAAATGACCGACAGGATTCAGAGGAAATTGTAATCCAGATAACGTCCAATTAAATTTCAAAATTTCGTAAGACATCCAAAATGCTCATCTTTTTGAGTCACCTTAAATTACCATATTTATTCAATCCTTCAGTTGCTAATCCAACCGGTTGATCGTAATCAATTTACAGATTAAATAAGTTTGATTGAATATATTAAAATACATTTATATTTTACTTTAACTCTGATTAATATACATTAATTACACTTTTGGTCACTTTAGCGACTGTTTTACTTAGGGTTGAACCGATTACAAAATCGATCTGATTAAAAACGCTCATCTTTCAGGTACGTTTGAGCCACACTCGATTCTATAATGTGGTTCCAGCACCGCAACATTAAAGGTACGGTCACATACTGCGACAAGTAGTCTCCCATAGCATAAAATTTTCTTTTCATCCCAACATACTCAATGGAACCAGTAACCTCTCATAACCTTAAACCTCCAGTTTTCTCACACCGCATAACTTAACCACTTTCTTCAATTTTCCACTACCTATTCTTCAAATTCTCACAATCTTTCAAATTCAGCCTCAACTTTTCAATCGCATCTTTTAAACTAAAAAGGGGAGGGATAAACGGGTCAATATCCCCTACTTACCCCTCCTTTCCTCAGGTAGGTCCTCCTTTTCGACCCAATTTCTGGGTTCTCATTCCTGAGAGACACCGGCGCTGAATGCAGCGTCATACCAAATTCTGAGGCCGACAAAGCTTCTGCTCCCTTTGAAGGCAGCCAATTCGACCAATCTTAGAAAAGCGAAACCTTCAAGTCTCACTCGGTCTCCGTCGAGTTTTTCCAATGGACTTTCGTCAAGGCCGAGGTAGATTGTGTAATATTGAGCCTCGATTTTTTTTTTGGCTCAGGACCTTTTGGTCGATTCTCGATTCAGAAAGCTTGTTGATCGCAAAACACTACCTACAGTATCAGTTTCGTACTCACCTTCTTAGATCGGTAGTAGGACAAAGCGTCGAAAGATAAAACGTTGAAAGACAAAGGGTCGAATGGACAAAGAGTCGAACGGACAAAGAGTTGAACGGACAAAGAGTCGAACGGACAAAGAGTCGAACGGACAAAGAGTCGAACGGACAAAGGGTCAAAATGCTAAAAGTGTGCATTAAATTCAATTAAATTATACTAATTTATCCTTTGGACATTTGCGCTATCGAAGAATGAGATTTTTTTAATGTGACATTTTTTTAATATAAATAAAAAATACTTAAAAGCAGCGCGGGGAATAAATACTTTATTGTCCTGGTAATTTGTGAATAGCCATCAATAAACAATTTTTGAAAATATTTACTTGTCTACAACGTTCATTAAAAGTTTGATCCACAATTTATTATACCAACCATTTTTGGCATCATTCGTTTTCTGGGAATTTAAATTATTCCTTTTATTTATTTTTGTATTCTTTTTCGATTCAAACAAAAATATCGTTTTTATAGGATTATTATCAATTCGATTTCCCAGCCCTGCTTAAAAGGCTTTGAGTTTTTTTTGGACTAAAAGAATCCAGACCATGTACAGATTGAATGGTACCTCCCTTGGAGTCTTCTATCAGGTCATAAAAGTAATTGATTAAGAAATTGATTAGTAAGTGCAATTGACTTTCGGGTAAACCGATGTGAATAGAAGCTAATAAACAATACTTTCTCGAAAGTTGGTTTACTTATCTTTGTCACAGGTAGAAATGACCAGATGTTATGGACAAGGACAGACATCATTAAATATCACTTAAGTTTTAATTAAATTCTAATGAGATCGGACTGTTTCCTATCGGGTCTGAGAGAGCAATCAAATGATTTAAAAAGGGGACATTTGTAAGTATAAAAAGAACGTTTGTTCACATTTACCTCAAGAAAGACTCCGACTAGAGTTTGCCTGGTGGCCTGGTACTAAGATTATTTAATTCGATCACAATACCCTTTATTATGGAATTCACAAAGACGCAAATGGGCAAAAGGAAACTCTTGCACGAAGACTCTGCAGACGTCATCGATAAAGAGAAAAATGAACGAATTTATTGGAAGTGCGAAAAAGGACAATTTTGTAATGGCAGAGCTATAACTCAAGGGGAGATCATTAACACCATTGCCATCAACCTGGCAGTTTCCATAAGGATGCCATGAAAATTATTGCAGAAATCAAGCACAAGACTAAACAATCAGAAGAAATTCCCTCGGCTATAATAAGTCAGTGCACAAAGGATGTTTCAGTATGCGGAAAACCTCCCCAAAAGGAATCTCTGTCGCGGACATTAAGAAGAATTCGCGATTCTGAATCCCAAGATGAAGACTTGAATGTTACTACGCGAGGAGAACCCTTTTGATTACCTGCCCAAAATGACGTTAAGATATATTCGACAACTCAAAATCTAAACGTTTTACACTTGAATAGAAGATGGTTTTGCGGCGGAACATTCAATTCAGCTCCATTTGGAAAATTCCCGGTGTCTGCAATTTAAGGCTGTTTTTTTTACTTTGGGCAATGGAGAAGAATCCAATCTTTTGGATTGGAAGCATGGTACAATGAACGCCAGAATTCAATAATTAATAAACAACTTCAGGCACTTGTATTTGTGTGGCCATATGATGTTTGTGACCTCTTCAATAAATTAATGGAAGAATATTTGCAATATTTTGAATCTAAATGGCTTGGGCTTATTCAGAGAGACAGAAGAAGGAACCCAGTCCTCGAGATCAGCTTTTGGTCCGTACCTGAAAGGGTTGCAAATGACTTGCCAAGAACTCCGTTGAAGGCTAGTATAACACCTTTAATAAAAGAGTGGTGATTACGCATCCTACGAAAGTGAAGCTGTTGAGCAAAAGTCGCCTGGAACAAGCCAGTGTTGAAGTGCTTTTAGAGCAAATGCGACAAGGCCAAAATATTACAAGAAAATATAAAAAATATGAAACTGTAAATCAAAGACTCAAAGCCATTTTAAATGGATACGACATCAATGACGGATTGGGATTTCTCAATGAAATTGCTCACAATCTTTAATTATTCCTTTGTAGTATTTTTTTCTGAATTAAAAATTGTAATTCTTTATCGCTTTCAAATTTCATTTGTTTTGTATTTTTTCGTAATTAAAACGTTTGTTCCTTCACTTCATTTTCAATTTTACTTTATTTATTAGTATAGAGAAGGGTTGCCAGAATATAAAAAAGGTCACAACATTTGGAAAAAGGACATTCAATACCAATTTCATTCATGTACAAAAAGGATGAGGATTTATATAACTATAACTTATTGTTGTATCCTTTGTATGGCTACAAGTTTTAACCAAGAAAATAAAGCAAGCAAATAAAAAATAACTATCCATACATTTTAAAATTATTCTGAAATCATTTTCACTTTGGTAATTTTTCCAACAAAGTGTGAATGGAGTATCCAGATTTGTAATGCGTTATAAGCAACATGAAGGGAGTATTAAAAATAATCTACTACTAATCTGGTAAAAAATAGTAGAAAAGTTATTAATTCGAAGCTTTTTCCGTCGACACCCCATTCGACGTTTTGTCCGTCGACGCTTTGTCCATTAGACCTTTGTCCAGCGACGCTTTGCCCGAGCACGATAACAGAATATATATAATTATATTATTATTGTTTACAGAAACATAATACTATTTCTCTTTTACAGGTTGAATAGATATGGCCAGCCTAGACAGGAGATCTCATTTCAGGAAGACTCTGTGTGGTGTGGACTATATAGAGAAAGCAGAATTCCCCCCACATTGGATGCTCCCAACTGGCAAAGATGCCATACAGAATTATGCTCTAGTTGCTGCGGCCACAGGAGGCAGGCCAAGCTCGGCGGTATAAGGATTCAGCGGGTCAGCTGGTTCAAAAACACTGGGTATTCTTCAATATGTACACCAGATACATAAAGAAACACATACTTAAGCGGTACGGTAAATTTGTCACTAATTTTCCCCGTAAGGGGCGCAGTGATTTGCCATCCTGGCCGCCGTGCTGACGAGATCCAGCGCTCCGTCCGGCCCCAGCTTAGACTCTCTTCCTTCTTTCAGATAGTCCCCCGCGTCCGAAGCCGCAACGCCCGCCTAAGTTTTCGAGGCGGAGGGAGGAAAAGACTCGCATGGCGAACCCAACCTCCCCCAATAAGTCCTCGAAGGTGACAGCGCCTTCAGCGCTTTGTCCGGCCAACAGCGCCCGGGGTTTTGCCTCCGGGAAGCGTACGGCCATTCCCTTGAGGGTCTTCTGTTCGAGGAGGGCCCCCGCGTCTCCTCCGAGCTAGGCCTGGAGGGTATATTCCTTCAATGGAATTGCCGTGGACTCCGGGCCAACTGGGAGGAGCTGCGGAGGCTCGTCTCGTTCCGTTCCCCGTTAGGTTATCTTTTTGCAGGAGACCATGCTAGGCGCGTGCCCCCTGCCCGCCCTCCCGGTGTATAAGGGTCATGCAGCCCCACCACCACGTGATGGCCGGGCTGGGGGATGCGTGGTTTACACCTGGCATGATGTCTCCGTTCTTCCTTTCTCTTTAGATACCTCCTTTCAGGCAGTGGCTGTGCCGCTCCATCTGGATAGGAGGTATACTATCATTTCTGCGTGAATTCCACCGTCAGCTGACTTAGACGCGGGGGACATCCACCGCGTCGTGGCACGGTTGCCGAGGCCCTTTCACTTTCTTGAAGATCTGAACGGCAGGCATCCTCTCTGGGAAGATTACTCAATAAATCCCAGGGGACAAGTCCTGGCCGATCTGATCGAAGAGCTTAAGATGGGTGTCCTAAATGTGGATGAGTTTACGCATCAATGTCTGAGAACCGCTTCATTTTCTTGCCTTGACCTATCTTTGTGCTCTTCGGAAACACAGCCTGATTTTGATTTGGGGGTGGTTGATGACCTCCATGGTAGTGATCACTTTCCCATTCAAATATGATTTTCAGGGCAACTGCCGCCTGAACGCCCACCTCGGTGGTGCGTAGCGAGGGCGCGGTGGCCTGCATTTCAGGAAATGACTGAATTCTCTATCTCAGTCAAGAAGTTTAGGTTGGTAGATGAGGCCGTTAAGTTATTCTCCGGCAACCTCATCGCCGCGTACCTGACTACTATTCCAAGAACCACTGGCAGTTTTGCACGCCGACCACTCCCATGGTGGTCGGCCGAGTGTAAGACGGCCCTCAGACAGAAGCGTTATGCCTACATGCGCTATAAGCGCCGCCCTAACGATTTCACTGTCGCTGAATTTCGTCAGGCTTGGGCTAGGTTCCAGTATATTTCGAAGCACGCCCGCCGCTCTTTATGTAGGGCATACGTGTCTTCACTTAACGAGAAAACCCCTTTGGAAGAGGTGTGGAGGCAAGTGAAATGGATTCAGGGCAAGTTCTCGCAGGCTTCCTCTTCCGTTCTTCAGGAGAATGGGACCGCAATTTCAGACCACGCGTCCGTGGCTGAATCTTTTGCGACCGCTTTTTCCGCATTCTCTTGCCAGGATGCTGCTCCGCCAGCATTCAATCAAAGTCCTCATGTCGCAGGAGGCCGCCGGCTGGACTTTACCTCTAGAGGCGGAGAACCCTTCAACGACAGGTTTACTGTGAGTGAGTTGCGCTCCGCTCTCGCTTCGTGCGCGGACACCGCCCATGGTTCGGACGATGTCCCGTACGCCATGTTTCTACACCTGGGTTAGCGAGGCATGGCCTTTCTGTTAGATTTGTTCAACAGGATCTGGGTGCAGGGTCTTCTCCCAGATTCCTGACGAATCGCTACTGTGCTCGCCTTTCGCAAGCCGGGGAGAGATCACTCTACTCCGACCGGTTTAGGCCTAATCTCTCTAACCTCTTGCGTGAGCAAGTTGATGGAAAAATTAGTAAATGTTAGATTAGCCTTTTTCCTGGACAGCGGAGGCCATCTGTGTTCTTCACAGTACCGCCTCCGCAAGTTCCACTCCACGTCGGTTGCTCTGTTCCGACTGGAAAATGCCGTCTGAAAGGCTTTCCTTCGTAGACAGTACTACGCCACGGTGTTTTTCGATCTAGAGAAGGCTTATGATACCGCATGGCGCTACG
The DNA here is from genome assembly GCA_963969495.1 of Ceratothoa steindachneri. NCBI lineage: Eukaryota > Metazoa > Arthropoda > Malacostraca > Isopoda > Cymothoidae > Ceratothoa > Ceratothoa steindachneri. The sequence continues at coordinate 101,474,196 of OZ018334.1, read as the reverse complement.
GTATCATGGAGACTCTCCACACGATGGGGGCGAGGGGACGCCTCTCAATGTTTATATCTGAATTTTTGAGAGATCGTCGATTCCGCTTACGGGTGGGGGAAGCCTTCTCCGGCCTAAAGGAGCAGGAAGAGGGTGTCCTGCAGGGTAGTGTCCTCAGTGTCAGACTCTTTGCCCTGAGCATCAACGGTATCACCTCGTTGCCTTCTGGAAGATATTCTCGCTACGCTCTACGTGGACGACCTTAAGATCTGCTTTGGCGTAGCCCAAATGACAACTCTGGAGCATCGACTCCAACAGGCATTGAACCGCGTCTCTCGCTATGCCGAAGCGCACAGGTTTCGGTTTTCTTTGGCCAAGACTAAGGTGGTGCACTTCTGCCGCCATCCACGGCTTCACCTCGACCCAGATTTGTTTCTTAATGGGGTGCGCCTGGATGTGGTTGAGTCGCACCGTTTCCTTGGTCTTGTATTCGACCTACGCCTCACCTGGGAGGCTCATATTCGCAGCCTTAGGGTCTCTTGAACCCGCGCCATGGACATTCTCCGTTCCGTGACGTTCAGCGCTTTGGGCGCTGATAGGGCTACTGCCTTACTTTTTTATCGATCCTTTGTTCGCTCGAAGCTCGACTACGGATGCGAGTTTTATGCATCCGCAGCCGAGCGTTTATTGAGGAAGGTGGATTCGATCCACCACACCGGCCTTTGCCTTGCGACCGGTTCCTTCCGCACTTCCCCAATTGAGAGCCTGTTGGTCGATGCTAAGGAGATGCCACTCGCTCTGCGCCGCGTGCAGTGTATCATTCGCCTGTACGCGCGAGCCCGGCGCCTCCCTCAGTCGCCAACAGCTCTCACGGCATCCGCAGCTGATCTCGATGGTGCCTATGCCCCCGAGAGACACCAGTCATACCCTAAGCCCTTTGGGTTTAGGGCCAGGAAACTCCTTCGAGAGGTGGATATAGCCTTGAAGCCGGTGGCACCCCTGGTTCTGCCCAGGACGCCACCCTGGAGGGTACCACATTTGGCTATTTGTTGCCACGCCTCTGCTCCCAAAGCTTTTACTGCGCTGGGAGTATTGCGTTCGACCTTTTTGGAGCATATATCGTTTCACGCTGGAACCGTGCCAGTGTATACGGATGGCTCCAAGTCCCAAGAGGGGGTCGGCTTTCACGCCGTATCCCCTCTTTTTGAAGTCAGCGGGGCTCTACCAGGCACTGCGTCTGTCTTCACGGCCGAGCTGGTGTCAATACACCACTCGGTACGGGAGATTATGCGACGTGCCCGGTTCGGAGACCGGATTGTGATCTATAGCGACTCACAAAGTGCCCTGAGTGCTCTCGAGGCATTGAAATCTCCGCATCCCCTGGTTCGCGATATCCGTGACGCCACGGTTTTAGGGGGCTGGGCAGATGTCGAGATTATCTTCTGCTGGGTTCCTGGACATGTAGGAATTGCGGGGAATGAGCGCGCCGATGAGGGTGCCAAAGAGTCCGCGAGGAATCTGCGACCGGACCAGCGTTTCGCTCTTCCTCACACTGACTATATGGCAGGAATACGGGCAGCTCTTCGGACTGCTTGGCAAAGAAGATGGGAGACGGTCGAAGGGAACTTAAAGTTGCGTGCCATTGCGCCGCGACTGTTCCCATGGACCTATCCCCCAATGCCGCGGCGGCTTCAGGTTGCTTTCTGTCGTCTCCGAATCGGACACACTCGTGTGACGCATCGCTATTTGATGGAGCGCTCGCCTGTGCCCTATTGCAACGACTGCGTAGTCCCCCAGACTGCTCGGCACATTCTTGTTGAATGTCCCAGTCTGCGTGATCTTCGCCCACGATACCTGTCATGGTACCGGGATGGGCGGGGTCGCTACCGCCTGTCCCTTGTACTCGGGACAGATTCGTGCACATTGACTTGTGGACTTGTTGAATTCTTGGGGGAGGCCAGCCTTCTCCCTATTATTTAAGCAAGGTTTGTTTTTTTCTGTTTTGTTTTGTTTTTTTTTTGCATGTTTTTTTTTGTTTTTTTTCCCTTTGGTTTCACGCTCCTGCTCCGGGGAGACCTCTTCCTGACGCACCAGCTTGCTTCCTTTCCCCCTTTTTGAGGGGGTTTCTTTTTTCTCTCTAATTTTATTTTAAAGTAGCCTAGAACTAGGCCAGTTTTAATACGGCGACTGATGCCCAAGTAGGCAGTCGCCAGATGAGCTCTTAAAAAAAAAAATCCTTCCTCTCTCTTCACCTCCTCCCTGTCTCTCCACCTCTTCCCCCTCTCCCCCTCCTCCCTCTCTCTCCCCCTCCTCCCTCTCTCCCCCTCCTGGCTCTATCTCTATCTCTTCCTCTCAGGTAATCTCTCTCTCTCTCTCTTCCTCTCTCTTTGTAATTTCCATAACGTTCGTAATCAAAATATTCAAAAAGATCGATTCTTTTTGTGATTTTGTTCTCGTTTTCTTTTATTGTTGATGTTTGTGTCGTTTGATGTTTAGGATTCGTTTTTCACGAACCTTTTAGCTTCGGTTTATTCGATTCCGAGACTCTTCCTTTTTAACTAGCTTCAAGTTCTTTTAAGAGTTCATTTAAGTTTTAACATTAAGGGCGAATGATACTCTTAATGCTTAAAGAATTGAGGGTGAATGAAACCTTGATGTTCTAAGGGTGAATGTCGCCATCGATGTTCAAATACTCTTAGGCGAGTGCCTTTCTTGATGTTTGTAATAGTTTTCTTGTGGTTAGGAGGGTTGCAGCTAACGACCACCTGCAGACCCTTAATGGTGACACATGGTAATCTCAGGCCATTCGGGTCTGTTTAGTAGCGTGGAGAAGAGATGTAAATTATATTGTATTGCCATCGCCTTGTCACTCATTCAACTCCCTCGCTCGCTCTACTCCAAGGGCTAGCCTCACACGTCACCCTTCGAGGGTATCTATTTACGGAAGTTGCAGAAACTTGACTTGAACAACCAAGGTGAATTCCTATCTGACCGTGTAAATAAAGATAATATATAATTGGATCGTGTTTACACAACCACCTACTCGAGGAAGAATAAGAGTGTTCATTCTAACATTATTTCGCGGAAAGACCTTTGCTCTTTTACATAGATGGCACACTCTGGTACCTGAGCCACTAAATCATCAGTAAAGACTTTGCATGGCCGACATTGTGAAAGAACATCGAGAAACTTGTTCGTATTAACAAATCTTGCCAAAAAATAACCGTTAGAACAAACAAAAATCTTCCCTTCTAACTATTTTCACTACCAGACGCACGATTCTCTACTATCCATCTGTGTTCTGCTTATAGTCGGTGGCACTGGAGTTATCTCTAGCACTATACTTATTCTCGTGGGCTGACGTAGAGATAGCTATATAAAATGAACACACTTGGATGCAAAATTGTTCAAATTTAAATCTTTTCCCACTATCGCACCAAGATCCCTGTCTCCTAAAAATTGGGGGCAAAGAACTGACTTGGGAAGAGGTTATGCAGATTCGGGATAGTCGAGCGCCACTCTTTCCACATAGCTCCCAATAATACCCTGTCAATATTACTTGGGATGTGAACCTTCCTCACATTTTTATTTCCTTAACTCTTCCACATCTAATATTTCCTCATTGGCTTTAGCATTTTATTATCGGTTAAACTCGAATACCTTGAATTTTACTCCAATTATAATCACCACAAAATAAAGTTGTTTAGCTCAGTTTCTATTTTAATTCCCTCATCTTAATTTCATTATCCACCATTTATACACATTTGATGACAATAATACCACTGAGTTAGAGCAAAATGTTTATTAAACTTCATATGTTTAAGTTCCTCATATTTTCTTAAGTACCACATACCTGAAGGCCTCCATACTGGTTACAGTAATCGAGGTGCGTCAAATTAACTTGCTATGGACTTGCGAGTCTGCTGACACAGCAGACATGTTAAGTCTAACATGGCGAGGATCTACCGTGAGGTCCTCAGCTAACGAGGGCTGCACACAGCTACGCGCCTTTTTCGGTGATCCTACAGATGGCTCAATACTGCTCCTGCACCTTCTCTCCCTAGATATCGCATTTCCTCTGACCTGCTCCTAAACCCGTCTTCGCCCATCACTCTCATACTCTACAAGACGTCTCCTCTTCCCTTTCCCTCTTCAAGGATAATTACGTGCACACTTTTATTTGTGATGAACTCAAGTTTCGGACGTACTAGTAATTGCTGTGCTAAGCTAATCTAAACCAATGGGAAATAATAAAGATCAATATTATTTTAACCGTTGAAATATTATTCTGGTCATATTAATCCAAATGGTCATTTCTGATTTGTTGGTTTATATAGAATTGGTGAGTTGAGCTCAAAATTTGTTCTCTTAGAAGAATCTTTACAGAATTTAAGAAGCCTCTTTTCAGTGCAGGGATCTCAGTGATTTCTGTGATTCGGTGCCCCAAATACCATTCCATGGTGGTCTGTGATCAGAAGTTTGAAGATTGTTCATCTCTAATAGAGAGGATACACTTCGAGTGACGTGAATTCTAAGATACCGTCCCTTTGTGCTTCCAGGACGACCCATCTTGCACACTTCCACCCTTTAATTGTATACTCCACAGTTGCTTGAGGAGGAGGTCCTTTTTGTTCCGCAAACACTTCAAGAAGAACCAAGTTGTCAACATCGGGCGGAGAGACAGAGACAAAATACTGCAAAGTAAACAATAGCGGGCAATTAATGATTTCATTTGGATACTCTGGGTTATTATAGATTTAACAATGACAAATAAAGAAAAGAAACCCTATATTACATCTATAAAAAATATACAAAATTTCGTTTTCTTATTTTACACAATTCTAAAATAAGAAATATTCTCGCCCTTTGCTGGTGTCATAAAAGGCAACTAAACCCGGATAGGGGACCACTTACTCAACCGCGAATGTTCCTGCCCTGCGAACGCAATAGACAAGGTTATAAGATTAATAAACATAAATATTTTGGTCCGCTTCGACCTTTGGGAACTCTTGAATTTTCTTTCAGGTTCAATAATTATGATTAATGAAGACCCGATGCTTTATCCCCCAGGTGAGACGCAATGAAGCACTTTGATGCCCTAACTCCAGGGGCTTAAAGCCTTCTTATGTGCATTCATACGTGTTTAAAGGCTTGAATTTCACTAGAAAGGAACCAAAAAAGTTTACCAACCTTCACATCTCGAATGCGGTTTAATTGCTTGCCTCGCACTGTTATGCGGATCTTTGCTACCAGAAAAATCTTTCCTAGGTCGACCATCCACCACTGGTTGGGTTCAGAATTTACTAGACTATGGAAAATGGTGCTAAAATTTCCATCTACAGCCTTGCTCGGATAGTCTACTCCAGAACTTGTCTTGCTGCAATTAATTATATTAATGAATTAGATTCAACCAAATTTTACCACTAGTTTGGTGTCTCCAGGATCGCCGTGGTGATACCCCTGATTCTCAGGGCAAAGAGTGTGACACTGAGGGCACTTTCATGCAGGACATCCTCTTCCTGTTCCATTGGGTTGGATAGGGCTCCCCCACACGTCGTGGAATCGATAACCTCCTAGAAATTAGGTTTATCAGGCGTCCTTTCCCTTCCATTCCCCATGATACCGTATTACCCTTTTGTATCATAGGCTTTCTCTAGATCCAAATATAACGTAGCGTAGTGCACTCTATGAAGAAAGGCCTCACAGACGACATTTTCATGTCGGAGCAAAGCATTCGACGAGGAGAGGAAATTGCGGACGCCGCACTGTGCTTAACAGGTCTCCTCCGCTCCAAAAAAAGGAAGTGGGGGAAAAGCCAACGCACCCATATATTTGGAAGAGGAGTAAACTTAATCTCCGGTAGAAGAGGATTGGAGGAGACCCTAAGAAAAAAAGGAGGAGGGCACCTCCTTTTCTGAGGTGTAACTGCCCGGAGGTTGCTCCAAAGATGGCGAAGGTTAAGCCATATCACAGTATATAATCGATGAAAAGGGACCCTACCGCCACCTGTTGAAGGGCTGTCTCAATTTCCATCATCTTCCACGACCCAAGTAAGGAAGAGGCCACGCTTAGGGCAGATAGATATCCATGCGCCTGCGTTCGCCCGCTTTTTCTTTCTGTTGTAGCCATGATAATATATTTTGTAAAATGCATGGAAAATAGATCCTTCTACCTCCCGATGCTTTGGGGGGTAAATAAAATAGTCTCAATAGGATCATTTTTTTTTAGATAATGAGCATATTCGCACATCTCGTCCAGGGGTCCTTCCTTGTTGGGGTTTGCCATTCAGGCGAAATTGTCCTCGAGTTTTAACTATAAAGAATGGTTGCGGCGTTGCCACCTTCTTTGTGGCCTGCAAGAGGGTAGGAAGAGTAAACGGTCCAACACACCCCGTGCCTAATAATTGGCTTAGCCAGCGGGTTTTCAGCCCTTAGAGAAGTAGTGACCTCAGGGTATACACTGCCCCTCGTCTAAGAACCCATAAGATAACGAAAGTGCGCCGAGTAGACAGAACATCTGTGGATAGAGGCTAAGTTTGGAAAGGGATAATTTTGTTGTTGTTTTTTTAATTTTAGCAGCCGATAAGGCGACTGCCTACTTTATCATGTCACCGTACTCGACCCAGCCTATTACTAGGGTATATTAAAAGACAAATAACAAAAATAAAATAAAAACATGCAATTTCAATTAACAACGATAAAATATTACAAATGTGACAAAAAATAACAAAATAAAAAAGACAAGAAAGCGTGCCTCCCCCCAGCGCAGGAAAATATGACCCACAACAAACCCAAATAAAGTGGAGGGGCCAGCTTCCTCCAAAAATTCGTAAAGTTCCCAATAAGTGTGAACAAACCCGTCCCGGGTACAAGGGACTAGCAGGAGCGATCCCACCCGTCCCGGTACAGAAACAGGTAACGCGCAAAGATCACCCAGACTTCGCCGAACAGTCTGGGAGACAACGCAGTCTACACAATAAGGCGCAGTCAAGTGCTCCATCAAATGGCGGGGCCTATTTGAGTGTATCCAATTCGGAGGCGATAGAAAGCAACCTGGAGCCGTCGCGGCATTGGCGGGGGAGGGGGTCCATGGTAACTGTCGCAGCGCATTGGCACACAACTTTATGTTCCTCACGACCGTCTCCCATCTTCTTTACCAAGCAGCCACAAGAGCTGCCCGTATTCCTGCCATGTAGTCAGTGTGAGGAAGAGCCAAACGCTGGTCCGGTCGCAGAGTCCTCGCAGACATAATGGCGCCCTCATTCTCCACAATTCCTACATGTCCAGGATCCCAGCAGAAGATAATCTCGACATCCACCCGGCTTGCCAAAACCGTGGCGTCACGGATATCGCAAAACAGGGGATGCGGAGATTCCAATGCCCCGAGAGAAATTAGGGCACCTTGTTAGTCGCTATAGATCACAATCCGGTCTCCGAACCCGGCACGTCGCGTGATCTTCCGTACCGAGTGGTGTATTGCAACCAGCTCGTCCGTGAAGACAGACGCAGTGCCTGGCAGAGCCCCGCTAACTTCAAACAGAGGGGCTACGGAGTGGAAACTGACCCTTTCTTGGGACTGAGAGCTATCCGTATACACTGGCATGTTTTCAGCGTGACACTAGCTCTGCTTCTAAAAGGACAAACGCAATACTCCCGACACTCTAGAAGCGTTGGGAGCAGAGGCGTAGCGACAAATAGTGAAAGATAGTACCATCCAGGGTTGCATCTTGGGCAAAACTAAGGGTGCCACCGGCACGAAGCTAAACCTAGGTCTCGCAGGAGTTTCCTTGCCGTAAACCCAGAGGGCTTAGTGTATAATTTTCGTCTCTCTGCGGCATAAGCATCGTCAAGATCAGCTGCGGATGCACTGAGAGCTGTTTGTGACTGATGGAGGCGCCATGCTCGCGCGTACAAGCGAATAAGGCACTGTGCACGGCGCAGAGTAAGTGGCATATCCCCAGCAATGACATATAGGCTCTCCTTGGGGGAAGTGCGGAAGGCACTGGTCGCCAGGCGAAGGCAGGTGTGGTAGATAGAGTCCACCTCCCGCCAGACACGCTCGGCTGTGGATGCATAAAACTCCGTAGTCGAGTTTTGAACGAATATAGGATCGATAAAAAGTAAAGCATTAGCCCCATCAGCCCACCAGGCACTGAACATCACGAAACGAAGAATATCCATGGCACGGGAACAAGAGACCCTAATACTGAGAATATGAGCCTCCCATGTGAGGCGTTGGTCAAATTTAAGTCGATGGAAACTGTGCGAGTCCACCAATTCCAGACGCACCCTATTGAGAAAGAAGTATGGGTCAGGTTGTAGCCTTAGATGGTGGCAACAGTACACTACCTTAGTCTCGAAAAAGGAAAACCGAAGCCTCTGCACTTCGGAAAAGCGAGAGACGCAGTGGTTTTTCTATTGGAGTCGACACTCCAGAGTTAGCATCTGGGCCGCTTCAAAAGAGATTGAAATGTCGGCCACGTCGAGCGTAGTGCGAAGATCTTCCGGCAGCACCGAAGTAATGCTGTTGATGCTCACAAAAAAGTGTGTGGCACTGGAGAAACTTCCCTGCGGGACACCCTCTTTCTGCTCCATTGAGCTCGATAGGGCTCCACCCACCATACGCGGAATCGAAGATCGCGCAGAAATTCAGATATAAAGATTGGGAGGCCTTCCCTCGATCCCATTGTGTGGAGAGTCTCCTTGATACCATAACACATGCGGTATTAGAGGCCTTCTCCAGATCAAAAAATACCGTGGCGTAGTGCTGTCTACGAAGGATGACCTCGCAGATGGCACTTTCCAGTCAGAGCAGAGCATCAAATAGGGAGTAGAGCTTGGGGAGGCCGCACTAGGCAGAAGACAGATGGCTTCCGCTGCCCCCACCCTAAAGCTATTCTAACATTTACCATGTTGTCAATCAAATTGCAAACGCAGGAGGTTAGAGAGATTGGGCGTAAACCGGCCTGGTAGAGAGATTTCCCTCCAGATACCCTCCACCCAGATTGTGTTGAACAAATCTAACAGAAAGGACAAGTTTCGCTCACCCACGTGTCGATGCATGGTGTACGGGTCATGGTAATGACAAGTAGCATTGTCCGCGCACAGAACGAGAGCGGACCACAACTCACACAGAGCAAACATTTCGTTGAAGGTTTTTCCGACTCTGAAGGGAAAGTCCAGCCAGCGGCCTTCCGCGACATCACAACGCGCATTTAATGCTGGCAGAGCAGCATTATGCCACGGGCGCAGTGTACGAGATTGTGGTCCCATTATACTGGAAAACGTAAGTAGGGTCCTGCGAAGACTTTCCCCGAATCCTTTTGATTTACTTCCACACATATGCTAGATGGATCTTCCCGTTAAGTGAAGACACGTATGCCCACCCAGAAGAGCGCCCGGCGTGCATTCAAATTATACTGAAACCTAGCCCTAACTCTACGAAATTTACCGGCAGTGAAGTTGTCCGAGCGGCGCTTATAGTGCATGTAGGCATAACGCTTCTGTTTGATGGCCGTCTTATACTCGGCTGACCCTCACGGAAGCGGTCGGAGTGCAAAATGTTCAAACGTTCCAGGACTAGTAGTTAGGCCCATGGCAATGAGCTTGACGGAGAACAACTCAGCTGTCTCATCTAACGACCTAAACTCCTCGACTGAGACAGAGAAATCAGTTAATTTCTAAAATTTGGACCACCTTGTCCGCGCCATGCACCACTGGGTTTGGGTCTCGGGCGGTAGATGCCCATAAAATGATATTTGAATGGGAAAGCGATCTCTACCATGGTGGTCATCGACCACCCCCTACCCAAAATTAGGCTGTACGCAAAAGATAGGAGTAAACCTCCTTTCCGGTAGAAGAGATTTGGAGGGTCCCCGGAGAGAGCACAAGGAGGGGGGGAACCTCCATTTTATCGCTGTAACTGTCTGAAGGAGGCTCCATCGATGTTACATGGAAAGGTAGAGGCAGGGTATTTTTTTTTAACTCAGCATTGGCCATGGTGACCCTATTTATGCCACGGGCTGCATACGCTAATCACCCCCACGCAGTAGCCCGCTCTGTTAGGAATGAGTACGGGGCCGGAAGAACCAGCTGCAGCCATTTGAGGCCACTCATCCTTCCTGGTGACCTGGCAGCCCATCGGCATGGCTGCTTCAACTTAGGCACGGCGTAAAATCGATAGACATTGAATGGAGGAATAAAGGAGAAGTGAGAGACATGTGGTGTGGATGAAGCAGGTTGTTAAAAACTCACCACCCCAAACTGGAGCTCGAGGGGAAAGGGAACGTTGTCCCCTCTCTTCCCCAGCCACGATCCGGGATGGTTGGGTGAGAGGAAGGTGTTCGGTTTCTACACTGTGAAATTAGAGGCGACTAGAGAAAGTTGTGAGAGAGGATTTAGGGAAAGTGGGGAAGTAGGGTGGAAAGACAAGGTGTCAGAAAAAAGAAGAGGCTAAGCTGGGGCCAGACAGGGCGCTGAGGCCCCTTAGTACCGCGGCCAGGATGGAAAATCACCACGCCCCTTATGGAATGTAAGGGGGTAGGCGGGCATGTGATAAATAGAAGTAGAGATAGGTGGGTCCCCTAATGCCTAGGGTCAGTGATCATCTATTATTACCATATCCTGGTGCTAGGGGACCCCAGGATCGCAGGGCTTCCCTAATTTACCCTCAAACCGTTCTGAGGTACAGATCGCCCGGGTACCCAGTCCAAAAGGCTCAACAATGTACCCCCCTGCGGGCATCAGTATTAATTAAGTGGCTTTGAAACCCAAATCAACTGGTTTTATTCAATCGTAGAATGTCAATCTCTATCTAAGCCCTTCATTATGGGTGTCCTCAAAATTAAGAGAGAGAGAATGGAGTTGTTGGAAGTTGGTGGATTGAGAAAAGATGGAAATTGTTATGACAGAAGTCCAGGAAGTATTATTTAAGCAACCCTTCAAGCCAAGACAAAGGAAAGGAGTCAAGTCCTGTGGACAAAGACAGGACTTGTACAGATTCGTGTCCTGTCCATTCAAGGAGGAAATAGGGTTGAATTTTGAACAATTGAATTAATGCAAATGGATTAAGAAATTGAGAAGGTTTTTTAGGAATTGAAGGTTTGGGGTTCGATTCTCGCGAGATCCAAAGGATTTTAAGAGCAATAAATAATGAGTATTAACCATAAAATCCTCATCTTATTAAAAGTGGGGCGCGCTGTCTCCACGAACCACGCAACGTCTCCCAGGTGAGCCTACAGATTTCATAGTGATGTGATGGAGTGTGCGAATGGGAGATTAGGTTAATCGAGGCGGAGCTGTATTCTGTCTTCTGGGGATCGATGGCACCGAGTAAGTGTTGGTGTTTGCACGAGCTTGATTCTGTGTTTGTATTGTTGTAGTCTGAGTGATCGCTCAGCATGGTGTTGCGATAAGAGTACTCTTTGTTTTGTGTGGAGGGATTACTCTGAGGAATGGATTTGTGATGGTTGCTCGTTGTTCGCAAGTTTGGATTGTATGGGCATGTTTTATTGAGGTGTCATTTGGGTGAGAGTGGGAAAAATTTTGAGCTTAGCTTAGATTTACTGTGCTGTATCGGAAGGGAAATGGTGGGATAAAGAGGGAGGGAAAAGGAAGGACGAAAGGGGAAGGGAAGGGAATGTGTGGGACTGGAAGACAAGGAAAGGGATTGGGTGGGACGAAAAGAGAAGGGAATAGGTGGGACGGAAAGGGAAGGGAAGGGAATTAGTGGGAAGTAGAGGGCAGGGAAAGGTGGGACGGAAGGGGAAGGGACCGGATGGGACTGCTAGGGAAGGAAGAAGGGTACGGGATTGGAGCGGAAGGGAGTGGATGGTAGGGTTAGAGGGGGCGCAAGAGAAAGAATGGGACCACAAGGGATGGGAAGGGAAGGGAATAGGTGCGATTTGGAGAGAAGGGAAGGAGGGGGGGAGACGAATGGGAGGGTAATGGGAGGGGAATGGGAAGGGAAGGGGAGGGGAGGGGAAGGGGAGGGGAAGGGGAGTGGAGGGGAAGGGGCTGGGAAATGAGGGGGGCGCTGAAGGGAACAGGTTGGACGGCAAAGGAAGCAAGGAGAGGACGGGAAGGTATCGGAAGGGAAAGGTTTGGACGGGAAGTGAGCTGAAGGGAAAGTGTGGGATGGGGAGGGAGGGAAAGGGTGGTCCGAGAGCGGAAGGGAAATGTTGGGACCGGAACGGATAGGAAGGGAAAGGGTAGGATGGAAAGGGAAGGGAAAGGGTTCGATGGGAAGGGAAGGGAAAGGGTGGGAAGGGAAGGAAAAGGATTGGATGGCGATGGGAAGGGAAGGGAAAGGGTGGGAAGGGAAGGAAAAGGATTGGATGGCGATGGCGATGGTAATACGATATGTTTTGCATCTCTTCTCCGTGCGACTAAATAGAGCCTGAGGTCCCATGTGTCACCATTACGGGGCTGCAAGTGGTCGTTATCTGCAACCTTCCCAACCACAAGAAAACCATTACAACCATCAAGGGCGGCATTTGCCTTAGAGTCTTCGAACATCGATGGTGACATTCACCCTTAGAACATCAAGGTTATCATTTACCCTCAATTTTGCAAGCATTAAGAGTATCCTTCGCCCTTAATGTTAAAACATCGAAGGCGTTCATCGGTGCTTGAAACATCAAGGGCGGTAATCGACTCCACCTCTTAAAACATCGATGGCGACCTTCAATTTCAATACTTACCATATCAAGGGTCTCATTTGTCTTTAAGTCCTAAAACATATCACCCTTGGATTTCGCCCTTAATTTAGTCCTAAAAAACATGGTCGTAATTCAATCCCAATATTAAAACTTCCATGGTTCTTTTCGCCCTCAATTCCTAAAATATTCATCCCCCAATTCTTAAAACAGTGAGGGCGTCATTCATCAACATGCCTATGTATCTACAGAACCATCCAAAACTAGAGAACGAAATACCAAAATTTAGTGTACCAACTCAATGTTTTACCCAACTGGAATTTATGTGGTGGAGGGCGGCGATTTACAGTCGAGGGGCCACATTCTACGATATTCGCCCCCCTCAATTCTGTGTGGAGCTAAAAAACACCGGAATAAAAATTAAAGCGAAAACCAAAACCACCGAGGGCAGGTCGGACGAAGAGAAAGTTTTAAAATATGGTTTTGAGGAAAAGGATAAAGTTATTTAATGTTAATAAAGTTTGAAAGAGAGTCCTAACAGATCCTTGGTATGTTGGGGACCGGTAGTGCGCACAATTCTCCTTAACCTCCTCTGTTCTGCAATCGAAGCCGGAAGCGTCTTTTCGTGGAGGAAGACCATCATAGAATTAGTGTCAAGACTTAAACGAGATTGCGTTGGCTGCAACACGACGTCCAGAGAAGAGCTGCTAGAGGAGATTCCTAATTTCTAATGCAAATCCATCACTTGACTAGTTGTGCACCACGTTCGAGTTGGCCATTGGTTGAGAGCTTGGCAAGAAATAGCAGGACATGAAAGAGGAAAAGTGATCTTAATATTAGTGATCCCTTATGGTTTTGAGATTAACTCAGGAATGGAGGGAAGACCTTTTCCCTTACTTGATTGCTACTGTTGAATTTTCTTTCATGTCTCCCAAAACTCAGATGTGCTGAATGATAGGCTGCTGCTACTGGTGAAGTATCAGATGAACAGAAGTATCGATAAAGGAGTAATGCGTTTAGCATGAGTGTTTTTTTCATCATTATCTTTCTTAAGAATCTTATCTTGGTTATCAAACCAAAGAGAACAAGTCGGGATGAGGCATATTTTCGAAATAAAATCTTAACCCAAAATGTGATTCCATTTTTGTAATTACTCGAATTTGTGTTTGATAAACCACACTGTATGAAAGCTCTCGCTCACCAACATGTGATAAGGTTGACCTTCTCGTGTGGGATGAGTAGCCACGCAACTCACCCGCTCCTAATGTCTTTGAGCAACTGGTGCCCATCCTCAAAGATCGAGCGGAACACTTAACATCCAGAGAACCAATTCAGGAGGCGCGGCGTCCCGGACACGGCTCGTCCAGGGGTAACAAGGACAGCCATGTTGCAGGTGACATCTTGATGCTCGCTTGTCTTCTGGTCCACGCTGTTTTCACGTGGAAGTGTGGCAAGATATCTTCCACACATTTTCAATTCCTCTAATTTTACATCATTCTTCACACGATGCCTTCGCATGTAAGAAAAAAATCCCCCTCGAATCTAAGTTTGTGAAACTGTAATAAAAATACCACAAAATATTCTTATTAATTTTTCTCCTTCTTTTTCTTCTTCTTCTTAATTTTTAAGCTTATCTACCCCGCAGTAGTGACTCAAACGGCCAGCAAAACAGCTATGAAAAGGCTCCAACGAGTACAAAACTCTGCGTCCCTTTTCATGAACAAATGCAGAAGAAGGGATCAACTTCGGTAGAGGGACCTGCACCGCAGGCAGAAGCTGGAGCCGATAAATGTCGCAACCCAGAAATTAGCCAAGAAAGTCTGGTCCACAATGGCCAATGATATCTTACCAGAATTACGAAGAACTAGACGCAGGATAAACATCCCTGCCAGGCTGCATGGGAAAGTCGGACGTAACCGGCGATTCCCGAGCACCAAAGTCTGTTCGGAGGAGAACATAAGACCAATTTACACCTAAAAACACCAAACACCAGCAACACACACCATGGTGACACAAAACACAATCTATAACATGTCAAACTAAAGAAGATAACTCACACGAGGTATACACACATGATCGCAAGCTTACAAAGGCTTGAACGCTCAAACACACAGCTTAAATATTACAGACAAAAGAAGTACAAATACATTGAAGAACAATAAGAAGAACACGCACAAAACGAAAACATGTGAAAACAGCAATACTCACACAAAGGAAAAAGATCTTAATAAAAATAAAGAAAGCTAACGATGCCCCTAAAACAAGGGCAACCCTACCCCCACTTCACCATCTTTTTATCTACTACTATCCTTTTCAAAGAGTGCATATACCATCGACATTATTAGAAGGGAAACTTAGGACGAGTACAGCAAAAACAAATGAAACAAAAGTAATCCACGCAAATTATCCCCTCCCCCACACAGACTCAATCCAAAATAAATAGTGAAGGGAGGATCGAGTTCCTAAAGGATCGAATTCCTGGTTACGTAAAGAGTGAGAAATCGTATTGGTTGGGTCACTCTTGGTAACGACTCAAAACACATTTACAAATTCGTAAGATTAGCTAAAGTTTGCGTGATGAATCGTTTTTCGAAATTACCCCTTTGATTGTCATAAAATATTAATATTTAATCATCTTCATCGTCTCGAAACTCGTTTGAAACCTATAATTATTTTCCCGCCTGTCCAAGTGACCAATCAAAGTTGAAATTAGCTTCGTGTAATTGCAGCGACGATTTACTCGTTGCCTTAACGGCCACAATAACAGTCAAGGAACAAAGAGGGGTTGGAGGTGGGTGAAACCGCATCATTTATCGAGGACGGTCCTCCGCTAGCACAACTGAACAGTCGTGACCTCAGAGAGTGGAATAAAGTGCGATCGCTTCATTTAATTCATCTTAAGATTCAACTTTTCTAATGAATTCGTTGTTGTTACGTAAAAGAAAGAGGTGATAACCAACGAGGGCGTCTCCACCAGAATGTGTGTGACGATAGATCTGGGAAGAAAGTGGTTAAGTAGGAGGAAGTGAAAAGACAGGGAAATTATTCAGATCCACCTACGTATGTTGGACCCTTTAGACGCACTAAATCATGCAGGTGTTACCTGCAGCATGATGACAAGTGCTAGCCCCTAAAACCCCCTTTATGAAATGTTGTTCAAAATCCCAAATTTGTGTCGCTCAGAGAAGGAAAAATGTTTAAAAGAGTTCTTAAAAATCCCATTGAAAATCCAATGAGTTGAGAGCTCAAATTCCCTTGGATTTTAAGGAATTCAAATGGATTTGGAATCCACAATTAAGTTCCGGCGATAGACTTGCACAAAGTAGACTTAGTCTTAGGCAAGTTACTCTTTTTGAATGATCAAGACATGCAGGAACATGAAAATACTACGGGTAAGATTGATTAATGAACAGCAATTTGATCTGGAGTGGAGTCTGGAGAGAGAGAGAGAGAGAGAAAGAGAGGAAGAGAATGAGAGAGAGAGGGTGAGAGAGAGAGAGGGGGGCGGAAGGGGTGGTCTGAATCTGTAATTCCACCAGTCGTCTTTTATCTCATTCCCCTCGTTCCTTATTTTAGGAGAATTGCACCATCAGTCCCTTCGTAATCGCGGACGATTGACAGCGTAATGAAGTTTACATAAAGATCAAAGTGACAATATATCAGCAAACACAAAAGGGCCATGGCCGAACGGTTTTCGTTTTGTTGGGGTGCACGTTTCAAAGCAGGTCAATGTGGATTTTGTTTGGGGGGGAGGGGGAAGAATGACATCGGTAGCTCCAAACAAGAGAGGTCTCTTAACCACCTAATAATAATAACAATAATAATAATAATAATAATAATAATAATAATAATAATAATAATAATAATAATAATAATAATCTTAATAATAATAATAATAATATGGGTGGCTTCCTTGTGCTCCGCATGCAAACCGGTCTGTGTCCTACAACTTATCCCGCCCTGGCAACGGAGTTTTGGTCTCAAAATAAATCAAAGGTTTCCAGTACTTTTCTCCTAATAATTGACTCTTGGTCTTTCTTTTTCCACATCGATGATTATTTTTCAAAGTCTAAAAGACACAAAAAAGACTTTTATCGGATTTATTTTTAAATAGGTAAAAAAAAAATTGCACCACTCTTTTTATCACCTAAACTCGCTCCAATAATTTCATTTTGCTTTGCTCGTTTTAAGGTGTCAGTAGCTTCTTTTATTTCCTGCTAAAGACGAAAATTTGAAAATCTTTTGGGGAAATAACTTTGATAAAACCTTCGAATATTCGAAAAAATAAAAAAAATTGCCTTAATTTGAATAAAATTTCTGAACTTTATCATTTGTAATTCATTCGATAATAATTATTTTTAGTCGCGTGCGACTCTATGTTTCACTATGTCGGTCAGTCGGTCCCCGTTTTACTTATTTTTGTTTTGGTAATAACATTGTAACTATTCGGTCGATTCTAACGCAATTTGAAATTCTTATGTTATTTTACATTTTCATTTGAATGATATAATTGACAAGGTCCTCTCATGGTTAGCCCGGGAATTCTTTGAGAAGGGGCGGGGGGGATTTTGCAATAAAACCATAACTATTTGGCCGATTCTAACGATATTTGAAACTTTTATGTTGTTTAACATTCCCTTTCGAACGGTATGATTGCCAAAGTCTTCGCAAGGTTAGCAGAGGAATTATTTGGCAATAACATCAAAACTAATCGTCCGATTGTAAAGAAATTTAAAGCCTTTATGTTGTTTTACATTCTATTTTAAATGATATATTTGCTAAGGTCATCCCAAGGTTAGTCCAGGAATTATTGAAAGTTTTGAAGGTCATAAGGCTATAAATCAGAATAAGGGGCAACGCGACTTTTAGTCATCAGACCTTGTTTCTGAACTTCCCCATTTTGTTTAAATAAATTCCAACTCTTGGCTATAAATACTTATATCCATATCTCAAAATTTGCTCACTTGTGGATACGAACTTTTTTAAAAAAAAGAAAAATAATTCCACATAAATTCATGAGTTAAATTTTAGTGTAATGAAGGTTTATTTACCGTTATTTACCGTGTAGGTCGGAGGCTAAGGCAGCTCGGAGGCTTCTTTCACTCAAACATTGGTGGTTTGTCATCAATTCAATTTCAAGGAAAGTTTATAATTTACGGACTGCAAAACCAAGCTTTAATAAAAACTTTTATGTCACTTTTTAATTAAAAGCAACAGCCAATTTACCCGATGCACCCTGGTTGTGGTTTGTCTCTCGTGAACACCAGGGGCATATGTGAACCGAGATTAATTCTGGTACTCGAAGAAGAGGTCAGGAAAGTTAAATCCGTTCACCGGTCCCTAGTGTTATCATTATCCTCGTTCTTTAATTTCTTTTCTTTCCTTTCTGTGCCTGGTTTCTTTACCTTTATTTTACTTATTGAGGATCTCTTGATTGATCTTTTCCCTCAGTCTTTATATGTCTTTACTGATCCCTTTTGAAATTCCCGTTGAAAACATTGTGAATAATTAGGAAAAGACCCACAACGCTTTTGTACAAATGTGAAAGATAATTTAGTAGCAAATAATGAATCTTGAATCTAATTCTAGCCTTGTTTCTCATTTCTTTAAGGCATAATTTCCTTTTTCAATTGCCACATCATTCACTCAAACAGGTGAACTTTACTAAAAATGAAGAAATTCTTTCTTAATATCTGTTTTCTCTCGTTGGTGAAAGTTGTTTTTGTTAGTAGTGAGATTAGTTTGATTCCCGACGGATACTGCACGTCGTCTGACCGGGTCTCTTCCTACGTGTCTGTCGGAAGAAACACGAGACTATCATGTGCCATTAACTGCTGGTTGCAGGGGTGTTTTTGTGTCAAGTTCACAGGTATGTGGATCAAGAATCTTTCATCAGAAATAGAACCCCATTTTAAACTATTTATTTTGATAATAATCAAATTTACTTCAAATTAGATCAGGACCTACATCAAAATCTTCCTCGTCCTCCTGGATTGCTTGTCTCATTTTACCGGTGTCCGGGATTCGTCCTTTGATCCTTTTCAGCTTAACTTAGATTAGTTCATCCTAGCCAAGTTTCATTATCAAGGATCTTTGGAGTTTCTGACAGGTCAAAACCCTCTCACACTTCTTATACCACAATCTGGCCTTCATTCATTTTACACAAAGCTTAGCGAAACGAAATCTCGTTATACAAACCGTCCACCAAATTTGTAAACATTTCCACAAACAAGGAAAGTCATTTTAACCTCCTTATTTCTTCCATTATTTTTGTAGAAAAAAAACAATTACTGCCCTACTCGAATACACACCTACTTTCACACACTGGCATGATCGGTAACACAACATTCAGCTCTACTTTATCATGTTTTTCTATTATTACCTAGTACTTTGCTATTAATATTATCCTCACCAGACGATTTTCAATTATTCAATAATTATTTTTTACGACCCAACTGGTGAGCGCCCTCTGTTTACACCCCAAACCAATCACATTTACATTTGATTCACTCTTGATTGCATTGACATACAGATAATTGGAATAAACGTTTCAACTCTTCGTAATCTTACGCTATTCATGAGCCCTTTCTATTCGCTTCTCCTACGCGGACCTCCACAAAACACTCCACCTCCCACTTTGGGTATTTCATTCATTCACGATTTCCACTCACATCCTCATTCAGCTTCGGATATTAAACCACTCATTTATCTAAAGATCTAAATTTTCTCAACAGAGGGACAATGCCTTTTGGGAAGAGTTGGCACAGTTGCTTATGGGGGGAAGGACGCAAAATTCGTTTGCTTCCACGCCGATCTCTCAACGGAAGATGTCGCTTACCAAAAACCAGCAAAGAGGTAGGTAATCCTTCATAAACCCAAATCTTCTTTCAGATTTATTCCATTCAAAATTTGCCATAAGCTCTGAATTTATTTACATATATAATTACCTTGTATGTGTCATAGTAAGTGTTTGGCAGAATATTTACAAATTCTAAGAAGAAATATTGTGATATGTATATGAGAAGGTCGCAAGTTGGAAGGAACAACTATCGGTAAGAAAGTATCATGTGCTTCCAGTCCTATTCGATTCAGGAGTTAGGATGCGAAGAGTGGGAGATGCCACATATCCTACAATTGTGGATTTCTGATGAGAGGAAAGACACCGGCTTAAATAGGTAGAATGAAACCATGCAAGAGACTTCCTGGTACTGATTGAATCATGTCTTTCTTCACAAGACAAGATTTAGGAAGAGGCTAGGGGTGTTTTCATTTCCTTTGATGGCCGCTTTGCCTCAACGTATATTGTTTTAAATGTTTTATGTTAATTAGACGAGGAACGATTGGATAAGGGACTGATTAAATCACATTTACCATAAGAATGGATAATGTAGTGAAACAATTTCCACCCAATTCTCAAACCAGACAAGCACCCAACACAATCTAACTCCTACCGGCCCATCGCAGTCCTATGCACCCTATCTAAAATAATAGAAAAACTCGTACATCAAAGAATTAGCCCAAACATACCTATATCATCAAATAAAATATGAGTACAGGAAAGAGCACTCCACCAAAACCCTCATAACCATTTTCATACATCACACTCAACATGGCTTCAACAAAAAATGTCCCACTGCGCGCATCATCCTCACAACAATCTATACAAACAAAGCCTTTGATACACTGCCCAAACAAAACATAGCACACAAAATACTAAACATATATCATACAACCAACGACAAGAATCAGCTCACACACTTTATCTTTGTCAGACAAGGCTAAGTAATACACAAAACCTACAAATCACACAGAAACAACTACACAAACGAGTTCTGCAAGGAGCCATCTCTCTATTCTACACTTAAACCTCTTCACTCACGACATACGACAACCTCAATCACCAATTATCCGCACGACACCTACGCAGACGACATCTCTATCAGCCAAAATTACAACAATCAACGCTACCAGAACACTTCTACAATACATCAACACACTGGGACAAAGACTTACAGGATGACAGCATCTGCAACCAAAACATCAATAACTCTGTTCATCTCCCATCAAACAAGAATCAAACAAACACAGCACAATTAAACTAAATTGACCAACACACCCCGTGAACAAAACCCACACCCTCCTAGGAATCCCGTTTGACACCCACATGACCTTCAAAGAACACAACCAAGATAATAAACAAAGACACAAAGAAAATTATCTCCCTTAAACACTATCCAACACAATATTTGGGCAAGAGAAGGATTCCTCTTCTACTTTTCAAACCATTCATACGAACCACCCTAAACTACACTACACCCTCCTGGCACCCAACACTCAAAAACATCCTCTTTAAACGGCTACAAACACACAAAACAATGCACTCAATCATCACAGGATGACCCCTAAAACACACCAAGCCCATACCTATTACCCAGTAAAGTACATCTAGATATGATAGAAACTCGAAATTCCACCAGAACACAAATTTACCCCATCTCAAAACCATGACCTCAAAACCAAACCACCACAACTCAAACGAATGAGCGTGTAAGGGAAAGGGGACGCCAAGAAGAATACCCCCTTTTTTTGTTTCTTAAATTCCTTCCCTCCCTATCTCCTCTAACTATAACTGCACGTGAGTAAAAAGCTCTGTATCCGAGGAGAAAACTAAAGAAGAAAGAATTTGAATATCAGTTAAGCTGAGAGCTAAAAGCTTTCACCTCGCCGATGAAAGGCTAATCTCTGTAGTCGGGAAAAGGATAGCCGAAAGTTCCCACCCACATGGTTGGAGACGATTAAGACCGGCGTCAGGCGACAAAAGCTAACCCCTCTAAGCGCCGGAAGCTTTATCACAGATCTGTGCCTTCCAGAAAAGGAGCACCATAAAAATGGCCGTCATATAAATATCCTGAGTTTTTCAAAATCGGCAGATTGAGTTTGAGATCTCTTCGCCTTCGGCTCAAATCGTCTATATGTTTCCCCCAAGTCCCTGGTATCCGTGTATACCATCGAGATTGGATCTCACCAGGCAGATTCATCTCTTTTGTGAAGGCTTACTCTGTTCAGAGCAAAGCCTCGAGTCGTTTGGTCCCCGAAGGACTAGCCGGGATTCTTCTCGTCTCATCACCCTTCCCCCCCTCCTTTCTTAAAGGATTTCCAGTTTCCCATGTGAGATTTCGCGCCGAGCCGCGTCAGTCTCTATTTTTGGAGGTTACACTTCTCTGGAGCAGAGGTGCCTCGGTCCGTCTTCCACTAGGATCGTAAACGCGTCTTCTGGTCACTGCCCCCCCCCCCTTCATCCTCGTCAACATCAGGATATTCGGCCAAGAAACACGACCATTTTCCGTCTCCATTCCCCCGCGGCGACTTGCTAAAGGAGTTCCCTTCCTCGAGGACTCCCTTCAAGTTAAAACGATTGCATCTCCCGTTAATCGACCGGCTTTCGGACTTTTAAATATTCCTTTTGTATAACTGATTTATAGTATCCCATTTCAAAGCTAATTAACAAGTAATTAACGTTACCCGATTGCCAATTTTCAATAGTCTGTCAGTATTATCCTTATTTACATTTCCTATATTTCCAGTATGTATATATATGTTAACTAGTGACTTATTAAAAATTATATTTTTCGTTTTCAAACTTGAAATATATCCTTGAACTGCAACTTGGTAAACTCATTAAACGCTATCGGCCCCTTTATTAAAATCGCACTCTTATACCTCGTAATCTAACGATTACTTTTACGAAGTCAACGTACTTGTACATAGCGAAGACGCGTACGTACATTAGAGGATATATGTGTATGTAACTGTATATATACATATTATTGTGGCTTTTATCTCTTTCCTCCCCAAAAATAGATACATATATGTATATATAGAGGTATTGTCTGGGGAGTGACCTTTTCCTGGACAGAAAGATATTTTTAGAACCCTACTTGCAAGTTAAGCTCAAAAGCTTTTCCCCTCGTCCTTCAAACAAAGTCCACACTCGCGAATACCTCAGCTCCGCCGCGCATACCCATATCCAAACAAGAAACCACCAGATATCCACTCCTCAGGAAATCACTCCACAGAAAACACAGAGTACTCCTAACTCAACAACATACTGAGCATTCACCCAGACTACAAGAATACAAACACAGAATAAAGCTCACGCAAAAACCAACATTTACTCGGTGCAATCGAGCCCCAGAAGACAGAATTCACCTTCTTCTCTATTGGTTTAATCTCACTTTCGCATACTCCATCACATCACTATGGAAACTGTATACCCACCCACTCGTGAGAGGCTGTGGAGTTCCTGGGAACCGCCCGCCGCACTTTTATTAAGATGAGGATTTTGAAGTTAATACTCATTATTTATCGCCGTTAAATCCCTTTGGATCTCGCTGGAATCGACCCCCAAACCTTCATTTCCTAAAAAACCTTCTCAATTTCTTAATCCATTTGCATTAATTTAATTGTTCAAAATTCAACCCTATTTCCTCCTTGAATGGACAGGACACGAATCTGTACAAGTCCTCTCTTTGTCCACAGGACCTGACTACTTTCCTTTGTCTTGGCTTGAAGGATTGCTTAAATAATACTTCCTAGAGTTCTGTCATAACAATTGACACCTTTTCTCACTCCACCAACTTCCAACAACTCCATTCTCTCTCTCTCTTAATTTTGGGTACACCCATAATGAAGGGCTTAGATAGAGATTGACATTCTACCATTGAATAAAACCCGTTGATTTGATTTTCAAAGCCACTTCATTAATATTGATGCCCGCGGGGGCGGGGGTACCCTGTTGAGCCTTTTACACTGGGTACCTGGGGGAGCTGTTCCTCGGAAGGGCCCCAAGGCAAATTGGGTAATTCCTTTCACTCAGTTGACCTGAACTCTCTGATGGGGCCGGGAAAGTTGTTGGGGCACTCCCCCCCTCCTCCCTCCCTCCCTCCTTCCATCTCTGCGCTAATTTAGCTTTATTTATTAGTAATAGTTGCTATTGTTATTATCATTCTTCTTAATATAATTTATTTTTATAAATTATTTATTATGATTATTAGTATTTATCATTAGTTGTTAGGATTATTATTATTTATCAATAGTTGTTAGGATTATTATTATTTATCATTAGTTATTAAGTATTTGTGCATTATTATTATTATTATCGTGTATGATTATTTTTGTACGGGCGCGGCGGCTTTCCTCCCACCCCTTTCTTTGGAACGGAGGTCACCTGTTATTGGCACAGTGCGGCGACCGCAATTTTTCCTCCTCGTCGGATGCTCTGCTCCGACTTGAAAATGCCGTCTGTGAGGCCTTCTTTCGTAGACTGCAATACGCCACGGTATATTTGGATCTAGAGAAGGTCTATGATACAGCATGGTAATACAGTATCACGCAGAATCAATAAGATGGAAGGTAAGGGACTCCTGACAAACCTAATTTCTAGGACGTCGTCGATTCCCCGACGTGTGAGGGAGCCCTATCCTACCCAATGGAAGTGCCCACAGTGTCACACTCTTTGCTTTGGCAATCAGAGGTATCACCACGGCGATGCCCGAACAACTTTTTGTTCCACTATACGTAGACGACCTCTGGATCTCTTTTTGTGCGGGCAGATGCCAAATCTGGAGCGTCGACTCTAACAGGCATTGAACCGCATATCTCGCAATCCTAAGCCGCGGAGGTTTAGGAAGTGCGGGATTCACCTCCATTGTTTCCTTGCTCTTGTTTTTCAATGAGGCCTCACCTAAGAGGCTCATATTCGCAGCCTTAGGGTCTCTTGTACCGGCCCCATGGACATTCTTCGTTGCTTGACTTTCAGCACCTGGAGTTCTGATGGGGCTACTGCCTTAATTTTCAACCGAACCTTTGTTCATTCGAACCTTGACTACGGATGCGAGTCTAATGCAACCGCAGGCGAACTTCTAATGAGAAAGCTGGACACGATCCACTAGACCGGTCTTTGTCTGGCGATCGGTGACTTCTGTACATCCCTAATTGAGAGTCTACTTTTCGAAACCACTCGCTGTGCACCATACACATTGCATTATAAGCTTGTAGGCACAAGCTCGGTGTCTCCCTCATTCGCTATTACCTCTCTTCGCAACCAAATCTAATCTGGACGGTGACTAAGGTTCAGAGAGACCCCAGTCTCACCTAAGCCCTTTGAGTTTAGAGCTAGGAAAGTACTTCGAGAGATATGTTGGCCCCTTTATTTCTTTACACCACACTAACTACCTTAAAGGGTAACACTTCTGACTATTTGTAGTCACATCTCTACCCCCAAATCTTACACAGCGCGCGGAATAATAAGTTTGACCTTATGAGGCACACTTCTTTTCATGCTGGATTCATGTCAGGGCATTTGGATGTCTTCGTGTTCGAGGACTGAGTTGACTTCCACACCGTATCACATCTGTTACAAGTCAGCGAAGCCTGTACCAGATGCTACGTCTGTCTTCACGGCAGAGCTGGTTGCAATACACGGCGTAGTACGGGAGATAACGCATCGTGCCCGTTTTGGAGACTGGATTGTGATCTTTAGCAATCCAAAAAGCGCCCTGAGTTCTCTCGGAACATTGGAATATCCACACCTTCTGGCTGCTGTAGACTTGACGCCACGGTTGCCGCGACTCGGGTGGATCTCGAGATTTACTTTTGTTCGGTTCCTGGACATGTGAGAATTGATGCGAAGAAGCGCACTGATGAAGACTTCATAGAGTTTGCGAGCACTGGAGAATCAGACCCGCGTTTCGCTCTTCCTCACACTCATACATGGCAGGAATCTGGCTAGCCATCTCTGCTGTCTGGAAAAGAAGATGGAAGACGGCCCGGGGGAACTTAAAGTGCGTGCCATTGCGTCTAGACTGTTCCTATAGACCTTTCCCCAATGTCGCTTTGTGTCGTATTCGAACTAGGCACACTCGCGGGACTCACCGGCATTCGATAGAGCACTCCACTCCACCTTACTGTTAGGATTGCACTGTCCCCCGGAGTATTCGGCACAGTCTCGTTGAATTTGCCACTCTGGGTGGTCTTCGCGCACATTAACTTTCCTGGTAGCAGGATAAGAGGGGTCACTACTGCTTGTCCATTGGACTCGGGACCTGTTCCTGCACACAAAATCGCGGAATATCTGAATCTTCGGAGTAAGCTGTCCTACTACCTTTTATTTGTCTCTCTTTGATGTTAGTCAAATTTTCCAATTCCTGGGCGTGATTATTACTTATTGTTTTTGTTTTCTAGTTGTCTTTGTTTTGTCGGTTTTTCTTGGTTTAGTTTAGATTTGGTAATTTTAAAGTAGCCCAAAACTAGGCTGAACTTTTCATTACGCAAATTATGCCCTTGAAAGTAGCCGCCAGATAGGAGCGCTATAAAATTAACTTGAGATCTCAGGAGGCTCAAAGTAAAAGATGTTAAAAGGTTAATATTACTCTCCTTGGCTCCTCCTCTTGATTAACCCTCGATGATTAAACAAACAATCATGTTTATAGTATTAATTTTTATAATAGAATAATTAATTATTTTCCTCATAATCACTTGCGATTGAAATGCAGATTAACGTAATTCAGATTCCTTTGAATGGTCTCAGGGTTGTTCCGAGACACCAAACGAGTGGTAAAGTTTGGTTGGATCTAATTCATTAATATAATTCATTGCAGCAAAACAATTCTACCAATTTACTATCCGAGCAAGGGTGTAGATGGAAATTTTAGTACCATGTTCCATAGTCTACCAAATTCTGGACCCAAACAGTGGTGGATGGTCGACTTAGAAAAGATTTTTCTGGTAGCAAAGATCCGCATAACAGTGCGAAGTGCGTGGTTGAATCGCATTGGAGATTTGAAGGTTGGTAAACATTTTTGGTGCCTTTCTAGTGAAATTCAAGCATTTTAACACTTATGAATGCATGAAAGAGGAGATTGAAGCTACTGGGGTTAGGGCATCAAAGGGCTTCATTGCGTCTCACCTGGAGGATAAAGCATCGGGTCTTCGTTAATCATAATTTTATAACCTGAAAAAAAATTCAAGAGTTTCCAAAGTATTTATGTTTATTAATCTTATAACCATGTCTATCGCGTTCGCAGGATAGAAACATTCGCGCGTGGGTAAATGGTCCCCTACCCGGGTTTAGTTGCTTTTTATGTCGCCAGCCAAAGACTTTATGGGTATTTTATCCCCCCACTAGGAGATCTCTGAATGACAAGCTCGCGAGACGGCGGGAATATCCGACATGTCATTTAAAAGATAAAAATAGTCTAAAATAAATAAATAATGAACGGAATTTTTCCTTATTTTTTATATATGTAATATAGGGTTTCTTTTCTTTATTTGACTATGTTAAATCCTTAATAACCCAAAGTATCCAAAGGAAATTATTGATTGGCCGCCATTGCTCACTTTTCAGTATTTTGTCTCTGTCTCTCCGCCCGATGTTGACAAATTGGATCAACTTGAAGTGTTTGCCGAACAAAGGGGACGTCCTCCTCAAGCAACTGTCGAATATAGAATTGAAGGGTGGAAGTGTGCAAGATGGGTTGTCATTGAAGCACAAAGAGACGGTATCTTAGAGTTTAAGAGCCTTGAAGTGTATCCTCTCTATTAGAGATGAACAATCTTCAAACCTCTGATCACAGACCACCATGGAATGGTATTTGGGGCACCGAATCACGGAAATCATTGAGATCACTGCACTGAAAAGAGACTTTTTACATTCTGCTAAGAGTACTAATTTTGAGCTCGAATATATTACTATTTTCTCGGGCCAGAATAATATTTCAAGGGTTAAAATAATATCGATCTTTACTATTTCACATTGGTTTAAATTAGCATAGCACAGAAATTACGTCCGAAACTTGAGTTCGTCACAAAGGAAAGTTTGCACGTAATCATCCTTGAGGAGAAAAAGGGAAGAGGAGACGTCTTGTAGAGTATGAAAGGATGAATTTAGGAGCAGGTCAAAGGGAATGCGATATCTCGGGAGAGAAGGTGCAGGCACGTTATTGAGTGGCCTGTAGGATTACCGAAGAAGGCACAGGGCTTTGTGCAGCTCTCATTTGTTGAGGAACTCGCGCTAGACCCTCGCTGTGTCGGGAATCCTTTCCTTAAATCAGATGATGCCAAGGCTGGGTGTGAACGAGGATGCACCTAGAGGAGGGGCGGCAAATTGGGGTTGGCGTAGGTTGTCTCATCATACTTGGTGAACTGTTGCCGTGAGAATGGAAATGATGCGGGAAGAAAGGAGATAAATATTCTGGTCTCTGATCCATTTTCAGGTCCTCCGTTTTTGACGGAGCCGAGATAACACGTCTCCTCTCCCGGCTTATTACTGCGACCAGTATGGATGCATTCTTGGTATGTGGTACTTAAGAGAGTCTGAATCACTTAAACATATGAAGTTTAATAAATGTTAAGCTCTAACTCAGTGGTATTATTGTCATCAAATGTGTATAAATGGTGGACAATGAAATTACGATGAGGGAATTAAAATATAAACTGAGCTAAACAACTTTATTTGGTGGTCATTCAAAGTAAAGTAAAATTCAAGGTATTCGAGTTTAACCGACAATAAAATGCTAAAGCCAATAAGGGAATATTAGATGTGGAAGAGTTAAGGAAGTAAAAATGTGAGGAAGGTTCTCAACTCGAGTAATATTGACAGGGTATTATTTGGATCTCTATGGAACGGTTGGCGCTCGAGTCTTCCAAATCTGCATCACCTCCTCCCAAAGTCAGTTCTTCGCCCTCTAATTTTTGGAAGACAGGGATCTTGTTGCCATAGTTGGAAAAGACTTAAATTTGCCCAATTTTGCATCCAAGTGTGTTCATTTTATACAGCTATCTTTACGTCAGCCCACGTGAGTAAGTATAGTGCTAGAGATAACTCCCGTGCCACCAACTAGAATCAGAAAACAGATGGATAGTATAGAATCGTGCGTCTGGCAGCGGAAATAGTTAGAAGGGAAGATTTTTGTTTGTTTTAACGTTTTATGTTTGCAAGATATGGTAAGAGGAACAAGTTTCCCCACGTCCTTTCACAATGTTGGTCTATGCAAAGTGTTTACTAATGATTTAGTGGCTCAGGCACCAGAGTGTGCCTTTTATGTAAAAGGTTAAAGGTCTTTTCTTGAAATAATGTCGGAATGAACACACTTATTCTTCCTCGAGCAGTGGGTTGTGTAAAGACGCTCCAATTATATATTATCTTTATTTACACGGTTAGTTAGGAATTCACTTTGGTTGTTCAAGTCAAGTTTCTGCAACTTCCGTAAATAGATACCCTCGAAGGTTGACGTGTGAGGCTGGCCCTTGGCGTAGATTGCGCGACGGAGTTGAATGAGTGACAAGGCGATGGCAATACAATATAATTTACGTCTTTTCTCCGTGCGACTAAATAGACCCGAATGGCCTGTGGTTACCATGTGTCACCATTACGGGGCTGCAAGTGGTCGTTAGCTGCAACCTTCCTAACCACAAGAAAACTATTACGAACATCAGGAAAGACACTCGCCTTAGAATCTTAAATCATCGATGGCGACATTCGCCGCCAGGTTTTAGAACATCAAGGTTTTCATTCACCCTCGATTATCAGGTGGATCATTCGCCCTTAATGTTAAAGCTTTAAATGAACTTAAGAGAACTTTAACCTAATAAAAAAGGAAGAGTCTTGGAATCGAATAAACCGAAGCTAAACAGTTAATGAAAAAAGAGTCCTAAACATCAAACGACACAAACATCAACAATAAAAGAAAACGAGAACAAAATCACAAAAAGAATCGATCTTTTCGATGATTTTGATTACGAACGTTATGGAAATTACAAAGAGAGAGGAAGAGAGAGAAAGAGAGAGAGATAAGAGAGTAAAATAGAGAGAAAAAGTGAGAGATAACACGAGAGAGATTAACTGAGATTAAAAGATAGAGAGAGAGAGGTAGGTAGGAGGGGAGATGGAGGGAGGAGGGGAAAGAAAAGGAGAACGGAGTGATCGGGAAAGAAAGGGACAACGGAGAGATCGGGAAATAAAGGGAGAACGGAAAGATCGGGAAAGAAAGGGAGGAGGAGAGATCGGGAAAGAAAGGGAGAACGGAGAGATCGGGAAAGAAAGGAAGAAGGGAAGAGTGAGAGTGAGGGAGAGATAGATATAAGGAGACATAGGGATAGGAAAAGGAGAGAAATAGAGTCGGGGAGAAATAGAGAGAGAGACAAGGAGAAAGAGAGAGAGGGATATTAGAGGGAAATAAATAGAGAGGACGTTGTATGGGGAGAGAGAGAGGGTTAGGGAGATGGAGAGGGAGAAAAAAAGAGAGGAAGATGTAAAAGTGGGAATGGGAGGTAGAGAGAGGCAGAAAGGTGGAGAAGCAAAGGATAGATATTAAAGAAGTAAGGGGGCAGGGAGAGGGAGAAGGAGGGAAAGAGGAAGGAGAGGGAGACAAAGGTATAGGGAAAGAGAGAGAGTGAAATTGGGAGTGGGGGAGACGGAAATAGTGAGATAGAGAGAGAAAGGAGGGGAGACAGAGCGAGAGATGAGAGATATAGAGAGGGATAAGAAACGGGAGGGTGAGAAGGAGATGGAAAGGTAGAGGGGGAGAGTTAGCTCGGGAGAGAGAGCTAGATAGAGAGAGAGAGAGAAAGAAAGAGAGAGAGAGAGAGAGAGGGTGGGAGAGGAGAGTCACAAGGAAAAGTAGTCCCTCAAAGGACATTGCTGTCCATACCATAGAGGTACTATTTTGCGAAGGCCCTAACCTATAGGCTCTCCCCCGCCCACCTCTCCCACCCACTTATAGATGAAGGCTCTCCCCGCCCACCTCTCCCACATGCTTTTGCGGCCACATAAAGCGGAAAAGTCACCCGATTGTGATGTGAAAAAGTATCTAGCTTGTCACCATGGTTACGGGTCGGATTTGTGCTCAACCTGAACAGCTTTCTGTAGTCCACGTTTTCGACACCCCTTGAGATCTCGAAGGTCTCTATTAGCTGGCCTCGTAATCGACGAATCTCCAAAGAGAAAAGCCCTAATTCTTAAAGCCGACGCAGATAGTGTTTGTGCCTAGGGGAGGGAATTAACTTGTTGGCCCTAGCCTGGACACGTTCCAGTCTATCTATGACCTTACTCAGTGTAGGGGACTAGAATTGAACGGTGTACTCCAGGTGAAGTTTGACTAGAGAGTTGTACAATTTGAGGAGGATATCCTTGTTTCGGAGGTGAAATTGCCTCTTTATGTAGTCCAATAGTCTTTCTGCCTTTTTTTTCTACATCGGCACACTGCCTGGAAAACTTTAGGTTGCTGCTGATTTGCACACCCAAGTCCTCTTCCAGATCTCTACCTAACAAGTGGTAGTCTTGTCAAGGATTGTTATGGTCAATGTGCATCACCTTGCACTTGTCAAGGTTAAATGTCATCTGATAACTCTCAGACCTCTCACCTAACCTCTAAAGGCTGTTTTGTACGTGTTCTACCCCCTTCACCTAAGCCCAAGCTGCCTCCTAATTTTGTGTTGTTTGCGATCTTGGATATCGAGCAAAGAAGCCCATCGTCTATATCATTTATATAGATGATGAACAAGAGAGAACCGAGCATGGAACCCTGGAGTACAACCCTACTCACTGGGGCCCCAACTCGAGGCTACCGCGTTTATTCTCACTATTTCTCGCCTGCCAGACAACCAGTTCTCAATCCAGTTGGCTACCCTACCTGTAATGCCAACCGCACGGACTTGTCACATCAACTTGCGGTGTGGCACCTTATCATAGGTCTTTTGAAAGTACAGGAATTAGATGTCCACAGCTCGACTACGATCCTAATTACCCCAAATGAGTGAGAGGGGGAGCTGGAAGAGTGAGAGTGCGGGAGGGGGATATAAGGAGAGTGACAGGCAGATGGTGAATGGAAGAGAGATGGGGGGTGAGCTACACAGGGGAACAAAGAGAGAGAGAGAGAGAGAGTGTGTGTGTTCGTGTGTGAGAGAGGGAGTGAAATAGAAAGACAAGCCGTTTGTGAGAGGGTCTGAGAGATAGTGGATGAATGAGTGATTGAGTGAATGTTTGTGTGTATGTGTGTGAGTGAGTCAACCTAGTAAAGAAGTGCAACTGCCTCATGACCTACCAATCCTAGACTATGAAAACTAGACCTATTGAATCCTACTTAACATCCCTACCCCGTAAGGGGCACGGCGATTTGCTTGCCTGGCCATCGTGCCCACGGGACTCAGCGCGCCGTCCGGCCCCAGCTTGGCCCCTCTTCCCTCCTCCTTAACCTCCATCTCCTGTACCAACTCTCCCTTATTGTGCCCCTGCTTTTCCATCCTCCCTTTACAATCACCCTTTCTCTGCCCTTTGGTTGGCGCCTTTGTCCCCTGCCCAGGGCCCTCCTAGATCGCGGCCTGACGCTCACCTGAACTACCGAACTGATCCCTCCTACCACAAGATGGTAGGTGTGGTGACCTTAACCGCTCAGAAGCCCGTCACCAAGCTTGATTCGTCATGCTACCCTCCCTACCACCCCACCTTTAGGATTTGGTCCGGCTTTCCCTAAGGGTAAGGGGCGGAGAAGTCGTTTATCTTCCTGCCCAGGGACAATCAAAGGTGCCCAGTAGTGCCGTTCCCTCGTTGGGGTCAGTGTTGGCCGTCACAGGCCGGGGTGGTGAAATGCTTCTGAATGGCCATCGTCGGGGCCACTTTCGGGCAACTCCACAGCCGAAAAGGAGATCCCCCT
Source organism: Ceratothoa steindachneri (assembly GCA_963969495.1). Classification (NCBI taxonomy): domain Eukaryota; kingdom Metazoa; phylum Arthropoda; class Malacostraca; order Isopoda; family Cymothoidae; genus Ceratothoa; species Ceratothoa steindachneri. The sequence continues at coordinate 101,441,853 of OZ018334.1, read as the reverse complement.
CTGGGCTTCTTCAGAGGCCACTCCAACCCTCTTCTAACGGAAAGGAGGCTTACTCCTCTACTAGGCATTCCGTGTGGTGGACTTCCTCTCACCAACTCCTCTGGAGGCGCCCATGGGCCCCTCCAGAGCAGGCAGGAGGCCAAAGATTGCCCGCTACCGGTGGAAGCAGTTCTATAGGGCCAACCTCCTTAAGAGGGGGGGGATAGGAGGGCCCTTCGGTCTGTGCCCCCTAACTTCCTGCAGTCCTGTATCTTCAGGCTACAGTGGGCCAACATATCTGCCCCTTACTCTTTCCTGGTGGGTACCAGCTTGCCGGCTACAGACATGACAAAACGGACCTCGAATGGGATTCGTGGTGCCTTGGGGGAGGATGGCCACGTTGAAGACCCACTGAGATGATATGGTCTTGGACGTGACCCAGCTGGCATGATCTTGGTTAGACCGGTCCATCCGGCCTAAGAGCTCATTCCGGCGGTAAAGTGACGCCAGTTCATTCCTCCCCCTCCTCTCCTAAAAAGAAAGGAAATAGGAAAAATACAAAGAATCCTAAAGGTTCCTCTCCCTCCTCAGGAGTCCCGGGGACAGAGGGATTCACTGGAATTCGAGGAAGCAACCAGGCCAAGATTGGCACGTCCAGCTCGAATGCTCTCTAGGGTGAGGAGCCCCAGACCAAAACCAAAGTTGCAAGTGCGCCGAGCTCATGTTCCCTACACGCCTACGAGCATGGTCGTTTCCGCCTCAATTCGGATCTTTTTGCGGGTTTACCTCACCACGGGAGATCACTTGTAAAGCTAGCAGCACAAATGGTCTACACCCAGCCTTGGCTAAAACCAGGGCTCCACACACGCTCCCCTAGCGTGATCGCTTCTTGTAGGCGAAACAACCGCGCAAATCCACTGAGTCGTTAGACTAACAAAAGGCAAAACCCCTGAAGATGGTCGTGAGTCTGTCTTCCTCGCTTCCTAAAGATGACCCCTGAAAGAACGACACCGCTAAAGGAGCTTGGACTCTTACGTCCACACCCAGTGCTAGGCTTGGTGATTCGAAGACGGTGCATCTTCCAAAGGAGGGACCACCGCCTTCGAAGCCGCCCCGCCTGCCTAAGGTTTAGAGGCGGAGGGAAGAAAAGACGCAAGCCTACCCCAGCCCACCCCAATAGGTTCTCCAAGGCGAGAGCGCGTTCATCGCTTTGTTCGGTAAACAATTCATCACACAAAGTCCTTCAACTTAACAATTCGTCACCCAAAATCTTTCAACTTAACTTTTCGTAACCCAAAGTCCTTCAACTTAACAATTCATCACGATGAATCCTTCAACTTAACAATTCGTCACCAAGAATCCTTCAACTTAACAATTCGTCACCCAAAATCTTTCAACTTAACAATTCATCACCAAGAATCCTTCAACTTAACAATTCGTCACCCGGAATCCTTCAACTTTACAATTCGTCACCCAGAATCCATTATCTTAACAATTCGTCACCCAAATTCTTTCAACTTAACTTTTCATCCCCCAAAGTGCTTCAACTTAACAATTCATCACCAAGAATCCTTCAACTTAACAATTCCTCACCCGGAATCCTTCAACTTTACAATTCGTCACCTAGAATCCTTCATCTTAACAATTCGTCCCCTAAAATCTTTCAACTTAACTTTTCGTCACCCAAAGTGCTTCAACTTAACAATTCATCACCAAGAATCCTTCAAATAACAATTCGTCACCCGGAATCCTTCAACTTTACAATTCGTCACCCAGAATCCTTCAACTTAACAATTCGTCACCCAAAATCTTTCAACTTAACTTTTCGTCACCCAAAGTGCTTCAACTTAACAATTCATCACCCAAAGTGCTTCAACTTAACAATTCATCACCAAGAATCCTTCAACTTAACAATTCGTCACTCAGAATCCTTCACCTTAACAATTCGTCACCCAGAGCCATTTAACTTAGCAATTCGCCACCCAGAGCCCTTCAACTTAACAATTCGCCATCCAGAGTCCTTCATCTTAACAATTCGTCACCCAGAGTCCTTTAACTTAACAATTCGCCACCCAGAGTCTTTCAACTTAACAATTCGTCACCCAAAGTCCTTCAACTTAACAATTCTGACCTAAATCTCCTTAGGGTGACAAATTGTTCAGTTGTTCCAATTTTCAAGCTCTATTTTTATTTTCTCCTTTCTTACTTTCTTTCTTTCTTGTCTCTTTCCTTCACATTTTAATTTCTTTTAATTTCATTGTACAGTTTTTCTTTTCCTTTTATTTTTCTTGATTTTTATGCCCTATCTCTTCCCCCTTCCTTTTCTTTCCTTTGTTCTTTTCTCTGAATTTTCCCTTTTCCTTTTCATTCTATTACCATTCACTTAAATTTTATTTTTCCTTCACATCTTTCATTTTTTTTACTTTTCTCCTTTTATTTTTATTTCCCTTTTTGCTAGTTCTTTTTCCCCTTCTTACTTTTTTCCTTTTCATGTCCTTTATTTTCTTATTTTTCTTTTCTCACTTCCACTTCTTTGTCCCCTTTCTCTTCCTTCTCTCCTTTTCTTTGTACACTCGCCTTCTATAAGAGTGAAACAGGTAACGTTCAGTACATGTGAAGATGTGTGGCCAGAGCACAACCCGCTCTGCCACCACCTTCACATCCTCAGCATGTTCCGCCTAGGAGGGAAGCCTATTAACATGGGCCTCAGCCTTTTCCGCTAAGGAGGGAAGCCTCTTTACATGGGCATATTGTAAAAGATAAAGAAGCCAACACTGCTGAACGAGGGAATAGAAGAGAAAGGGAAGAAATATAAATAAAGAAAGGAAGAACAGAGTACCGAAGAGGGATCTATTTCTCCCATTCGAACACTAAATATATATTCCCCTCCCCCCCCTGGAAGAGCTGGGGATGGCTACGCCCCCAATATAAACCAGCCCCTTAGCTAAGTCGAGGCTGGAGTCGTAACATTATATGATTGGGCCTTCCTTTTTGGTGGGAGGAGAGGCCAATGGGGAGGGGCGAATAAGGGGCGGCTCCATGTCGTCCGAGGTTCAATTGCCTACAATTGTCTATTTCTGAACTTCATAACCACATGGAGTATGTGGTTCACGTATAGGTAATGGAAGGAAGAAGAAGCAGCAAAGAGAATAATTTCAGGGGATGTTGTAAAATTCCTCCGTTCTCCCTCATTAAGATTATGATGATGGGGGGGGGCAGTGGTTTTGCCGGCAACCATTTCGAAAGAAACGTGAAGAAAGAAGAGAACTGTGAAGTTGTGTTCAAAAGGGAACATCAAATTAAGGTGGTGGTAAAATATTACATTGGAACATGAATGGAAAATATCGAAATGGTTTAAATGAATAGAAAGCAAATGAGGAACAATAAAGGAGGGGATGAAATATATGGGGAACAAATTCATAATATGGAACGGAAAGGCAGAAGGATATGGGAAGAAGAAAAAGACCCAAAGAAGTGAAGGAAATCGTGATAGCTCCGGTACATAAGGGCGGTGGAAAAATACAAAGAGGATATAGAAAACTATAGATCTATACAAAGTCTTTGGGTTTATATTAAACTAAATGGCTGGATAGAGGATGCTAGGATACTAGTAGAAGAACAACTGGTGTCGAAAAGGAAGAGAAGCACTGGAGAACCTGTACATAAAGGAAATAATAAAGAGTAGAAATAAAAGAAAAGCAGAGCTATAATACATGGTATTCTTGCACATAGAAAAGCCTTTTTTTTACTAAAAAGGCAAGTGATCACAGGGAGTTGGGGTCCTTAGTAATATCCTTAGGGATTTGGATCAGGGAAATTAAATAATGGGACAGAGAGAGAGAGAGAAGAGAAAATACTGTGCATTCCAATTGTCCAAAAAGGGTCAGGGATTTCTGGGATTCTGCCGAGGATGGACCCTATCCAGAACGATGGTACACGATTCTGGTCTAAGCTGGTCGCCAATTGCCGTTTAGTCTGTATTCCCTCCCCCCCCCCTCCTGTGAAGGTAGTTAAGAAGGGTGGATCTGAGCATCTACGGAGAAAGAGGTAGTTTAATAAATGGCGCTCACCATGGGTTATGGAAGTGATGTGTTTAGCCAACTTACTGGAATTGATGGATTGTTTAACTGCACAATTGGATAAGGGAGAAAGTGTGGAGGAAATTTAGGTCGATTTTAGCCAAGCTTTTGATCAGGTTTTCCCTAAGAGACTACCGCACATTGCACGGATTATGTGGGAAAGTTTGGCAGTAGAGGGACGGTGTCAGTCAAATTTGGATGATTACACAAAATTGGCGACTGGAGTAAATGAAGTTGAGGTGAATTTCAAAGTGTAGCTACTTAAATAGGTTAGTAAGTTGGGCGCAAAAGTGTGGGTGAATTTTGACCTTAAAAAATTCAAAGTTATTAACATGCGAGGAAATAAGAGAGAATTTACCTCTAAAATGGATGGGCATTGGCTGAATGTAGTGAAGGATGAGAAGGACTTTGGACTACTAGTAGATAGGTCACTTATGTTTTGTAAGCAGTATATCAGGCCAAAGAATAGAGCAAATAAAGTGATAGGCTTCATTCAGAGGAATGTTAGTGACCGAAGGAAGGAGGTTATCATTAAACTCTATAACACATATGTGAGGCCACATTTGGAGTACTGATCCGAAGGACGTTTTGCTTTTCTACTTGTGGTTGCGTAAAGTATCGCCCCTATTAATCTTCGTAAGGAGGGTCCAAAAAAGTGAAAATGATAATTCTTTCTCATCAATTAGGGGTCGCCCACTTTGACTTCGTAAGGTTGGTCTTGGAGGGTGTCGGACTAAAAGTGAGGAGACCTCTTAAATATCAGTGTATTGTGATGAAACTTCGCACACAAGGAGAGGAATGCAACACGAAGAAAAGCAGTGGTGTTGAGAAAGGAATTTGATCATCATTTTCTGCCCTCTCCCCCCTAATATCCGCTTATTTTTTCGCCGAAAGCAACGAGTCTAAACCCGAAGCCAGATTCAAACAGGCCTCCGAAGAGCGCCCAGGAAAATAGGCGCAGTTAACAAAGAAAATTTATTACTTTTTTCCCAAAGTGAAAAAAGCGACATGGGGGCCTAAGGTCCCTCCATCGGCCCTTGGCCGGCGATCGACATGCGACCGAGAACCAGAACTACCTCATGATCCTCGTCCCAACTATGATTGGGCAAAATTGGGGGGTATTGAAGGAAGATAGTTTAAGGAATAGCCCACAGCCGAATTCATTACCAAGCAGCCACGGGAATAGGGATGTACCGCAAACCCCTTTGAGGCGGCCTCTAGCAAAAACAAAAAAGAATAAAAAGAAAAAGGAAAGAAATTTCTTCCTTGGGATCTGGAGAACAACCCGAAGAGTCCCTCTACCGTCTCTCCCAGGCTATGTAGTTCTCCCCAAGAGTACTCTCTTCTAAGGAAGGAATAACTATCCGAAGACCTAAAATCCCGGTCATTTCAGTAAGCATTGTCATCAATAAGGTCGAGAGGAAGGACTCACATATAAAATATCATCGGAAAACTTAAAATACCATTTTTTACAGTGAGGAATGGTATCAAGAAGTTCGAAGGTATTAGGTAATTGTCCAGGAGACACAAGTGGCAAAGAAGTCCCTGGAATTCATCAAAGTACCAGATAAGTTCATCAGAGTGACATGTTTCCGAAGCTCTTGCCTCAGAGCTCGACACATATTCGTAGCTCAGCAATTAAACAAAGCCGATCGAGACATCGTCTCCGCCACAAGGGAAAAGAGGAGGCTCAGAGAAGCTGGGGTTTTCGCTCGTGAAAGCAAAGAAACCTCTCTTGAGTCCTTTAATAGAACAAAGGTTAGCTTTGGGGTAAACGGCATCAAAACTGGGCATTCAAAGAACGGGAAACGGTTATTTGTTCTGCTAAGTCCTACTTTCAATTTTGGGTTCCAACGTAGTGGTATTGTGAGGAGAAGTGGTGAGCGAAGGACTCACCAGAGTAGTGGAGCTACGGTGAAGCATAATGTAGGTAGTGCGATAGTCTGAGGCTCTTTTGCTAGTGATCCATTGGAAGATTTTTATGAGAGACCAAATATATTAGACCAACATGTCCCTAATTCAATTTTGCAGCGACATGCTATCCTATGTGGAACTCTTCTTATCCGTCAGGGCTTTATTTTGCAGAAGGACGATAATCCTACGCACACTTTCAGGTTTTGTCGTAGTTCCTTAGAGAAGAGGAAGATGGAAAACAGCTTTACAATCATGGATTGGCTACCCTAGTCTCGATCTTCGAATGGGAGAGAAGCAAATAACAGAAAGAATATTGGATTTCTTCTGGTAAATGGGACATCAAGAATCTGCTCTGCAACTACCGAGGCAAAGAGCGGATATTAGGGCGAGTGAAAAATTTAGTTAATGTTTTCTATATTTTGCTAAACTATAATAATTCTCGTTTCTTTTGCCTCCTTTTCATGCGTTTAGTTGTGAGTAATCTAATTTGGCGGAGACTTTCCAGTATCTAGGACCACTAGAGTATTGGTAACTATGTAGGTGTTGATGCACGAGAAAATCTAATTAGTGATGCATTCAACGCTTAATTTAATAACAAACAGTGAAAACCCTAAATTAATAAACAATTGCACATTGTATTTAATTGAGTAAAATTTCGATTAGTTTCGTATAAAGATCGGCACTGAACCAAAGTTCTCCAAATTTTGTTTTCTTTAACCAAAGAAAACTAATTTGGAGAAATAAAAAAGAAAAAATGGGAAATTAGATTGAAAGGACAGTTCCCTGGTGAAAGGGTATCTCGATCTTTCCTTGCATTTTTTTTGTTAATTGTGTGTTAGTGTGTGTATGTGTGATTGTTTGGATTGCAGAAGGGCATTGTTCAGTGTTGTGCAAAGGTAATTGGAATATTCAGGGGGAAATTGGGATTGCGGCGTTGTCTATTAATCAGTCGGCTGCTTGTGAAGGTTCTCAAGGGACTCATGTTACGCCTCCATATCTGCCCAAGCGTACACCCAAATCCAAGTAGGGGTGTGTGTGTGTATGAAGGGGGTGAAGTTTGAACACCCACCGCAAGTTCTTACACAGCACCCACCTCAGAAAAAAGGTTCGGAAAGGTTTGAATCTTTTAAGATTTGTTGATATGTTCAGGCAGTAACCACACAGAGCATCCCTAGAATAGGTTTTAAAACCACCATAAACTGTACCTAAACGGAAGATATAGAAGCAAAGAACAGAAATAAAATAACCAACGAGGGTATCAAAAATATACGGAACAACGAGGGAAAAGATCTTTAAACATTAGGATAACAAAAAGAGTTAATTGCTGAACGACCTTGCCCATGAAAGAGGGCTATAAATAGCAAAACAAAGCCCCCCCCTTCCCCCCACCAAGAACTAAAAGCCCAAGCACAAGACAAACATGTTAACTAGGATAAGCATAGAGACACTAACGCGCTAGTTAACCCCCCCTGATTTAAAGAAGCGGCTCAGGATATTGCAACTAAACACAAATGACTGGAATACAAAACGAACTCTTTATGGAAACTTTCATCAAAATTGCTGCAGCTGTCATTCTAATTCGAGATCACGAAGCAAACACGTCTGATGAACAATTAAAAGTTTAGGATGACGTGTTACACCCGAGAGGATTCCATCCCAAAAAGGAGAGGAAGAGAAAGTGGAAAAGAGACGTAAGCGCTTCTCTCGCTACAAATTGCAGTGGCACACAAGTCGCAATTGCCCGAACAAAGGAGAAAACTTGTTCGGAATTCAGTTAAGAGGAGAAAGAAACGAGGAAGCACGAACTCGCGGCAACCAAAGTTACAGAGCCGCAACAGCAAAAACAACAACGCCCCAAGCAACAAATCATGAGCGCAAAGATCTTGATGTGCGTAATAACCACACACACAGCACCTATGGGAACCCCAGGATGAAATGAGAAAGAACTTAACTTGAAGCTCCGGACTAACTGCGATGAAAGGAGGAAAGGTCCAATTTTATAGGATGCTGTTTGTTCGTTTGTTGTCTTTAACTTATTCCTTCGTGGTCGTGGAGGGGGGAGGGGGGAATGTGGAGTCGAATCCCCTCAAGGTTTAATTGCGCCCTAATAAAAGTTTACAACACGACCCCTTCTTCCCCTAGGACCAAATGGACCATCAACATCATAAACACCTTCCTTCCTACATAGTACGACACCCCCGTCCCCGGTCAGCCTATTCTCACCCCCCATACACCCCCCACCCTCCGCACCGTCCGAATTGGGAGGGGCCGGCCGAGGGAGAGAGAGAGAAATGGCTCGCAATGGGCGACGACGCATCGCCACGAAAGAGGAAACAACAATAATGGAAGAACGCTCTTGCTGGAGTCGGAGGAGGGAGACCTAGCTCACAATAATGGGGTGGGAGAGGAAGGAGATGGGAACAGGAGACGGGGAGGGGGTGTACCCCATATTGGGCACAACAGTACTCCCATTAGGGGTGTATTTATATGAGAGTGCTCTCATAGGGGATATTTGTACTCCATCCGTGGCAACGAGGCCGAATCACGCCCACAACCCCAACCAGAGCCAAGAGGGAGGTGTGACCCCCCCCCTTCGTGAACAGGGCCAAGCGAGAGATGTAAAGAAAAAGGAGAAAAGTCTAGAAGGAATAAAGCCCAGGTAGACTCAAACTCTGATGAAATGGGGCCGACATTTGTTAACTATGTCCATCTCAGGGGAGGGGGGCCTCCATGTCCCCCACCGTCCCTCCAAGGTATCACTGATCCCCTGAGGTACTTTTTGTCGTGTCCTCTCTGGCCGGCAAACCGGCCGGGTGGGTGGGGGCAGGCAGGCCGGCCACCCCCCTGCCAGGGTACGGACCAGCAGGCCCCGCTATCTCTTGTCCCCTAATGGGGTTGGCCCTATTAAGCCATTTCCACCGGGGGCTCTCAATGTTGAGGCACCTGCCTACTCCCTTGGCAGTCCTCTGTAGTCGTAAAGGAGGGAGGTCCTTTGGTAGGGGGGTGAAGTGGTCCGGTAGCACCTCCAGGGAAGGGGGTGGGGGATCTACCGCGCCAGGTCGAAGAGGGTTGGAGGGGCCCCTGAGAGTGAGGGGGGTGACACCTTTTCAGAGGTAAAATTCCCCGAGAGAGGGGAAGCCCCTTTGCCGCCTGCGGATGGTGACGGGGGAGCCCTTTAAAGAAAGTGTTGGGCTACCTCGTCCTCCCCGACACCAAGGGATGGCGAGGTTGAGCTGGTCACCATAGTAACAGGAAAAAAAGGCTCATGGTTGAGTCTCCAAAGGATCCGAAATTTAAGAATTTACGGTTCCGGTCCAGCGTTGAGCTTTGCCAACCCAGGCCATCATTTAGGCAGAATGCCCCTCTGGAACTTTGAACCCCCCAAGGGCTCTGTGGGGGCTAAGAGAAAGCGTCCCCAGGACCCCTCAGAGAGTTCATGTGAACCCAGTGAGGGCGGGTCTTCCCTCATGAGCACTCAGGCAGGGAGGACCAGCAACTCCCCCGGATACCCAGTGTAACCGGCGGCACAGGCCACCTACCCACATGGTCGGGCAGAACCAGTTGGTAGAGCAGTAGAAAAGTCCTCGGCAACCATGATAGGCGGGGGCGGAAGTCCCCCGGGTGAAGTGGAATGGACGCACAAATAACAGTGGCGTTGATATTGCCCGAAAAGAGGTATTTATAGCCAAAGGGAGATCGACGATAGCATGGAGTGTGTGAATGGCGCGTCCTCCTCCACGCCGCCCTCATCCCGTCGTGGTGGGCGCGGGGCTGAGACTCCTCTGGTGCTGTCCTCCTTTCGAGAGGGAACTTTAGAAGCCCTGAAGGACGGGGACATCACCACCAACTTGAGGGGTGTTGCCTCATGTGGGTCTAAGGACTCGGATGAGGCGAGCGCCCGTTTCGCTTCACGGCAAACGATCACGATGTGCGAGAGGGAGGCGGGAGCCCTGGTTTTAGCCGAGGCTGGGTCTGAACCGTTTGTGACACCAGCTCTACCAGGAGGGAGAGGGGGAAGAAGAGGTGCCGGCTCAAGGTACTGGCAACACGGGCAGGTGCCCGGGGCGCTCCCTGTGCTTAGGGGCGCCATCTTGGATCTTTCAAAAAAGACATCTTTGCTGATTGTTTGTTAAAAAACAACCCAAATAATAAACTCATTATTCTATATTTTTATATTTTCTTTGTGATTTTTTTAGAATTATACTTAAAAAGGTGCCCAGGGTGCCAGCTACCATATTAACGGCCCTGGGTAGAAGCTGTACAAGGGTTCCGGATTGGAGGGGACACTACTGTGCTCGTAGCCTGGAGGGGAGAGGATAAGAAGCTGGCTTTTTAGTATTGAAAGACTAAATTTACCCGACTTCTGTTTGTGGGTCAACAAACCGTGACCTGACTCGAGCATAACAATCAAAAGCACCATTTTTATTATTTTACCCATCTACCATAACTTCTATGAACCAGGGGAAATTTAGTCTGGTATTATAGGTATTGATGTAACATACCAGATGACAAAAGCCATAAGGGCCAACATCCAGCCCATAAAAGCATCCACAGAATTGCGTCCGAATTTGTTTCGAGATGAGAAGGACTTAGGAGTAGATAAGTCAGTGACGTTTTCCAAGCAGTGTATTGAGGCCCAAAATAGAGGACAGATTAAGAGGAAGGTTACCTTCAAGAGTAAAGAGGTCATCCTTAAACTATGCAACTCGTATGCAGTGCCGGTTTAACCTAGTAGCACGTGTTACGGTCCCGCGCTTCAGGGGGCCCCATGGGGATGTAAAAAATGAGTAATAATTAAGTTTTTGCCCTTAGGCACAGTAGGCTGAGACAAAATAATTATTCATTTTCCTGATTCTTTATATTATTATTATTATATATGATATTTACTAGAATCCAAAGAAGGTAAGAGTGAGTATGGGTGAAACAAGATCCAACCATCTCTCTCTAATGAGTATTGAGCGCGAGTTACTGAGGGAAATTAACACGTCAAGGATAATTGAGGGGTTTTCTGTTGCCCATTCTCGTAAGTGCTTCTTCATGTGAGCCACGTAATTAGTTGGTGTGCGCTCAGTTCAGCAAAGGGTTCCAAGCTTTTGCTAGGCAGCACAAATAGTCTACTGGTTAAGCTACTGGTATGTCTGGTGTTGTTCTTTAAAAAGGAATATAAAGTGTAGAAAATAAAACCCCCCTTTTCAGTTGAGTCCTCCCAGCCATACGAGCAGTTCCATTAAATTCCTCACATAATTTTTTCCCTCTCGTACAAAGGAAAATGGGGGAGGGGGGGAGATACAATACATATACAGGGGGTATGGAGCCGTTTCTATTCCTTGTGCTACGGGCCCCGCCGCTACTTAAACGGGCCCTGCTCGTATGTCAGGCCCCAGTTAGAGTACTGCTGCATGGTGACCCCATTTTAGACATGACATCCACTCGCTCGAGGCAGTACAGAGGAGGGCAACAGAAATAATACCTTCCCTGAAGCACCTTGAACATGAAGATAGATCTGTTTCGCGATGGATAAGTTGGATTTTAGCAAGTTATTTGAGTTAGATAAGAGTAGTAATAAGACTCGGGATCGCCACTTAAAAATAAAAAAAAGAGGTGGGGGTTGGATGTTAGAAAGAATTTTGTTCACCAATAGAGTGGTAGATTACTGGAATAGTTTGCCACCTGAGAGAGTAGACAGTCCAAACTGGCAGGTTTTTAAGCGCAGATTGGGTGATTATATGGGGAGGGAGGGTTAACCTTTCTTTGGGGGGGAGGGGGTTATTCTGGACTTATTCCTGTGGATGCAGTTTTTTATTTTTGTATTTTATGGGTGATTTATATTTTGAGGAGCCTCGATGATGATGCTTTTTGTTTTTGACACCTTCCTGTGGATGGTTTAAATTGTATGATCGGACACAATCCTATGAATGCAGTCTATGGGTGGGTTTTGATAGATGCGGATGACCTTGGATTTATGTTATGTTATGAATTTATGTTATGGTAATGAACGTTGTAAATCACCGACGCTGCTTTCACGCACAACCGATGCAAAGCGAAGAGACCAATAATGAAATGAAAAAAGGAGGAAGTCCGTGATACCTGCGTGTGAGGTCATTAAAGAGGGTCAAAGGTCAAAGCTTCTTGGGGGTAGGAAGAGAATCAATTAGAGCCAAGACCTCAATCTCTCCTCTGACGTTTGCCAATTAAAAGTTTATCTTGATCTCAAAGAACCAAATTCCCTACCATCGACCTCACCCCCTCCCTTACACCTCTGGAATCCCTAAATTATACCGAGGAATGCCTTCTTTGTCCGATCATGCCCACTCTAAATGCCCCTTCATCCAAACTAGCCTCGCTTCCTCTCTAATCCCCATCATAGGCCACATAGCAGCCACATACTTTATGAACTCAAATTCCATTCCGAAGAAAAGGAGGAGTCGGCAAAAGGCTTATACGAGGCAGCTCCTGTTCCCATCACTCGGGGTCAGTCCCGCCTAGTATCCTCATCCTTAGAACTAGCCAATCTAGTCTTAAAGGACGCTTCTAGTACGTGACTAGTGAGGATCCGATTACTCCATTCATCGACCACTCGGTGGGTAAACCAATTTCTACCAATCACAATTTAAATAAGGAGGGGCCCTGGTTTAGTAGAGGGAGGTGCCATGAGAAAAATGCCCCTAATTGTGCCCTCCCTAATACGAGATTTTAGGAGGGGCATGAGGGCATTCGTCAGTAAATTTGTCTTCAGAAGACGATGGTTATTTTACCGACTGACGAAGGAGTACAAGTGGGTGTTCTTCAGTGCTCCTTGGTCTCGCTTGGCCCTCGGACGAACGACGCCTGTGTGTGTTTGTGACTGCGTATCATACGTACACGGCCTCTATGTACACACATCGCAAATCTTCGGTGGAGCCCCCCCTCAAACGGGTGTGCTCATCTTTGATGATGCAGTCGGTTAAGGCGTCGCCGGGGCTCGAACTGGAGTCGAGGGTGACGGTGAGGTGAGCAACGTCGCAGTGGGCCATCGATCCCCTCCTCCTTGGGGGCGGTGGGGCTTTGACTCATAACTCTTCTTAACTGAATTGATTAACTGAGTGGAGTGTTGTTATTCTGTTCAGTTGACTTTACTGATCAATCCACTGATCGTCGCTCTCCCACGAGGGACACCCTGTTGTATCCGGGGACCAGTTTTGGTCCTCTTTCCTCCACCTCCTTTTGCTTGATCTGGCACCGAGACTCTACAGAAAGGAGATCTGCCAAGGAGTGGCTGTAGCTACAGCAGCAATCTTCATTTAGGTCTTCTTCCATCTCTTACCCTCCCTACTTCTCTCCATTACACTCCATTTTCCTCCCCATAAGTGTTCTCTCTGCCATCACAAGAAGCCACACTCCACCAACTTCAAGAGAATTCATCCTTAAGATGTGCACCAAATACCACGCACACGTACATACATGTCTTTGGTCTACACATGTGCGCTCGGAGCCGGGGGGGGGGAGCATGTCAGCTATGTGAATACGCCCCAATAGGGAACGCTAGTATTTCATATGGAGGTTTTCTTTTAAAAAAAACCAGATTGGGTATTTTGTGTTGTGAAGACGGGAGAGAAATGATAGCGGTGTCGCGATTGGCTATGCGGAGTAGGAAATCTCATATAAATCCAACGTCGTATCAGCGAGAAATGGAGAGGTGACATCTCTAGGTAAATTGTCTCTAAATAAATCCCTCTGTAGGTTCGATTCCCGTCCACATGGAATCGCCGTCCCGTCCTCAAAGAGGCCAAACAAGAAGAAGGAGAATCTGGAATACAGAGTCCGGTGTCAATTGGCATCGCGTCATATTCTATTCTCTCTCATTTTGAAGGCTTTTTTTGCCTCTCTATAAAAACAGGAGCATTTGATATTACTGATTATTACAGAAAACAGGATTGATCTTAATAGCATTCGGGGGCGGGGCTTATATAATGTCCGGCGTCAAGAATTTGGCCTACCGACGTCTGGCAACGGCCTTTGAATTCGAACCTACCGCTCGGCTTTTCGAATTGTGTATACGAATAGTTAATTACATGGTAAATATGTAGATTATCGGCGCGAACGATGGGACGTACTATTTCGTCCGTGTTCCAAAATGTTTCACGTTTTTGGAGTACATTTAAGTTGACGGCTCGTGTGAGGGTAAACACAATGGGGGGACTACACTGCGATGATCCTGAGTTTCATTAAATTGGGGGGGGGGGTCTGGGGGTCACAGCCCCCCAGTATATAATCCTATTTTTTATAGAATAATAATTCGAAAAGGACTAAAACGCGCATGAATATTCCGACACGAGTGAACGATAATATTTTCACACAAATTTTTTTTCGCCTGGGCCGCTAATCTACATATTTACCAAATTAATGGCAAATATTAAAATAAGAATGAATGGCAAGCCCATTTTATTTTAGAACGTGTAACGCCATCTTTCCTCCTTTATAAAGTGTGAGGTTGAAAACAGGTAAAACGGACGACCCGAAAGATTCAGGAGCACCAGGTTCTCTTGGGGAACTTGGGTCGGGGGAACCTCCAGCCCCTCGGGATTTCATTCGTATTTGGGGCATCGTAACACCACCCATCATCCGATGGGTGGATGAGGTAACAGGCGATGGTTTCCTTAAAAGGTGAAGACATATTGACCCTTCGGAAAATGAAAAGTGAAAATCTTTTTATATTTTCTTTTGTTATTGACAAATGGAGGATGTTTAAAAGACCTATTTTCATTTACCATAATTAAAATAATTCATTTTGTAAAAATTTAAATAGGGAGAAACGCTTGAAGGTTATTTTAGAAATAAACAAATAAATATGATCTCAGTTTGAAGGTTTAAAGAAAATATTATCCTCTCATGATTACTTTATTTATTTATGCATGCAAACTTTCACTCCCTATATTCTACGAGTTTATCGCATATCTATTATTACTTTCATATATTTTCATTCTTTTTCCTCATTCATTTCTCTCTTTCTTTCGTAAACAACAAAACCAAGATGAGCAGATGTTCTTAATTCTGTTCTTTTTTGTTATTTTCTTCCTCTTCTCCACCTTAACATATTCTTCTCTTATGGTCCTAAGTCTCGGCCTTCTTAAAACCCAACTCGTCGTTCGATAAAATTCAATCCTTCCTTCGCAAACCTGACGTCTAAACTCCTCTATTACTCTGTCATATTCTTGATCCTCCTTCCACATCCTTTCTATCGCATCTAATCCTTCCATCTCTATTTAGGAGACTGATCAAAAAATTGAATTGAGAGATGAACAATTTTTCAGGAGGTCAGGAGCTCGTGAAAATGATGCGGTCGACCGGAATAAAGCTTCTCAACAACCGAGAAAACACAACCACGCGATTACTTATATAAACTCGGTATCACAGTTGGGAGACAAAGATCAAAAGTAAAGTACCTCAAATATTGAATATTTCAATGAAAAGGAAAATGACACGGCCTTTTAGCATATCTATAGAAGAAGTGAGCTTTTTCAATTTTCTTAAATGTTCATCTTATAAGGTCTTTCTTTCAGTTCATTCGAAAATGAATAAATTTTGAAAAGTTTTAAGAACTAAATTGGTTTAAGGGAAAAGGGTTAAAAAATATAGAGATTTTAGCGAATTTTGGCGCGTTTAAATATGAAATATTGAAGGAAAAGTGATTTAGAATTGAAAAGAAAAGAGGAATTGAGGAACAAGACAAAATGTATTAAGCAGGAAAGGGAAATTACAATAGTCAATTTTATATATTAATACTTACAACTTTATATTTATATATGGAAGAGGGGAGGGTGGAACTGGGGCAGTGCCCTTGGTACATCTGAAACCTGGAGGAGCTGCACAACATCGCATCAAATAGAAGTGAAAAGAGAAAAATTAGCGAATTCTCTCGGGTCTTCTTTTTTCAAAAGTTAAAATCTCTCAATAGCGTTTCCTAGTAGGTTTAGGCCCAATGACGGGTGACAGAGGGTGTTAAATTCTTTTTTAAAGAAAACTAAATAAAAATGTCTAATTATTTGGCTTTGGTATTCAATCGTATTATTTTTATTTTTCTGTCAATATTTTTTCTTTAATAAATTAAATCTTTTTAGTTTGTTCTGTTACTATTTCTTTTTTTCTTTGTTGTTCTGTCGTTTCTTATTTGTATTTAACTTAGGTTATTTCCTTGTTCTCGGGTGTTTGCTCCTCTTCTCTATGTGCTCGGTCCATTCTTCTCTCTTCATTCTACCCATAGAATGGAGAAATAGTTAGGCTGACATAAAACTCTGATTATTTGTCCCGGAGACTGTGCCAAAGGGAGGAACAGAGAAGGAAGTTTAAATGGAGATAAAGATAGGAAGAGTATGGAAATAGAGAGAGAGCAAAAAGTGGGCATAGGTGGTGTTGGGTGGGGCTACTATCTTGGTGTGTAGCACTTTTATCTTCTTTTATCCTTTCCCTGTTATTGATTGTCCCTGTCCCTTATAAACCCCCTTTGGGAGCGACAGGAGCAAACCGTTTCCTAAGAGGTTTTCGCCATTATTTCTAACTCTGGAAGGTGGATTGATTATTCTATAGTTGGTGTTCATTTATTTAGCCTTGGAACGTCCTGTGTGCGCTTGTGGCGCTATATCTTTGTCTTTTTGCATTTCCTGCGGGGTGTTCGTTAGTCCTACGTTGGCTAGGAGACGCGCACTCCCTTTTGGGTCTGCGCTTCCCAATCTGAAAACGTGCGTTGCCTCCCTACGGTCCCCTTACATTCCTTTGCTCGCGAACATTTTGCAGGTCGTCTGTCTTTTTTTCCCGAGGTACATTCCGTTGACCGTTTGCGCTGCACAGTTTCTTTTGGAGTACTGTAGCTTTGAATGAATACTGTGTGGCATGTTTTGGGGGTTGAAACCTCACACAAGACCAACCGTTTCTGTTTTTGTGAACCGTTTTAACCTCTCGCAACGTCATATGCGAGCACTTTTTGTGCCAACTTTTTAATTGATTGTAGCTTCTCCGCAGGATGTTCGTTAGCCCTTTGTGGGAATTGTAAGTACGAACGCATTTCTGAGAATCTCCTGTGCCAGTTAGGATTATGCTTTGCCCTCCTGGGGTTATTCATGGGGTTTCTTTGTACTTTTCGCTGTGAGATTTTGATTTTTGCACTGGCCTTATGCGGGTTGCCTTTCTTGGGGTGGGGTGTATACAGTATATTTTGGGACACTTACCCTGTTTATGGGTGTTGGTTATGATTGGGAGTGTGTGTGGGAGGTGGAGTTTACCACAACAGGACACGCGCTAAACCTTCTTATGCTGTTGAACGCATTTGCCTATGTGTTTTTCATGGCTACGTATGTTACCCCTAACATTTCAAATTTTCTTTGGCAGTATTTCGTTTCCTTTGGATTCATCATGGATAACTATGCTAATTACTTTTGTTTGCGAAGAATTTCTTCGCTGTGTGACAAAGGCAGAATTGGAGAGAATCGAAAAGACCCAAAACAAAGTGGCAAGAATAGCACTAGGAGCCAATCCTTTCTAGCAGTAGAGGCACTGAAAGAAGAAATGGGCTGGAGTAGGTATGAAGAGAGAGTACCAAGGATGAAAGCAAACTATAAGTTGAGACTGCAAGGGATGGGAATAGAGACCTGGGCAGGCTATGTGTATGCTGGCTACCACAGGACTGAGTGGCGCACAGAGGGAATGAGAGTGGATACGAACTATGAATTAGAAGAAATCTATATAGAGGACAGAGCAAAAGGAAAGCTGAAAGAATTCAAACCTTCATTCTATGTAAACGAACAACTGACTCCAAATCGCAACAAAATCTTTTTTGTCCTCCGCCAAGCTAAAAAGAAATTCTCCACAAAGATCGCCGGCTGTACTACCAGAGATGGAGGATTCATCAACGTTTTCCTGCCATCACCCTCCGGTCACCGTGACCTACGTATAGTTATCAATACTCGAGCTGCCCTCCAAAGATTTATGTCGGAACACCTTAATTCGACGCTTGCAGACTTTAATGGTGAAAATCTCTGGAACGATCAGTAATAATACCTTCGGCGATATTACTGTTTTAGATGAAAAAAACAAAAACAAACAAACCATGTTTTGACCTAGCATTCACTTACTTTTATTTCAATTGTATTACATACTTTATTCCTTTTTCTCTTATTAAAGTTATCATAAAAATAGTATTTTAACTGTTTATAGATATTTTATACGTAATTTCAATTTGTAACCTTTAATTTTTAAATTCCAATAGAACTACCTTTATGCTTGAACAACTCGATTACTTCAATAATATCGATCCAAACATAAACCATTTTGATGAATTATATCCAAATTTTAAAGAAAATAACGTAAGAAACCAATACTACGATTGCGATAAATTTAACACTACATTTTCATTTGAAAAAACAGACCTGTCCATTTTAAATCTTAACATTCGATCTTTGCACGCAAACATTGATGAATTTTCAATATTTTTGTCAAACCTAAATATAAATTTTCCGTTTTGGCATTCACCGAGAGCTGGCTAACAAATGATAATAAACACCTTATCAGTGTCCCAAACTATAGCTCTTTTCATTCACTACGCGACCTAAACAAGATAGGGGGAGGTATAAGCGTGTATATATCTGACAGACTCAATATTAAAAAAGTTGACGAAATTAGTATTTCCTATAACTATATTGAAACTTTATTTTTCGAAGTAAAATCAAATGGTAGAACAATAATCATTGGAACCGTATATAGACCTCCTTCTAGTGACCCTGAGATGTTTATAGATAAGATTACTGAATTAATCAATTACTTCAATGTTACAACCTATGACGACATAATAATTACAGGAGATTTTAACTTCGATCTATTAAACTTTGAAAACCACGCATCAACTCAGTCCTTCCTCAATATTTTTTATTCTCATTCGTTACTTTCAATTATAACAAAACCGACAAGAATAACCCAAAACTCAGCAACACTAATTGACAATATTTTCAGAGCTCACCCCGAAAATTACTCTTCCGGTATTCTCCTTTGTGACATATCGGACCATCTTCCTATATTCATGATCCAAAAGTCTTTTTTTCAACTCGAACAATATTCATCAAAACCGTACAATAACCTACCGCATAATTAACAAAAATACCTTATCAAACTTCTATAACTATGTTCTAAATCAGAATCTATATGAAATTTCCTATATAAATGACATCGATTCTGCTTCCGAAGAGTTAATTTCAAGGCTAGACGATGCTTTTAAACTTAATTGTCCTCTAAAATCTAAAACCATATCATATAAACACAAAACAAAACCTTGGATAACAAACGCAATTATAAATAACATCAAAGAACGTCAAAAATACTTTTCTCTTTATAAGCTTAGTCAAATTACAGAACACACATATCAAAATTTTCGGAATCAAGTTACTAACCAAATTAAAATAGCCAAGAAAAATTATTACCATGAACGATTTAATCAAACGAAA
Source organism: Ceratothoa steindachneri (assembly GCA_963969495.1). Lineage (NCBI taxonomy): Eukaryota > Metazoa > Arthropoda > Malacostraca > Isopoda > Cymothoidae > Ceratothoa > Ceratothoa steindachneri. The sequence goes on along the minus strand of OZ018334.1, from coordinate 101,422,415 downwards.
AACAATATAAAACAAACTTGGAAATTAATCAATTCCGTGATAAGACCTGAAATTACTAAAGGAACAAACCAAATTAAACAAATTATCATTGACGGTAAACCAGTTGATGACAATAAGGAAAAAGCGAATAAATTCAATAAATATTTGTCAACGTAGGTAAAAAAAATCTGAGACTCCTGCAAAATAGTGGATAAATCTTTTCTTTCGTATTTTAATGAGATTAATGTACCAAATTCCGTGTTCTTTTCTCCTGTAAGCGTAGCCCATATGAAAAAAATCATTAGTTCACTAAAAAAAAAAAAATCAGGTATTAATTCAATCTCTACTAAAATTTTAAAATACATCTCTGATATATTTGCTCCAATTTTAGCATCAATAATTAATAAATCATTTACGCAGGGCATATTCCCAAGTGTATTAAAAGTTGATCGGGTAACACCGTTACCAAAGGCCGTAGACCTCACAAACGTCAGCAATTACCGCCCTATTTCATGTCTTACAATGTTCCGTAAAATATTTGAAAAAATAGCATTCAATAAACTTTATAAATTTCTGGAATCTAATTCACTGTTATATAAACACCAATATGGTTTTAGACGTCAGAAATCAACGATTTAAGCGATAATTGACCACCTTCAATATATATGTGATAACATTGAAAAGAGCCACATTGTATTCTCAATTTTTCTTGATTTTAAAAAAGCTTTCGATTGTGTCAACCATAATATTCTACTGTCAAAATTAGCTATGTACGGAATTAGAGGAAACTGTCAAAATTGGTTCAAATCATATTTAACTGAAAGAAAGCAATTTGTCTCCGTCAATGGTCATCACTCATCCCACCTTAATATAACAACTGGGGTCCCACAAGGCTCCGTGCTAGGGCCACTGTTATTTTTCATCTATATTAATGATATTGTTAAATCATCTTCTCTGTTTAAATTTATATTATTCGCGGATGGTAGTGCCTTATCAACTCCCTTGCCATATGACAAACCGAGGAACATTGCATCTACAATAAATAAAGAACTCGAAAATGTCTTCATGTGGCTTAATGTTAATAAACTATCAATAAATGTAGATAAAACCAAATATATTCTTTTCTCTTACAAAAAATCTATTGAATTGCCCCATATTAAAATGGCTGACGGAATAATCTATGAAACTACTCATATCAAATTCCTAGGCATCTTTATTGACAAAAATCTGAGTTTTAAACAACATATTAGGCATATCTCAACAAAACTATCAAAATCGATTGGAATATTATATAAATTAAATAAGTTTCTTCCTAAATCTATTCTCCACTCTTTATATATGACAATGGTGCAAACTTACTTGACATATGGCATAGAGAGTTGGTATAGAAAATATCCAAATTATCTCAATAAATTAGTCATATTACAGAAAAAAGCAATTTGAGCCATCCAGAATTCTAAAATTAAATGATCTCTTTGTTTTTCAAACATCCTTATTCCTTTACAAAACAATAAAGTGTTCCTATAATAACTATATATTTAATATGTTACAAACAGCTGATAATACCCATAAACACCAAACCCGCAATAGAACAAAATTTATTTCACCCTTGTATTCAAAATCAAAATCACAATGTAGCTTTCTGTACAAATCTATCAAAATATGGAATGGCTTGGACGACAATATCAAATCCCAAACCAATTTAGCTCAATTCAAAAAAGCTCTTCAAAAAAATATATAATTTCGGCTTACTAAATTTCTATTCAGTTTTTGTTATTGTGTATTTATTTGTTACCGTACACTATTATACTGTGTACTATTACTTTGATTTATACATTATAAATATGTTATTATTTATATCAGACTGTTGACTATGTTAACTACAGATCTTTTGAAATAATCGCTGGAAATAAAATAGTTTTTTAATTTATCTCTAAATTTAAATAATCTAATTATTCCTTATTTGCAATCTTTACAATGGTTAGGTTCTCAAATGTATACCAAGTTGTTTATATTTTTATTAACATGAAGGGATTTTATTCGTGATAATTTTATGCTTAGTCTTAAGTTTTAAGTTTCTGCCCTAAAAGTGACTTACTTATTTTGGGCCCATAACTAATCTTTGTATGTATATACATATATACGAGTATGTATAAGTACTTATTGTTACTTGTCATTAAGATTTAAAATGTAATATGTTTATACTGTACATTGGATGAATATGGAATAAATAAATAAATAAATAAAAAAATAAATAAATATACATATCAGAGAACACAAAGGCCCCGAATTCGAGCTCGAATCAGGGGTCCCACAAGGGGGCTGTCTCAGTCCCCTTTTATACAACATTTATAGACGTGACTTACCACAACCTCTCTCCGAAGGTACGATATACGTCCAGTTCGCTGACGACATATCGCAAATTTGTACCGCCACTTACGTTCACAGGGAATTTATGGCGAGAAACACGGCTAGGGAGATATCTAACATCAACTCTAATCGCGTTATTACCAAAACAAAAATAAGTAAAACGGGGACCGACTGACCGACATAGGGAAACATAGAGTTGCACGCGACTAAAAATAATTATTATCGAATGAATTACAAATAATAAAGTTCAGAAATTTTATTCAAATTGAGGCAATTTTTTTATTTTTTCGAATATTCGAAGGTTTTATCAAAGTTATTTCCCAAAAGATTTTAAATTTTCGTCTTTAGCAGGAAATAAAAGAAGCTACTGACACTTTAAAACGAGCAAAGCCAGTTCTCGATCCGGACGGCTACTTTTCCATCTATGCCCAGCGCTCGCACTTTCCGGAGAAGGCAGCGGTGCGGTACCTTATCAAAGGCTTTCTTAAAGTCTAAGTAGACCACTCACCGCCTTGTCCCAATCGTGCTCACTGAAGCCGGGGAGAAGAAACCATTCTCCATCTTTTGCTGCAACGGGGAATTCTCGGAACATTTGAAAAGAGCCGCATTTAGACCGTAAATGTAAGTTTCCTTACAAGGGCGATGATTTCTGCTGGCTCGAGACATGTTATTGAAATTAAAAAAACTGCCTAACATGGTGCAAAGACCACAATAAGTGGACCATGGTCCAATGGAAGAATGCCATCTTTACTGATGAATCATCTTCATTCTTTTTTTTTCTTATTCAGGAGGAATTTATGTATGGAGGACACGCAAAGAATCCTTTGATCCCAATTTCCTGACCCTAGTCTTGAAGTATAGAGGCGATAGTGTAATGGCTACATCATGAAAATTGTTGTTTATGTCATAACGCTGAAAGGTAACGTTAATTCTAAGGAGTTTTTGCGAATTCTTAGTGACTATACATATTTATCTAATGGTACGAACACTGGTTCCCGATTGTGGCGCCATCTTCTTAAACTATAATATAACGATTACCCCGGCTAAAATAATTAAAAGTAGCATGAATGGATGAGCTATGATGTAGAAGAGTTAGATTTCTCCCCAGTCACTAGATCTTTACATAATTAAACATCTCTGGTTTGTTTAGGATCAGCAATTAAGGAGCCATTTCACCTTCCATCATATTTGAGAGAGATGTAACAGATTCTGATTCAGGAATGGATTAAAACTCTCATACATACTATCTGAAGCTTGTATGTGTATATTTCTCAAAATATTGAAGTTTTTATGGTTGCCAAGGACGACAATCTCAATATTAACATAGTATTTCTATTATTTTTTTTCAACCTATTGGTACACTTAAAAGAACCCAAGTAGAACAGAGAGCCAGCACACAAATGGTATTTGAACCTGGATCTCCGAATTAAGATTGGGTGCTTCATCACTAAGCTACCAGCCACAACATTCCAAACTTTTTCCTGCATCACTGAATCACAGTTCATACTGGCGAGGGGAGTTAATAGTTACATCTTAATATTATTCAACGTTTATTCGGTTAAAAATATATATTTTGCATTACTAGTTTTGTATATTAGAATGTATCGACTGCACATTTTCATTCGGTCAGTCTTCTGTAAAGATCTCTCCTTAGAAAATTCTCTTTTCAAATTTATTTCAGTCTGACAACATGAAAAGAGGACGAATGGATCGGAACCTTTATGCTAACATTTAAGACAGGTGTCAATGGCGATTTGGCGTTTCTGTATATCTTGATTAATCTCAGCAGCCTTAAAATATTGCCTAGCAAACATTTCTTTCTTTAGTATCCATTCGTCTATCTTTGAAGAGAAACACGATGTAGATAAATTATGAGAAATAAATATTTTGGGGCAGTAAACCGGAAAAAGAATAGTCTATGTTTACCTTCAAAGTAAAGCCCTATAAAAGGTGTGAGTTCGTGCACAACCCGCACTTTTGACTGCGCTTAGCTTCAAGAGCTTTCAATACTCGCCTGAAGAGAGTAAAAGTCCTGCTTCATTCTTTCGTCTGCATTTCTGCGAGAAATAGTAGGTGAAGAAATTTTACGCGCTTCTCAAGACCGCTGACGACCAACGTCCCTGGCCCCTTGAAGAAGCAGCGGAGGCGCGCGCGCGCGCGCGTGTCTACCGGGGAAGCCCCCACCGAACCCCACCTTTGGACCTGCGCTTTGTTCCTCCACCAGCAGCACATCTCGCGTCCTGATAACTTCTCTGCCACTTAAGACCTGTAGAGACCACCGGTACCTGACGTGTCCGAACCCCGGAAGGAAGCCCTACAGGGGGCGCGAAGGGGGCCCCATTAGGGGGCGGAGTGGTTAGTACCGGCAGGTGGGTCCTCCTAGACAATTTATTATAGGTAGGGCAGAGAAGGTGGTCCGAGCTTATAATAGGGACACATCTAGTAGGAGCCTGGTTGACCCCAGGTGAAGACTCCCCCTAGCGGGCCGTCATGGACGACCCCAGGGGACAAAGAAGGATCCCCCTCTGGGTTAAAGAGAGATGCCCGAAGCCTACGAGGGAAGCGGTATTCTCAACCATCTTTAGCTCGATCGGAGTTGCTCTATGCCGTCTGGTCGACCAAACTTACGGCTACTTGGCAATCTGCGACACGGACCTAGACGTAGATAAACTCCTCAGTGAAGATGCCCGAGCGAAACTCGACGGACTTGGTTTGGCCCCGAAAATCCCCCCCCCATGTCTCTGCTCAGAGATCCATAATCTGCCGACGCCTAGACCCATGGGTTGGATCCCATACCATCGAGGAGATAAGTGACGAGATCGAGGCTGGTCAAACTTGGGCGAAAGTCGAAGAGGTTTATAAATTCAAGAACCGTGAAGGGGGTGACTATTCCCATCTATTTAAAGCCACCTTTCAAACCTCTGAGATGGCCGCTAAAGCTGCTGAATCCGGTCTTGTCCTATTTTACACCAAGATTTCCCCATCATGTATAGAGAGAGAAACATTCGTATCGGTCCAGGTGTGTTTCTCCTGCTATGCCCTAGAGCAGCATGCCACCAAAGACTGCACCTTCCGAGGGAAGGTTTGTAGCGAATGTGCCGGAGACGGGCACACCTGACGTGAGTGCACCAGCGGGTCTACCAAAAAGTGCCTTAATTGCAGCGGCCCACACCGTACCCTCTCAATGTCGTGTCCAATGAAGAAGACATTAGTCACAGACAAGAAGAAGAACATGCAGGAGGAAAAACACCGCAGGGCAACGACCTCCTACGCTCAGGCAGCCCAGACTCAGGAAAAAGAAAAGACCCTCTTACAATTGGACCCTTCTATGAACCTAGACCTAGTGATGTGCGTCATACACGCTCATTTCGTGAATATTGCTCAGCCGGGAAGTTACGCTACTGAGTTGAATCGTATGCTAACTCAGAACGGGATGAAACCAATGTGGTTTCCGGATAATCCCCCCTCAACCGAGTTGTACCAGACTCAGACGGGAATTAGACCTACCGCTGAGGCAAGGAGACGCTCTAAATCCCGAGATCCCAGACTTAATAAGCCAACTACGTCGGACTCCCCTACGATTATGGAAACCGAACAACCTTCTCAAGAGAACGCCGATACCCAGAGGACGACTCAAAGAAATAGGAGCCCCAAGAAAACCAAGCAGACCTCCCTAGTTTACAAGTCGACTGACATTAACCTACGTGTTTATGCATCCCCATCTGCCCCCCTCCCAAGAACGGCTAAGGTCAAGGACATTGTTGACGGAATGATCAAAGGAAAATTTAAATGGGACTACGACTTCGATATTAGCGAAGAAGAAATGATTTCGGCTCTCAAACAAGGCAGAATTGAGATATGTGGCGAGTCATGTCTCAATCTTTCCCATGACCAATTTAAAAAAAAGAGATCTGCTAGAGTGAGGTCGCCCGCACAGGCGGAGCCAGCGAAAGTATCTAACCTTCACGGGAAATAATATGGAAAGTACGATCAGATATATTAACAAACTTAAGATCTTCTCCCTTAATGTTAATGGCTGGATGGGTAAGAAATACGTATACTGCAATATAATCCGTGAAGTAGACCCTGACATCGTCCTTATCTCTGAACACGGACTTAACCCAGAAACAGACCCAATCAAATTGTACAACTATACCACCATCACGGCTAATCACTCTAATGAGAGATACGATGGCGTCGCCCTTGCAGTTCGTAAGGGCATCAAGTTTAAAGAAATTAGTAATCTAGAAGAGTCGTATTTAGCGGTTAAAATTTGCACGCTTGTCGATGATTTGATTGTTGCTGTTGGGTACCAGCCACCAAGGAGATCGTACTTGCCCATTCCCAACTTCCTCCGCCTCTTCAGAAGAAATAGCTCCGTAATTCTCATCGGTGACCTGAACGCTAGTTGCAGGGACGCAGGTTACACCACCGGCTTCAATGGGGCGGGCAACTCCTTGAGACTATTAATAGAACGCGGCGTGGTTAACAGAGTGGGTCCAGACTTCGCCACCTACTTGACGAGGAGGTCGTCAACTACTCCCGACATAGTGCTGACGAACGACGGATTCGCGCTAAACCATTTTACCGTTCCTGGCCCTTATTCTCCCTCTGACCACCTCAGTATGATTACCACCGTCTCGATCTCGCCTATCCAGGTCAAGATCCCCTCCCGTAGATGTCTACCCAAAGCTGACTGGCTCGGGTACAAGAGAGTCCTCCAAGACTTTCGCATAGAACACCTGGACGGGTCTACCCTCGAGGACTTAGATCAACACCTCGAGGACCTCACCACCAAGATTACGGAAGCTGATAGAATAGCTATCCCGAGGGTCGAGTATAAAACTCTCCCTGCTCCACGTTGGAATCTCCAGATTACAGCAAGGAAGGACCGACTGGAGGAACTTATTGCGGAGATTAATGAAAGTGGTAACACGGCGGCGCGATACCGTGAATTTCGGGATCTGCGCATGGAAATTAGACATTTCATCCGTGAAGAGTCCAAGACAATCTGGGATGGTATGATCGACAAGATGGACCTGGAAACCAACCCCAGAAAATTTTGGTCAGAAATTAAGAGACTGAGTGGCACTCAGCAGACCAAATCCAATATAACCATCGCAGCTGAGGGGAGAACCATCACCGAGGACCGAGCTATTGAATCCCTCTTCAGAGAACACTGGATGAGGAAGTTCAATATAACCGAGGAGGAGAATGAAGACTTCGATGAGGAGTACGAGGAAGAAGTTCTGACAAACCTGGAAGAGCGAGGACCATCTACAACGCCGTACCACTTCGTCGATCACACCCGACGAGCGGAAAACGAGGGTGAGCCGTTCTTCCACGAGGAGTTCGAGTCGGCCCTAAAAAGTTTCAAGCAGAGGGCCCCTGGCATATCTGGCATTACTAAGGCGCATTTAGTGAACGTCCCACCCAACATCAACGAAGCCCTGCTCAGTCTCTTCAATGCCTGTCTGAACGTTGGCTACTTTCCGGATTCACTAAAGAGAGCCAGAATGGTCTTTATCTTGAAACCGGGGAAGCCAAAGAAAGAAGTTAAGAGTTACAGACCCATCTCCCTTCTAGAGTTCATCGGGAAATTATTGGAAAAGCTTATCAACAACAGACTGAGGAACCTCTTAGAGATTGAGGGCGCTTACAATAGCCAACAACATGGCTTCCGTAGTCACCTCGGTACGGAGACTGCCCTCGCTCTCATGACTGAGTACATCGCGAACGCGAAGGCCCAAAATAAGAGGGTGGACGTCGTGCTCAGAGACGTGGCCTCCGCATTTGACAAGGTTTGGGTGCCTGGGCTAAAGTACAAACTGTGTAACCTCGAGATGGAGTCAAATTTCACCAGGATCCTCTGTGACTACTTAGAGGACAGAGAAGCATCCATAAAAATTAACAACTACGAGGGACAACCTTTTTCGTTAAACACAGGAGTGCCTCAAGGGGGGGTGCCTGAGCCCGACGCTCTACACCATCTATACGAGCGACCTCCCTCTTCCTACTCAGGATTATGCCGTGTATGTGCAATTAGCCGATGATATTACACAAATAATCACAAGCGATTATCAGGCCCCTATAGACGTCGCGAACAGGTCGGCTGGGGAAATCAGTAACCTATACCTCTACGAAAAAAGGAACAAAATTCGTACTAACATGGACAAATTTAACATCCTCCCGATCGGACGTGTCACTACGGCCGACATCATAGCCGATGGTGAATACTATCCCTACACGCGAGAGGCCCGTGTTCTGGGGCTACAGATAACCTCTAATGGGTACAACAATCACATCAAGGAGAAAGTCTCACAAGCCAAGGCCAGACTTGGCCAACTCTACAGATTCAGGAGACTCTCCTTCCGCAATAAGAGAAAGCTATATTTGGCCTTGGTAAGACCGATCTTACTGTACCCAGCTATTCCCTTGCACTTAGCGAGTAAGACACAAATTCGTTCAGCACAGTCGGTGCAAAATCAAGCACTGAGGTTCATTCTGGATTTCACCCTCCTAGATATGGTCCCTTCGACAAGGCTGCACGAACTAACAGATATCGACCCCCTGAACGTGACATTGCACAGAAGAGCTACGAAGATATGGAGAAGCATGCACACCTATCTACCAGCAAGAGTCATGCATGACGTGATTATTCCCGAAGATGACTACCCGGAAAGACGCTTCAAAGCAGGATTCGCCAGCAGACAATTAAAGTAATCTACTTAATGATTGGATGATTAAACGAAAATTAAAAAGGTAAAAAGATCCGTAGTGGACAAAAAAAAAAAAAAAAAAAATCCGTAGTGGACAAATTGTCAATAAGGCACAAGAACTCTCAGTTGAGGACAATCTGCGCAGAATAAATTAAGCTATCGTTGAGTAACGAAAGCTCTCGCATCAAGAAAAGCAAGAGTACGAAATCAGAGGCTCGAATGCTTGAAAAAGACTACTAATGAAGCATCGTACAGGCACATGGAAAGCCATAGCCAGACGTACTGGCACATCATTCTTCTACTAAAATACCACTTTTTCTATCTTTACCTCTCTTACTATCACACCCCATTTTCTATCTTTTAAGATCCTTGAAATCCTTGAACCCGCACTTTCCACTCGGATTCTGAAGCTGAACAACCTGACGAGAACCTTGATTGGAAGCAAACGTAAATAGGTAAGCGCTGGTAGTATTAGTGATAAAGTGCACTCGAAATTGGTTCACGCATTAACACATCACAATAGAATATAGATATGAAAATATCACGAATGAGTAACAGAAATAGCTATAAATGAACTTGGATTATAAGCTTTATTATATATTTGTAATCCAATGATGTAAGTATGAGAGCTTGGAGGATAAATAGGTGATCCACGAATGAAATGAATTAATATTTTTAACATACGAACTTAAGAATGAGATTAGATATGAATTAGATTAAAACTTGAGTTAGACACGAGCTAGGAATGAGTGAAATCTTGTTTACAGATTGAACCGGGATAATGAGATAATTCTTCGATTGATAATTATAATAGACTAATTTGGGTAAACTTGAGTTAATGTATAAATTCAACTTGTTTTAAAGTGGTCTACAAAAGATACAAGTAAATATTGTATTTACATTTGGTTATCAGCATTTACAAATACAAATTTTAATTTACACGATATTGAAAATTATTCTGATGTTAAGGGAAATTTGAGCCAGAGTAAGAAATGGATTTTTGGTTAGAATGGGCTCAGAGGAGGATTCGAACCCTCGAACACGTGCTGGTAGAAAATCTAGTCATATTAAATTGGGCCTAAGGCTTCTCCCAGATGATGCAAAACACCACCCATTCACCAGAGACAAAGTAAGACATACCTGCCAAGATGAAACACAGGCTAATTAGATTCCAATTTAAACGGGTGATCATTTACAGGTACCATGAATACTATGACAATTCTTTTGCTGCTAGGGTTAGCTGGGCACTACTGGTAGTGAACGCGCAAACTCCTTACTGCCAGAGCTGCATCCTCCACACAATGTGTGAGACCACAATGAATGGAACAACTTGTCGTGGCAAAGCCCACCAAAGTAAGCCACCCAACCTTAATGAGCGGATCGCCATCTTGCAGTCCCACAACAGGCTGAGGAATAAGGTTGCCAAGGGCGAGGAACACAGAGGAAATGGCGGCTTCCAACCGAGCGCAGCAAATATGATGTTTATGGTAATATTATTTTGGAAAAATTGTTAATGAAACCACTTAAAACTACTCCAGGTTCAAGAACTTGGTTTTAAGGATTTTATTCTAGTAACGAGCTTGGACCTTCGTTCTAAAGACTAACAAGTGTGGTCGGTAGTCAGAACTAGCGATAGTTCAAACTATCCATTAAAGAACAAATGGTCATTCATCAACATACAACCGATTGAATTTAAGAAGTGTCTTTATTTATTTTCATTTAACATTTCTTTTACAGAATTGGGACAGTGAATTGGCCATGATTGCTCAAAGGGCCACGGACCAATGTGTTTACAACCACGACTGCAGCAATTGCAGAGCACTCAACAGAGGTACAATTTCTACCCCACCTTCTCCTTTGCATTAAATTCTTTTCAATAATCTGGCTTTAAATATCGAAGCATAGTATAATTTTAGTCCTATTGCAATCAAAGTTTGTCTTCAAATTAGACGAAACTATGTAGGCCTAAAATATGTTGCCATAGAAACTCATTATTGGCAACGCAGGGCAGTTAACTAAGCAAGAATGGTGGAATGCTTTTATAACGCTGAAGTCCATCTCATGTCACCTATCTCTGTTAGTAATTACCTTTAAGTCCTTAAGTTTCTTTATTCCTTGAACTTTGCCTTTCAAGCCGTTTTATTCATCGGAAGTATAGCTTAACATTAGCGAAATCAGTAAATTTATAATACAGTCCAATTCTCAGGAGAAAGAATACAAGCTGTTCCTTCCAAAATATTTTGTAGTGGTAGAAGCTTTGGTAGTAATTGATCTTCTACTTAGAACAGTGTTTCTTAACCTTTTTTCAGTCACCGACCCCTTTGAGAATGTGATGAAGCTACGGGCCCCCTCCCCAAAAATATTCACATAAAAGTAATCAAAACAACTTTGCATGCAATGAATATATGTACTTCATTTGTTTTACATAAGGTAATTATGATTGCCTAATGTGGATTGTAGGCCGTAATTATGATTGCCTAATGTGGATTGTAGGCCGATATCATACACAAAGTATGGCTAAACTGCTACTCAATCTTAACAAATAACTCACTCCTTTTCAATTTAAAAGTAAATTGAGTCTACTAATTAAAAAAAAATAGTCATCTTGTGCAAATTAAATAAATTTATTTTTATCCTTCTTAAATACACTACAAATACTACTTCTTCTCTCGTTAGCTAGGTTACTTTAGGTTAGTGAGATGGTTGTTCACGTTTCTCTTGAATCAGAAGATGAAACTGTGCAGTGGTCTTTGATAACGTGACACGTATGTCATCTGTGACGTCCAATCTGTTTCTTCCTCTTCGTTTTGATAGAAAAAAGTGCTGAAAACACTAATTCTCAAAGTGAAGTAGTAGCAAAGGGCATCAGAGCACTCATAGCTTGCTCTACCAGACGAGGATATGGTTGTGTCAACGCACACCACAATTATCCAAGAATCTTCAAGTTGAATTCATTTCGTGAGTTCCTTTGTCCTCAAGTCAATGAGCACATCCTTGGCAAGGTATTCATCGCTGATAGTGTCTATGTCGGCTAGATAAGGATTACGAACCCCTGTTTTAACTTTGAGGTTGCCTAATCCAAAGTAACCTTTGAAAGAGTTCTGCAGAGTATCTAAATATCTACACAATTAGGCCTGCAGTGAAGTTGAAAGGGCATTGTTGTTCTCACCTCTATCCTGCTAAGGCACATCCACTAACATTGGAAAGTTGGCATAGTTTTATCACTCAAACCTCCTCTTCCATAGTGACATATTGGCCAGAAAAGCTTTCATTCTTTCAGCAGCATCCATAATGGTAACATCATGGCCTTGAATTGAAAGATTTATCTCAATCATATGGCCAGAGATATCCACCAATTAGGCCAAGCCATGAGTGAACTCCTTATTGTCAAACTGTTCTGAGAGTGGGCTTTCTTTTTCTCAAAATAATGTGAAACTTCTGCTCGCATTTCAACCAATCGCTTCAAGATTTGTCCTCTGGGCAGTCAACGGACCTCTGTGTGGTAGAGGAAAAGTTCATATTTTTCTCCCATTTCTTGGCAAAATTTCTTGAATATGCGATGCTTCAGGGCCTTGGCTCTGATAAAATTGATGACTTTCACACTAATAGATAAGATTACTTTCAGATCTGTTGGCAGAGTCTTAGATAGCAATGCATGTCGATGTAGCAAAAAATGGGTAACCATGACCTGAGGAGCTTCTTTTTTCACCAAAGCAGCAAAACCAGATGTGTTGCTAAGCATTGCAAGAGCTCCATCTGTACACAGAGTACCAAGATTTTTCTTGCAGTCAAAATTTTGCTCGACAAAGAATTGATTCACGATTTCTAAAATGTCTGTGGACTTTGTAGTTTTCAGAAGGCACTCACAAAATATAAATTCTTCCTTGATGGCATCTTTAATGTACATAACATACGAAAACCAACAGCTGGCAGGACTCAGAGACATCAGTACTTTCAGTCAGTGGAAATACTGAAAGGAAATTGTGTAGCTGCCAATTCTTCCATTACTTGTTTCAGAATATTAGAAGACGTCGGCAATTCTGGAGTGAATGGCATCATTTGACAAAGACACTGCTTCAATTTTCTTCCTCTGCTCCAAGCCACAAAACAACTCAACCATTTTCAGAGCACATGGTTTTACCAAGGTCTCTCCAATCATATGTGTCTTTTTTTGCTTGTCAATACGATAGCCAACCTTGTAGGATGCTTCAAGGCAAGGCTTTTTCGTTGTAACAAATCCAAGTTTCGGTAAAGTTCCGGCTTTCTCAAATCGAGCCTTTCTCTCTCGAAATATATCAATGGTGTCTACAACATTTTCAGGATGAAAAGACGTAAAGTGTTCCTTTATCTTTGTAGGCTACATGCTTGTATTGGCAAGAACCTTGCTACACAAGAAATACTGCAGTTTTTGCGTTCCATCTTGTTCTGTTGTGAATGTAAAACCAAATGTTATGTAAGCTTCGTTGTTCTTCCTCTCCTTTGACATTTCAAGATTGAGTTTGCACTGCAAAACCAGAAAAATAACTTTAATCTATATGGACAACAGTAACTAGGGAACATTTATACATAATTATATATATATATATATATATATATATATATATATATATATATATATATATATATATATATATATATATATATATATATATATAATATTGGTAGTATGGTCAACCATAATAGTAGTCAATACATGTAATAATAAATGCAAAGTTTGATAGAATTATGATTTTAAAAGAATAAATATGTCATTATCACTTGTCTTTTTCTGTCTACAACAGCTCTATTTACGAATAATAGTGTGCGACTGATCAGGAATAAGAAGAAAGGAGAATATAGCTGTGAATACAAATCTCTCTCTCTCTCTCTCTCTCTACATTACAGAATGCGAATTTTAATGTTATCCTATTTTTTGAGAAAGTAATGCAAGCTAAAATAAAACATACATAATGATTTACACACAGTACTACACATGCCACTCTTCAGCCACATTGAAAAAAAAGTGGTCATTTAAGCCTCACCTGTACATATATAAGAAGATAATCAAGCGGAGAAAATCCGCGAAAATGAGAAGTAGAACTTGCTATTATGGAGTGGTAGGAATGACTGTTACGCAGAGAACGGTGATAAAAGATTGAATTTTAAGCATGTACCAACAGGACCAACGGCGAGGCACCGTTTTCTTTAATCTAATTTAATAAAAAACTATTTTTTTTTTAATCTAACCACCACGGTCACAATCTCTTTTATTAATCTGACCCTCACGGACCCCTTGAAACCTGGACTTAGAATCTGGCTAATAAAATGAGTAATCGTGAAAAAACGGCCATGTATCAAATAGTTAATGCAGAAGATGTGAGCAGATTGCGTTTTTAAAATTGCTTGAATTAATCTTCTTCACAGTCAGCACAAACTACCACCCATTCAAAGCTTGGGTGGATTTCAGAGGAAGGTTTTCACTGATTTAACTCTTAATTGTCCAAGTCTGGATTAGATTATGCGGGATTATTGCTGTGTGCATTTGTCATTTTCCAGCCACCATTCTTCGTGGGCTCACTATAGTCAAATAGTGTGGTGGAATTCGAGGCTTGTGGGTTGCGGAGCTTTGATGTACAAGGAAGGCACCTTGTACGCAACGCTGATCTTCTGTAACTATCGCACAGGTGCCAATTCCAACGGTGCCAAGGTTTATGAAGTGGGCCCTCCAGCGAGCAATTGCCCCAGAGGAACCCGAACGTCTCATCCGCTATACAGCGCGCTCTGCGGTAAGAGTTTAGCTAATGGGAGTTGGTCACGAAGTCTTTAGATCTTCCTGGTCCGAGGTCTTACGGTGGCAAATCTATGTTTCCGGAATGACACCAGTATTTAATCGTATTTTATTCAACAGTGACCGAAGGCGCAAGAAGTACACCCACATTCCATACGGATGGGATAATGCTGGGAATACCTGGATACTATAATGTGGTTGGGTCATACGAGAGAGCAGGATTCAGAATCTTGGAATCTGTACCCATCCCCATCTCCATCCCCATCCCTCTGGCGAAGAAATAATGTACTGGGTGATCATATTTACACGAAACAATTGTTGAACTGTGTGCTAGATTTGAATTATGTTATAGGCTAATAAAAGAGCATCCAATGAAGTATTTGTCAACCTGAGGAAAGTATTGACGAAGTCTTGCGTGCAGATTGCTCAAGACTTGAAAATACCAAGGCAAATTACCTCTTCCCAAGGTTGCCCAAAGACTTCGAGCGCATTATGCAACACGAATTTGCCCAAAGGAAATTAAAGGAGGGATCATCGGCTTCAAGTTCACTTCAAGTGGTTAATCCAAGCACCTCGCAGGAAGAGTGGGTCAAGGGAAAGGAGCCTTCAGGGCCATCTTCCGTTTTGCAGGACGAACTAATGGAAGATTTTTTTCCTAATTGTTCATTCCACTCTACGCAGCTACCACTCTGCTCACATCGTCAAACTTGAAAAGGTGGAGAAGAAATCACCGCTCATCATAAAAGGATCACTCCTATTAACTTGAAGCTAAGCAGAAGGAGGTGGAAGAACAACTAAATATCCAACTGGAGACGCCACGCACTCTTTCCCAGTATCCTCCACACACTCTGTACGAGAAGAGGCACAACAATGAGTACCAATAACAACGAAGACCTGCTAACTACCGATTATGACAACCACGAATATGACAAATACGATTTTTAGCAACAAAAATATGAATAAAAACAACATTCTACCTTTCAATCGCACAAAAAACACTCTTCACCAATAATCGCACCTACTCTCACCCACACTTACAAGAGACATCATATCATTAGTCTGATCTCCAGACACCTTGCATGCACGGGTTCTTTATTTCACTCTCGCTTCATTTTCCTCGGTCCATTTAGAGAGGAGTGCACAAGAATTTGGCGGTGGGTGTTGGGCAGGCATAATCGACCGTTTGGAAGGAGGTGGCAAAGAATTAAGTTGCAGCCACGAGAGTAAGAGAGAGTGGGGCTGGAGATCGTCCTCAAATTATGTACTGAAATCCAGCTGTCGAGCCACCAGAGGATGGAAAGAGAAATCAATGCTAGAGCGAAAGCAGTGGGGCCAGTAAAAAGGGTCACCATGGAGCCTTGTTTCGTGAGGGCGAAACGAGGCCAAAATTACTGGCCTAGAATTTTCCAACACTTTGAAATCCTTTCATCAATGAGCACTAGGATACACGGGGCTGACCCGGAAGAATTATATCCAGGCCCCGCCTAACGTTTTAAGAAGCCTACTTAACACCATGAACGCTGCCTTGTCAGTTTTAGGTCAATATCTCTCTTCAGAATTTGCTGGCAAAGTCTTTGAGAAGATATTGGCCTACATAGTCAACTCATTTCTCGATGAAGCCTACTTGCAGAATGAACAGCAACACGGCTTCAGGATAAAGAAGGACGGACGCAGCAGGAAAAATCATGCCGTTGAATGCGAGAACAAACTAGTAGACCAAATTTAGTTTTAAGGTTTCTCTAGATAAAAAAGGAAAAAGTATAAACCGTCGAAGGAATCATCCAACTCTTAAAACTACAATTAAAAATACATAACTAAACGAACATCAAAAATAAATTGAATTTTGTATTAATAATTGTAAAGCCAAAATTATAAGAAATACAAAACACGCCAGAGATACTCTTTTCAGCAGGGAACCATTTCCTTTCGCATCTACTACACCTCACTTATCCTTTAACTTCACCCTATTTGACTTTGAAGAGTCATTCGCTCACCACTTCTCACAATACCACTACATTGGAAACCAAAATTGAAAGTAGGACTTAGCGGTTCAAATGACCGTTTCCCGTTCATCGAATGCCTAGTTTTGATGCCGTTTACCCCAAAGCTAACCTTTGTTCTATTAAAGGACTCAAGAGAGGTTTCTTTGCTTTCACGAGCGAAAACCCCAGCTTCTCTGAGCCTCCTCTTCTCCCCAGTGGTGGAGACGCTGTCTCACTCGGCGTTGTTTAATTGCTGAGCTACGAGTATGTGTGGAGCTCTGAGGCAAGAGCTTCGGAAACATGTCACTCTGATGAACTTATCTGGTACTTTGATGAATTCCAGGGACTTCTTTGCCCCTTGTGTCTCCTAAACAATTACCTTCATCTCTTCGAACTTCTTGATACCATTCATCACTGTAAAGAATGGTATTTTAAGTTTTCCGATGATATTTTATATGCGAGTCCTTCCTCTCGACCTTATTGATGCCAATGCTTAGTGAAATGACCGGGATTTTAAGTCTTCGGATGGCTATTCCTTCCTTGGCAGAGAGTACTCTTAGGGGGAACTACATAGCCTGGGAGAGACTCTTCGGTATGTTCTCCAGCTCCCAAGAAGGCATCTCTTTCCTTTTGCTTGTTTTTCTTTTTGTTTTTGCTAGAGGCCGCCTGAAAGGGGGTTGCAGTACATAACTATTCCCGGGGCTGCTCTGTTATGAATTCGGCTGTGGGCTATTCCTTAAACTATCTTCCGGTAATACCCCCCAATTATGCCCAATCATAGTTGGGACGAGGGTCATGAGGTAGTTCTAGTTCTCGGTCGCATGTCGATCGCCGGCGAGGGCTGATGGAGGGACCTTAGGCCCCCATGTTGCTTTTTCCACATCATGAAAAAAGTTATTAATTTTCTTTGTTAATTGCGCATATTTTCCTGGGTGCTCTCCGGAGGCCTGTTTGAATCTGGCTTCGGGTTTAGACTCGTTGCTTTCGGCGAAAAAATAAGCGGATATTAGGGAGGGGGGGCAGAAAATGGGGATCAAATTCCTTTCTCCACACCACTGCTTTTCTTCGTGTTGCATTCCTCTCCTTGTGTGCGAAGTTTCATCACAATACACTGATATTTAAGAGGTCTCCTCACTTTTAGTCCGACACCCTCCAAGACCAACCTTACGAAGTCAAAGTGGGCGACCCCTAAATGATGAGAAAGAAACATCATTTTCACTTTTTTGGACCCCCTTTTCGGAGATTAATCTGGGCGATACTTTACCTATCCACAAATAGAAAAGCAAAACGTCCTTCGGATCAGTACTCCAAATGTGGCCTCACATATGTGTTATAGAGTTTAATGATAACCTCCTTCCTTCGGTCACTAACTTTCCTCTGAATGAAGCCCATCACTCTATTTGCTCTATTCTTTGGCCTGATATACTACTTACAAAACCTAAGTGACCTATCTACTAGTAGTCCAAAGTCCTTCTCATTCTTCACTACATTCAGCCAATGCCCATCCATTTTAGAGGTAAATTCTCTCTTATTTCCTCGCATGTTAATAACTTTGAATTTTTTCAGGTCAAAATTCACCCTTACTTTTGCGCCCAACTTACTAACTTATTTAAGTGGCCACACTTTGAAGTCTGCCTCAACTTCATTTACTCCAGTCGACAATTTTGTGTAATCATCCAAATTTGACTGACACCGTCTCCCTACTGCCGAACTTTTCCACATAATCCGTGCAATGTGTGGTGGTCTCTTATGGGAAACCTTATCAAAAGCTTGGCTAAAATCGACCTAAATTTTCTCTACACTTTCTCCCTTATCCACTCGGGCAGTTGCACAATCCATCAATTCCAGTAAGTTGGTTAAACACATCACTTCCATAACCCATGCTGAGCGCCATTTATTAAACTACCTCTTTCTCCGTAGATGCTCAGATCTACCCTTCTTAACTACCTTCACAGGAGGAGGGGAAAAATACAGACTAAACGGCAATTTGAGACCAGCTTAGATCAGAATCGTGTGCCATCGTTCCGGATAGGGTCCATCCTCGGCAGAATCCCAGAAATCCCTGACCCTTTTTGGACAATTGGAATGCACAGTATTTTCTCTCCTCTCTCTTTCTGTCCCATTATTTGATTTCCCTAACCCAAATCCCTAAGGATATTACTAAGGACCCCAACTCCCTGTCATCACTTGCCTTTTTAGTGAAAAAAAGGCTTTTTCTATGTGGAGGAATACCATGTATTATAGCTCTGCTTTTCTTTTATTTCTACTCTTTATTATTTCCTTTATGTACAGGTTCTCCAGTGCTTCTCTTCCTTTTCGACACCAGTTGTTCTTCCACTAGTATCCTAGCATCCTCTATCCAGCCATTTAGTTAAATATATACCCAAAGACTTTGTATAGATCTATAGTTTTCTATATCCTCTTTGTATTTTTCCACCGCCCTTATGTACCGGAGCTATCACGATTTCCTTCACTTCTTTGGGTCTTTTTCTTCTTCCCATATCCTTCTGCCTTTCCGTTCCATATTATGAATTTGTTCCCCATATATTTCATTCCCTCCTTTATTGTTCCTCATTTGCTTTCTATTCATTTAAACCATTTCGATATTTTCCATTCATGTTCCAATGTAATATTTTACCACCGCCTTAATTTGATGTTCCCTTTTGAACACAACTTCACAGTTCTCTTCTTTTTTCACGTTTCTTTCGAAATGGTTGCGGGAAAAACCACTGCCCCCCCCATTGGTCTCCACTCCCATCACAAAGGAAGGCCTAATCATATAATGTTACGACCCCCGCCTTTCTTTATTTATATTTCTTCCCTTTCTCTTCTATTCCCTCGTTCAGCAGTGTTGGCTTCTTTATATTTTACAATAGGCCCATGTAAAGAGGCTTCCCTCCTTAGCGGAACAGACTGAGGCCCATGTTAATAGGCTTCCCTCCTAGGCGGAACAGGCTGATGATGTGAAGGTGGTGGCAGAGCGGGTTGTGCTCTGGCCACACATCTTCACATGTACTGAACGTTACCTGTTTCACTCTTATAGAAGGCGAGTGTACAAAGAAAAGGAGAGAAGGAAGAGAAAGGGGACAAAGAAGTGGAAGTGAGGAAAGAAAAATAACAAAATTAAGGGCATGAAAAGGAAAAAAGTAAGAAGGGGAAAAAGAACTAGCAAAAAGGGAAATAAAAATATAAGGAGAAAAGTAAAAAAAAATTAAAGATGTGAAGAAAAATTCATATTTAACTGAATGGAAATAGAATGAAAAGGAGAAGGCTAAATTCAGAGAAAAGAACAAAGGAAAGAATTAGAAGAAAAAAGAGATAGGGCATAAAAAATAAAGAAAAATAAAAGTAAAATAAAAAACGGTACAATGAAATTAAAAGAAATTAAAATGTGAAGGAAAGAGACAAGAAAGAAAGAAAGAAAGGAGAAAATAAAAATAAAGCTTAAAAATCGGATCAACTGAACAACTCGTCACCCAAGGAGATTTGGGTCAGAATTGTTAAGTTGAAGGACTTTGGGTGACAAATTGTTAAGTTGAAGGATTCTTAGTGATGAATTGTTAAGTTGAAGCACTTTGGGTGACGAAAAGTTAAGTTGAAAGACTCTGGGTGACGAATTATTAAGTTGAAGGATTCTTGGTGATGAATTGTTAAGTTGAAGGATTTTTGGTGATGAATTGTTAAGTTAAAGAACTTTGGATTAGGAATTGTTAAGTTGAAGGATTCTGGGTGACGAATTGTGAAGTTGAAGGATTCTGGGTGACGAACTGTTAAGTTGAAGGATTCTTGGTGATGAATTGTTAAGTTGAAGCACTTTGGGTGACGAAAAGTTGAGTTGAAAGATTCAGGGTGACGAATTGTTAAGTTGAAGGACTTTGTGTGACGAATTGTTAAGATAAGGGATTCTGGGTGACGAATTGTTAAATTGAAGGATTCTGGGTGATGAATTGTTAAGTTAAAGGATTCTTGGTGATGAATTGTTAAGTTAAAGGATTCTTGGTGATGAATTGTAAAGTTGAAGCACTTTTGGTGACGAAAAGTTAAGTTGAAAGATTTTGGGTGAAGAATTGTTAAGTTGAAGGATTCTGGGTGACGAATTGTTAAGTTGAAGGACTTTGTGTGATGAATTGTTTACCGAACAAAGCGATGAACGCGCTTTCGCCTTGGAGAACCTACTGGGGCAGGCTGGAGTAGGCTTGCGTCTTTTCTTCCCTCCGCCTCTAAACCTTAGGCAGGTGTGGCGGCTTCGAAGGTGGTGGTCCCTTCTTTGGAGCATGTACCATCTTCGAATCACCGAGCCTAGCACTGTGTGTGGACGTAAGAGCCTAAGCTGCTTTAGCGGTGTCGTCCTTTCAGGGGCCATCTTTAGGAAGCGAGGAAGACAGCCTCACGACCATCTTCAGTGGTTTTGCCTTTTGTTAGTCTAACGACTCAGTGGATTCGCGCGGTTGTTTCGCCTACGGGAAGCGGTCACGCCAGGGAAGCGTGTGTGGAGCCCTGGTTTTAGTCAAGGCTGGGTGTGGACCATTTGTGCTACTAGCTTTACAAGTGATCTCCCATGGTGAGTAAACCCGCAGAAGGGTCCGAATGGAGGCGGAAACAACCATGCTCGTAGGCGTGTAGGGAACATGAGCTCGGCGCACTTGCGACTTTGGTTTTGGTCTGGGGCTCCCCACGCTAAAGAGCATTCGAGCTGGACGTACCGATCTTGGCCTGGTTGCTTCCTTGAATTCTAGTGAATTCCTCTGTCCCCGGGACTCCCGAGGAGGGAGGGGAACCTTTAGTATTCTTTGTATTTTTCCTATTTCCTTTCTTTTTAGGAGAGGAGGGGGAGGAATGAACTGGCGTCACTCCACCGCCGGATGGACCGGCCTAACCAGGTTCATGCCAGCTGGGTCACGTCCACGACCATATCATCTCAGTGGGTCTTCAACGTGGCCATCCTCCCCCAAGACACCACGAATCCCATTCGACGTCCGTTTTGTCATGCTTGTAGCCGGCAAACCGGTACCCACCGGGGAAGAGTGAGGGGTAGATATGCTGTCCCACTGTAGCCTTAAGATACAGGACTTCAGGAAGTTAGGGGGCACAGACCGAAGGGCCCTCCTATCCCTCCCTCCTTAAGAAAGTTGGCCCTGTCGAGCTGCTTCCACCGGTAGCGGTCAATCTTTGGCCTCCTGCCTGCTCTGGAGTGGCCCAAGGGCGCCTCCAGAGGAGTGGGTGAGAGGGAGTCCACCGCACGGAATGCCTAGTAGAGGAGTAAGCCTCCTCTTCGTTAGAAGAGGGTTGGAGGGGCTTCTGAGGAAGCCCAGAGGGGGACCTCCTTTTCGGCTGTGGAGTTGCCCGAAAGTGGCCCCGACGATGGCCATTCAGAAGCATTTCACCACCCCGGCCTGTGACGGCCAACACTGACCCCAACGAGAAAACGGCACTACTGGGCGCCTTTGATTGGCTATGGGCGGGGAGGTATACGCCTTCTCCGCCCCCACCCTTGGGGAAAGCCGGCCAAATCCTAAAGGTATGGTGGTAGGAAGAATAGCATGACGGATCAAGCTTGGTGACCGGCTTCTGAGCGGTTAAGGTCATCACACATAACATCTTGTGGTAGGAGTGATCAGTTTGGTAGTTCAGGTGAGCGTCGGTTTGCGATCGAGGAGGTCCCTGGGCAGGGGAAGAAGGCGCCAAAAAAAGGGCAGAAAAAGGGTGATTTTAAAGGGAGGAGGGAAATGCAGGAGCACAATAAGGAAGAGTTGGTACAGGAGACGGAGGTTAAGGAGGAGGGAAGAGGGGCCAAGCTTGGGCCGGAAGGCGCGCTGAGTCCCGTGGGCACGACGGCCAGGTAAGCGAATCGCCGTGCCCCTTACGGAGTAGGGATGTCAAGTAGGATTCAATGGGTCTAGTTTTCATAGTCTAGGATTGGTAGGTCATGAAGTATTTCCATTTTGTTACTAGGTTGACTCAATCACACACACACATACACACAAACATTCACTCAATCACTCATTCATCCACTATCTCTCAGGCCCTCTCACAAACGGCTTGTCTTTCAAATTCACTCCCTCTCTCACACACAAACACACACACTCTCTCTCTCTCTCTTTGTTCCCCTGTGTAGCTCACCCCCCATCTCCCTTCCATTCACCATCTGCCTCTCACTCTCCTTATATCCCCCTCCCGCACTTTCACTCTTCCAGCTCCCCCTCTCACTCATTTGGGGTAAGTAGGATCGTAGTCGAGCTGTGGACATCTAATTCCTGTACTTTTAAAAGACCTCTGATAAGGTGCCACACCGCAAGTTGATGTGACAAGTCCGTGCGGTTGGCATTACAGGTAGGGTAGCCAACTGGATTGAGAACTGGTTGTCTGGCAGGCGAGAAATAGTGAGAATAAACGCGGTAGCCTCGAGTTTGGGCCCCAGTGAGTAGGGTTGTACTCCAGGGTTCCATGCTCGGTTCTCTCTTGTTCATCATCTATATAAATGATATAGACGATGGGCTTCTTTGCTCGATATCCAAGATCGCAAACAACACAAAATTAGGAGGCAGCTTGGGCTTAGGTGAAGGGGGTAGAACACGTACAAAACAGCCTTTAGAGGTTAGGTGAGAGGTCTGAGAGTTATCAGATGACATTTAACCTTGAAAAGTGCAAGGTGATGCACATTGACCATAACAATCCTTGACAAGACTACCACTTGTTAGGTAGAGATCTGGAAGAGGACTTGGGTGTGCAAATCAGCAGCAACCTAAAGTTTTCCAGGCAGTGTGCCGATGTAGAAAAAAAAGGCAGAAAGACTATTGGACTACATAAAGAGGCAATTTCACCTTCGAAACAAGGATATCCTCCTCAAATTGTACAACTCTCTAGTCAAACTTCACCTGGAGTACGCCGTTCAATTCTAGTCCCCTACACTGAGTAAGGTCATAGATAGACTGGAACGTGTCCAGGCTAGGGCCAACAAGTTAATTCCCTCACTTAGGCACAAACACTATCCGCGTCGGCTTCAAGAATTGGGGCTTTTCTCTTTGGAGATTCGTCGATTACGAGGCCAGCTAATAGAGACCTTCGAGATCTTAAGGGGTGTCGAAAACGGGGACTACAGAAAGCTGTTCAGGTTGAGCACAAATCCGACCCGTAACCATGGTTACAAGCTAGATACTTTTTCACGTCACAATCGAGTGACTTGTCTGCTTCGTGTGGCCGCAAAAGCATGTGGGAGAGGTGGGCGGGGAGAGCCTTCATCTATAAGTGGGTGGGAGAGGTGGGCGGGGGAGAGCCTATAGGTTAGGGCCTTCACAAAATAGTACCTCCATGGTATGGACAGCAATGTCCTTTGAGGTGCTCCTTTGTCTTGTGACTCTCCTCTCTCTCTCTCTCTCTCTCCTCTCTCTCTCTCTCTCACTTACTCTCTATCGAGCTCTCTCTCCCGATCTAACTCTCCCGCCTGACCTTTCCATCTCCTTCTCACCCCCCCGTTTCTGAACCCTCTCTATATCTCTCATCTCTCGCTCTGTCCCCCCTCCTTTCTCTCTCTATCTCACTATTTCCCTCTCCCCCACCCCCAATCTCACTCTCTCTCTCTCTCTATACCTTTGTCTCCCTCTCCTCCCTCTTTCTTTCCTTCTCCCTATACTTTTGTCTCCCTCTCCCTATACCTTTGTCTCCCTCTCCTCCCTCTTTCTTTCCTTTTCCCTTTCCCTATACCTTTGTCCCTATACCTTGTTACTCTCTCTCTCTCTCTCTCTCTCTCTCTCTTCATAACGGAAGAAGAGGGAGAGGTGACCCCTCCTTGTCGCGGGAAGAGAGCTTGTGTGGACCTTGGACTTTTCGAGCGAGGGCGGCGGGGGTACCTCTTCTGGGTACCCCTGGTAGGGCTCCCCTTGTCGATTTGGTCGGAAACGAGGATCCAGACTAAGTGCGTCATTCCTTCCTTTTTCTACTCTATCCTTCTCCTTTTTTGCTTTTATCCTATCTTTCCCACTTATACAAAAAAAAGAAAAAAAAGAAGCCTACTCTTATCGTGTCACTCTTTCCCTTTCTTCCTCTATCTACCTATAAGGACCTGACAGCTACCTCACGCGTCAGAAGAGAGGCTTTGAAACCTCTATAAAAAACGCCAATCGACGCTCACTGGTTGCGAGAGACTAGGACAAGAGGTGTCCTAGGCGTTGGGGTACGATGAATGGGATGAGGGTAGTTCCCCGTTAACCCCTTCCCTGGCGCGTAATTATTGACCGTTCCCAGTGCCCGTTGACGGGTGCTTATGGTAGCATCGGTCCGAGGTGACGGCCCCTTTGGTCCCAGGCTGGTTGCCAGGCCAATAAGCCTTGGGTCGAGTCTCTTGGTGTGGCGGGATATCCATTGAACGACACCTTGAGATCCTGGCCGTCATGAAGGGAACTAGTAGAATTTAGCACGTGGCGTGCTCCGTTGTTCACCTGGTGAGAAATCGATGGCCCCTTCGGGGAGCGTCAGTGCTGCTTGGCTGGGAGCCACGGCACGCCGAGGTTTGACGACGCGGTCGGACGAACAGCAGCACATGAGGCGTACCTTCTGAAAGATCTCAAACTTCTCCAATCGATAGGTGGGAGCGACTGACGCGCGAAGAACTCACCAACCCCGTTTTTTTATTAAGGATTGGTCACGAGTTTTCAGAGAGAGAGAAAGCGCTCAAAATGACAGGCATAAAAGGATCCGTTCGTCTAAAACACAACTGTGCAACATACCAGTTAGAAAAGTGGTGCGTTGAATTTCCGGAGGGCTGCTACTCAAAATGCAGCCCTGAAAGTATCTGCACTACTTGCATATTGACGCGAGAGGTAAAGAAATTAAAAGACCTCTATAGAGCCTCAGAGGAGAGAGCTAAAATCCTTGAAAGAAAGTTGGAGAAACTCGAAGCCCTTAACGCAGGTCAGATTCGATGCCTAGAAGAGGCACCGCCCACTGACGTGTCGGTATCCACTGGTACCCAAGCGGAGATTCCGGCATCATCTGAGGCTAAGCTAGCTGAAGCGAAAGAAAAAAGGAAAAAGAAGAAAGGAAAAACGAAGAAACAAAAGAAAAAGAATAAAGTTGAAACAAAAGTAGAACCAAAAATAGAAGAAAACAGATAAACAAGAAGAAAAAGAAAGATAAGAATGTGGAGAGTAAACAGGAAAAGGGGAGGCCTCTTCCACAAGGCAAGAGCCCGTCTTCAGAGACTAAGTGTCCGAAGGTTACCCTCATTGGTGCCTCGCAAAACCGGGATCTGCAGCCACTGCTAGCAGCCCGCCTTCGCACTAGCGTGAAGGTAAGCTACCTGTCAGGACGGGGTAACCACAACATCAGAGTAGAGGCAGAGAAAGCTCAGATTTCTGAGAATTCAGTTGTTCCTCTGATGGTGAGCGGCAACGACCTTTACCTCAGAGGGGGTAAGGTTGGCCTCAGTGGTAAGACCATCCAAACGGTGATGGGAGCCGTGGATGACATAGAGCTTAAAATCCGCAAACGTGTGGTGGTTGGGATGCTTCCGAGAAGAGGTCCATCCCGAACCGCTCACGAAAGAAACGCCGCAGTAAACAGAAGGTTGGCGGATCTCTGCACGGCAGAAGGAGCCTTCTTCGTGGACCCCTATCGTACCTTTATCGGTAGAGACGACCTCTACCAAAGGGACGGGGTACATCTCTCCTTTAAAGGGAAGGCCTTTCTCGCCAACCTAATTCAAGATGTCGCGGAACGCACCCAAAGGAGCGTTCGAAACAGAGCGAAAGTGGATGTGCGCCAGCACGCCCGTGTCACGCTTGGAACGACCTTCTCGGAGGTCTCTAAAAAGGGTGTGACCACGAAAACAGAGAAGCCGGGAAACGGAAAAGCGTAGGAAGTCCTACACTAGGGCTCTCCCTCAAAGTTCTTCTGTTCAATGCGAGGTCAATCAGGAATAAGTTTATTGAGCTCCGTGGCCTGGTAGTAACAGAGGAACCTGAGATGGTGGCCATAACGGAGTGGTGGTTAAAAACCTCAAGCCGAGATTTTGAAGGTGAATTCACGATTCCCGGTTACCAGCTCTTCCTGAAAGATAGGCCAGACAGAGAGGGTGGCGGTGTGATGTTGTATGTCAAGGATACCCTCAACTCGACGGATTGCAACATCGTATCCGACTATAAACTTCTAAGTGTTGATCTAGAGATAGGTCCTGCCAAATACAAGACCCTGGTGCTTTATAGACCTCCTGCCCAACTCGTTGAAAAGGACAGAGATCTGTACCAACTACTAGGAGAACTTGTCGAAGACAGAGTGTGTATCGTCATGGGTGATTTCAACACACAAGTTGACTGGAAAACCAGAGAACCCTGTGTTAAGAACGCACTACTCCTGGAGTTCGCGAACAACGAGTTCCTGACTAAATGGGTGAGAGAGCCAACGAGAGGAAACAATATCCTCGACTTGGTTTTCACCTCTGAGGATGACATCGTTGAGGACCTCTCTGTTGGCGAAGAGCTCGGTGGCAGTAACCACCGACTAATTAGATTTGTAGTCAAAGTCCCGAAGCAGGGCCTGCAACTAGTAAATCGAGGAAACTCAATTTGAAAGGAGCAGACCTTGCAAGTCTTCGTGCTGCACTGACTGACGCGAGGCTAGAAGTGTGTGATGTTGTTTAAGACTCGTGGAACAGTTTTAAAACCACATTCATGAGTCTTCAATCGCGTTTCATCCCTCTGAAATGTCCCCGTCGGTCTTCTGTTCAACCAAAGTGGTTTAATCAAGAAATCGTCCAACTGCTTAGGAAGAAGAGAACTGTGTACCGGCAATCGAAGATCTCGGGTGACTTTGTCAAATACCGGAGGCTATCCAGGAGAGTGAAGTCCAGCATAAGGGCGGCTAAGTGGTCTGAGGAACTCCGAGTGGAGAGACTCTGTAAAGAGAATTCCTAGGAGTTTTTTGGATATGTGAACAGCAGTAAACCAATCCATCGAACGATTGGCCCTTTGAGAAATGAGGAGGGGTCATTAAAGCTCTCAGATGCAGAAAATGCTAACCTCCTCAACGACTACTTCTCTTCAGTGTTTACTGAAGAGTGTGGTCCCATCCCCCAGCCAATGGATTCCTACTCGGGGGAAAAGCTGGAGGATATGGACTTGACCCAAGGGGAAATAAAAAAGAATATCACTGACCTGATGACGAATAAGTCACCTGGCCCGGATGGGTTTCTACCTAAAGTGTTAAAAGAAGTGCGCGATCAAGTGTCACGACACCTGAGGGAAATCTTCAACATGTAAATCCGGACCGAATGCGTTCATAGAGACTGGAGTTAAGCGGAGGTGACTCCTATCTTCAAGAAAGGAGACCGAAGCCAATCGTCAAACTACCGACCTATCAGTCTGACTTTGATAGTCGGTAAACTCATGGAAAGCATGATGGTGGACAAAATGACGTCGTATTCAGAGTCAAACCTGCTACTGAGGAGTTCTCCCTACGGCTTATGAAGGCAGTGGTCATGCCTGACGAAGATTGTGGAATTCTTCCACTTCGTGTTCAGTGAGCACGATCGGGACAAGGCGGTGGATGTGGTGTACTTAAACTTTTAGAAAGCCTTTGATAAGGTACCACACCGCTGCCTTCACCGGAAAGTGCGAGCGCTGGGCATAGACGGGAAAGTAGCCGGATGGATCGAGAACTGGCTAAGTAGCAGACGGTAACGGGTGGTGGTAAATAGACAGGCTTCTAAGTGAGTGCCCGTTACTAGCGGGGTGCCTTAAGGTTCTGTCCTGGGACCACTACTATTCATCATCTACGTCAACGACATGGACGGTGACATGGTTGCCAACATTTCCAAATTTGCCGAAGATACCAAGCTTGATATGGACGTTGCGACGGATGGAATTACTGCCCGCCTGCAGCAAGATCTTGGGAAGATTATGGAGTGGTCGGACACGTGGAAAATGACTTTTAACGTGGGAAATGCAAAGTAATGCATATCGGCCACAGAAACCCCCAATCTCAGTATATCCTTAAGGGAACTGCTATTAAATCCACCGAGACTGAGAAGGACTTGGGGGTAACAATCACTAGTGACCTCAAGTTCTCGAAACAGTGCATTGAGGCGGAGAAAAAGGCCCAAAGCATGCTAGGGTATATAAAGCGCTAGTTTGGATATCGGAACAAGGAGATTGTACTGTGTTTGTACATCTCACTTGTCCGACCGCACCTGGAGTATGCCGTACAATTTTGGAGTCCTTTATTTCTTAAGGACATTGCGAGATTGGAACGCATACAAGCCAGGGCAACCAAGCTGATCCCCTCTAACCGACATAAAAGTTATGAGGATAGACTAAGTGAATTAGACCTGTTCTCGCTAGAAACCCGTAGACTGCGTGGTCAGCTCATCGAAGTTTTCAAAATACTTCGAGGGTTCGACAATGTTGACTACCGGGATATTTTCACACTGAGTGAGAACAGAACGCGCAATCATGGCTTAAAACTTGAACTGAAGCGTTACAACCGCAATCTGTGTGGAAATCTTTTTTACCTACAGTATCTGCGGTAAGTGGAACGCACTTCCGGTGGAAGTTGTCAACAGTGAATCTGTTGAACAGTTCAAGTCAAGACTAGACAAAGTCTTGAAAAGTGGCCGTTTAGAGCCGCAAAACAATTGAGCAGCCATGTGCCCGCTCGATTGCTAGTCCAAAGGTACCCCCTTTGAATGGACCGTAAGGTCTCCTAGGGTACTTCTTTTCCCTGTTACTCCTTGTTACTCCTCTCTCTTTCCCTCCTTTTCCCTCTCCCTGCCCCCTCACTTCTTTAATATCTATCCTTTGCCTCTTCCCTTTTCTACCTCTCTCTACCTCCCATTCCCACATTTCCATCTTCCTCTCTCCTTTCTCCCTCACCCTCTCTCTCTCTTCCCATACAACGTTCTCTCTATTTCTCTCCCTCTAATATCCCTCTATCTCTCTCTCTTTCTCCTTATCCCTCTCTCTATCTCTTTCCGACTCTATTTCTATCCTTCTCCTATCCCTATCTCTCCTTCTATCTATCTCTCCCTCACTCTCACTCTTTCCTTCTTCCTTTCTCTCCCGATATCTCCCTTCTCCCTTTCTTTCCCGATCTCTCCGTTCTCCCTTTATTTCCCGATCGCTCCGTTCTCCCTTTCTTTCCCGATTTCTCCGTTCCCCTTTTCTCTCCCCCTCCTCCCTCCATCTTCCCTCCTACCTACCTCTTTCTCTCTCTCTATCTTTTCCTCTCAGGTAATTTCTCTCGTGTTTTTACTCACTTTTCTCTCTCTCTCTCTCTCTCTCTTCCTCCCTTTCTTTGTAATTTTCATAACGTTCGTAATTAAAATCATCGAAAAGATCGATTCTTTTTGTGATTTTGTTCTCGTTTTCTTTTATTGTTGATGTTTGTGTCGTTTGATGTTTAGGACTCTTTTTTTCATTAACTGTTTAGCTTCGGTTTATTCGATTCCAAGACTCTTCCTTTTTTATTAGGTTAAAGTTCTCTTAAGTTCATTTAAAGCTTTAACATTAAGGGCGAATGATCCTCCTAATAATCGAGGGCGAATGAAAACCTTGATGTTCTAAAACCTGGCGGCGAATGTCGCCATCGATGATTTAAGATTCTAAGGCGAGTGTCTTTCCTGATGTTCGTAATAGTTTCCTTGTGGTTAGGAAGGTTGCAGCTAACGACCACTTGCAGCCCCGTAATGGTGACACATGGTAACCTCAGGCCATTCGGGTCTATTTAGTCGCACGGAGAAGAGACGTAAATTATATTGTATTGCCATCGCCTTGTCACTCAATGAACTCCCTTGCCCAATCTACGCCAAGGGCCAGCATCACACGTCAACCTTCGAGGGTATCTATTTACGGAAGTTGCAGAAACTTGACTTGAACAACCAAAGTGAATTCCTATCTGACCGTGTTAATAAAGATAATATATAATTGGAGCATCTTTACACAACCCACTGCTCGAGGAAAAATAAGTGTGTTTATTTCGACATTATTTCAAGAAAAGACCTTTAACCTTTTACATAAATGGCACACTCTGGTGCCTGAGCCACTAAATCATCAGTAAACACTTTGCATGGCCAACATTGTGAAAGGACGTGGGGAAACTTGTTCCTCTTACCATATCTTGCAAACATAAAACGTTAGAACAAACAAAAACTTTCCTTCTAACTATTTCCGCTGCCAGACGCACGATTCTCTATTATCCATCTGTTTTCTGATTCTAGTTGGTGGCACGGGAGTTATCTCTAGCACTATACTTACTCCCGTGGGCTGACGTAAAGATAGCTGTATAAAATGAACACACTTGGATGCGAAATTGGGAAAATTTAAGTCTTTTCCAACTATGGCACCAAGATCCCTGTCTTCCAAAAATTAATGGGTGAAGAACTGACTTTGAGGGGAGGTGATGCAGATTTGGAAGACTCGAGCGCCAACCGTTCCATGGAGATCCAAATAATACCCTGTCAATATTACTCGAGTTGAGAACCTTCCTCACATTTTTACCTTCTTTAACTCTTTCACATATAATATTCCATCATTGGCTTTAGCATTTTAGTGTCGGTTAAACTCGAATACCTTGAATTTTACTTCACTTTGAATGACCTCCAAATAAAGTTGTTTAGCTCACTTTTAATTTGAATTCCCTTATCGTAATTTCAGTGTCCATCATCTATTCACATTTGAAGACAATAATACCACTGAGTCATTCAGACTCTTTTAAGTACCACATACCATGAATGCATCCATACTGGTCGCAGTAATAAGCCGGGAGAGGAGACGGGTTATCTCGGCTCCGTCAAAAACGGAGGACCTGAAAATGGATCTGAGAGCAGAATATTTATCTCCTTTCTCCCCGCATCATTTCCATTCTCACGGAAAAAGTTCACCAAGTATGACGAGACCACCTAGGCCAACCCCAACTTGCCCCCCCTCTTTGAGGTGCATCCCCGTTCACACCCAGCCTTGGCATTATCTGATTTGAGGAAAGGATTCCCGACACAGCGAGGATCTAGCACGAGTTCCTCAACAAATGAGAGCTGCAAACAGCCCTGTGCCTTCTTCGGTGATCCTACAGGCCACTCAATAACGCGCCTGTACCTTCTCTCCCGAGATATCGCATTCCCTTTGACCTGCTCCTAAATCCCCCCGCACTCATCGCTCTTATACTCTACAGGACGTCCCTTCTTCCCTTTCCCTCTTTAAGGATAATTAAGTTCAAACTTTTCTTTGTGAGGAACTCAAGTTAAGGACATAATTGCTTTGATAAGCTAATCTAAACCAATGTAAAATAGTAAAGATCAATATTATTTTAACCCTTAAAATATTATTCTGGTCATATTAATCCAGAAGGGCATTTATGATTTGTTGGTTTATATAGAATTGGTGAGTTGAGCTCGAAATTAGTACTCTTAGAAGAATCTTAACAGAATCTAAGAAGTCTGTTTTTAGTGCAGGGATTTCAGCGATTCCCGTGATTCGGTGCCCCAAATACCATTCCATGGTGGTCTGTGATCAGAGGTGTGAAGATTGTTTATCTCTAATAGAGATAATACCCTTCAAGGCTCTTAAACTCTAGGATACCCTTTTTTTGTGCTTCAATGACAACCCATCTTGCACACTTCTACCCTTCAATTGTATATTCTACAGTTGCTTGATGAGGAGGTCCATTTTGTTCCGCAAACACTTCAAGTTGATCCAATTTGTCAACATCGGGCGGAGAGACAGACAAAATACTGAAAAGTGAACAATGATGGCCAATCAATAATTTCCTTTGGATACTTTGGGTTATTAAGGATTTAACACAGACAAATAAAGAAGAAAAACCCTATATTACATTTAAAAAAAAAGAAAAGTTCGTTTTCTTATTTTAGACAATTCCAAAATAAGAAATATTTTCGCCCTTTGGTGGTGCCGTAAAAAGCAACTAAACCTGGATAGAAGACCACTGCCTCACACGGGAACGCAATAGACAAGGTTATAAGATTAATAAACATAAATATTTTGGGTCCAATTCGACCTTTGGAAACTCGTCAATTTTCTTTCAGGTTCAATAATTATGATTAAGGAAGACCTGATGCTTTATCCCCCAGGTGAAACCCAATGAACCCTTTGATGCCCTAACTCCAGTGGCTTCAATCTCATCTTTCATGCATTCATAAGTGTTAAAATGCTTGAATTTTACTAGAAAGGAACCAAAAAAGTTTACCAACCTTCACATCTCCAATGCGATCCAACCAACTGCTTCGCACTGTTATGCGGATCTTTGCTACCAGAAAAACCTTTTCTAAGTCAACCATCCACCACTGGTTGGGTCCAGAATTAGGTAAACTATGGAATATGGTACTAAAATTTCCATCCACCCCCATACTCGGATAGCGCTCTGCTACACTTGTCTTGCTGCAATGAATTATATTAATGAATTAGATTCAACCAAACCTTACCACTCGGTGGTGTCTCGGAGCAACCCTGAGACCATTCAAAGGAATCCGAATTATGTTTATCTGCATTTCAATCGCAAGTGATTATTAGGAAAATAATTAATTATTCTATTATTAAAATTAATATTAGAGACATGATTGTTTGTTTAATCATCGAAGGTTAATGAAGAGGAGGAGCCAAGGAGAGAAATATTAACTTTGTTAACATCTTTCAACTTGAGCCTCCTGAGATCTCAAGTTAATTTTATAGCGCTCCTTTCTGGCAGCTACTTTCAAGGGCATAATTCCCTTAATGAAAACTTCAGCCTAGTTTTGGGCTACTTTAAAATTACCAAATCTAAACTAAACCAAGAAAAACAAACAAAACAAAGACAACAAAAAACAAAAACAATAAGTAATAATCACGCCCAGGAATAGGAAAATTCGACTAACATCAAAGAGAGACAAATAAAAGGTAGTAGGACAGCTTACTCCGAAGATTCAGGTACTCTGCAATTCTCTGTGCAGGAACAGGTACTGAGTCTAATGGACAAGCCGTCCTGACCCCGCTCCTCCTGCTACCGGGAAAGTTAATGTGCGCGAAGACCAACCAGAGTGGAACATTCAACGAGACTGTGCCGAATACTCCGGGGGAAAGTGCAATCATCACAGTAAAGTGGAGTGGAGTGCTCTATCGAATGCCGGTGAGTCCCGCGAGTGTGCCCAGTTTGCATACGACACAAAGCGACATAAAGCCGTGGCAGAATTGGGGACAGGTTTATGGGAACAGTCTAGACGCAATGGCACGCACTTTAAGTTTCCCCGGGCCGTCTTCCATCTTCTTATCCAGACAGCAGAGATGGCTGGCCAGATTCCTGCCATGTATGAGTGTAAGGAAGAGCGAAACGTGGGTCTGATTCCCCGGTGCTCGCGAACTCTATGGAGTCTTCATCAGTGCGCTTCTTCGCATCAATTCTCACATGTCTAGGAACCAAACAAAAGTAAATCTTGACATCCACCCGAGTCGCGGCAACCGTAACGTCAAGTCTACAGCAACCAGTAGGTGTGGATATTCCAATGTTCCGAGAGAACTCAGGGCGCTTTTTGGATTGATAAAGATCACAATCCAGTTTCCAAAACGGGCACGTTCCGTTATCTCTCGTACTAAGCCGTGTATTGCAACCAGCTCTGCCATGAAGACAGACGTAGCATCTGGTACAGACTTCGCTGACTTGTAACAGATGTGATACGGCATGGAATTCGACTCAGTCCTCGGACATGAAGACACTTCCAAATGCACTGACACGAATCCAGCATGAAAAGAAGTGTGCTTCATAAGGTCAATCTCGGTATTCCACGCGCTGTGTAAGATTTGGGGGTAGAGACGTGACTACAAATAGTCAAAAGTGTTACCCTTTAAGGTAGTTAGTGTGGTGTGAAGAAATGAAGGGGCCAACATATCTCTCGAAGTACTTTCCTAGCTCTAAACTCAAAGGGTTTAGGTGAGACTGGGGTCTCTCTGAACCTTAGTCACTGTCCAGATCAGATGTGGTTGTGGTTGCGGACAGAGGCAAAAGCGAATGAGGGAAACACCGGGATTGTGCTTACAAGGTCATAATGCAATGTGTACGGTGCACAGCGAGTTGTTTCGACAAGTAGGCTCTCAATTAGGGATGTACCCTTTAAGGTAGTTAGTGTGGTGTGAAGAAATGAAGGGGCCAACATATCTCTCGAAGTACTTTCCTAGCTCTAAACTCAAAGGGTTTAGGTGAGACTGGGGTCTCTCTGAACCTTAGTCACTGTCCAGATCAGATGTGGTTGTGGTTGCGGACAGAGGCAAAAGCGAATGAGGGAAACACCGGGATTGTGCTTACAAGGTCATAATGCAATGTGTACGGTGCACAGCGAGTTGTTTCGACAAGTAGGCTCTCAATTAGGGATGTACAGAAGTCACCGATCGCCAGACAAAGACCGGTCTAGTGGATCGTGTCCAGCTTTCTCATTAGAAGTTCGCCTGCGGTTGCATTAGACTCGCATCCGTAGTCAAGATTCGAATGAACAAAGGTTCGATTGAAAAGTAAGGCAGTAGCCCCATCAGAACTCCAGGTGCTGAAAGTCAAGGAACGAAGAATGTCCATGGGGCCGGTACAAGAGACCCTAAGGCTGCAAATATGAGCCTCTCAGGTGAGGCCTCATTGAAAAACAAGAGCAAGGAAACAATGGAGGTGGATCCCCCACTTCCTAAACCTCCGCGGCTCAGGATAGCGAGAGATGCGGTTCAATGCCTGTTAGAGTCGACGCTCCAGATTTGGCATCTTGCCTGCACAAAAAGAGATCCAGAGGTCGTCTACGTATAGTGGAACGAAAGTTTGTTCCGGCCTTCGCCGTGGTGATACCTCTGATTCTTAGTGCAAAGAGTGTGACACTGAGGGCACTTCCATGCAGGACATCCTCTTCCTGTTCCATTGGGTAGGATAGGGCTCCCTAACACGTCGGGGAATCGACCACGTCCTAGAAATTAGGTTTGTCAGGAGTCCCTTCCCTTGCATCTTATTGATGCTGCATGATACCGTATTACCATGCTGTATCATAGGCTTTCTCTAGATCCAAATATAACGTGGCGTATTGCAGTCTACGAAGGAAGGCCTCACAGAGGGCATTTTCAAGTCGGAGCAGAGCATCCGACGAGGAGTGGAAATTGCGGACGCCGCACTGTGCTAATAACAGGTGACCTCCGTTCCAGAGAAAGGGGTGGGGGGAAAGCCACCGCGCCCGTACAATAATAAACATACACGATAATAATAATAATGCACAAATCCTTAATAACTAATAATAAATAATAATAATCCTAACAACTATTGATAAATAATAATAATCTTAACAACTAATGATGAATACTAATAATCATAATAAATAATTTATAAAAATACTTCATAATAAGAAGAATGATAATAACAATAACAACTATTACGAATAAATAAATCTATTTTAGCGCTGAGAGGGACGAAGAGGGAAGCGCCCCACAACTTTCCCAGGCCCCATCAGAGAGTTGAGGTTAACCGAGTGACAGGGCTTACCTAATTTGCCCTGGGGTTCTTCCGAGGTACAGCTGCCCCAGGTACCCAGTGTAAAAAGGTCAACAGGGTACCCCCCTCCCCCGCGGGCATCAATATTAATTAAGTGGCTTTGAAACCCAAATCAACTGGTTTCACTCAATCGTAGAATGTCAATCTCTATCTAAGCCCTTCATTATGGGTGTACCCAAAATTAAGAGAGAGAGAGAATGGAGATTGTTGGAAGTTGGTGGATTGAGAAAAGGTGCGAATTGTTATGACAGAACTCCAGGAAGTATTATTTAAGCAACCCTTCGAGCCAAGACAAAGGAAAGGAGTCAGGTCTTGTGGACAAAGACAGGACCTGTACAGATTCGTTTTCTGTCCATTCAAAGAGGAAATAGGGTTGAATTTTGAACAATTAAATTAATGCAAATGGATTAAGAAATTGAGAAGGTTTTTCATGAAATGAAGGTTTGGGGTTCGATTCGAGCGAGATCCAAAGGAGTTTAACAGCGAAAAATAATGAGTATTAACCATAAAATCTTCATCTTAGTAAAGTAGGGCGGGCGCCCCCCAGGAACACCACAACGTCTCCCGGGTGGGTCTACAGATTTCATAGTGATGTTATGGAGTGTGCGAATGTGAGATTAGGTTGATCGAGGAGAATGTGTATTCTGTCTTCTGGGGCTCGATGGCACCGAGTAAATGTTAGTGTTTGTACGACCTTTATTCTCTGTTTGTATTCTTTTAGTCTGGGTGAATGCTCAGTATGTTGTTGAGATAGGAGTACTCTGTGTTTTCTGTGGAGTGATTTCCTGAGAGTGGATCTCTGGTGGTTGCTTGTTTGGATATGAGTATGCGCGGCGAAGCTGAGGTATTCGCGAGTGTGGACTGTGTGGTTGGAGGACGAGGGGAAAGGCTATTGAGCTTAACTTGGAATTAGGGTTTTGAAAATATCTTTCTGTCGAGGAAAAGGTCACTCCTCAGACAATACCTCTATATATACATATATGTATCTATTTGTTGGGAGGAAAGAGATAAAAGCCACGAGAATATGTATATATATAGTTATCTACACATATATCCTCTAATGTACGTACACATCCTCACTACGTACAAGTACGTTCACTTCGTAGAAGTAATCCGTTGATTACGAGGTATAAGAGTGCGATTTTAATACAGGGGCCGATAGCGTTTAATGAGTTTACCAAGTTTCAGTTCAAGGATATATTTAAAGAGTGAAAACCAAAAATATAATTTTTAATAAGTCACTAGTTAACATATATATACATACGGGAAATATATGAAATGTAAATAAGGATAATACTGACAAACTATAGAAAATTGGCAATCGGGTAACGTTAATTACTTGTTAATTAGCTTTGAAATGGGATACTATAAATAAGTTATACAGAAGGAATATTCACAAGTCGGAAAGCCGGTCTTTCAACGGGACATGCAATCGTTTTAACTTGAAGGGAGTCCTCGAGGAAGGGGACTCCTTTAGCAAGTCGGCACGGGGGATTTAAGACGGCAAATGGTCGTGATTCTCGGCCGAATATCCTGATGGTGACGAGGATGAAGGGAGGGGGGCGGTGACCAGAAGACGTATTTACGATCCTAGTAGAAGACGGACGAAGGAACCTCTGCTCCAGAGAAATACAACCTCCAAAAATCGAGACTGACGTGTCTCGGCACGAAATCTCACACGGGAAACTGGAGATCCTGGAAGGGAGGGGGTGGGTGATGAGACGAGATGAATCCCGGCCAGTCCTTCGGAGACCAAACGATTCGAGGCTTTGCTTTGCACAGAGTAAGCCTTCACAAAAGAGATGAATCTACCTGGTGAGATCTAACTTCGATGGTATACACGGGTACCAGGGACTTGGGAGAAACAAATAGACGATTTGAACCAAAGGCGACGAGATCTCAAACTCAATCTGCCGATTTTGAAAAACCTAGGGTATTTATATGACGGCCATTTTTATGGTGCCCCTTTTCTGGAAGGCACAGAAACCTGGGATAAAGCTTCCGGCGATTAGAGGGGTTAGCTTTTGTCGCCTGACTCCGGGCTTAATCGTCTCCAACCATGTGGGTGGAAAATTTCGGCTATCCTTTTCCTGACTACAGAGATTAGCATTTCATCGGCGAGGTGAAAGCTTTTCAGCTCTCAGCTTAACTGATATTCAAATTCTTTCTTCTTTAGTTTTCTCCTTGGATACAGAGCTTTTTACTCCAGGTGCAGTTATAGTTAGAAGAGATAGGGAGAGAAGGAATTCAAGAAACAAAAGAAGGGGGTATTCTTCTTGGCGTCCCCTTTCCCTTACACCTTCATTCGTTTGAGTTGTGGTGGTTGGGTTTTGAGGTCATGGTTTTGAGGTCATGGTTTTGAGATGGGGTAAATTTGTTGTCTGGTGGAATTTCGAGTATCTATCATATCTAGATGTACTTGACTGGGTAATAGGTATGGGCTTGGTGTGTTTTAGGGGTCATCCTGTGATGATTGAGTGCATTGTTTTGTGTGATTTGTAGCCGTTTGGAGAGGATCTTTTTAAGTGTTGTGTGCCAGGAGGGTGTAGTGCAGTTTAAGGTGGTTCGTATGAATGGTTTGAAAAGTAGGGGAGGGATACTTCTCTTGCCTAAATATTGTGTTGGCTAATGTTTTAAGGAGGATAATTTTCTTTGTGTCATTGTTTATTATCTCGGTTGTGTTCTTTGAAGGTCATGTGGGTGTCAAACGGGATTCCTAGGAGGGTGTGGGTTTTGTTCACGGGGTGTGATGGTCAATTTAGTTTAATTTTGGTGTGTTTGTTTGATTCTTGTTTGATGGGAGATGAACAGTGTTATTGATGTTTTGGTTGCGGATGCTGTCATACTGTGAGTCCTTGTCCCAGTGTGTTGATGTATTGTAGAAGTGTTCTGGTAGCGTTGATTGTTGTAATTTTGGCTGATAGAGATGTCGTCTGAATAGGTGTTCGTGCGGATAATTGGTGATTGAGGTTGTCGTATGTCGTGAGTGAAAAGGTTCAAGTGTAGAAGAGAGAGATGGCTCCTTGCAGAACTCATTTGTGTAGTTGTTTCTGTGTGATTTGTAGGTTTCGTGTATTACTTAACCTTGTCTGACAAAGATAAAGTGTGTGAGCCGATTCTTGTCGTTGGTTGTATGATATGTGTTTAGTATCTTGTGTGCTATGTTTTGTTTGAGCAGTGTATCAAAGGCTTTGTTTGTATAGATTGTTGTGAGGATGATGCGTTCAGTGGTACATTGTTTGTTGAAGCCATGTTGAATGTGATGTATGAAGATGGTTATGAGGGTTTTGGTGGAGTGCTCTTTTCTGAACTCATATTTTATTTGATGATATAGGTATGTTTGGGTTAATTCTTTTATGTACGAGTTTTTCTATTATTTTAGATAGGGTGCATAGGACTGAGATGGGCCAGGAGGAGTTAGATTGTGTTGGGTGCTTGTCTGGTTTGAGAATTGGGTGGAAATTGTTTCCCTACATTATCCATTCTTATGGTAAATGTAATTTCATCAGTCCCTTCTCCAATCGCTTCTCGTCTAATTAACATAAAACATTTAAAACAATATAAGTTGAGGCAAAGCGGCCATCAAAGGAAATGAAAACACCCCTAGCCTCTTTCTAAATCTTGTCTTGTGAAGAAAGACATGATTCAATCAGTACCAGGAAGTCTCTTGCATGGTTTTACTCTACCTATTTAAGCAGGTGTCTCTCCTTGCATCAGAAATCCACACTTGTAGGATATGTGGCAATTGCCACTCTTTGCATCCTAACTCCTGAATCGAATTGGACTGGAAGCACATGATACTTTCTTACCAATAGTTGCTCCTTTCAACTTGCGACCTTCTCATATACATATTACAGTATTTCTTCTTAGAATTTGTAAATATTCTGCTAAACACTAACTCTGACACATACAAGGTAATTATATATGTAAATTAATTCAGAGCTTATGGCAAATTTTGAATGGAATAAATCTGAAAGAAGATTTGGGTTTATGAAGGATTACCTACCGCTTTGATGGTTTTTGGTAAGCGACATCTTCCGTTGAGAGATTGGCGTAGAAGCAAACGAATTTTGCGTCCTTCGCCCCATAAGCAACTGTGCCAACTCCTCCCAAAAGGCATTGTCCCTCTGTTGAGAAAATTTATACCCTTAGATAAATGAGAGGTTTAATTTCCGAAGCTGAATGAGGATGTGAGTGGAAATCATGAATAAATGAAATACCCAAACTGGGAGGTGGAGTGTTTTGTGGACGTCCGCGTAGGAGAAGCGAATAGAAAGGGCTCATGAATAGCGTAAGATTACTAAGAGTTGAAACGTTTATTCTAATTATCTGTATGTCAATGCAAACAAGAGTGAATCAAATGTGAAAGTGATTGGTTTGGGTGTAAACAGAGGGCGCTCACCAGTTGGGTATTGAAAAATAATTATTGAAGAATTGAAAATCGTCTGGTGAGGATAATATTATTAGCAAAGTACTAGGTAATAATAGAAAAAACATGATAAAGGAGAGCTGAATGTTGTGTTGCCGATCATGCCAGTGTGTGAAAGTAGGTGTGTATTCGAGTAGTGCAGTAATTGTTTTTTTTCTACAAAAATAATGGAAGAAATAAAGAGGAAAATATGACTTTCCCTGTTTGTGGAAATGTTTACAAATTTGGTGGACGGTTTGTATGACGAGATTTCGTTTCGCTAAGCTTTGTGTAAAATGACTGAAGGCCAGATTGTGGTATAGGAAGGTTAAGAGGGTTTTGACCTGTCAGAAACTCCAAAGATCCTTGATAATGAAACTTGGCTAGGATAAATTAATCTAAGTTAAGCTGAAAAGGATCAAAGGCCGAATCGCGGACGCCGGTAAAATGAGGTAAGCAATCGAGGAGGTCGAGGCAGCATTTGATGTAGGTCCTGATCTAATTTGAGGTAAATTTGATTATAATCAAAATGAATAGTTTAAAAATGGGGTTCTATTTCTGATGAAAGATTCTTGATCCACATACCTTTGAACTTGACACAAAAACACCCCTGCAACCAGCAGTTAATGGCGCATGATAGTCTCGTGTTTCTTCCGACAGACACGTAGGAAGAGACCCGGTCAGACGACGTGCAGTATCCGTCGGGAATCAAACTAATTTCACTAATAACTAAGACAACTTTTACCAACGAGAGAAAACAGATATTAAGAATGAATTTCTTCATTTTTAATAAAGTTAACCTGTTTGAGTGAATGATGTGGCAATTGAAAAAGGAAATTATGCCTTAAAGAAATGAGAAACAAGGCTAGAATTAGATTCAAGATTCATTATTTGAAACTAAATTATCTTTCACATTTGTACAAAAGCGTTGTGGGTCTTTTCCTAATTATTCACAATGTTTTCAACGGGAATTTCAAAAGGGATCAGTAAAGACATATAAAGACTGAGGGAAAAGATCAATCAACAGATCCTCAATAAGTAAAATGAAGGTAAAGAAACCAGACACAGAAAGAAAAGAAAAGAAATTAAAGAACGAGGATAATGATAATACTAGGGACCGGTGAACGGATTTAACTTTGCTGACCTCTTCTTCGAGTACCAGAATTAATCTTGGTTCACAGATGCCCCGGGGGTTTACGAGAGACAAACCACAACCAGGGTGCATCGGGTAAATTGGCTGTTGCTGTGATTTAAAAAGTGACACAAAAGTTTTTATTTAAGCTTGGTTTTGTAGTCCGTAAACTATAAACTTTCCTTGAAATTGAATTGATGACAAACCACCAATGTTTGAGTGAAAGAAGCCTCCGAGCTGCCTTAGCCTCCGACCTACACGGTAAATAACGGTAAATAAACCTACATTACACTAAAATTTAACTCGGGAATTTATGTGGAATTATTTTTCTTTTTTAAAAAAAAGTTCGTATCCACAAGTGAGCAAATTTCGAGATATGGATATATGTATTTATGGCCAAGAGTTGGAATTCTTTAGAAAGTTTAGAAAAATTAAATATTATTATCGAATGATTTTGGATTTTTTTAAAAAAATTGAATTAAAAATGATAAAGTTCAGAAATTGCATTAAAATTGAGGCTCTTTTATATCTTTTGGTATTTTCGAAGGCTTTATGAGAGTTATTTCCAAAATAGATGTTAAAGTTTAGTCTTTAGCAGGAAATAAAAGAAGCTACTGGAACTTTAAAACGAGTAAAGCAAAGCGAAATTATTGGAGCAAGTTTAGATGATAAAAAAGAGTTGTCGATTGTTTTTTACCTATTTAAAAATAAATTCGATTAGAGTGTTTTTTCTGTCCTTTAGGCATAGAAAAATAATCATCGATGTGAAAAAGATAGACCAAGAGTAAATTATTAGGAGATAAGTACTGGAAACCTTTTATTCTTTTTAGACCAAAAACCCTTGCCAGAGCTGGATACGTCGTAAGCCACAGACCGGTCTGCATGCTAAGGGAAAGCTCTTCCTGGAAGGAGTGGCGAAGCCGCCCATCTTGTTATTATTATTATCCTTAGGTGGGTAAGAGACCTGTCGTTTGCCTATTGGAATTCCATACCCAAGTACAGGGTTCGATTTGCTTAGAGATTTCAGGGCTTGTTTGGAGCAACCGATTGAAAAAAAGAAAATAACATTGACCTGCCCCTAAAAGGGTACCCCAACTTAACGAAAACCAGTCCGCCATGGCGGCTTTGTGTTTGCTGACATTTTGATCTTTATGTAAACTTCATTACGCTGTCGGCAAATTTCGTCCGCGATTACGAAGGGACTGGTGGTGCAATCCTCCTCAAATATTTGACGAAGGAAATGAGATAAAAGACGACTGCTTGACGACCTGCTGCAGACCCCCCACCCTCTCTCTCTCTCTCTCTCTTTTGCTCTCTCTCTCCCAACTCCACTACAAATTAAATTGCTGTTCATTAATCAAAATCAATCTTACCCGTAGTGTTTCCATGTTCCTGCATGTATTGATTATTCAAATAGAGTAAAATGCCTAAGACTAAGTCTACTTTGTGCAAGTCTATCGCCGGAACTTAATTGTGGATTTCAAATCCATTTGAATACCTTAAAATCCAAGGGAATTTGAGCTCTCAACTCATTGGATTTTCAATGGGATTTTTAAGAACACTTTTAAACATTTTTCCTTTTTTGAGCGACACAAATTTTGGATTTGGGGTTTCGAACAAAATTTCACCAAGGGGTGTTTTAGGGGTACCACTTGCAATCCTACTGCAGGTAACATCTATGGGATTGAATGCTCTAAAAGGCTCCAACACGAATAGGTGGATTTGTGCTTCCTGAATAATTTCTTAACCACTTTCTTCCCAGATCTATCCTCACACACATTCTGGTGAAGACGTCCTCGTTGGTTATCGACTCTTTCTTTTACGTAACAAAAACGAATTCAACAGAAACGTTGAGTTTTAAGATGAATTAAATGTAGCAATCGCACTTTATTCCACTCTTTGAGGACACGACTATTGACTTGTGCTGGCGGAAAACTGGCCTCGATAAATGATGCGG
Organism: Ceratothoa steindachneri; assembly: GCA_963969495.1. Taxonomy (NCBI): domain Eukaryota; kingdom Metazoa; phylum Arthropoda; class Malacostraca; order Isopoda; family Cymothoidae; genus Ceratothoa; species Ceratothoa steindachneri. The sequence continues at coordinate 101,378,616 of OZ018334.1, read as the reverse complement.
TTCGGTTTCACACACCTCCGAACCCTCTTTGTTTATTGGCTGTTGGTGTGGTTACTAATGGAACGCCACATTCGTCTCTATAATTTACCGACGCTAATTGCCATAACTGATCGATCAACTTGTAAGTGCAGTGTGAAATGTTTGAAAGACCTTTGCAACTTTACTTAGTCAGGGTCGACTGGACAAGCGTCGGTATATAAAACAGTAATAATGGGTTTGCCACGAGTTTCGAGACGATGATTAAGAGCAAATAATAATATGTTATGCCTATAAAAGGGGTAATTTCTAAGAAAGATTCATCACGCAAACTTTGGCTAATATTACGAGTTTTTAAAGGTGTTTCAAGTCGTTACCAAGAGTGACCCAAGCAATACGATTTCTCACTCCTTACGCAACCAGGAATTCGATTACTTAGGAACTCGATCTTCCCTCCACTGTTTATTTTAGATTGAGTCTGTGTGGGGGTTTGTAGGGGAGAGGATAGGTTGCGTGAATTACTTTTGTTTCTTTTGTTTTTGCTGTACTCATCCTAAGTTTCCCTTCTAATAGTGTCCCAACCTCAGAGGTTTCAAGGCCTTGCTTTAGATCTTGCCTTCTACGTGTCTCAAGGACATTGCCTTTTATGGCCGTTTCTGGCATAGCTGGGCCTCGCTATGCTTCACTTCCCTCAGTTTTTAACAAATATTTTTATTGTAAATTAAGAATAAGAAGAAGAAGGAGGAGAACGATTAATAAAATTAATAATAATATTTTCGGGTATTTTTATTACAGTTTCGCAAACTTAAATTCGAGGGGGATTTTTTTCTTACATGCGAAGGAATCGTGTGAAGAATGATGTGAAATTAGAGGAATTGAAAATGTGTGGAAGATATCTTGCCGCACTTCCATGTGAGGGCAGCGTGGACCGGAGGGCAAGCGAGCATCAAGATGTCACCTGCAACATTGCTGTCCTTATTACACCTAGACGAGCCGCGTCGGGGACGCCGCGCCTCCTGAATTGGTTCTCTGGATGTTAAGTGTTCCGCTCGATCTTTGAGGATCGGCCCCAGTTGCTCAAAGACATTAGGAGCGGGTGAGTTGCTTGGCTACTCATCCCTCTCGAAAAGGTCAACCTTATCACATGTTGGTGAGCGATAGCTTTCATACAGTGTGATTTATCATGAAAAATTGTCACATCTTCAACATCAAACACACATTCGAGTACTATGAAAAACGGAATCACATTTTGGGCTAAGATTTCGTTTCGAAAAAATGGCTCATCAGAACTTGTTCCCTTTGGTTTAATAACCAAGATAAGATTCGTAAGAGAGATGAAGATGATAAAACACTCATGCTAAACGCATTACTCTATTATCGATACTTCATCAGTGGCCGCAGCCTATCATTCAGCACATCTTAGTTTTTAGTCATCAATGAAAATTCAACACTAGCAATCAACTTAAAGGAAAATGTCTTCCGTCCATTCCTGAGTTAATCTCAAAACCATAAACGATCACTAATATTAAGATCACTTTTCCTCTTTCATGTCCAGCTATTTCTGGCCAAGCTCTCAAACATTGGCCAACTCAACCGTGATGCACAACTAGTCGAGTGATGTTTTTGCATTAGAAATTAGGAATCTCCTCTAGCAGCTCTTCTCTGGACGTCCTGATGCAGCCAACGCAATCTCGTTTGAGTTTTGAGACTAATTCTATGATGGTCTTCCTCCACGAAAAGACGCCTCCTACCTCGATTGCAGAACAGAGGAGGTTAGGGAGAATTATATCCACTGCCAGTTTCCAACATACCAAGGAGTCTATTAGGACTGTCTTTCACACTTTTTAACATCAAATAACTTTATCTTTTTTCTCGCAATAATTTTTTAAAAACATTCTGTGCTTCTATCTGCCCTTGTTGGTTTTTGTTTTCCGCTTTAATTTTTATTCCGGTGTTTCTTAATTGTAGTTCCTGTGCAATGGAAAGTGTCTTCCATTCCTTAATAAAGCAGGTCCTTCAACCTTCACGAAACTTTCTCTCACCCTGGCAAGGAAATATCTAGTAATGCTAAGTAGAACACCATGCCCCAAATCCTCCCTTGTATTTGTTTTGTTTGGTCCCAAGAAAAGGAATGAGAGAGGTGGAGACAAAGAGGGCGTTTCCCCGCCCCAAAGAATGCTTAAGTGAACTTAAGAAAACATTAAGCTAATAAAAAATGAAGAGTCTTGGTATCAAATAAACCGAAGCTAAAAGGTTCGTGAAAAAAGAATTATAAACATCAAATGACACAAACATCAACAATAAAAGAAAACGAGAACAAAATCACAAAAAGAATCGATCTTTTCGATGATTTTAATTACGAACGTTATGGAGACTACGAAGAGAGAGAGAGAGAGAGAGAGAGAGAGAGAGAGAGAGAGAGAGAGATAGAGAGAGGTGAGAAGAGCGTGAGAGAGAGAGAGAAAAGTTAAAGATAATAAGAGAAAGAGCACGTGAAAGGGAGAAATAGAGAAAGAGAAAGAGAAGGAAATGGCTCTCCCTTTTATTCGCTCTCTCTAGGTAAGAGGGGAGCTGGAGGGATGCTTGGGGGAGGAAAGGGGGAGAGGGAGAGAAAAGGACAACGGCAAGATCGGGGGAGAGGGGGAAAGTGAGAGAGAGAAAGATAGAGCGAGAGAGAGGGATATGAGAGGGAAAATATTAGAGTGGGGGAGAGATAGAGAGAGTGAGAAGGAGAAGGAGAGGTATAGGATAGGGAGAAAAATAGAGGGGGGGCAGATATAGATGGGGAGAAGGAGAGGGCAAGAAGAAGGAGGGGGATAGAAAAAGCGAGGGGGAGAGAACGGAGAGATGACGTGATATGTGGAGAGAGATGGAAAGGAAGAAAAGGGAGATGGGAATGTAAAACTGGGAGTTGGAGGGAGAGAGATGTAGAAAGGAAGAGAGGCAAAAGATAGATATTGAGGAAGTGAGGGGAGATGGAGAGGGAGAGGGTGAGGGAGAGGAAGGGTAATATGGAGGAGAAGGAGACAAAGGTATAGGGAGAGAGAGAGAGAGAAAGAGATTAGGAAAGGGAGAGAGCGAAATAGTGAGATAAAAAGAGAAATGAGATGAGAGGGGGAAAAAGCAATAGATGAGAGAGGAGGAGAACGAGAATAAAAGGTAGAGGAGGAGAGGGAGATAGAGAGATAGATAGAGAAGGAGAGGGGAAGAGAGAATTGGATAGAGAGTGAAGGGAAGAGAGAGGAAGAGGAGGGTCGCGAGGAAAAATAGTACCTCATAGGACATTGCTATCCATACCGTGCAGGTACTCTTTTGCGAAGGCCCTAACCTATAGGCTCTTCCCGCCCACCTCTCTCACCCGCTTATAGATGAAGGCTCTCCCCACCCACCTCTCCCACCCACTTATAGATGAAGGCTCTCCCCGCCTACCTCTCCCACCCCATATAGATGAAGTCTCTCCCCGCATACCTCTCCCACTCGCTTTTGAGGCCACATGAAGCGGAAAACTCACCCGATTGTGATGTGAAAAAGGATCCAGCTTGTAACCATGGTTACGTGTCAGATTTATGGTGAACTTGAACATCTTTCTTTAGTCCACGTTTTCAACTACCCTTAAAATCTCGAAGGTGTCAATTAGCTGGCCTGAAAATCGGTGGGTCTCCAAGGAGAAAAGCTCCAATTCTTTTAGCCGACGCTGATAGCCTTTGTGCCTAAGTGAGGGAATTAACTTGGTGGCCCTAGCCTGGACACGTTCCAGTCTATCTATGTCCTTACGCAGTGTAGGGGACCAGAATTGAATGGCGTGCTCCAGGTGAAGTCTGATTATAGACTTGTACAATTTGAGGACAAACTCATTTTTTTGGAAGCGAAATTGCCTCTTTATGTAGTCCAATAATCTTTATTCCTTTTTTTCTACAGCGGATTTGCACACCCAAGTCCTTTTCCAGGTCTGTCACCTTCAAAACTCATCATAAAAAGTAGTATTCAGTGTTGGCCGTCACAGGCCGGGGTGGTGAAATGTTTCTGAATGGCCATGGAGAACGCCAATAAAAACACTTAAACCCAAATACCATCGTCACAGCCTCTTTCGGGCAGCTCCATACCAGCAAAGAAAGTCCCCGTCTGTGCTTTTTAAGAGGCTCTTTAACCCTCTTGCACCGACTTACTCCTCTCCTAGGCCTACGGTGCGGTGGAATCCCGCTCACCCACTTTTCTGGAGGACCCCTTGCGGGACTCCATCTTTAATCAGCGGCAGTCCCTCCTCTATTTCACAGGAGACTGGCAAGAGAGGAGGAAGGCGTCCAAAGATTTTCCGCTCTGGGTGAAAGCGGGTCGGTAAGCCCAACACTTTTAAAGGGCCATAGGAGAAAGGAGCCCGTCAGTTCGTGCCCAAGTATGTCCTGCAGTTCCGTATTCTCAGGGAACAGGCGACCAACGTACCTTTCCCCATTCTTCCCCGATGGATGCCGATTCGCCACCTACAGACATGACAAAAGGTACATCAAATGAGATTCGCGATGTCTTGGGGAAGGATGGCAACAAGGAAACCTCCCCCCTCCTGAGATGGGCATGGCTCTGGAGGTGCCCTAACCCCAGCAAGCAGGATCTTGGTTCGGCCAGTCCATTCGACCTAAGGGCTTCTTCCAGCGGTAGAGAGAAGCGGGTTCATTCCCCACCCTCCTCTCCTAAAAATAATAGGAGCGGTCAAGTTCGAACGTATGATAATAAAACAGGAAGGGGCCTTGAGACACACCTCTACAGTCTTTATCACAAACGACTGTGACAGGCTTCTTGACTTGGTGCGTGCCGGTTGATATCACTACCCAGTGAAGACATTCGTGCCAGTGTGTCGCAGAGGTTCTACTACTGTAACCTCTTCAGCCATATGAATTGCTGTTGAAGACGTCCAAAGGCGCGTTACCCGAAGTCTATGTAAGTTGCTCCAAGGCCCCCAAATAGAAGTGTTATGTCTACATGCGCTCTAGGCATCGGCTAAACAATTTAGCTATCGGTGAATTTCATCGAGCTATGGCTTGCTTCCTGTGTGTTTCAAAGCACGACCGCCGTTCTCTCTGCGTTCAAACATGGCTTCACCTTCAGCGCAAGGGGGAATGGAGCCGCAATTTTAGAGCCTACGTCCGTGGTGGAGTCCTTCGTGACCACTTTCTCTGCATTTTATAGTCAGGATGCTGCCCTGCCAGCTTCCAATGTGCCTCATGATGTCAGAGCAGACCAACAACTGGACTTTACGTCCAGAGGCGGAGAACCTTTCAACGACAGATTTATATTAAGTGAGTTGCGTCCGCTCTCATTTCGTGCCCGGCCGCCCCCCATGGTCGGAAAATGTCCCGTATGCCATACTTTGACACCTATATAAGCGAGTCATCGCATTTCTGTTAGATTTGTTCAACAGGATCTGAGTAAAACGTATCTTCCCAGACGACTGGCGAATGGATACTGCTCTCGCTTTTCACACATCGGCGAGAGATCACTTCGACCTGTATGGTTTACGTTAAATCTACCTAGCCTCCTGCCTGTGCAAATTAATAGATAAATTGGTTAATGTTAGACTAGCCATTTTTCTGGAGAGCGGAGCCAACCAGACTTCCGCTTAGTGCGGATTCCGCAAGTTACACTTCACGTCGGATGCTCTGCTCCGACAGGAAAATACCGCCTGCGAGGCCTTCCTTCTTAGACAGCACTACGCTATCGTTTTTATCAATCTGGAGAAGGCCGATGATACCGGATGGCGATTCGTTATCATGGAGAATCTCTACAGGATAGGGGCAAGGGGACGCCTCTTAACCATTATTTCTGAGTTTCTAATAGGTCGCCAATTCCGCATAGGGATGGGGAGGGGAGCCATTTACGGTTGAATCGAGCAGGAAAGTGGACTCTATCCACCAAACTGACCCTCACGTCACGACTGGTGTCTTCTGGACGTCCTTAATTGAAAGTCTACTCGTGGATGCTGGAAAGATGTCACTCGCCCTGCGCTTGTACGCACAAGCTGGGCGCCTCTTTCAGTCGCTATCGGCCATCCCTGCATCCGAAATTGATCTGGACGGTGCCTAGGCCGCCGAGAATCCCAAGTTATACCTTAAACACTTTGAGTTCATGGCTAAGAAATTCCTTCGAGAGGTCGTTTAAGATTTCTGGCCCTAGGCCCTCTTTTTTTCTCACGACGCTACCTTTTAGAGTAAGATCTTTGGCTATTTGTCTTCACACCTCTGCTTTCAAAGCTTCCACAGTGCTTGCAATATTGCGTTTGACCTTAGGGAGCACACGAGATTTCGCGCTGGATCCGTGCCAGTGCATTCGGATGTCTCTATGTCCGAGAAGTGGGTCGGCTTTCTCACCGTATCCCATCTAATGGAAGTCAGCGGAGCTCTACCTGGTGCTGCGGCTGTCTTCATGGCCGAGGTTGTTGCAATACACAGCCCCGAACCTGAGATAAAGCTTTCTGTCCATTTCACAGACTGGAGTGTAATCCTTAGCGACCCACAAAGCGCCTCGGATCATTGGAATCCCCATACCTTCTGGTTCGCTGAATCAGTGATGCCACGATCCGGCTTAAGGTCCAGAATCTTTTCTGCTGAGTTTTTTGGACATGTGGGAATTAATGTGAATAAGCACACCGATGAAAGTACCACGGAATCCGCGAGTACTGGGCGACTAGACCAGCGTTTCGCTCTTCATCATACTCATACATTGCAGGAATCTGGCCAGCCTATCTCTGATATCTGGCAAAGAAGATTGGAGGCGTCCCAGTGGAACTGAAAGTTGCGTGCCATTGCGCCTCTACTGTTCCCATGGGTCTATCCCTCAATACTGCCACGACTTTATGTCGTTTTCTATCGTCTCCAAATTGGGCCCACTCAAGGGACCCACCGCCATTTGATGAAGCGCTTGCTGGCATCTAAGAGCGAAGACTGTGTTGTTCCCAAGACTCTTGGCGCATTCTTGTAGAATGTCGCAGTCTTAAAGTTCTAGGTGCACGTTTCTGTCCCGCTACCGGGATGGGTAACTTGGGTGGATGCTCGTTACGGGACGAGCGGAATCGCTACCGCTTCTTTCACGTATTTGAGAAGGGTTCGTGTACATAATCTTGCGGACTACATGACTTTTTCGAGGATGCTGTCCTTCTACACTTTACTTCACTTTGCTGTAGGTCGAATTTTCCTGCGCCGGGTGGAGGTGGGCCTAACCCTGACGCCGGACCTCGCTTCCCTATTGCTTTTTTCCCTATTATGTTTTTTGTTGTTTTTTGTTGTGGTTGTTTTTGAGCTTGTGTTGTACCATTTGTTACCGATGCTTGGGTCTTGCGAAGTTAAAATACGCATGTAAGTTTTACACATCCCCAATTGAATATTAACTGCTAAAGGTTGGCTGGATCTACCACACTGGCTTCTGTTTGGCAATCGTGTCTTCCTAACATCCACTGTAGAGAGACTGCTTGACGCTTCTGAGGAGATGCAACTTGCTTTACACCATTCAGTGAGCGTTATGTGTTTGTAGGCACGAAGCCAGAGTCTCTCCCAAACTTTAGTGAGGGCGGAAGAGAACCATGCAAGTGTACACAGATGGTTTATTGTTCGAAGAAGCGGCTAGCTTTTACGCCGTCCCTCCCTATTTTGAAGTGGGCGGCGCTAAGCCATCCGTTGCGGATATCTTTATAGCCGAGGTAGTTAAAATACATTGCTCATTACGAGGGATTAGGGGTCGCGACCGGTTTCGAGACCACATTGAGAAATAAAGCTAGTCATGGAGCGCCGTGAGTGCCCTCGAGACATTAGAATCTCCGCCTCAATGATTCTCAGGATTCGTGAAGCAACGTTTGCCGCGATTCAGGAGGATGACCTGTTATTTTCTGGGTTCCTGGGAATATAGGGATTGCTTAAAATGAGCTGACTTTTGAGGGCCCTAAAAGGTCCACAAGTACTGGGCGACCAATCCAGCCTTTCACTCCCCCTCACTCTGATTACAGGGCAAGATTCATGCAGCCCTAGCAAAGAAGATGGGGGACGGCCGACGGGAGCCTAAAGTTGCCGCCACTTTTCTCTTTGACTTCCCCTCATTGCCTCGAGGGCTTCAGGTCTTTCTCTTTCCCCTCCCAATCGGGTGCAATGGAACCTCCCCTGAATCTTGCTGCAGCGACTGCGGTTTCTCCGAAACGTTCTGCTCGAATCTCTTGGTCTTGAGGATCTTCGCGTACGTTACCTCGCTCGGTTCTGGCTTTTTAGTTTTCTATTGTTTTTTTTGTTTGTTTACTTTTGGCTTGGCTTATTTTGGTCTATGGGCTGTTTTCCTCTTCTTTTGACAGATAACCGCTTCAAATAAAGAAGTAAATTGAGTTATATGGTGTAAGGTAGAGAATGGTTTACTGCATGAAATTAACTTTGAAGCAGCCTAGACTGGATAATCCCAAACCCATTTTAACTAAAAGAATAGTTAACTTTTGGAATAGTTTGTACATTGGTTTAATTAGCAGTTACTTACTCGATTAGGTATGACTTGAAAAGGACTGTTTGATCGAGTTTTTGTTGTATAGACGAATCTAGTTTCAATTATGAAGTGATAACAAACATTTTTGGCGTGGATTGTTTAGTTTTCTAACCTTATAATTGACATTATACTTTGGACGGATTTGTAAGGTGGGCTTTAGGTTTTATGGTAGAAAATAAATATGTATGTGCTCCAAGTGAATAGGTTCCAAAGCCTTTAAAGAACCAAAGGTTTCGTGTATTTTTATTATTTGGCGAGAGAAGCTTTTGATCGTTTTCTGAATTTTGCCACAAATTTCCTTCTAGAGCAAAGTTTTGATTTAATTGCAAACTCGGGTTCAAGAAAGCTGTATTCCTCAAGTTGCGTCGTCCACCTCTTCATTGGGTGAAGTCGTGTGGCGTAGAAATTAGGAAAATACAGAAATTTTAAGAAGAATTTCTGCAAAATTTTGGAGTTTAAGCTTTAAAGCAATAGATCATCATAAAATCTGTATAAGTTATTTTGAAATAAATGTTATAAATTCTATTTGTATCATAATGAGATATCCTAACCTAACGTTGCCTAACCTCAAACGAATAATTATTCCAAAAAGTGAAATATAAATTTGGAATCAACATAAGATACTACATTAGTGGTGAAATGTACAAAAATATCCAAGAATGTGCGCCAGACCCCAAAGATCCCAAATTATATTATGTTGTGAGATTTTCATTGTTGTATCAAAGGGTTTGTTTTGCATCTTAGCTTACTTATAATTGAGAGAAAATATTACCCCCCAAAACGTTTCCGATCAGGATTTCTGGTGCTTTTTTCGTCTATGATCTTTCCCAATTGCCACGCGTTCATTTTCTTGGAAATATCAATTCTTTTTGTTTCAGGTGTTGTTGATGTCGACTTGACTCTTTTACCTTGAGGATCTTTTAATTCGCCAACTCTTTGCGTATCGTTGACGATCGTCTTTTATCCCGCCCCAAACCAAAATTTGTTAAGGGCTGCAATTATTAAGCTAATTAGGCCGGCGTCAATTAATTTACAACACCAAAATATTTCTGTCCATACAATTTCTTTCCAATTACATTGCCATTTCACCATTTTTTCCTCTGTAATGACTCTTTTGCCAAAATTAATGACCCTTTACTTATTTATGTTTTACTTCATCATCCTTGACCTATTTTCTCTGGTCAGTCTCTTTGTTTATGGCACCTCGTTGTTTTCTTTTTGGAGGTTCTCTCTTCATTCCCTCCCTTTGATAGCCCTATTTGGTCTTCTTTTAAATACTCATGTCCACTCTCTTCCCATTAGAGTTCCTTATTATTTTGAATTTACAATTTAGCTCTTTCTCATGTTCTCTGGGTGTGGTTGATCATTGAACTGCATATTTGCGTCCTTCCACTCCACTTCAGCTCACTAAGACTGTAAGCTGGATTCTGTGGTGCCTCGACTGTGAATCGCCGTCTTCCACCACAAAAGTTTCAGTTGTGTAAACCATTGCATTGGTACACTAGATATTTGGGTATTTAGTTCTCTAGTTTTGCACACTTCTCTATATACATCTACTAGCGGCCATAATATAAGGTTGAGTAAAAACAAGTGTATTTAAATATTTATTATAGAAGTTTAACAAAACGTTGAGACTATATATTATGAACATATTTAGATATATCAAATATCTCTCTTTCGTGAAAATTTGAAGTGAATGGTTTAAAAATTCGTAAGTTATGAGGATATAAACAAAGTATCTTCCAAATTGCAGCGGCCAAAAGTTGAGGGTCACTTTGAAAAAATGAACTACCAACCGAGGTATTTGTGTTTAGGAGACTGTTGATGGGCTTACAGTTACTTCTTATGATCATACATTATTGGAACATTCAACTGTCAACATGGCGGCTTGTGAGAGACGACCGGTGTCCTGTGATAAAAATCAAAGGATTGTTTGTTTCCACCAAGAGGGTACGTCAAATTCTGTGATAGCAACCTCTGTAGGAAGGTCTAGAAGTGTTGTGCAAGGAATTGTAGCTAGCTTTGTCGTTAGAATTGACAGATGCAAAACCCCAAACCGGTTGACCTCATAAAACGTCGCTAAGACAGGATCGTATTATCGTTCAAATGTCACTTAAGATAGATTTAAGAGTGCTGCTGAGATATCCCGCGAGTTTAGCTCCACCTCCAATGTCAACGTATCGCGCAAAACAGCTTCCTGGATGTTACGACATTCTGGGTGGCTTGCTCGAGCACCGGCAAAGAAACCTCCGATCTCCAAGAAGAATCAAAGAGACCGTCTTTGTTACGCACACGTAAATGTCGTTTGGACAGAAGAACAGTGGGCGCAGGTTCATTTTAGCGATGTATCGAAGTTTAATGTGATTGGTTCCGATGCCGGAATGTACGTCCGATTAAGATGTGGTGGAAGGTTATCTCATGCATGTAGAAAAAGAGAGTGAAATATGAAGGAGGCAGTGTAATGGTATGAGGAGTGATCTCTGTAGCTAATCCTGGTCTACCTATTCGCCTACAAGGGACTGTCAATGCTGAAATCTACTATCAAATTCTTAGATAGGATGCCCTTCCACATCTCTGAACCTCGTGAGTTCAACCTCCTATCTTCATGAAGGACAACGCTCCCTGCCAGACTGCGAAGAGAGTCAACGAGATTTTGAATGATAAAGGGGTTGATCTCGTGGAATGGCCACCTTAAAGTCCCGATCTCAACACTATAGAAAATGTTTGGAAGATTATTGGAGATGGATCGCGAAGGAGAAATCCAAAGAACCAAGATGAAGTTTCATAATTATTGAAAAAAGAATATAACAATTTTCTCCACCATTTTGCAAGAAATGAATTCAGTCGTTTGGTAACAGATGTCGGGAGGTTATTGCAAGTAAAGGGCTGCTCAGAAAATATTAATAGTATTGGTTTTTGTTTTGTTCTGGTTCCATTTTACATTATTTTTCTAACTGACCCTTAACTTTGGGCTGCTGCAATTTGGAAAAGAGTTTGTTTATTTAGTCATAACTTACGAAATATTTAATCCATTTACTTGAAATTTTCACGAAAGATAGATATTTGATATATCTGAATATATGTCTAATATATAGTCTCATCGTTTTGTTAAACTTCTATAACTATTTATATACTGTCCCTTACTGACCCTAATATTATGGCCGTTAATGAGGTAAGTTGGCAAAAGACGCCCTCAATGTTTTAAGGCTTGAGGGATAAATATTTTAGGAATTGAGTGCGAAAAGAACAATGGAAGTTTTAATATTGGGATTAAATTACGACCATGTTTTTTAATGTCAAATTCCAACGGTGATGTTTTAGGAGTTGAAGTCAAATGAGATCCTTGATATTGAAGGTCGCCATCGATGTTTTAAGACGTGGAGTCGATTGCCGCACTTGATGTTTCAAGCACCGATGAACGCCTTCGATGTTTTAACATTAAGGGCGAATGAAGAATTGAGGGTGAATAATAACCTTAATGTTCTAAAACCTGGGAGCGAATGTCGCCATCAATGTTTTAAGACTCTAAGGCCAGTGCCTTTCTTGATGTTTTAAACTCTAAGTTTTCATGTGGTTAGGCTATTCGGGTCTATTCAGTCGCACGGTGAAGATATTCAAGTCATATTGTATTGCCATCACCTTTTACTCGCTCTACGCCAAGCGCCAGCCTCACACGTCAGTTGCAGCCACTGGACTTGGACAACCGGGAAGAGTTCTTAAGGGATAATGTAAATAAAGATAATTTTCACTAGACCGTGTTTACATATCTAACTGCTTAAGGAAGAATAAGTGTGTTCATTCCGACATTATTTCAAGAAAAGACCTTTAACCAAGTACATAGATGGCACACTCTGGTACCTAAGCCACTAAATCATCAGTAAACACTTTGCATGGCTGACATTGTGAAAGGACATCGAGAAACTTGTTCGCCTTTCTACATCTTGCCAAAAAATAACCGTTAAAACAAACAAAAATCTTCCCTTCTAACAATTTCCGCTACCAGACGCACCATTCCTTACTATTTATCTGTTTTATGCTCATAGTCGGCGGCACTGTCGTTATTTCTAGCACTATATTTATTCTCGTGGGCTGACGGAGAGATAGCTGTATAAAATGAACACGCTTGGATGCAAAATTGTGCAAATTTAAGTCTTTTTCCACTATGGCACCAAGATCCCTGTCTTCCAAAAATTAGAGGGCGAAGAACTGACTTCGGGAGGAGGTGATGCAGATATGAAAGAGTCGAGCGCCACCCTTTCTACAAAGCTCCCAATAATACCCTGTCAATATTAGTTGCGATGAGAACCATCCCCACATTTTTTCTTCCTTAACTCTTCCACATCTACTATTCCCTCATTGGCTTTAGCATTTTATTGTCGGTTAAACTCGAATACCTTGAATTTTACTTCAATTAAAATGACCACCAAATAAAGTTGTTTAGCTCAGTTTATATTTTAATTCCCTCATCGTGACTTCATTTTCCACCATTTCTACACATTTGATGACAATAATACCACTGAGTTCGAGCAAAATGTTTATCAAACTTGATATGTTTAAGTATAGAGGTCCTTAGATTCTCTTAAGTACCACATACCTGAGGGCATCCATAATACTCGCAGAAATCAAGGTGCGTCAAATTAAATTGCTATGGAATAGCAAGTCTGCTGACACAGCAGACATGTTAAGTTTAACATGGCGAGGATCTATCGTGAGTTCCTCAGCTAACGAGGGCTGCACACAGCCCGGCGCCTTCTTTGGTGATCCTACAGACGGCTCAATACTGCGCCTGCACCTTCTCTCCCTAGATATCGCATTCCCTTTGACCTGCTCCTAAATCCGTCCTCACCCATTACTCTCATACTCTACAAGACGTCTCCTCTTCCCTTTTCCTTTTCAAGGATAACTACCTTCACACTTTTATTTGTAATGAACTAAAGTTCAGGTTACTTAACTGCTAGCTAAGCTAATCTAAACCAATGTGCGATAGTAAAGATCAATGTCATTTTAACAGGTTTAATATTATTATGACCAGTGAAAATAGTTTTCCTATTAATCTGTGATTTCAAAAAATAGTTCGTATCTAAAGAAAATTACACATGCATCAGTTGCTCAATTAATATTTCGCTTTGAAATGCTGATTATTGAAAAGTAACAAATTAATTAACTCACTTTTGTGTAACACTCGAATGATTAACTTATTTTGCTTATTGTGTAGTTTAATAGGACTTAAAGGGTAGACGAACAAATCTCTCTCGGCAACTCAGAAAGTTCAAGAATAGACAAAAGAAGAATCATAAAAAGGAAGAAAGTATCTTAATAGTCGCTTTTTAAGTGTTTGTTTATAAGTCATTGTTAAGTCACAAATAGAGAGATGACCTAGAGATTAGTGGTCTCAGCAGAATCTTAAACAAATCAAAGAGGTCCCTTTTCAGTGTAGAGACATCAGTGCTTTCCGTAATTCGGTGCCCCAAATACCATTCCATGGTGGTCTGTGCTCAGAAGTTTGAAGATTGTTCATCTCTAATAGAGAGGATACACTTCGAGGCTCTTGAACTCTAATATACCGTCTCTTTGTACTACAATACGATCCATCTTTCACACTTCCACCCTTTAATTGTATACTCCACAGTTGCTTGAGGAGCAGGTCCTTTTTGTTTAGCAAACTCTTCAAGTTGATCCAATTTGTCAACATCGGGCGGAGAGACAGAGACAAAATACTGAAAAATGAACAATAGCGGCCAATTAATGATTTCTCTTGGATACTGTAAGTTATTAGGGATTTAACACTGAAAAATAAAGAAAAAAAACATATATAAAAATAACGAAAATATCCGTTTGTTATTTGTTTATTTTAGACAATATTTAAATCTTAAATGAAGCATCGAATATTCCCGCCGTTTCGTGAGCTTCTCACGATGGCGATCTTCTATGGGGGGATGAAATACCCATAAAGCCCTTTGCTGGTGTCATAAAAAGCAACTAAACCCGGATAGGGGACCACTGACTCACACGCGAATGTTTCTGTCCTGCGAACGCAATAGACAAGGTTATAAGATTAATAGACATAAATATTCTTGGTCCGCTTTGACCTTTGGAAACTCTTAAATTTTCTTTCAGCTTCAATAATTATGATTAATGAAGACCCGATGCTTTTTCCCCCAGGTGAGACGCAATGAAGCACTTTGATGCCCTAACTCCAGTGGCTTGAAGCCTTCTTTCATGCATTCATAAGTGTTAAAAGGCTTGAATTTCACTAGAAAGGAACCAAAAAAGTTTACCAACCTTCACATCTCCAATGCGATTCAACCACCTGCTTCGCACTGTTATGCGGATCTTTGCTACCAGAAAAATCTTTTCTAAGTTGACCATCCACCACTGGTTGGGTCCAGAATTAGGTAGACTATGGAACATGGTACTAAAATTTCCATCTACACCCTTGCTCGGATAGTAAATTGGTAGAATTGTTTTGCTGCAATGAATTCTATTAATGAATTAGATTCAACCAAAATTTACCACTAGTTTGGTGTCTCGGAACAACCCTGAGACCATTAAAAGGACTCTGAATTACGTTAATCTGCATTTCAATCGCAAGTGATTATGAGGAAAATAATTAAATATTCTATTATAAAAATGAATATTTTAGACATGATTGTATGTTTAATCATCGAAGGTTAATCAAGAGAAGAATCTAAGGAGAGTAATATTAACTTTGTTAACATCTTTCACCTTGAGCCTCCTGAGATCTCAAGTTAATTTTTAGCGCTCTTATCTGGCGGCTACTTTTAAGAACATCATTCGCCGTCATTAAAATTTCAGCCTAGTGCTGGGCTACTTAAAAATGACAAAATATAAACTAAACTAAGAAAAACCAATAAAACAAAGACAAATAAATGAACAAAAATAACAAGTTCTAATCACGCCTAGGCACGGGAAAATTTGACCAACATCAAAGAGAGACAAATAAATGGTAGAAGGCCAGACTCCTTCAAAAATTCAGATATTCAGTAAGTCGGTGTGTACGAACTCGTCCCAACTACAACGGCAAGCAGTAGCAACCCCGCTAGTCTTGGTAACTGGAGAGTTAATGTGCGCAAAGACCACAAAGACTGGGACATTGAAAAAGAATGTGCCGAATAGTCCGTGGGACAAAGCAATCATCTCAATAAGAGAGCGCTCTCTCAAATGGCGATGAGTCTCACGATTGTGCTCAGTTCGATTACGACAGAAGCCCACATAAAGCCGCTGCAGCATTAGGGGACAGGTCATGCGAACAGTAGAGGTGCAATGGCAAGCAATTTCAGTTTCCCTGGGCCATCTCCCAGATGGCTGGCCAGATTCCTGCCATGTATGAGTGTAAAGAAGAGTGAAACGCTGCTATGGTCGCCCAGTCCTCTGGAAATCTATGGTCACCTCATCATTTCGCTTATTTGGATTAATTCCCACATGTCCACGAACCAAACACCAGATAATCTCGTCCTCCGCCCGTCTCGCGTGGCCATATGTAATTTTTCGAACGTACAGGAAACCCGGTCCGCCAGGATACGTTTGGACCTGACGTAGGCGATATTCAGGCTTGTGGACCGACATGTCCTGGTGAAGGTGGAAATGGAGCTTGTGGAGAAACGAAGGAGAATTGCCGGTGGTAATTTTCCTCTAAGAGATCGCTTGAAGGTTGTATGAATATAGGCGCACCCTGGGGAACAACCTCAATGTTGTGCCGAGGGCGTTTGACTCAAGCTCGAAAATGTTGGGGTTCAAGTGTTCGAAAGGGCTTGCCATGGAGAACCCTGGGATGGAGCTCCTAATAACCGAAGGACAAGCGTTCGTAGGAAGTGGTAAGTTTTGAAGCGTTTCTTCTCCGCCAGTGGAACCATTTGTGAGAGATGAATCTAGAAATAGGATGTAGTCTGTGGGGTTGGTAAAACTCCATCTGGTCGAAGCAGAGCTGGATCCATACAAAGGGGAGTTTGATGATGGGGGCAATGAAGATGATGATATCACCGAAACGCATTCAACATTTTCTTGGTTCTGGGTTGTCATTGATATGCCGTAGGGCCTCTGTTGCCTTTCTGCAGGGCTCCGGTGCGAGACGGGTAATTTCACGGGCCAGGTCGATCTTGACGCCTAAGAGGCTAACACAGATACAGGGGCAAAGTATGTCTTTGCTCAGGTTTGTGTTGATGGAGCTGTTCTTGATCATTGCCATACACCGTCTTAGAGAAGGAACAGATCCCACCAGGACATCATCGAGATAGGTGTGGGTATTACAGCTCGCCCTTTTTCCAATTTGATGATGCAGGAGGCGAGACACATCTGCACAATGTAGGGCGAGCCTGCAAAGCCCATCAGCAGGCACTGAAATCTAAATTTCCTTCCTGAAGTAGTGAAGCCGAAGGCGTGACTGGCCCTGTGGTCTAATTTTACATGGTAGAAGCCATCTTTCAAATAGATCTTAATAGCATTATCCCTGGACTCACATTTTCGAAATACCTTGCTTACCGAGGGGAGATGGAAATGTGGCGGGGTGTAAGCCTCTGCCAGCGGCCACATGTACACGATTCTTGCGGAACCGTTTGGCTTCGGAATCCCGAAGATCCTATGGGCGCAACTTATCTGGTCGCTTCCTTCTGCGATTCCTTTGCCGACTAGCTGGTTAACGAGAGGGAGAACCGCCAGAGATGACGGTGCCAAGTGTCGGTAGGATCTCTTCAGGTAAATCCTGACGCCTTCCTTTTGGGTGGACTTGAGGTCAACCGGGGTGACGGTGTTGAAAGAGTCCAGTGTTTCCACATCCAGGCGTGAGTCTGAGTCGACTGAAGCGTTGTTCGGTGCGAGTAGGTCCATACCGAGATTTACCCACTCCATGCACTCCTCTTACTGGGTGCCTTTCCTCCCGTTGTCATCGTTTGCGTCTCTGTTCTTGTTTCCTACGTTGTTGTCATTGTTGCCATTGGGATGACGTTTGGTAGGCGGCTAAAAATATCCTGGATGACGTCGTCCATTTCCGAGGGATACGTTGACGATCTAGAGTGTGAGGGAACCCCACGTGGAATCTCTTGAGCAGACGGAACTTCCATGCGCTGCAGAAGGCCCGGTGAGGCCTAAATTGGTAAACGTAACCCCCCCATCCCTCCTTCCACAAGCGGTAGCCTCGAACCATGTCCCCTGCAATTCACTTTTACATGGACAGAATAGCCTCTGCAAGAAGATTCAAGGCCATTCGAGAGTAGAGCTGTTTCCCGCTTACCGCACCCCAACCCCGGGGAGAGCCTCGGACATAAATAGCGCTCGACTCCCATGAAGAGACACAGAGTTGAAAAGTCTCGCCCGGACCCAGAAGATTTCCCATCGTTCCAAGTCAGGTGCTAACAACAAAGCAAAATGACAGCTGAACTATTTTGTGTATTTGGAATTAGCCCCGGCCAGTGAGATAATTACACTTAACGCTCGCCACCGAGTTATTTTCCGGACTTCTCTCATCAACTCCTGTCGAAGCCCTCCTTCGTTCGCCCCTTATTTCGTGTGGCCGAAATACTCTCCCCGGGCAGGAAGTTACCGCCCGTCGCCCTCCCATTGTTTTGGAGAACCGTCATCACTTTAAGTTCCCGCTCAGAAGTTCCGAGCAGCCTCACCTCACATGCAGAAGACATCCGTAAGCCAACCCCTCTCCCCCCTTTGGTAACCCAATTGAGTTAATTCCCTTTTCCCCCATTTCAATAGTCTCCTCCTGTGATACCTTAAGTTCTAACTTCATAGTCTCATTTATAACTACAATTTCCCCCTTCGTTTAATGATGTGATTTTGTCCGTTAATTCTCTGAGGTAATTTTACCCATCAATTTTCTCATTATTTTTATGTAAATAAAATTATATTTTTTTATATTTTTTAAATAACCTTGAGTCTTGCTATTGCCCAATTGTTACCTGACCTTGTTGCACTCTCATCTCGCATTTCAGCCTGCCTAAACTAGTGGTGTTCCGTCCCTTCGTCGGTTCACCTGTAAGTTATCGGTCCCTTCCCCATAGATATAATATGGAATTGATGTAATATAATGTCATACCACGACATAGAGGAAAGAGATACGGGGGATGGGGAGGGGGGGCTGGAGAAGTTAGCCACTGTCGGCCCGGCGAGGTCCGGCTGGGGAATGACCGAGATAACCTCTGGCGTGGCTAGTCGCTTTTCGTCGATATGGAGAGCTCCGAGGTCCTCCGCCACCTGCTCCAAGAGTTCCTCGAGACCATCTAGTGCGTTGTCGGCCGTTAATTCGAGTATGGCAGGGGGTAAGTCCAGAGCGTTGATTTCGATGGCCATGAATTCATCAACGTTGGCGTTTATTACCTCGATGATTGAACACTTCAAGGGCGGGGTAGCCGGAGGGTCGGCTTGAGGCGATGAGTCTGCCGAGGAGAGGGCGGGAGATTTGTTGGATGAGGGTGACTTACCCGTTGTGAAGGTGGTGATCCGAACAGGTCTTCGCGGGTGGTCAAGGGTGGGGTGATTAGATCGTCAAGGTCTGATGAAGAAATAGAGATTGCGCTCGAGTGCAAGGTCAGTAACCCTCATGAAAAGGCTGGGGGTGACCGAGGAGAGAAGGAGCGGTATTCCTCGCAAGTGGAGGAACGGGTCCTTTTTCCAATCCCATACATCTGCGTTTCCTGGTTGTCTCCATCACAATCCTTCAGCGACGTCTGTGAGGACCTTTAGGCGTGAACGAGCCCCTCGTTCATTCACACCTCAGCCTCCACTACCCGCCAGGGCGAGCCATGATCCATATCTCGTTGACACGGAGTGAGGGTTACGCGTCCGCATTGCAGACAGTGATCGTTCACTAATAACTATGCCCTTTGATAGTGCTGCTTGTTCCCGGGCGTCATTGATTGCAGTGGTCGACTCGTGTTGCCACACGGTGTGGTATAAGTGTAGACGCTGGGGGAGTTTGTAATAATCCTCACGTAAAAGCGCGTTTCTGAAAGGAAAGAGTGAAAGTAATACCTGTATTTCTTTTTTGTCTCTTGTCTTGAAGAAGGCCGCCTTTAGGTTAGCCCGGAGGTTTGCTGTTACTTGATCCTAATGAACTTGATTTACTGTAGAAGGCGATGTCAGAGGGGCGTGGGTGGTGGTCTGCGGCTGGTGGCGATGTCTGTGGAGATATCTGGGTATCTGGACCTAATGCAGATGCGGCAGAGGGGGCAGTGGGACGAAAAAGGGATGATAAGGGACCTCTTGCTTGGACTGTGCCGCCATCGCTTTGAAGAAGAACGTATCTTGAGGATGTGACTTCGCTGTCGAGTGAGAAAATAGAGCAGCCACCGGTGGCCACCGGATTGGATGAAGTCTGCGATGGGGCCTGTCTGGGTGGGTCCTGAAGAGTTGCACTTGACGAGAAATCTTAAACGTGCTCCTGGTTTGGGGAAACTTCCCTGGACCGCGCACTTGTTTCTCTAGTGATCATCACGGGTGACTCTTATAAGTGCCCATCAAAAGATCACTCAGTATGCTTTGTGAGTCGCTAAGGAACACAATCCCTTGTCCGAAATGGACACGATGCCTTTTCTCCCGTACTAAGTCATTTATTGGTACCAGCTCGCCGTGAAGGCAGACGTACCACCTGATACAGATCCGCTGACTTCTACCAGATGGGATACGGCATGAAAGTTCGACCCACCCCTTGGACATGTTGACGTCCGAGTCCACTATCACGAATTCAGCGTGAAAAGAACTCTGCTCCATAAGATCTAACGCAATATTCCACGTGTTGTGTAAGATTTGAGAACAGAGGCGTGACAATAAATAACCAAAAGTGTTACCCCCCCCCCCTGGTAGGATCGCGGGAAAAAACAAATGGGCTAACGTCACGAGAGTTGAACCGAACTCTCGAAAGAGGGTCTTAATCCTAAACCCAAAGGGCTTAGCGTAAGAGTGGGGTCTCTTGGCAGCCTAGTCACCGTCCAGATCGGATGTGGTTGCGGTGAGAGCCGATAATGAATAAGGGAGGCGCCGGGCTTGCAGGGATCTCAATTAGCAGTGTACAGGAGACACCAGTCGCCAGGCAGAGACCGGCCTATTGAATCAAGTCCAACTTCCGCAATACAAGATCGTCTGCGGTTGCATTAGACTCGCATCCGTGGTCAAGTTTCTAACGAACAAAGGTTCGGTTTAAAGGTAAGGAAGTAGCCCTATAAGTACTCCAGGTGCTGAAAGTCATGGAACGAAGAATGTCCCTGGAGCCGGTACAAGAGAACCTAAGACTGCGAATATGAGCCTCTCGGGTGAGGCGTCTTTTGAAAACAAGACCAAGGAAACAAACAGTGTGAATCCACCGCTTCATAAGCCTCCGCGGCTCGGGATAGCGAGAGATGCAATTCAACGCTCGTAGAGTCGACGCTCCCGAGTTGGCATCTGACCCGCACTAAAGGATATACATAGGATGTCAAGGTATAGTGGAGTTGTAAAATATTCCGGTATAACCGAGATCTTACCGTTGATGCTCAGAACAAAGGATGTGTCACTGAGGGCACTTTATGCGGGACATCATCTTCCTGCTCCATTGGTCCGAATAGGGCTCCCGCACATGTCGTGGAATCGACGACCTCTTAGAAACTCAGAAGTAATAATTATAAAGCGTAACTTCGCTTTCATCGTATTGATTCTCCACGGAGCCTTATTACCATGCTGTATCATAGGCTTTCTTAGGGAGAAAAATACCGAAGAAATGACTCGCAAACGGCTTTTTCAAGTTGAAGTTGAGCGTCCGACGAGGAGTGGAACTTACAGCAGCTGAACTAAGCCAATGAAAGGTGTCCTTCGCTCCAAAGAAGTGTGTGAGGGGAAAGCCACCACCCCCGTATATTCGGAGAGGAGGAAACCTAATCTCCGGTAGAAGAGGATCGGAGGAACCTCGAAGAAAGGTAGTGGGCACCTCCGTTTCTGAGGTGGAGCTGCCCGGG
The DNA here is from genome assembly GCA_963969495.1 of Ceratothoa steindachneri. Taxonomy (NCBI): domain Eukaryota; kingdom Metazoa; phylum Arthropoda; class Malacostraca; order Isopoda; family Cymothoidae; genus Ceratothoa; species Ceratothoa steindachneri. The sequence continues at coordinate 101,357,185 of OZ018334.1, read as the reverse complement.
GATGGCCCTAAAAATGGCAAAGGGAAATCCCCTTCATCTCATATAAGTGATGAGAGACTCCCTCCCCCTCCTTCGGTCTAAACGTTGTCTCGGTTTCTCTCATCCTCCACTACACCAAGGGAGGGAGAGACCGCACTTGGATGCGGATATCAATGCGCTTGGGGTCGCCCGCTATTTCTTTCTGTTATTGCAATGAGAATATTCTTTAAATGCATAGAAGGGTGACACTATGGCGTCTTTATGCCTCGGGAGCTACATAGAAAAGTCTCCATAGGATCACGAAATTATATAATGAGCACCTTTACACATACTCGGTCCAGGGGTCTTTCGTTGTAGGGGTGCGCCATTCAGACAAAATTGTCCTCGAGTTTTAACCATAAAGAATGAAGCCGGCGTCGCCAACTTCTCTGTGTACTGGAAGAGAGTGAGAAGCGTCGCCACCTTCTCTGTGTACTGGAAGAGGATGAGAAGCGTCTCTGGAAATAAAGGAAGAACGGGAGAGTGATAGAGAGGAAGATAAAGATATTGCGAAAGAGAGGGAGATAAATAGAGTCGGGGAGAGATAAAGAGAGAATGATAAGGAGAAAGAGTGATATGAGTGGGAGAAAAATAGAGTGCAGGGAGGAGATAGAGATGGGGAGAAGGAGAAGTAGAGGGAGGGAATAAGGGAAGGAGACGAAGAGAGGACGTGGTATGGGGAAAGAGAGGGTGAGGGAGATGGAGAGGGAGAAAAGAGAGAGGGAGATTGAAAGGTGGTAATGGGAGGTAGAGAGAGGCAAAAGATAGATATTGAAGAAGTGAGGGGGTAGGGAGAGGGAGGAGAGGGAGATAAAGGTATAGGGATGGAGGGATGGAGGGAGGTTTAGAGAGGGGAGTAGAGGAAAGGGAAATAGTGAGATAGAGAGATAAAAGAGGGGAGACAGAGTGAGAGATGAGAGAGATAGAGAGGGATAAAAATGGGATGGTGAGAAGGAGATGGAAAGGTGGAGGGGGAGAGTTAGCTCGGGAGAGAGAGCTAGATAGAGAGTGAGGGGGGAGGGAGGAAGGAAAGAGTGAGAGGAGAATCTCAAGAAAAAGTAGCACTTCAAAGGACATTGCTGTCCATAGAGTGGAGGTACTATTTTGCGAAGGCCCTAACCTATAGGCTCTCTCCGCCCACCTCTCCCACCCGCCTATAGATGAAGGCTCTCCCCACCCACCTCTCCCACCTGCTTATATATGAAAGCTCTTCCCGCCCACCTCTCCCACCCGCTAATAGATGAAAGCTCTCCCCGCCCACCTCTCCCACCCGCTTATAGATGAATGTTTTCTACGCCCACTTCTCCTACCCGTTTATAGACGATGGCTCTCCCCGCATACCTCACCCGCCCGGTTATAGAAAAGGCTCTCCCCGCCCACCTCTCCCACCAGCTTTTGCGGCCACACGAAGCAGACAAGTCACTCGATTGTGATATGAAAAAGCTTGCAGCTTGGAACCATGGTTAAGGGTCGGATTTGTACTCAACCTGAATATCTTTCTGTAGTCCACGTTTTCGACACCCCTTAAAATCTTGAAGGCCTTTATTAGCTGGTCTCGTAATCAGCGAGTCTCCCAAGAGAAAAGCCCCAATTCTTAAAGCCGACGCTGATAGCCTTTGTGCCTAAGTGAGGGAATTAACTTGGTGGCCCTAGTCTGGACACGTTCCAGTCTAACTATGTCCTTAGGTAGTGTAGGGAACCAGAATTGAACGACTTACTCCAGGTGAAGTCTGAGTAGAGAGTTGTACAATTTGAGGACCAACTCCTTGTTTTGGAAGCGACATTGCCTTTTTATGTAGTCTAATAGTCTTTCTGCCTTATTTATCTGCATCGCCACACTGCCTGGAAAACTTTAGGTTGCTGCTGATTTGCACACCCAAGTCCTTTTCCAGATCTCTACCTAACAAGTGGTAGTCTTCTCGAGGATTGGAATAGCCAATGTGCATCAGCAGCGTGCACGTATCACGATTAAATGGCATCTTCCAAGCTTCGGACAACTCACCTAACCTCTGAAGGGTGTTTTGTTGCTTTTCCACCCCTTCACCTGAGCTCACGCTGCCTCCTAATTTTGGGTTCTGTGCGAACTTGGATATCGAGCAAAGCAACCCATCGTCTATATTATTTATATAGATGATGAACAAGAGAGGACCGAACACGGAACCCTGGGGCACCCAACTACTCGCTGGGGTCTATCTCGAGGCTTCCCTGTTTATTCTCACTCTTTGTTCCCTGCCAGACAACCAGTTGGCTACCGTATTTGTGATGCCAACCACGCGGAATTTGCGCAATAAATTGCGGTGTGGCACCTTATCAAATGCCTTTTGAAAGTCAAGGAATTAGATGTCCACAGCTCGACTACGATCCTACTTACCCCAAATTAAGTGAGAGGGTAAGGGGGATATAGGGAGAGTGAGAGGGAGATGGTAAACGAAGGGGAAAAGGGGGGGTGAGATACAGAAGGGAACAGCGAGAGAGAGAGAGAGTGTGTTTGTGTGTGAGAGAGGGAGATAGAGAGAAGCCGTTTGTCAGAGGCTGTGAGAGATAGTGTGAGAATGAGTGCTTGAGTGAATGTTTGTGTGTATTTGTGTGTGTGTGAGTAAGCCAACATATTAACGAAGGGAAAATACCTCAAAACCTACCATTTCTAGACTATGAAAACTAGACCTATTGAACCCTACTTAACATCCCTACCCCATAAGGAGCACAACGATTTGCTTACCTGGCCGTCGTGCCCAAGTGACTCAGGTCTCTGTCCGTCCCCAGCTTGGCCCCTCTTCCCTCCTTCTTAAACCGCCTCTCCTGTACCAACTCCCTCATTGTGCCCCTTCTTTTCCCTCCTCTCTTTACAATCACCCTTCCTCTGCCCTTTTGTTGGCGCCTTCTTCCCCTGCCCAGGGACCTCCTCGATCACGATCCGACGCTCACCTGAACTACCGAACTGATCACTTCTACCCCTTAACCACTCAGGAGCCTGTCCCCAAGCTGACCCGTCATGCTTCCCTCCCTATCACGTCAAGGTTAGGATTTGGTCCGGGTTTTCCCAAGGGGTGCCGGAGAAGGCGTATCTCACCCCCGCCCAGTGATAGCGCCGGGGGCCAATTATAGGCGCCCAATAGTGCCGTTCCCTCGTTGGGATCAGTTTTGGCCGTCACAGGCCGGGGTGGTGAAATTTTCCTGAATGGCCATCGTTGGGGCCACTTTCGGACAGCTCCACAGCAGAAAAAGAGGTCCTCTCTGTGCTTCCTCAGGGGCCCCTCCAACCCTCTTCTAACGGAAAGGGGGCTTATTTCTCTCCTAGGCACTCGTGCGGTCAACTCCCTATTCTTCACTTCTGTGGGGGACCCCTTGGGGGACTCGATCTTCATTCCAGCGACAGTCCCTCCTTTACTTCCACAGAGGACTTCCAAGAGAGCAGGCAGGAGGCCAAAAATGATCGTTACTGGTGGGAGCAGCTCGATATGGCCAACCCCCTGAAGGGGGAAGGGATAGCAGGGCCCTTAGGTCTGTGTCCCCTAACTTCCTGCAGTCCTGTATTTTCAGGCTACAGGGAGCCAGCATATCTGCCTCCCACTCTTCCCTGGTGATACCGGTTTGCGGGCTACAGACAATACAAAACGTAGCTCGAATGAGATCCGTGATGTCTTGAGGGAGGATGGCCACATGAAAGACCCACTGAGATGATATGGTCGCAGACGTGACCCAGCTGGCATGATCTTGGTTAGACCGGTCCGGCGGTGGAGTGACGCAAACATTCATTTTTCTCCCTCCTCTCCTGAAGATAAAAGAAATAGAAAAAATACAAATAATACTAAAGGTTCCTCTCCCTCCTCGGGAGTTCTTGGAACAGACGGATTCACTGCAATTCATTGAAGCAACCAGGCCAATATCAGCACCTCTGCCTCTGATGCTCTCCAGGGTGGAGACCCCAGACCAAAACCAAAGTCTCAAGTGCGCGGAGCTTATGTTCCCTAAACGCCCACAAACAGGGTCGTTTCCGCGCCCATTCAGAACGCTTCTGCGGGTTCTACTCCCCAGGGGAGATCACCTGTAAAGCTAGCAGCACAAATGGTTCACACCTAGCCTTGGCTCAAACCAGAGCTACACGCCCGCGCCCCTAGCGTGACCGCTTCCCGTAGGCGAAAGAACTGCGCAAATCCCTGAGTCGTTAGAGTAACAAAAGGCAATACCCCTGAAGATGGTCATGGGGGTGTTTTCATGGGTTCCTAAAGATGCCCACCGAAAGGACAACACTCTAAAGGAGCTTCGACTCCTACGTTGACAGCCAGTGCTAGGATGGGTGATTCGAAGACGGTACATCTTTCAAAGGAGGGACCACCACCTCCGAAGCCGCCCCGCCTGCCTATGGTTTAGAGGCAGAGGGAGGAAAAGATGAGGGCCTAGCCTAGCCCAGCCTGCCCTAATAAGTCCTCCAAGGCGAGAGCTCGTTCATCGCTTTGTTCGGTACCAGCGCCCAGAGTTCTGCGCACGGGAAGCGTACGGCAATTTTTGTGAGGGTCTTCTTTTCGAAGAGGAATCACGCATCTCCTCCGAGCTAGGCCTGATGGGCCATATTCCTTCAAAGGCATGGCCGCGGACTCAGGACCGACTGGGAAGAGCTGCGGAGGCTCGTTTCTTCCCGTTTTACTTTAGCTATCTTTTTATAGGAGACCATGTTGGGCACATACTCCCTGCCCAACCTCTCGGGGTATAAGGTTTTTCAACCTCATCACCACGATATGGGGGCCAGGCAAGATAATGCGCCGTTTACACACGGCATGATGTCTTAGTTTTCTCATTGGATTAAATATCTCTTTTATAAACAGCTGCCACGTGAGAGCCCTCTCCCCTTTACTCGGTAGTACTTGGCGCCAGCGTGGTAGTCCACATTTCAAGAAATAACCCAACTCTGTCCTAGTCGAGGTGTTTATGTCGTTGGATGCGGCCGTTTACTTCTCCAGTAACCTCATCGCCGTGTGCCTGACTACTATTCCTGGAACGTCTTGCTGTCTTGCACACCGACCGCTTGCGTATTGGTCAGACGAGTATGATACGTCCTTCGAACAAAAGCGTTATGGTTACATGTGCTATAAGGGCTGTCCGGACGGTTTCTCAATTGTGGAATTTGGTCGAGCTGCGGCTAGGTTCCGGGATGCTTCGAAGCACGCCCGCTATTCTCCCTGGCGGGCATACGTCTCTTCACTTAACGGGAAAGACCCCTATAGCAGAGCTGTGAAAGCGAGCCTAAAGAATTCGGGGCAATTTCTCGCAGGAACCTCTTCTCCCATTCTCTAGGAGAATGGGACCGCAATTTCGGAGCCCATGTCCGTGGCGGAGTTATTTGCGCCCGCTTTTTTCCGCATTCTATTGCCGGGATGCTGCTCTGCAAGCATTAACTTCGAGTCGTGATGTTGTGAAAGGCCGCTAACTGGACTTTACGTACAGGGGCGGAGAATCCTTCAACGACGTGTTTACAATGAGTAAATTGCGTTCGGCTCTCGCTTCATGAGAGGACAGAGCCCATGGTCCGAACATTGTCCCATATGCCATGCTTCAGTAGAATGTATCTTTCCAGACTCCTGGTGAACGGGTATTGTGCTCACTTTTCAATAACCCGTGAGAGTTCACTCTACCTCGGCCGGGTTCCGCCCAATTTCTCTAAATTCTTGTGTCTGTAAATTGATTGATAAATTGGGAAATGTTAGACTAGCCTAAATTAATGGACAGCGGAGGTACCTCTCTCTTGCATAGTGTGGCTCCTGCAAGTTCCGCTCACGTCGCATGCTCTTCTCCAACTGAAAATTGCCGTCGGCGAGGCCTTCGTTTGTAGATAGCACTACGCCACGGTGTTTTTATCTGGAGAAAGCCTGCGATACCGCTGGCGATACATTATCATGGAGACTTTCCACACGATGGGGGTAAGGTGACGCCTCCCAATCTCTATTTCTGGGTTTCTACGAGGTTGTCGATTCCGCGTACTACTTGGGGGAGCTTCCTTCGGCCCAATGGAGCAGGAAAAGGGCGTCCGAGGAGTAAGTGTCCTCAGTGTCACACTCTCTTCCCTGAGCATTAACGGTATCACATCGGTGCAGCCGAAATTAGTTCTTGCTACGCTCTACATACAGGGATGGAAGTAAGCCGGAACGGTCAGGTACGACTTTCCAGAAAGAAATATACAACCGGTACGCAGCGGAACGCTTTTGGGGGGCGGATGCAGCAGCCTGTCACACATCAGGATCAGTATAATTTTCAAGCGAATTTCTTTGAAGTAAATGTAAAATTAAGGGCTACATAAAAATCCCCTTTGCATTATTCATTCTATCACCAGAATTTCATATGTGCTGCTATGTGTTGGAGCGCATTTTGTAACGCCCTGGACTAGAGCATTTCCATACATCGGCTTACAATGTACACACGATCGGCTCGCCATGCCGCATTGTAGTGATGGTAGTAGCGGTTGCGTTAAGTGGGTGAGCGCTCACGGGTGAGTTCTTCCAATGTTCCCAGTGATAGTAGGCCTATTATTACATCTTAAGAATAGGAATTTAAGGTTTTAACACAGATTTTAAAATGAATTTAAAAATGTGTTTTCCTAATGCAGTTTTATGTGTACTTTTCAGATCTGACACTCGTTGTCTCCCGAAATGCAGACTTTTTCCATAATCGACTGAAAGTCCATTACAGGGAAAAGTATGGATTTCCAGCAAAAACGAGTTTTAGCTCTCAAAAGTACACACAAAGCTACATAAGAAAAACACATTTCAAAATCATATAAACGATCTACAACCAGACCTAACCTAACCTAATAAAATCAGACAGAAATTTAGGAAAAAACTCACCTCATTTGCCTTGAAATTTATGCCAATACTTGGTCGAATGCAGTCATCAGAAAGCCACGTGCCCCTAAACGCACTCACGGAAAATGTGACCTTTCGAATCCTTTGCAATTTTAACACATTAAAATAAATTCTGATCCTGTCTAAATCTACAAATAGTGCGGCATTTAGTGCATGTAATATCTCGCGGGATTACTCTATGAGCCCTATCTATTTCTAATGCCTGACAATCGGCATCAAAATCTTCTCCTATTAGGTTACACGTAATGCGACCAAGCTCAGCCACCGCACGCCGCGAATCGTCCGAAATATACGTAAATATAACAAAGAATGCTATTGGTTAATCGCCAAAAAACGCATCCACAGATTGCCTGCAGATATAATAAAGCCTGCTATTCACTAACTAGTCAGGGCCAAAACTTGAAGCGAATTGGGCAAATGGCTCAGAAAGATTAAAATTTTGCAAAGTAAAAATATATTTTCGAAAAGTGAATAACTACGTTATTATTAAGTTCCGGAATTTGAAAATGACATTGGTAAGTATCATTTTAAGAATTAAAAACGTTTGCCTTTGAAAATGAAAAAATTGCAATTGTATTAAAATGAATCTTATCCAACACTTGCTGTGACCACTTTTTAGAGTGGCATTGTTATTGAGTAAACCATCTCTAAGTAATAAAGAACCTCTGCTATAGAATTTTGAATCTCTGGTTTGGCTTTGCAGAAGGAGCAAACAGTGAAAACGTCAGATCAGATGCTCGACCCTGTTAAGTAAAGTTTCAAAATGCAAAGAAGAATTGATCAGATATTTAAAAGAAAAAAAAAGTGGCCGAAGATGATACTGTTATTGTTAGGATAGAGCAAGATGGGGAACAGAGGGAGGAAGCAGCAGAACTACCAGGAACGGGTAGGCTACCCTGAGAGCCTAGAGTTGGACCATGAACTAGCTAGATAGGCTGTCAAAAATGAATCAAAATGTTATTCACTCAGAACAAGAACACACAACAGTAGGCTATATTATACGATGAACCTTTGTATGTAGGCTATTAGCTAGCTTCTGTGCAGCTATCATCTGGAACACTGCAGCATGCCTTGAATCAGAATAGCCTACCTTTTTTCAGTTAGGCCAACACTGAATAAGATAAACTGACTAATTTTAGTGGGCTTATAATTTTGTTTTTTCCCTATTTAAATCAGTTGAGGGTGAGAGACATGAGGCAGGAGGAGGCAGAAGTGGCAGGATAGTCAAGCACAGATTATAATTATGGTAGGCCAGCAACGACATGATGGCAACCTATTTAATTTAAGAAGACTTCTAGTCCGCACGTAAACTGTGACCAATCATATTCTGGAACTTCAATATGCAGACGACTGTGCGCTGATTACACACACACCGCTTGCTTTATAAAGTCCTTCAATGTCATAGACGTTCTTTACAAAGCAATAGGTCTAAAAATGAATGTCAATAAAACAGAGATATTAATGCATGACAGAATCCAGAACCACGTCTAACTTTCCACATCAACGGTGAGGACATTAAACAGGTCACAAGTTGCAAATATCTGGAAGAGCATCCTGTTGCATAAGTATAATATAGATGAAGAGGTCTGCAACAGAACAAGTCAAGCTTCCGTAGCCTTTGGAAAACTGCGCATAAGATTCTTCCAAAATGATAACCTGAGCCTAAAAACAAAGATAGCAGTCTACAGCGCTGTATGTATAACTACTCTACTCTATGGTGCTGAAACATGGACTGCTTACAGAAGGCATATAAGACAATTGGAAGCATTGCATATAAGAAATCTGCAGAAGATTCTCAAGCTAACTTGAAGGGACAAAATTCCCCATGAAGAAAAAATCGCTCGATGCGCTAGCACAACCTCAATTGAGATCAGGCTTGCACAAAAACAACTGCGATGGACTGGACATATAATTCGCATGAGTGATGACAGACTACCTCGACAAATTCTTCATGTACAACTCCCACTGGGACACCGTAGAGAAGGTGGGCCAATGAAACGCTATAAAGATCAAATAATAGCAACCCTAAAAAGTGTACTATTGGACCCCTGACTGGAATTTAAAGCCAGTGACCGAACAGCATGGAGATCGACGTGTATGGAGGGACTGTCGCACCTTGAACAGTCCATCCACAACATGAGAGAGGCAAGAAGACAACGGCGTCACAATCCACCAGTCCAGCAGCCAAATAACCCCGGTATAGTGTGTCATCTCTGTGGCAGAGTGTGTGCATCGCGCATCGGACTACATAGTCATCTTCGCTGGCACAACCGACAGCCACCATAAATTCATACCCATAAATTCATCTCCATTTTCATCCAGTGAAGCTTGAGTCATCTTCGTATTCGAAGGACAGCCATAAGTAAGTATATATTAATCCCACTAATCTGTGCAGTGACTTTGATTGAAGGAGTTACGGACCCCCACCCCCACCGAGTAACTCATTTATTCTACTTTACCTCTTTACATTCCACCTTCTACTTTTGCGTTTTGCTTCCATTTGGTTACTAAGCTGTGATTATTGATTAATTATCGACTACTGTCTGCTTCTGAGACCTTGCTGGTTGTTAGATTATACTGTGCTAGATGCAAATAAAGTAGGAGAGTTTCAGATACAAAAACGTATAGTATGAGATAGGGAAAGTTAAGGAGAGCACCGCTTTGGGGTGATTCCCCACGAATCAGAAACAGGAGGTCTCTCCAATCAGCCTGATTCGCGCATAGATTCTTCTTTCTTCTCTTTGGTATAGACTTAAACGTACGAGGGGCAATCAATAAGTTTTGCAATTCGAAAATAAGGAAACGAGATATGAGGAAAAGTGTTTTATTATTTTTCAATATAACTACCCTCGACTTCAATGCACTTGCGCCACTTGTCCCTGAGGCTTCCATTTCCCGACAAACTGAAATCTCCCGACTGCTGTTTAATCCACTCCTAGACGGCGAGCCGGACATCTTCATCGTCCTCAAACCGGCGTCCACGCAGTGCAACATTGAGCTGGCGGAATAAAAAGTAGTCGCCTGGATCCAGATCTGTACTGTAGGGGGATGGTTGAGCTCCTCGAATCCGCACTCATGCAGGGCAGCTTGTGCAACTCTAGCCTTGTGGACTTTGACGACGTTGAAGTCGATCATGGGGCGTGAGGTTTCGTGAGGTTTCTAGGGACTCAACAGGCAGAGACCTTGGTCATGGGGCCAAATTGTCGTAGATGATGTTGATAACACTTCCATGTGATATTCCAAGTTCTCGCTCGATTTCTTTGACCTTCACCAGTCGATTTCCGAGGATCATCCTCTCTACATGGGCCACATTTTCCTCGTTGGTTATGTCTGACGGGCGTCCTGGACGATGGGCATCTTCAAGGGACTAACAACCAGGGCGGAACTCCCTATTCCAGCGAGCAATTGTTGCATAGGAAGGGGCGGTTTCGGTGTACACTGCAACCATGCGTTCATGGATCTCTTTTGCATTCTTGCCTTCCTTGGTCAAAATTTGATCACTGCGCGGTGCTCAACCTTCTACATTGTTAAAAAATTTGTGATTGACGATCTACGATCAGCTACTGCTTCTTAAATAGAGGAGGCAGGAGCGTGTGGCTGCGGGTCCTGACTTTTGATAACTTGTCCTAACACCCCCACAAACAGCCATCCCCTTTCCTCTGTTTTGACCTACCGATTGGCAAAACTTATTGACTGCCCATCGTATATAGAAACTGCTCTCTTCGTAAGCCCGGTATTTTTTTTTAGACCCCATGGTTACACTGTCTAGAGCCAAAGTTTTCTCCAAGAACTGTGAGTACGGCGGATGTGAGTGAGAGGGAGAGAGGGATCGGGATCATATAAGAGATGAAGGTGTAGGAAACAGATAGAAAGGTAGATATATTGTGTGTGGTGTGTGATTATAAGATGGTTATGAGTGTCGGGTGATATATGGCGATGGTTTGGTGAACGTGATAATGATATAGTGAATTGTGCCAGGTTGCCTGGCAAACGCTATTGTTTTGCATTGTATTTTATTTTATTATTTTTTATATAAATAAAGTTTGTAATTTAAGCATTCGAGCCTTTGTTATAAATTGCTCCTATCAGCTCTTTATTTTTTATTATTATATTTATTTTTATTTGTTTTTTTGCACTTTTCATGGTTTTGTAGTCCTATATTTATAAACTCTTTATATTTCCTTCTTTTTATTTCTCATTACTCTTTTCTCTTCGTATTTTTTTTAGTGTGTCATTCTTCGTTGGTTGTCAATATCGGTGGTTCTTTGTTCGGTAGGTCACTTTGTGTTATTTATAGATCAGGTTTACATTCAACGTTGTATTCTTCTTACTTCCTTCCGTCAAATCTCCCCCTGTATTTCATCTGACGGATTTCATTGTTTGGTACGACTATTTTGTTTAGTTCTTCCTGGGGTAAAGTTTCATTTAACTTTTCCCACATTTTTTTGGCTCGTTCGTGGAGTACTCTGTTAATAGGTTCAAGTTCGGTTCTTCTCTGCAGTTCCTCGGATGTTATTCGGTCCTGTCTTCTTTTATTTTCAATGAATCTCGTTGCCCAATCTTGTACTCTTTGGGCCTTTCGTATCTGATTTTTACTCAGAATTTGAGTAGGTACGGTCGGATATAATAAATTAGAACGGACGAGGGATGTATATAATTTTCTTTTATTGTTGCTTGAAAGGTTATAAAATCTTAGCAGGGTTGACATTGTTGCTTTTGCTTCATTTACCTTTTTTGCCAGGTGGGAGACAACCATTCGTCGTTAGTTTGAGTCCGAGGACTCTCTCTCCGTGTTGTAATGGTATCCTTCCCCCTCGACTCTAATTATGGCTGTTTTCCTTCGATTAATTGCAATAATTCTGAATCTATTTGTGTTTGTTTTAATTTTGTTCCTTTTTTCAAAATCGTTTATGTTTTTGATTTCCTTCGCTGTCCTTTGGGCGATATCTCTTGGGTTTTGTCTGTTACTTGAGATAATTTGTGTGATGTCATCCGCTAATTGGATGTACATCGCACACTCATCTTTTGGTTTGGGTAGGTCATGCGTATATATGGTATATAGGGTTGGGGAGAGACGCCCTCCTTGTGACACCCCCTCGTAGAGCGAATTCGTCACCCATTCAGTTGCAGAATGGTTTTTCTTCCAGTTAGGTAGTGGCATAATATTTTGGTTACGTTGGTCTCCATGATGAGGGAGCTGATTTTTGCTTGTAATTTGGGGATCCATACCTTATCGAAAGCTTCGGCAATGTCGCGGAGTTCGGCGTCCACTCTGTTGCCCCGTGCTGTTCCGATGGCAATTTTTTCAGTTATTACTGCAAGCGCGTCGCCGTCCCTCTCTTTTTCCTAAACACGTGATGTTGCGTGTTTTCTTAACCTTTCGTTGATGAGCTTTTTGAGGAGTTTCCCGAGAAACTCGAGTAGTGAGATTGGGCGGTAGCTTTCGATTTGGTGTTTTGGTTTACCCGGTTTCGGCAGGAAGATCATCTTTGCCGTCTTGAAGGCCTGGGGGTAATATCCAGAATTCAGACAGGCCTTGCAGATCCTCAAGATTGATTCGTGCACGTTATTTGGTGCATTAGTCAGGTGCGCCTTCGTTATGCCACTTAATCCTGGAGCCCTTTGTTTAAAGGACTTGACTGTTGTCAAGTACTCTGCCATTGTGAATGGCATTAGCTCTTCCGAGCGGATGAGTCTTCCCTCGTCAATCTGTGCGTATGGCTCGATGTAGTCTTGTTGCTTCTCAATTGTTCAAGCTATCTTCTCTTCCTATTCTCATTTGAAGTCGAGGTTCTCTTCTGGAGAAATCGAAAGCATTTGTTCTGAAGTGATCTTGGAGATCTGCGTCTTGCTGCAGTTCCCTTTCTTGCACTTGGATCTTTATTTCTTTTGGTTGGGTTCCTCGCAGTCTTCGAATTTGGGTCCAAAATGTTTTTGGATCCCTTTCCATGTCCATTTTTTCTGATTATATTATTCCATACTTGAATTGCCTTTTTTTATCATTATCCCCAATTGTCTTCTGATGGTTTTTAGCCTGTTATATTTTTCCCTCGTATTACCTAGACCCGTTATTTCTCTTGTCAATGATTTAAGTTCCTCCATTTCTCTTTAATTTCGTCGTCCCCCCTAGGTGCAGGGAGGGTTCTGTATTCTATTTTAGGTGCATACATTGCGTCGGCTTCTATTACTTTTTCTATTATTTCGGCTTCTATTATTGTTTTCTATTATTTCGGCCTCTATTACGTTTGTTTCTTGGTTATTAAGGGTTCTGGTATCTATGGTGATTAAGTAGCCTTTATATTTGGCCCAATCTGTTCTGCTGAGTGATTTCCTTTTGGTATCTTAATTAGGAAGGGTAAGGTGGATATAGTTGCAACCATACTCAGGTGATCGGATGGGGTTGCGGGCCGGGCTCGGTATAGTGATTGAGATTAAAATTTGGGTTAGGGAGAACTATATCTCGGGTGGTGAAGGATCTGTTGGTTAGCAACGTTGGGAAGTCTAGTACTTCTCTTTGGACTATATTTCTTTGCACTAGTAGTTCTAGGGTTCTGCCTGCGCCGTTCATATGGGTTGTGTAACCTGCTGCTCTGCATCTCGCGTTGAGATCTTCTGTCAGAATTGTAGAGCTTGCTCGAAGAAAGAGTTTAATAGAGTTGGGAATGGGTAACTACGAGCGTCTTGGGGGTTGATAAGCTCCGACTACTACCAAATCGCCTATAGTCATTTTAATTTCTACCGCCAGGTCGGATTCCTCTAGATCCTTTATTTCGGTGTAGTGAATCCTCATTTTTATCCCTATCGATACATCGTCAAATCTGGTTTGGGTATGGTTGGCAGATATGATCCTATGATATGGTATTTTTATTGTTTCGACTTCGGTGTTGATACCATGTTCGGTTAATATGACTAATCTGGGTCTTCTTGTCTAATTATATTTGAGTAAATAATTCTCTTTGTCATCCAGCCGTTCACGTTTAGCGTAAATATTTCGAGGTTTCCTTTGGTACGTGAATAGGATTGATTTAATTCCTGCTTTGATGTTAGCGGTTCTTGCTGGGGAACGGGTGCGGCCAGATCGTTTTTTCTTAAATTGGTCGCTGGAGATATTATAGCATGATCCAGGGACAATTAAGATCATTCACTGCTTTAGGGCATTGTGGACTTCTGATATCTTCCTTTAACCAATCCTTCTACGTTTTATTTTTTTGCAGGTTTTGGGTAGGGGGTTCGCATGGGTGCCGTAAATTTTAATATTGAGTTCCTGGGTATTTAGTTGATGTTTTTGTTTTTGTTTCTCTTTCTTCAGTTTTTGTGCAATCTCTTCCTCAGAAGTTTCTACATCGGTTTCCTGGTTGGTCTCAATTTGATTTTCTTCTTGGTTGTCCGTGTTTTGTTCTGGTTCGTTTGGTTTCATATTTAGGTTGTAGATTTCGCTTGAGGGTGGGTTCTCGGGGAACCACATTTTCTTTACACCGTTCTTTTCAAGCATCATGTTCAGTTCAGTAGAATATGATCCAGGTTTTGCAATATTCACGAAGTGAGCGTGCATAATGCAAAGGATGAGGTCGGGCCGCATGGTTTCCTGAATGTTTATGGTGGTGGTTTGTAAAGTAGGTACTCTTGTTGATCCTCCTGGCGTATGTTGTATTCTTTTTTCTTTCTTTTCTTCTGATAATTCGGTTTTCTTTTTCTTTATTAATTGTTTTTTTTCATTGGCCAAGACATTGCAAGAGTTCTGTGGCCATTTCTACAGTTCAGGCACCTTTTGTAGGCTGCTCTTCATTCGTCAAGCCGGTGGTCTTTGCTTGAGCATTCCGAGCAAGTTTTACTGTTGAATTGGCAATCTTTGATTGCGTGCTGTTCCAAGGCGTAGCAATTGAAGCAAACCTGAATCGAAACAAACGTATCTCTTTCGATCTGGTCCGGGGAGATATTGATGTAAAAGGCAAGCAGGCCGTGTTATTCAGCTTTCTTTGCCATTTCCGTTGTCCGAAAGACGATTTTGAAGAGGTGTTGATGTTCTTCGCCGTTCTGGTTTTTGAATTTCACAATGTCTTCAATTCTGCCCCAAGTTTGTTCTTTTTCTATTTCCTCTTTTATTTCCGGACCTAAGTGAGCGCCGACCAACGGATCGAACCTTCGGCATATGACGGATCTTTTCGCTGTAATGTTTGGGGTGTACAGGGGGCGAGATCGATTTTTGCTAACTTCTTCGCTGCGTCTTCACTTAGGAAGAGATTCAGGTCTTTCTCTATTTTACAAATTACCACATACCCGTTGTATTGATCTTTCATCCTGAGTAAAATTACTCCTATCTCGGCGTAGATCGTTTGTAGGGTCCTTTCACGCGTGGGCATTTCCTTCCCGGGGAGGATACGAAGAGGTATCCTCTTTGCACCCTCGTGGTCTTCTATTTGGCTCGTGGGGAATCTTCTTTCGGAAGGTCTGTTATTCGTCTTCGTACCTGTGTGTTTCTGGGTAAAAAGATGTTTTACTTTATTGTTGTATGAATGAGAAAATGAGATTGATCTCTCCGCTCCCACAATCTTTGTCGTCGCCGGTGTAAGTGCCTGGGTGAAAATGATAAATGAATGGGGTGATGGACACGGGGAGGCCCTCCAGGAGGATGACTCAGTCAGCCATAAATATGCTTATGACTGCCAAGGAAAAAGATCTCTTTCTTAAGTCCCCTGTGGGGAAAATAAGAGTGGTTGAGAGAGGGTGACTTCTTCGATGCGGCTCGATTAGTCAAAAATGCCCTTAGAATTCACTGATCTTTGAATTTTTCTCTTCTCTCAGATTCCCGCGATGTAAAGTGCGAAAGTAGCGTAGGCTAAGTCTTTCGAGTGAGTGAGCTCAATATCCTTGCGTGCGAGCAGTCCCGGACCGTGCAGTCCAATTTGGAGATATTCGAAAACCCAGGGTATTTATATGACGGCTATTCTATTGGTTTCTCCTCATTGGCAGACTCAGACGCCTGGCTGAACTCTTCTGGTGACCAGCGGGATTAGCATTTGTCGCCTGACCCAAGTCTTAATGGTTTTTACGATGTGGGTGGGAAACTTTCGTATATCAGCCTCCAGAATACGGAGATTAGCGTTTTCTCAGTGGGATAAAAACTTTTAGCACCCCGAACTTAATTAACTGCGCCTGTGAGGCAGCTGACGGATATTCAAATTCTTTCTTCTTTTTTTCTTTAGGTTCCAAGGTTACTCCACGTGGAGTTATACTTAGAAGACAGAGAGAGGGAAGGAATTCATGGATTGAATTAAGGGGTTATTCTTCTTTGTCTTCTCTTTCCCTTACACATACTTCTCTGTCGTATCTTTTCACTTTGTTTCAAATTAAAAATAATAAAGATCTACTTTACCTGTTTTTTTCCTGTTTTTATCTACTTTTGGTAAGCTTGTTGTTTGGGAATTTCCATTTATGTGTATAATTCTTCCATTTCTCTTTCCATTATTTTTAAGCAACTGGGAAATAGGTGGTTGGAGAGTTCTTCTGCCATCTCCTCTTGGGTTTTCCTTATCATTATGTTTGCTCTTTTTTATATTATTTTGTTGATAGTAATAATTTTTACCTCTCGACGTAAATCTCGTTGATTTCTTCGCTCCGCCCGTCTGGTATTCGTTATTATGTAGAGTGCTTTGTTTTGTATCCTCTGAATCTGTTGTAGGCTAGTCTTAAATAAAGTGCACATTACCCCCGTACGCTACACTAAATCTGATTGAATAATTGCTTGGTATATATTTTTTTTATTTTTTAGATTAAGATTTCTTAAACTGAAGAGTAGGGTGAGGAGGGAGTATACCGGCCGAGGGGAACACCGACCGAATGCTCTGGTACGATAACTATCTCAAATTGCTCGCCGCCACTCACTACCAACACAGCACCCATCCTCAGTGAACAACACGCGAGCAACGAGTTTCGGCCATCACGAAGTCTGTGTTTACCAGGTAAGAAAATTGATTTTTCGCATGTATGTTGTTATTTTTCATGGTACTCATATAGTGTCGAACGTCGGTGAATATGGCATGATTGTTTTGAATAAGTTCATTACGATATTTAGCCATATTGACATGCTATCGAGTGAAATGAAGTGCGTCTTTTCGAAGTGGCTACTATGGTGGCATTGTTGGGGAAAAAAATAGTGATGCAGGAGAACATCGACATGTGGGGAAACACCGATGCGTAAAATTTTGAAAATTCGATATACTTTGAAATATTTGGAAAAAAATTACAAAAAGTGACTGATTATGGGCACAGTTTGCACTCGCTCAGGTACAAAATGGAATTTTTATGCAAGTTTCTACTAATAGGTCGGTGTTCCTCCACCCCACCCTAGTTTGAGTCCCATTTTTTTTGTTACTTCGGTCTGTTACCTTGTTTCTTGTAACCTAAAACTTTGCATTCGTTGCTATATCTATATCTTTCACCTTCTATTTAAATGTCTGCTGTCTATTTCCTATATACTGGTACTATTTTTAAATGTTTGTCTTGAGCTTGCATTTATTTTCGTAGTTGTTTATGGAATCTATTTCTCATAAAAGAGGACAATTTCACCTCTTCCCTGATGATCCAGATCCATCTGACGTCTATTCCTACCATCGCTTCGCCATGACCTTCTGCTCCTATAAGAGCGTGGAGAGAATGGTGGCTCTCATTTAATGCCCAATCCTATTCCTTGACCTCATCCCGGCCTACTTTCCTCAATTCTGCATCGTAATCTATCCCAGTCTCCCTTTAGTCAGGACGCTTAGATAGCATTTTCTTTCCTTATTCTCGCTGCGGGTATTTTTTTTGTTTAGATCCACAAAGCCCACCTCCCTTGACCTACCCTTTTATCTCGATCGGGCATTACTCTGGACTTTGTGGACCGTTCCCTTTAGGTCTTTTGGGGTTCCTCATACCCCGGGCCCTTTCAAGAGGCGGAGCCAGGTTCCATTTCTTGATGCGATTGATTATATAAAGAAGACGCCAGACTCCTGAGCTGTCTATGGGTCAAGTTATGGAGGGTGGGGCGGAAGGGAAGGGGAAAAAGGTTGGAGGGGAAGGGAAGGGAGTGGGTGAGACGGGACAGGAAGGGAATGGGTGGGAAGGTAGGGAAAGCAAATGGGTCGGATTTGAGGCGAAGGGAAAGGGGGGGAAGGGAAAGGCTGGGATGGGAGGGTAAGGGAATATTTGGGACGGGAAGGGAAGGGAAGGAAAAAGGTGGGATCGGAATTGGAGGAAATTCGCGGGGAGGGTATGGTGGGATGGGAAAGGAAGGAAATGCTTGAAACGAGAGGGGAAGGGAGTGCGTAAGAGAGGGGGGGAGGAATGGGTGTGATGGTAGGGGAAGGGAGTGTGTTTGACGGGATGGGAGGGGAAGGAAAGGAAAGGGTTAAACTAGAAAAAAATGGTTAGGATAAGACGAAAAAGGGAAGGGTGAGATGGGAAGGGAACGGAAAGGCTGCGACGGGAAGAGAAGGGAAGGAAAAGGGTTTAATGGCGATGACGATACAATATGATTTGCATCTCTTCTCCGTGCCACTACATAGAGCCTGAGGTTACCATGTGTCACCATTACGGGGCTGCAAGTGGTCGTTAGCTGCAACCTTCCTGACCACAAGAAAATCATTACAACCATCAAGAAAGGCACTCGCCTTAGAGTCTTCGAACATCGATTGCGAAATTCGCCCTTAGAACATCAAGGTTACCATTCACCCTCAATTTTTCATTCGCCCTTAATGTTAAAACATCGAAGGCGTTCATCGGTGCTTAAAACATCAATGGCGGCAATCGACTCCACGTCTTAAAACATCGATAGCGACCTTCAATTTCAATATCAAGGACCTCCGTTGCCTTCATGTCCTAAAACATCACCGTTGGAATTCGCCATTAAGTAATTCATAAAAAACATGGTCGTAATTCAATCCCAATATTAAAACCTCCATGGTTCTATTCGCCCTTAATTCCAAAAAAACTGATCCCTCAGCTCTTAAAAGGTTGAGGGTGTCATTCACCAACATACCCATGTATAGATATAGCAGTCCAAAACTAGAGAACAAAATACCAAAATCTAGTGCACCAATGCAATGTTTTACTCAACTGGAATTTCTGTGCTGGGGGGCGGCGATTCACAGTTGAGGGGCCAAATTCTACGATATTCGCCACCCTCAATTCTGTAGGGAGCTAAAAAACACCTGAATAAAAATTAACCAAAATCACCGAGGGCAGGTCGGACGAAGAGAAAGATTTTAAAATATGGTTTTGAGGAAAAGGATAAAGTTATTTAATGTTAATAAAGTTTGAAAGAGATTTCAAACAGATTCCTTGGTATGTTGGGGACTGGTAGTGTGCTCAATTCTCCTTAACCTCCTCTGTTCCGCAATCGAAGTAGGAGGCATCTTTTCGTGGAGGAAGACCATCATAGAATTAGTCTCAAGACTCAAACGAGATTGCGTTGGCTGCATAACGACGTCCAGAGAAGAGCTGCTAGAGGAGATTCCTAATTTCTAATGCAAAAACATCACTCGGCTAGTTGTGCATCACCTTCGAGTTGGCCAATGTTTGAGAGCTTGGCAAGAAATATCAGGACATGAAAGAGGAAAAGTGATCTTAATATTAATGATCGCTTATGGTTTCGAGATTACCTCAGGAATTGAGGGAAGACATTTTCCTTTACTTGATTGCTACTGTTGAATTTTCTTTCATGTCTTGAAATACTCAGATGTGCTGAATGATTGGCTGCGGCCACTGATGAAGTATTAGAAGAAGAGAAGTATCGATAAAGGAGTAAAGCGTTCAACAAGAGTGTTTTTTCATCATCTTCGCTCTTGAGAAGCTTATCTTGATTATCTTGACGCGGCTCCTCCAGGTGTAGCAAGAACAGCCATGTTGCAGGTTACATCTAGAAGCTCACGTGCCCTCCGGTCCACACTGCCCTCTTATGGAAGTGCGTCAAGATATCTTCCACACATTTTCAATTCTTCTAATTTCCAAATCTTCTTCACATATCTCTCATATACACACGATGCCTTCGTGTGTAAGAAAAAATCGCTCGTTTTAAAGTTTGTGAAACTATGTAGTAAAAATACCTCAACATTCATTATTATTATTATTATTATTAATTGTTCTCCTCCTCCTTTTTCTTATTCTTAATTTATAATAAAAATATTTTTTAAAAACTGAGGGAAGTGAAGCCTAGCGAGGCCCCACTATGCCAGAAACGGCCATAAAAGGCAATGTCCTTGATATCAAGACAAGGCAAGATTTAAAGCGAGCGTTTGAACGCTCTGAGGTTGGGACCCTATTAGAAGGGCAACTTAGGATGAGTACAGCAAAGACAAAAGCAATCCATGCCAATTAACCCCTCCCCCACGGACTCAATCCAAAATAAATAGTGGAGGGAAGATCAAGTTCCTAAAGGATCGAATTCCTGGTTGCGTAAGGAGTGAGAAGTCCGATTGATTCGGTCACTCTTAGGAACGACTAAAAACACATTTAAAAATTCGTAGATCATTGACATAAAATATTAATATTTTATCTTCTTCATCGTCAAGAAACTCGTGGAAAACTTATTACTTTTCAATATACCTTGGCGCCTGTCCAATCGACCCAGACGAATTAAATTGTAAAAGTCTTTCAAACATTTCGCTCCGCACTGACAGGTGATCAATCAATGTGGTAATTAACTTCGTAAAATTACAGCGACGATTTAGTCGTTGTCTTAGCAGCCACACCAACAGAGAAGGAAAAAAGAGGGTTCGGAGGTGAGTGGAACCGCTTCATTTATCGAGGCCAGTTTTCCGCCAGCACAAGTCAATAGTCGTGTCCTGAAAAATTGATATAAAGTGCGATCGCTACATTTAATTCATTTTAAGACACAACTTTTCTGAAAAATTCGTTGTTTGTACGTAAAAGAAAGAGTCGATAACCAACGAGGGTGTCTCCACTAGAATGTGTGTGAGGATAGATCTGGGAAGAAAGTGGTTAAGAAATTATTCAGGAGGCACAGATCCACCTACGCGGGTTGGAGCCTTTTAGAACATTCAATCCCACAGATGGTACCTGCAGCAGGATTGCAAGTGGTACCCCTAAAACACCCCTTGGGGAAATTTTGTTCGAAATCCCAAATCCCAAATTTGTGTCGCTCAAAAAAGGAAAAATGTTTAAAAGAGTCCTTAAAAATCCCATTGAAAATCCAATGAGTTGAGAGCTCAAATTCCCTTGGATTTTAAGGTATTCAAATGGATTTGGAATCCACAATTAAGTTCCGGCGATAGACTTGCACAAAGTAGACTTAGTCTTAGGCAAGTTACTCTCTTTTAATGATCAATACATGCAGGAACATGGAAACACTACAGGTAAGATTGATTTTGCTTAATGAACAACAATTTAATTTGTAGTAGAGGCGGAAGAGTACGAGAATGAGAGAAAGAGAGAGGGGGAGAATGAGAGAGGGAGGGGGGTGGGTCTGAACAAGGAAATGCAGCAGTCGTCTTTTATCTCATTCCCTTTGTTCTATAATTTAAGAGAATTGCACCACCAGTCCCTTCGTAATCGCGGACGAAATTTGCCGACAGCGTAATGAAGTTTACATAAAGATCAAAATGTCAGCAATCACAAAGCTGCCATGGTGGACTGGTTTTCGTTAAGTTGAGGTACCCGTTTTGGGGCAGGTAAATGTTATTTTCTTTTTTTTAAATGCCATCGGTAGCTACAAACAAGCCTTGTAATCTCATCGGAAATCGAACTCTGTACTTGGGCATGGAATTCCAATATGCGAACGAGAGGTCTCTTACCGACCTAAGTAAAATAATAATAACCAGGCAATGGATTCGCCACTTCCACCTATGGGGGCAGCTTGCGCTAGGCTGCAAAGATTAAAATTTCAAATCTAAAAAAAAGCAGCCACGGTTAAATTTTTCGACATTTTTTGAACTTCGCCAATTATTATAATTTTAAAAAGGAACTCGAAACTAAATTTGCCCCATTTCAAAATATCACGTTGCTAAAATATAGTTATTGATAAAATAAAAAAGCAGCCTTACTTAAATTTTAATAAATTGTAATTCATTTCCTTTTAAAGCATTGGATAATCCTATTTATTTTCTCTGAACTAAACTATTTTGTTTTTTCAAACTATAAAGAAATTCTTAGAAATTACCTTCATAAAAATTTAAAATATATTTAAGTCATAACCAAACTAAGATGAAATTATTATTCAAATACTCCCCAAAATCCCCTTCTTAAATTATAGAGTTAGTGAAATAATAATGATAATAATATGGGGGGGCTTCGCCACTCCTCCTTAAAAGAGGAGCTTGCGCTTCGCATGCAGACCGGTCTATGGCATACGACCTATTCAGCTCTGGCAATGGTTTTATGGTCTAAAAATAAATCAAAGGTTTCCAGTATTTATCTCCTAATAATTTACTCTTGGTCTATCTCTTTTTTCCCATCGATGATTATTTTTCTAGGCCTAAAGGAGAGAAAAAACACTTATCGGATTTATTTTTAAATGGGTAAAAAACAATTTGCACCACTCTTTTTATCACCTAAACTCGCCTCAATAATTTCACTTTGCTTTGCTCGTTTTAAGGTGTCAGTAGCTTCTTTTATTTCCTGCTAAAGACGAAAATTTAAAATCTTTTGGGGAAATAACTTTGATAAAACCTTCGAATATTCCAAGAAATAAAAAAGTGCCTCAATTTTAATAAAATTTCTTAACTTTATCATTTGCAATTCATTTCTTTTTAAAAAATCCAAATCTTTCGATAATAATAATTATTTTTAGTCGCGTGTGACTATATCTCACTATGTCGGTCAGTTGGTCACTGTTTGACTTTTTTTGTTTTGGTAATAAAATTGTAACTATTCGGCCGATTATAACGAAATTTGAAATCTTTTGTTATTTTTAATTTTCTTTGGAATGTATAATTGACAAGGTCCTCTCATGGTTAGCCCTGGAATTCTTGTTTTTTTTTTAAATAACATCATAACTATTTTCCGAGGTTAATTCTGGTACTCGAAGAAGAGGTCAAGAAAGTTAAATCCGTTCACCGGTCCCTAGTGTTATCATTGTCCCCGTTCTTTAATTTCTTTTCTTTCCTTTCTGTGTCTGGTTTCTTTACCTTCATTTTACTTATTGAGGATCTGTTGATTGATCTTGTCCTTCAGTCTTTATATGTCTTTACTGATCCTTTTTGAAATTCCTGTTGAAAACATTGTGAATAATTAGGAAAAGACCCACAACGCTTTTGTACAAATGTGAAAGATAATTTAGTAGCAAATAATGAATCTTGAATCTAATTCTAGCCTTGTTTCTCATTTCTTTCAGGCATAATTTCCTTTTTCACTTGCCACATCATTCACTCAAACAGGTGAACTTTACTAAAAATGAAGAAATTCTTTCTAAACATCTGTTTTCTCTTCTTGTCAAAAGTTGTGTTTGTTATGAGTGAAACCAGTTGGATTCCTGACGGATACTGCACATCCTCTGACCGGGTCTCCTCCTACGTGTCTGTAGGAAGAATGACGAAAGTATCATGTGCCATTAAGTGCAGGTGGCAGGGGTGTTTCTGTCCTAAGTTCACAGGTAGGTGGATCAAGAATCTTTCATCACAAATAGAACCCCATTTTAAACTATTTATTTTGATTATAATCAAATTTACTTCAAATTAGATCAGGACCTACATCAAAATCTTCCTCGTCCTCCTGGATTGCTTGTCTCATTTTACTCGTCTCATTTATCCTTTTTAGCTTAACTTAGGTTAGTTTATCTTTACGCACATCCACATCGTATCCAACAGCCAAGTTTATTATCAAGGATCACTTCAAAAAGCCATGGTGGCTCAAAATCTGATCTTTTGAAGTTTCTGACACGTCAAAACCCTCTCACACTTTCCATAACCCACTCTGACCTTTAGTCATTTCACACAAAGCTTAGCCAAAGGAAACCTCGTTATAAAAACTCTCCACCAAATTTGTAAACATCTACACAAACAGGGCAATTCATTTTAACCTCCCTATTTATTTCATTATTTTTGTACACAAAAGCAATTACTGCACTACTCTAATAAACTCTTACTCTCCCATACTGGCAGGATCGATACCTCGACATTCAACTCTACTTAATCAGCTTCTTCAAACATTACCTAATACTTCACTTCTGATATTTTCCTCAACAGGCGATTTCAATTCTTCATTTCTTTACGATCCAACTGGTGAGCGCCCTCTGTATACACCCCAAACCACTCACATCCACATTCAGCTTCGGATATGAAACCTCTCCTTTATCTAAGGATATAAATTTGGTCAACAGACGGAGAATGTCATTTGGGAGGAATTGGCACAGTTGCTTATCGGGGGAACGAGGCAACATTCCGTCGCTTCCGAGCCAAAGTTTCAACGGAAGATGTCGCTTACCAAAAACCAGCAAAGAGGTCGGTAATCCTTCATAAACCCAAATCTTCTTTCAGATTCATTCCATTCAAAATAATCTCCTCAGTTACATAAATCTGTGTTTTGAGTGGCGTAGTATTAGTGTGTGACAGCATGTTCAAAAGCGATTATTACGGGCTAGTGCAAAACATTCTTTACAAATGGCTCCAAATTACACAAAATAAGGTACTCACAGTCATCCGAGGATGACAAAAAACACACCAATCCCACACCTCCATGCTAAAAACAACATATTCCCAACCAAAGTACACATAGATATTATAGTAACCCAATACTTCTGGATTTTAAGGTTAATACTCATTATTCATCGCTCTTAAATCCCTTTGGATCTCGCTGGAATCGAACCCAAAACCTTCATTTAATTAAAAAACCTTCTCAATTTCTTAATCAACTTCCATTAATTTAATTGTTCAAAATTCAACCCTATTTCCTCCTTGAATGGACAGGACCCGAATCTGTACAAGTCCTGTCTTTGTCCACAGGACTTGACCCCTTTCCTTTGTCTTGGCTCGAAGGGTTGCTTAAATAATACTTCCTGGAGTTCTGTCATAACAATTCCCACCTTTTCTCAATCCATCAACTTCCAACAATCTCTATTCTCTCTCTCTCTCTCTTAATTTTGGGTACACCCATAATGAAGGGCTTAGATAGAGATTGACATTCTACGATTGAATAAAACCAGTTGATTTGGGTTTTAAAGCCACTTAATTAATACTGATGCCCGCAGGGGGGTACCCTGTTGAGCATTTTACACTGGGTACCCGGGGTAGCTGTACCTCAGAACGGCCCGAGGGAAAATTAGGAAAGCCCTGTCACTCGGTTGACCTGAACTCTCTGATGGCACCGGGAAAAAGTTGTTGGTGCGCTTTTCCCTCCCTCCCTCCATCCCTCCCTCCCTTCCTCTCAGCGCTAATTTAGCTTTATTTATTAGTTTTAGTTGTTATTATTATTTTTCATATTATAATATATTTTTATAAATTATTTATTATTATTATTTTGTATGTTTATTATTATCGAGTATTATTACTATTTATCCTAAGTATTTTTTATTATTATTATATTTATTTTGGCTAAACCCTAAACCTTTTCTCCCTGCGTTTATACCAGGAGGACTGTTCCCAGGAGGACTGTTACCAGGAGGACTGTTATACCAGAGAGTTCGGTCTGGTAGCCATGGTGCCTTGGTCGACTGCATGCGATCCCGGGGTCACATAGCACCAGGGTATGATAATAATAGATGATCACCCACCCAACTCTTTAGGGGACCCGCCCATCTCAACTTCTCTCTATTAGATACTCGCCTACCCGCTTCCAAACTTACCCTCTATCCACAGATGCTCTGTCTACGGGACGCACTTTCGTCCTCTTATAGGTTCTTAGTCGAGGGGCAGTGTATACCCCGAGGTCACTACCTTCTGTCAGGACCGAAAACCCCCTGGCTAAGGCAAGTATTGGGCACGAGGTGTGTTGGGCCGTCGACTCTGCTCATCCTCTTCCAGTACCCAGAGAAGGTGGCCACGCTTCTTACCCTCTTCCAGTACACAGAGAAGGTGGTGACGCTTCTCATCCTCTTCCAGTACACAGAGAAGGTGGCGACGCTTCTCACTCTCTTCCAGTACACAGAGAAGGTGGCGACGCCGGCTTCATTCTTTATGGTTAAAACTCGAGGACAATTTCACCTGAAGGGCGCACCCCAACAACGAAGGACCCCTGGACTGAGTATGTGTAAATGTGCTCATTATATAATTTCGTGATCCAATGGAGACTTTTTTATTCACCTCCCGAGGCATAAAGACGCCATGGTGTCACCTTTCTATGCATTTAAATAATTATTATCATGGCGATAACAGAAAGAAATAGCGGGCGAGCCCAAGCGCATTGATATCCGCATTCAAGCGCGGCCTCTCCCTCCCTTGGTGTCGTGGAGGATGAGGGAAACTGAGACAACGCTTAGACCGATGGAGGGGGAGGGGGTCTCTCATCACTTATATGCGATGAAGGGGATTCCTCGTTGCCATTTTTGGAGCCATCTCCGGGCAGCTCCACCTCAGAAACGGAGGTGCCCACCACCTTTCTTTGAGGTTCCTCCGATCCTCTTCTACCAGAGATTAGGTTTCCTCCTCTCCCGAATATACGGGGGTGGTGGCTTTCCCCTCACCCACTTCTTTGGAGCGAAGGACACCTCTCATTGGCTCTGTAAGTTCCACTCCTCGTCGGACGTCTGCTCTAAGTTGAAAAGGCCGTTTGCGAGACATTCCTTAGGTATTTTTCTTCCTAAGAAGGATTATGATACAGCATGGTAATAAGGCTTCGTGGAGAATCAATACGATGAAAGCTAAGGGACGCCTTATAGTCTTTACTTCTGAGTTTCTAATAAGTCTCTGATTCCACGAAGTGTGCGGGAGCCCTATCCATTCCAATGGAGCAGAAAGATGATGTCCCTCATAGAAGTACCCTCAGTGACACAGTCTTTGCCCTGAGAATCAACGGTATCACCTCCCTGATACCGGAAGATTTTACAGCTCCACTATACGTAGACATCCTATCTATATCCTTTGATGTGGGTCAGATGCCAACTCAGGAGCGTCGACTCTACGAGCGTTGAATTGCATCTCTCGCCATCCCGAGCCGCGGAGGTTTATGAAGCGGTGGATTCACACTGTTTGTTTCCTTGGTCTTGTTTTCGAAAGACGCCTCACCCAAGAGGTTCATATTCGCAGTCTTAGGGTCTCTTTTACCGGCTCTAGGGACATTCTTCGTTCCATGACCTTCAGCACCTGGAGTACTTATAGGGCTACTTCCTTACCTTTAAATCAACCCTTGGTTCGTTAGAAACTTGACTACGGATGCGAGTCTAATGCAACCGCAGACGATCTTGTATTGCGGAAGTTGGACTCGATTCAATAGGCCGGTCTCTGCCTGGCGATCGGTGTCTCCTGTACACTGATAATTAAGATCCCTGCAAGCCCGGCGCCTCCCTTATTCATTATCAGCTCTCACCGCAACCACATCCGATCTGGACGGTGACTAGGCTGCCGAGAGACCCCACTCTTACGCTAAGCCTTTGGGTTTAGGATTAAGAACCTCCTTCGAGAGTTTGGTTCAACTCTCGTGACGTTAGCCCATTTTTTTTTTTCCCACGATCCTACCCGGGGGGGTAACACTTTTGGTTATTTGTTGTCACGCCTCTGTTCTCAAATCTTACCCAACACGTGGAATATTGCGTTAGATCTTATGGAGCAGAGTTCTTTTCACGCTGAATTCGTGATAGTGGACTCGGACGTCAACATTTCCAAGGGGTGGGTCGAACTTTCATGCCGTATCCCATCTAGGAGAAGTCAGCGGATCTGTATCAGGTGGTACGTCTGCCTTCACGGTGAGCTGGTACCAATGAATGACTCAGTACGGGGGATAAGGCATCGTGTCCATTTCGGACAAGGGATTATGTTCCTTAGCGACTCACAAAGCGTCCTGAGTGATCTTTTGATGGGCACTTATAAGAGTCACCCGTGATTATCACTAGACAAACAAGTGCGCGGTCCAGGGAAGTTTCCCCAAAACCAGGAGCACGTTTAAGAATTCTCGTCAAGGCTGCTCGGAACTTCTGAGCGGGAACTTGAAGTGATGACGGTTCTCCAAAAACAATAGGAGGGCGACGGGCGGTAACTTCCTGCCCGGGGGAGAGTATTTCGGCCACACGAAATAAGGGGCGAACGAAGGAGGGCTTCGACAGGAGTTGATGAGAGAAGTCCGGAAAATAACTCGGTGGCGAGCGTTAAGTGTAATTACCTCCTTGGCTGGGGCTAATTCAAAATACACAAAATAGTTCAGCTGTCACTTTGCTTTGTTGTTAGCACCTTACTTAGAACGATGGGGAATCTTCTAAGGGCCGGGCGAGACTTCTCAACTCTGTGTCTCATCATGGGAGTCGAGCGCTATTTAGGTCCGAGGCTGTCCCCGGGGTCGGGGTGCGGTAAGCGGGAAACAGCTCTACTCTCGAATGGCCTTGAATCTTCTTGCAGAGGCTATTCTGCCCGTGTAAAAGTAAATTGCGGTTACCACGGTTCGAGGCTACCGCTTGTGGAAGGAGGGATGGGGGGTTACGCTTACCAATTTAGGCCTCACCGGGGCTTCTGCAGCGCATGGAAGTTTCGTCTTCTCAAGAGATTCCACGTGGGGTTCCCTCACACTCTAGATCGTCAACGTATCCTTCGGAAATGGACGACGTCATCCAGGATATTTTTAGCCGCCTACCAAACGTCATCCCAATGGCAACAATGACAACAACGTAGGCAACAAGAACAGAGACGCAAACGATGACAACGGGAGGAAAGGCACCCAGGAAGAGAAGTGCATAGAGTGGGTAAATCTCGGTATGGACCTACTCGCACCGAACAACGCTTTAGGCGACTTAGACTCACTTCTGGATGTGAAAATACTGGACCCTTTTAACACCGTTACTCCTGTTAACCTCAAGTCCACCCAAAAAGAAGGCGTCAGGATTTACCTGAAGAGATCCTACCGACACTTGGCACCGTCATCTCTGGTGGTTCTCCCTCTCGTCAACCACCTAGTCGACAAAGGAACCGCAGAAGGAAGCGACCAGATAAGTTGTGCCCATAGGATCTTTGGGATTCCAAAGCCAAACGGTTCCGCAAGAATCGAGGACATGTAGCCGCTGGCAGAGGCTTACACGCCGCCACATTTCCATCTCCCCTCGGTACGCAAGGTATTTCTAAAATGTGAGTCCAGGGATAATGCTATTAAGATCTATTTGAAAGATGGCTTCTACCATGTAAAATTAGACCACAGGGCCAGTCACGCCTTCGGCTTCACTACTTCAGGAAGGAAATTTAGATTTCAGTGCCTGCTGATGGGCTTTGCAGGCTCGCCCTACATTGTGCAGATGTGTCTCGCCTCCTGCATCATCAAATGGGAAAAAGGGCGAGCTGTAATACCCACACCTATCTCGATGATATCCTGGTAGGATCTGTCCCTTCTCTGAAACGGGGCCTGGCAATTATCAAGAACAGCTCCATCAACACAAACCTGAGCAAAGACATACTTCGCCCCTGCATCTGTGTTAGCCGCTTAGGCCTCAAGATCGACCTGACCCGTGAAATTACCCGTCTCGCACCGGAGCTCCACAGAAAGGCAACAGAGGCCCTACGGCATATCAATGACAACCCAGAGCCCAGAAAATGTTGGATGCGTTTCGGTGATATCATCATCTTCATTGCCCCCATCATCAAACTCCCCTTTGTATGGATCCAGCTCTGCTTCGACCAGATGGAGTTTTACCAACCCCACAGACTAC
Source organism: Ceratothoa steindachneri (assembly GCA_963969495.1). Lineage (NCBI taxonomy): Eukaryota > Metazoa > Arthropoda > Malacostraca > Isopoda > Cymothoidae > Ceratothoa > Ceratothoa steindachneri. The sequence goes on along the minus strand of OZ018334.1, from coordinate 101,327,545 downwards.
ATCCTATTTCTGGATTCATCTCTCACAAATGGTTCCACTGGCGGAGAAGAAACGCTTCAAAACTTACCGCTTCCACGGACGCTTGTCCTTCGGTTATTAGGAGCTCCATCCCAGGGTTCTCTATGGCAAGCCCTTGCGAACACTTGAACCCCAACATTTTCGAGCTCGAGTCAAACGCCCTCGACACAACATTGAGGTTGTTCCCCAGGGCGCGCCTATATTTATACAACCTTCGAGCGATCTCTTAGAGGAAAATTACCACCGGCAATTCTCCTTCGTTTTCCACAGGCTCCATTTCCACCTTCACCAGGACATGTCGGTCCACAAGCCTGAATATCCCCTTCGTCAGGTCTAAACGTATCCTGGCGGACCGGGTTTCCTGTACGTTCGAAAAATTACATATGGCCACGCGAGACGGGCGGAGGACGAGATTATCTGGTGTTTGGTTCGTGGACATGTGGGAATTAATCCAAATAAGCGAAATGATGAGGTGACCATAGATTTCCAGAGGATTGGGCGACCATAGCAGCGTTTCACTCTTCTTTACACTCATACATGGCAGGAATCTGGCCAGCCATCTGGGAGATGGCCCAGGGAAACTGAAATTGCTTGCCATTGCACCTCTACTGTTCGCATGACCTGTCCCCTAATGCTGCAGCGGCTTTATGTGGGCTTCTGTCGTAATCGAACTGAGCACAATCGTGAGACTCATCGCCATTTGAGAGAGCGCTCTCTTATTGAGATGATTGCTTTGTCCCACGGACTATTCGGCACATTCTTGTTCAAGGTCCCAGTCTTTGTGGTCTTTGCGCACATTAACTCTCCAGTTACCAAGACTAGCGGGGTTGCTACTGCTTGCCGTTGTAGTTGGGACGAGTTCGTACACACCGACTTACTGAATATCTGAATTTTTGAAGGAGTCTGGCCTCCTACCATTTATTTGTCTCTCTTTGATGTTGGTCAAATTTTCCCGTGCCTAGGCATGATTAAAACTTGTTTTTTTTTTAATTTATTTGTCTTTGTTTTATTGTTTTTTTTGGTTTAGTTTATATTTTGTCATTTTAAAATAGCCCAGCTCTAGGCTAAAATTTTAATTACAGCGAATTATGCCCTTGAGAGTAGGCGCCAGATGGGCGCGCTAATAAATTAAGTTGAGATCTCAGGAGGCTCAAGGTGAAAGACGTTAACAAAGTTAATATTACTCTCCTTAGATTCTTCTCTTGATTAACCTTCGATGATTAAAAATACAATCATGTCTAAAATATTCATTTTTATAATAGAATAATTAATTATTTTTAGCATAATCACTTGCGATTAAAATGCAGATTAACGTAATTCAGAGTCTTTTGAATGGTCCCAGGATTGGTCCGAGACACCGCACTAGTGGTAGAGTTTGGTTGGATCTAATTCATTAATATAATTAATTGCAGTAAGATAAGTCATGAAATGGTCTATTCGAGCATGGGTGTAGATGGAAATTTTAGTACCATGTTCCATAGTCTACCTAATTCTGGACCCAACCAGTGGTGGATGGTCAACTTAGAAAAGATTTTTCTGGTAGCAAAGATCCGCATAACAGTGCGAAGCAGGTGGTTGAATCGCATTGGAGATGTGAAGGTTGGTAAACTTTTTTGGTTCCTTTCTAGTGAAATTCAAGCCTTTAAACACGTATGAATGCATGAAAGAAGGCTTTAAGCCACTGGAGTTAGGGCATCAAAGTGCTTCATTGCGTCTCACCTGGGGGAAAAAGCATCGGGTCTTCATTAATCATAATTATTGAACCTGAAAGAAAATTCAAGAGTTTCCAAAGGTCAAAGCAGACCAAAAATATTCATGTTTATTAATCTTATAACCTTGTCTATTGCGTTCGCAGGACAGAAACATTCGCGTGTGATTTAGTGGTCCCCTTTTCGGGTTTAGTTGCTTTTAATGACACCAGCAAAGGGCTTTTTAGGTATTTCATCCCCCCATAGAAGATCGCCCCCGTGAGAAGCTCACGAAATGGCGGGAATATTCGATGCTTCATTTAAGATTTAAATATTGTCTAAAATAAACAAATAACAAACGGATATTTTAGTTATTTTTATATGTTTTTTTTTTTATTTGTCAGTGTTAAATCCCTAATAACTCACAGTATCCAAGTGCAATCATTAATTGGCTGCTATTGTTCATTTTTCTGTATTTTGTCTCTGTCTCTCCGCCCGATGTTGACAAATTGGATCAACTTGAGTTTGCCGAACAAAAAGGACCTGTCCCTCAAGCAACAGTGAAATATAGAATTGTAGGGTGGAAGTGTGCAAGATGGATAGTCATTGAAGCACAAAGAGACGGTATATTAGAGTTCAAGAGCCTCGAAGTGTATCCTCTCTATTAGAGATGAACAATCTTCAAACTTCTAATTACAGACCGCGATGGATTGATATTTGGAGCACCAAATTACGGAAAGCACTGATGTTTCTACACTGAAAAGAGACCTCTTTTATTTGTTTAAGATTCTGCTAAGACCACTAATCTTTAGGTCATCTCTTTATTTGTGACTTAACAATGACTTATAAACAAACACTTAAGAAGCGACCATTAAGATACTTTCTTCCTTTTTATGATTCTTCTTTTGTCTATTCTTGAACTTGCTGAGTTGCCGAGAGAGAGGGGTTCGTCTACCCTTTAAGTCCTATTAAACTACACAGGAGCAAAATAAGTTAATCATTCGAGTGTTACACAAAAGTTAGTTAATTAATTTGTTAATTTTCAATAATCAGCATTTCAAAGCGAAATATTAATTGAGCAACTGATGCATGTGTAATTTTCTTTAGATACGAACTATTTTTCGAAATCACAGATTAATAGGAAAACTATTTTCACTGGTCATAATAATATTACACCTGTTAAAATGACATTGATCTTTACTATTGCACATTGGTTTAGATTAGCTTAGCTAGCAGTTACGTAACCTGAACTTTAGTTCATCACAAATAAAAGTGTGAAGGTAGTTATCCTTGACGAGGAAAAGGGAAGAGGAGACGTCTTGTAGAGTATGAGAGTGATGGGTGAGGACGAATTTAGGAGCAGGTCAAAGGGAATGCGATATCTAGTGAGAGAAGGTGCAGGCGCAGTATTGAGCCGTCTGTAGGATCACCGGAGAAGACGCTGGGCTGTGTGCAGCCCTCGTTAGCTGAGGAACTCACGATAGATCCTCGCCATGTTAAACTTAACATGTCTGCTGTGTCAGCAGACTCGCTATTCCATAGCAAGTTAATTTGACGCACCTTGATTACTGCGACCATTATGGATGCCCTCAGGTATGTGGTACTTAAGAGAATCTAAGGACCTCTATACTTAAACATATCAAGTTTGAAAAACATTTTGCTCCAACTCAGTGGTATTATTGTCATCAAATGTGTAGAAATGGTGGACAATGAAGTCACGATGAGGGAATTAAAATATAAACTGAGCTAAACTACTTTATTTGGTGGTCATTAAAATTGAATTAAAATTCAAGGTATTTAATTTAACCGACAATAAAATGCTAAAGCCAATGAGGGAATAGTAGATGTAGAAGAGTTAAGGAAGTAAAAATGTGGGGATGGTTCTCATCGCAATTAATATTGACAGGGTATTATTGGGAGCTCTATGGAACAGGTGGCACTCGACTCTTCCAAATCTGCATCCCTTCCCTCCAAAGTCAGTTCTTCGCCCCCTAATTTTTGGAAGACAGGGATCTTGGTGCCATAGTGGGAAAAGACTTCAATTTGCACAATTTTGCATCCAAGCGTGTTCATTTTATGCAGCTATCTCTCCGTCAGCCCACGGGAATAAATATAGTGCTAGAAATAACGACAGTGCCGCCGACTATGAGCAGAAAACAGATGAATAGTAAGGAATGGTGCGTCTGGTAGCGGAAATTGTTAGAAGGGAAGATTTTTGTTTGTTCTTACGGTTATTTTTTGGCAAGATTTGGTAATACGAACAAGTTCTTGATGTCCTTTCACAATGTCGGCCATGCAAAGTGTTTACCGATGATTTAGTGGCTCAGGTACCAAAGGGGGCCATCTATGTTAAAGCTTAAAAGTCTTTTTTCGCAATACTGTCGGAATGAGCACTCTTATTCTTCCTTAAGCAGTTAGATAATGTAAACACGGTCTAGTGAAAATTATCTTTATTTACATTATCCCTTAAGAACTCTCCCCGGTTGTCCAAGTCAAGTGGCTGCAACTGACGTGTGAGGCTGGCGCTTCGTCCAAAAACTACCACAAACCACAATTCATAGTTTTCTGATGCGTGAAAAGACTAAATCGGATCTGAGAGAGTTGGTGCTCCCTCCTGTGTGAGATGCTGTGATTTATTATCAATGGTGTGTAAGATAAACTTCATAATCTCCTTTCTCACACTCCTTCCTCACAGTGAGGAATTCAAGTTAGCAACCCCCCTAAATTTTATCCTGGATCCGCCACTGTAATAAACTAGTAGTATCACTATTCGAAAGCCTAGTATTAGGTTCGAATTGATACGCGATTGCCAGACGTCGCCACGAGTTTTAATCTTCATTGTTTTTATGCGAGGTTTCACACCAATAGAATAAGCCGAGCGCCAATTAAATCAATCCTATTTTCTTTAATAACATCCAATTTTAATAGAGAGGAAAAAGAGGTTTAAAATGAGATAGAATAGAATAGGACGCGATGCCAATTGACACCCGAGACTCTGTATTCCAGAGACTCCTTTTGGCCTCGTTGAGGGCGGCACGCACGTTGGTTGTTTGTATGGGCAAAATATTGGGTTGAAAGCACTTGTTGGTCACGTCAAGTGTCGTCGCTTTTAGCAATTAAACACAAGATGGAAAAGTAAAAAAGCTTTCGATCAGGATCAAAGACTAAGAAAAAAGAATAATAAACCACCGAAGGCATCTCAGATTCCATCACAACCACAAAAACTCACTGCGAGTACCTATATATTTAGAGAAAAGGGGAACCGGCTCCCCCTCAGGTGCTAAAAAATGCCCACAAGCGAAAAGATAAATCCTATCAAAATTAGCAGTGGCACTGGACTCCCCCGAGGGATTCGAACCCATGCAGCACTCAGAGCAAGATCGAGAGAAACTGCTCCTTAAGACGACCACCGAAGAAGCTGAATGTGGAGCCAATCGGGCGTCGAGAAATCAGTTCTGCAGACCCATCGACCCATTGATGGGGGAAAGAATCTCAGAACATATTAAGGACGAAGTGGAACACCAACAAGCTGGAAACAGTGCTCAAATTCGGACAGCCAATGATGGGGCAAAGAACCCCCGAACCTATTAAGGACGAAGTGAAGCACTAACAAGAATGGGGGACGATGGAAAAAGGGCTTAAATTCGGACAGTCAGCGATGACCATCAAATTCATTTTGAAATGGCAACGAAAACATTAACAAGGGGCCTCCTGGCCTTCACCTTGAGGGCGTCTCCAGACTAGAGAGTAAAGGAGGACTTCTTGCGTGTGAAGACGTGCATGAATGATGGACATGAGACTGCCCCCAAGGGCAAACACACTGTTCTGAGTGCGACCATCGCAATCGTATCCTATCTCCTGCCCAAAGGAGCAGAAAAAAGTATAAATTGCGGCGGTGCTCACAAGGAAATGTCCAAAAAAGAAGGAGACAATAAAAATATATAAAAGAAAGAACCACTCAAACCATAAGGAGCAATACCACCTAGGCTAGTGCAACGCGAATCTCCAAGGAATCAGCAGCAGTAGCAAAGAACCACAACAATTACAAGTGAATAGCAGCCAGAGCTTGGAAGTAATGGCTGCGCACGCGGGCAACTTGGCCAAACCAGGGACAATACAATGAGGTTCTCCGTAGATATGGTACCAGCAGGGATCTTTGAAAGAAGCAACACCCGAGTACAAAAAAGAGGAAACTACCGAGAAAAAGAGAAAGGTACGATTACGAAGATGATCAGGAACTCAATAGGATAGTGGAAGTCATCAGTTATCAGCCATCAAAAAATCACCAAACTCAGAGGAAGAAGATACAGATAGCGAATATGAAGACAAAGGAAAAGAAATGAAGCAATAATAAATTTGGAAGTCGTAACAACAAAACAGAACAAATTCCAAAAAGACTCGAACAACCAAGATGCCATACTTTATGGCATCAAAGAAGGAAAGTACTAATGGCAATATTCGTCACACCACAATGAAGAAGAAATCGAAAATCTTCCGTTTGAGGCGAAGATCAAAATGGCAAGGTCATTAAAAGGATGGAATTTAATAGACTTTGGTGAGGATGAAACATGAAAGATTAAAAAGGAAATAAACCCCCGCTGAAATAAATAAGTGTAAATGAATGAATGAAAGTGAATAGACGGAATTACAAAGAATTTGACGCGTGTGAAAATCTTCTAAAGAGAACGGAAGATAAACGAAGGAGGGGAGGGAGAGGAGAGAAGAGAAAGCGTCTTAGCTAAATTCGAGGGTTGGAAGAAGCGCTCCCTTTGATCTTCAGCCACTAACTCCCACGGACCCTTAGAAAGGGTTCAGCTTAAACGAGAGGGGATGTAAAAGGCTCTCCCCACCCCCAAATAGATTACCCCGGTATAACCCCCCCCCCCATACGGTTTTGATCGTGTTGCCAAACTATGGTGGCCTACAATTCCAGACCCCCTCAAAAAAGGGGGAGGAATATAAGGAGTGTATGCATGGAGCGAGAAACGTGGTATCACTGCCCATCAGGGTACTGCAAAATACCGCCTCCAAACCAGTATCACCCAGATGACCTTCGGGGGGGACTGGTAAAGCTATTCGAAACCCCCAAGGAATTCGTAGACATGTGCCACTCTGGACAAGATCGTGAAAGATTACTCACAAGGACAAGATCGTGAAAGATTACTCACAAGAACAAGATCGTGAAAGAGTACTCACAAAGACAAGATCGTGAAAGAGTACTCTCAAAGAGGACCACCGAATTAGTCCAAAAATAAATCTGGAGCCAACCGTGGCCCCAGAAATGAGCGCACAAATGGCGCTTGTCTGCATCCAACTCGATCCAATCATCGGCGGATTTGCTCCGGCAGAAATTAAGGAAGAATTGGAGGACCGAATGGGAAGAGAATAAAGAATAAATGAAAAGAATAAATGAAGAAATAAAGAAAAAGGAGACCACAAAAGAGAACATGAAGACTCGACCAACTAAGATGCCATACTCGATGGCATCGAAGAAGGAAAGTACAAATGGCAATATTCGTCATGAAATCGAAAATCTTCCGTTCGAGGGGAAGATCAGAATGGCAAGTCATTAAAAAGGTGGAATTTAATAGAGCGGAAAACATTAAATGAATAATTAAAAAGGAAACAAAGACGTTAATAAACCCAAAGTGCGAAAGGGAATAGCCAGATCTACAAAGCATTTGGCATCTGTGAAAATCTTATCGAATTTTAACCGAACGGAGATGAACGAAAGAGGGGAGTGGAACGGAGGAGGGGAGAGAAAAGGAGATTAAAGAAGGAAGGGAGAGAAAAGGAGATGAACGAAGGAGGGAGGAGGAGAGGAAGCGTCTTAACTAAATTCGAAGAAGAGTTTTAATTTGAAAAGTGGTTTCTCTTTGACCATCCCCCCTCCCCCCCCACCCCATCCCTTCTTACTCTTCCCCCGCCACAACTCATGCTGTCTGTCCCAACCGCCCTTGGCCCCGAACCCACAACCTCCTCTAGTCCCTATACCCCCACCCTCCACACCTAAGATAACAAAATCCTAAGATGAATAAAGATCAAGTCCGCCCTCTGTGCAGACGGCCATGACCTCATTAGCTGGGTTTGACGCCTCGAACGAAATGGCAATTTGGGTACGAACCTTTTTCGTGGTCTGAGCCGTGTATCTTAATCCGGGGTCGGAAATTTATCAGGAGTCAGATTTAGGCAATATATAATAGTAATAAAGAAAGGAAGAACATAAAGAATAAGAAAAGGAGAATGCAAAAAGCTAATCAATATCGTCTATGAGGCAGCTCCTGCTCCCATCCCCCGGTTCAATTCCAGCTGCCATCCATCCTCATCCATTAATCTAGCCAATCTATTCCTAAACTCCCCAAGAAAGAAGCTTCTAGCAAATGACTAGCGAGTCTCTTCCATCCATTAATCACTTAAATTGTAAACCAATTTCTACACATCTCTTTTCCTAAACCTAAACTTGTCCAACTTGAACCCACTGCTACGTGTCGTATCCTCTTTAATAAAAATAAGAACCTTTCCCACGTGTCTCTCCTATTTTACCCCCTTGAAGACTTCACCCCAGTCCTCCTCAAACTCTTCTGCTTTAGGAAGATTTAGTCTCCATAATTAGAATATTCTCAAGTGTAAATAATGAAAGAAAATACACATTTAACATCTTGGCCATTGCATCACTTTAATTTCTCTTTGCTACCCTAATTACCTTTTATGTCTCAAGTTATAAATGCCTTAATTGGCCCTTGCCATTTTTTATTTTCCTATCAATGCCCTTTTCCTCGGTTGAGGTAGGAAAATTGCACACAACCACATCGTCTCTCAAAGGAAAAACACAAATGTTCTTACCTTATATTTCAGCCACAACACTTCTCTGTGAATTACACAAACCAATTTCACTCTATAACAAAAGAAGATGATGATGATGAGCAAAGAAGGAGAAGGACTAAGATTATGTTGCCCTCCATCCTTCAACTGCTCCATTCCATCCTTCAGCTGCTCCATTTCATCCTTCAACTGCTCCATTCCATCCTTCAGCTGCTCCATTCCATCCTTCAACTGCTCCATTCCATCCTTCAACTGCTCCATTCCATTCTTCAGCTGCTCCATTCAATCCTTCAACTGCTCAATTCCATCCTTCAACTGCTCCATTCCATCCTTCAGCTGTTCCATTCCATCCTTCAGCTGCTCCATTCCATCCTTCAGCTGCTCCATTCCGTCCTTCAACTGCTCCATTCCACGAGATTAAATCGAAAATTCCGTTTCAATAGATTAAAAAAAGCTTGGGCGTTAATCCAGCCAAAAGGATTAGATCTCTAATCCTTTTGGCTGGATCAGTGTTCTTTTTTTGTCAATTTGGAACGAATGGATTTAATCCTTCAATGGAAAATGGAGAGACTCAAAGATGACCTGGATTTCACAATTTAGGATCACATCCTCCCCGACGAGAAACAGGGTGGTCAAAAATTCGTGTGTGGCAGACAATGGATCATTAACGCACACTCTTCCTCACTCATACACGCTCCCTTCCACATACATCTGCACAATTCGGAAATTTAGTCTTTATTAAATAAATTGAAGATTAACGGATTTGGGATTATAAGACCGAGTACCGACGTTCCTTTTTGAGCTCCTAGTCGCTCCTTTCCTCGCCCCTGGAGCTCAGAGTCGCAAGGAATTCGTCGGAGCTTCGAGAACTTTAACCCATGTTCACCTTCTCTTTTTCACCCAACCCCCCAAATTGGGGTCTTTCTTCACTTTTCCCACGGGGGAATCTTCAGCTTCATGGTTAAATCATCTCTATCTACCTCCCCCCCGCCCCTCAATCCCTCTGAGTTCTGCCATACACTGTGCCTTAATTGGAGAGGTGTGATCGGGCACCCTTGGTGGGAGGGGCGGGGGCCTAGACCTTACACCCCGGGGGCCTGTCCAAGACAACGGAGGGAGAATTCCCCCTCCCCCCTCCTGAGAGGCTCCGACCCCGGGTCCAGAACCCCGAATCTTCGATCTAAACGCACTGAAGAGGGAGGGGGGACTTCCCACCACGACAAATGAATTCCATCTTTCTCTCCAGAAGAAAGAAAAGAGGGGAAGGCAGCCCCTCCCCCTGGACGGAACCCACCGGCGCATCCCACCGAGGACAACAACCAGCACCAATAAGCCAGGAGGTAACAGCGGCGCTAAACTCATCAATGAGCGCCTCCAACATTAACAACCAGCGTGCCCTCGTACCCGCATGCCCCACACGGAGGAAAAAGAAAAGGTAAAAAGAGCCCATAAAAATTGCTTCTTAAGCCTAGTCAACAAAACAACCAGTGACACAGGGGAATGCGAGGAGCCCAGACGTTGACCTCCCCCCATGAGTTAATATGGCGAAACCGAGATCATACGGGGGTCCTCAAACCCCTGCTTAAATATCAAGGGGTTTGAGCTACGCCCCCCCCCCACCCGGAAATGAACACAAAAACTTTTCCCAGGTTGGACACACGAACGATGAGGTAACTGCTACGCCCGTGGCAATCGAAGGAGGGAAAAAATCGATAAAATCAGAGGGGATTTCTCCAAGAAGAGGAGGGAACCCACTCCGTCTCGCCTAAGAAATCTCCCCCCCCCCCCAGGAAAGAAGAAGAAACGACTCATCCCAGCCTCGCAATCCTCCCTATTGGAGGGAACTAAGAAAAAAATAAGATCTCTTAACAAAGAGTTACAGTGAGTACTTTTACAAACACGGGTAATACTTCAGATTCGGGGCGCACGGTAGATGGCGCTGTTAGTCGGCTACAATTATGACGTCAGACGGTAGCGTCAGATGTGACAATCACTGCGTTGTATTTGTTTGTTGTTTTGAGGATTTGTAACTTTTAGTCTATTATTTACTAAATATCTGCGCTCTGCTCGTTTATAGTTTTTTTTCTAAGTTAGGTAAGGTTTCTTGATGTCTTTTATTGTTTTTTGTTTTGTTTTCGTATTTTTTGTTTGCTGCGAACGATAACAGCTTCTTCCTGGCAACATCGTAGCTTATAAATAGGACCCGTTTTGCAAATGTTTTTCTTTCGTTATTGTGTTTTCGTGCTTTCCATATGCTTCTTTGTTATTTGAATTCGGCTTTACTTTGTATGATCGCGAAAACCTTTAAGATTATTTAGAGGCGCATAAACAAATCAAGAAACCTATAAAAGTAAGAATTGTTTGTTATTAGGTTAGGTTTTTCTGCCAGTAAAAAGCTGCTGGGGAGAAAAAAAACCCAGTAAATTCAAGGGGACTGCTGGTGGGGGAGATATCACTGTAGGGAGACCACCCTGCGATGATCCTGAGTTTCAATCAATTGGGGGGGGTCTGGGGGGCGCAGCCCCCCAGTATATACTCATATACAAAAAAATATAACGCCGTGATTGTTCACATCTGATGCTACCGTCTGACGTCATAAGAGATATATTGTAGCACAAAATTGTAGCTGACTAACAGCGCCATCTACTGTGCGCCCCGAATCTGAAGTGTTACCCAAACACGAGTACAAATAACGAGGTTAATGGTGGTGAAGAGCACAAAACACAGGCCCTTGTGGCCCTTGTCATCCGTGAAATTAGGTTAAAAGGAGAGTAGAGAAGGGCGGAGGACCCTCATCTTTTTTACAATTTACAGAATTCATTTATATACAGACATGTTTGGAGTTTATAGTAATTTGTTGTATTATTATTATTATTTTATTTTGTTTTGGGCTACATTCTTTAAGTTGACAGATTGATTCTATTCCCTTTTTCTATTCTATCTATCACATTTGGAATTTCCAGATTGATTACTATATTTTACACGTTATCATCCTGTTTTCTTCGTAATTACTTTCGGCAATACTTCCGTTTAGGGGCGCACGAGAGGGGGCGCTGTTTATTCACTTATTAATTTGGTTATGCAATTATTTAAATTATTAATTTGTTTAATTGATAATTTTAAATGCATCCATTTTTTTACACCATATCTATTAACTTTTACCATTTTCTTTCACTTGTGTTAGTTTTGGAGGTAGTTTAATTGCCCCGACCAGACATACTAGTACCAAACTATCTTAACCTTAAGGAACCTGGCAAAGTGTACCGTCGTATTATAGGTATTAATGCATCTCCCGAACGGTCCATCCTAAACAAATTCTCTTTAGGTCCTCGTTCCATGCCCCTAAATGCCCAAACACACGTCACTGCCCAACAATTTTATATTTAGATACTTGATTTCAGCAATAATCTCATTTCCACCAATCTTGGGGTGGTTGCTAAGCGAAAATTGGGTTCACAAATGCGTGCGAAAGTTATGAATGAGATAGTTAAATGGCTGAAACAGAGGGTGGTTTTGATTGGGACCAGGTCGCAGTGGAGGGACGTTATCAGTAGCATACCTCAGGGATCAGTTCTAGGCCCATTATTATTCATAGTCCTAAATAAATGATCTTGGGGAGGCTGTAGGTAGCAGTAGCATTTTTTAGATGATGACACAAAACTGTAGTAAATAAAGTTGAAGCGAACTTTAAAGTGCAGAGCGACTTAAATAAGGTTGGGCTCAAAAGAGGCGAATTAATTTCAACGTTAACAAATGTAAAGATATAAACATAAGAAAGAAATGAAGGATAATTTAGCGATGAAATGGATGGGTATTGCCCGAATGGAGTAGAGGATGTGAAGGACATAGGAGTAGAAGATGGGTCATTGAGGTTCTCTATTGAAGCAGAAAAGACAGTGATGGGTTTCATTTAGTGGAATGTTACTTATAAAAGTAAGGAAGTTATCCTTAAACTGTATAACTCGTATGTCAGACCACAACTGTATGCGAACATGGTTCCCATACTTAGATATCAACCAGTAGAGTCAGTGCAAAGGAAGGCAACAAAGCTGGTACTTCCCTGAACCACTTTGAATAAGTTGACGGTGCATAAATGTTCTTAATTTTGTATTCATGTAAATAAATCCCTGAAATTAACCTCAAACTTTTGGAAATGAAAAAAAAATGGAAAATGCTTTTCACCTACTTCATTGTGGGGGTATCGGTGGGAAAAAGCGGCGAGGAGGTCACAGCCTGAAGTTGAAGAAGCTACGGTACAGGACCACCAGGAGAAATATATTCTTCAATGCGAGGATTACGAACAAGTGGAATAGTCTCACTGAGTATATAGTTAGTAGCCCTAGTGTTAACACCTTTAAAAATAGGTATGACCAGTACGAGACTCAAAACCAGAGAAGAGGCACTTTATACGACCACGGACTCCCTTGCCTCTTAATTTTCACTAAGGGAAGGGAAGTGTGGTTGGTATCTTTGAAGTAATGGCGATTGCTCTCGGTGGACTCGGAATCACGTTTTGTTTGAGCACATTCTGCGGCCAGGACCGGGGACGGAGGGGGGAAGCTCAGAATTAACGCGTGGCCAAATAAAATAGATGGACAGAAGCACTTTAACAAGAAGGACACAAATGAATATTTGACCAAAGACGTTCGCTGAGGAAATGGAGGGAGAAAAAAGATATTTTGGACCGGTAGTTAGCCGCTAGCTCCGCCCATTTGGGGTGGAGCTAGAAATAGTCATAGCAAAATAGCACATTGGTGCGCCTAACGACGTCATGGCAACTAACTTTGGAACAGTTGCCATCATTTTGGGAATTCCGGGCTTCAGCCCTATACCATCCTTTACAGGTGGAGGGTTGACCGTCCCCCCCCCTCCCCCACACTCGACAAATGTAATTAACTATTCGTATACACAATTCGAAAAGCCGAGCGGTAGGTTCGAATTCAAAGGCCGTTGCCAGGCGTCGGTAGGCCAAATTCTTGACGCCGGACATTATATAAGCCCCGCCCCCGAATGCTATTCAGATCAATCCTGTTTTCTGTAATAATCAGTAATATCAAATGCTCCTGTTTTAATAGAGAGGCAAAAAAAGCCTTCAAAATGAGAGAGAATAGAATAGGACGCGATGCCAATTGACACCGGACTCTGTATTCCAGATTCTCCTTCTTCTTGTTTGGCCTCTTTTGGGACGGGACGGCGACTCCATTTGGCCGGGGATCGAACCTACAGAGGGATTTATTTAGAGACAATTTACCTAGTCATGTCCCCTCTACAGTTCTCGCTGATACGACGTTGGATTTATATGAGATTTTCTACTCCACATAGCCAATCACGACACCGCTATCATTTCTCTCCCGTCTTCACAACACAAAATACCCAATCTGTTTTTTTTTTAAAGAAAACCTCCATATTAAATACTAGCGTTCCCTATTGGGGCGTATTCACATAGCTGACATGCTCTCCCCCCCTGGCTCCGAGCGCACATGTGTAGACCAAAGACATGTATGTACGTGTGCGTGGTATTTGGTGCACATCTTTAGGATGAATTCTCTTGAAGTTGGTGGAGTGTTGCTTCTTGTGATGGCAGAGAGAACACTTATGGGGAGGGAAATGGAGTGTAATGGAGAGAAGTAGGGAGGGTAAGAGATGGAAGAAGACCTAAATGAAGATTGCTGCTGTAGCTACAGCCACTCCTTGGCAGATCTCCTTTCTGTAGAGTCTCGGTGCCAGATAAAGCAAAAGGAGGTGGAGGAAAGAGGACCAAAACTGGTCCCTGGATACAACAGGGTGTCCCTCGTGGGAGAGCGATGATCAGTGGATTGATCAGTAAAGTCAACTGAACAGAATAACAACTCTCCATTCAGTTAAGAAGAGTTATAAGTCAAAGCCCCACCGCCCCCAAGGAGGAGGGGATCGATGGCCCACTGTGACGTTGCTCACCTCACCGTCACCCTCGACTCCAGTTCGAGCCCCGGCGACGCCTTAACCGACTGCATCATCAAAGATGAGCACACCCGTTTGTGGGGGGGCTCCACCCCCTACTTCCATCTCCAGCCACTTGATTTCACCAGGAATCCTCCCGGTCACTTTCCTCAACCCGAGATTTGGGATGTGTGTACATAGAATGCCGTGCATGTATGACACGCAGTCACAAACACACACAGGCGTCGTTCGTCCGAGGGCCAAGCGAGACCAAGGAGCACTGAAGAACACCCACTTGTACTCCTTCGTCAGTCGGTAAAATAACCATCGTCTTCTGAAGACAAATTCACTGGCGAATGCCCTCATGCCCCTCCCAAAATCTCGTATTAGGGAGGGCACAATTAGGGGCATTTTTCTCATGGCACCTCCCTCTACTAAACCAGGGCTCCTCCTTATTTAAATTGTGATAGGTAGAAATTGGTTTACCCACCGAGTGGTCGATGAATGGAGTAATCGGCTCCTCACTAGTCACGTACTAGAAGCGTCCTTTAAGACTAGATTGGCTAGTTCTAAGGATGAGGATACTAGGCGGGACTGACTTCGGGTAATGGGAACAGGAGCTGCCTCGTATAAGCCAGGGAGGAGCCTTTTGCCGACTCCTCCTTTTCTTCGGAATGGAATTTGAGTTCATAAAGTATGTGACTGCTATGTGGCCTATGATGGGGATTAGAAAGGAAGCGAGGCTAGTTTGGATGAAGGGGCATTTAGAGTGGGCATGATCGAACGAAGAGGGCACTCCTCGGTATGGCTTAGGGATTCCAGAGGTATAAGGGAGGGGGTGAGGTCGATGGTAGGGAATTTGGTTCTTTGAGATCAAGATAAACTTTTAATTGGCAAACGTCAGAGGAGAGATTGAGGTCTTGGCTCTAATTGATTCTCTTCCTACCCCCAAGAAGCTTTGACCTTTGACCCTCTTTAATGACCTCACACGCAGGTATCACGGACTTCCTCCTTTTTTCATTTCATTATTGGTCTCTTCGCTTTGCATCGGTTGTGCGTGAAAGCAGCGTCGGTGATTTACAACGTTCATTACCATAACATAAATTCATAACATAACATAAATCCAAGGTCATCCGCATCTATCAAAACCCACCCATAGACTGCATCCATAGGATTGTGTCCGATCATACAATTTAAACCATCCACAGGAAGGTGTCAAAAACAAAAAGCATCATCATCGAGGCTCCTCAAAATATAAATCACCCATAAAATACAAAAATAAAAAACTGCATCCACAGGAATAAGTCCAGAATAACCCCCTCCCCCCAAAGAAAGGTTAACCCTCCCTCCCCATATAATCACCCGAACTGCGCTTAAAACCTGCCAGTTTGGACTGTCTACTCTCTCAGTTGGCAAACTATTCCAGTAATCTACCACTCTATTGGTGAACAAAATTCTTTCTAAAATCCAACCCCCACCTCTTTTTTTATTTTTAAGTGGCAATCCCGAGTCTTATTAATACTCTTATCTAACTCAAATAACTTGCTAAAATCCAACTTATCCATCGCGAAACAGATCTATCTTCATGTTCAAGGTGCTTCAGGGAAGGTATTATTTCTGTTGCCCTCCTCTGTACTGCCTCGAGCGAGTGGATGTCATGTCTAAAATGGGGTCACCATGCAGCAGTACTCTAACTGGGGCCTGAAATACGAGCAGGGCCCGTTTAAGTAGCGGCGGGGCCCGTAGCACAAGGAACAGAAGGGGCTCCATACCCCCTGTATATGTATTGTATCCCCCCCCTCCCCCATTTTCCTTTGTACGAGAGGGAAAAAAATTATGTGAGGAATTTAATGGAACTGCTCGTATGGCTGGGAGGACTTAACTGAAAAGGAGGGTTTTATTTTCTACACTAAAATATTCCTTTTTAAAGAACAACACCAGACATACAGTAGCTTAACCAGTAGACTATTTGTGCTGCCTAGCAAAAGCTTAGAACCCTTTGCTGAACTGAGCGCACACCAACTAATTACGTGGCTCACATGAAGAAGCACTTGCGAGAATGGGCAACAGAAAACCCCTCAATTATCCTTGACGTGTTAATTTCCCTCAGTAACTCGCGCTCAATACTCATTAGAGAGAGATGGTTGGATCTTGTTTCACCCATACTCACTCTTACCTTCTTTGGATTCTAGTAAATATCATATATAATAATAATAATATAAAGAATCAGGAAAATGAATAATTATTTTGTCTCAGCCTACTGTGCCTAAGGGCAAAAACTTAATTATTACTCATTTTTTACATTCCCACGGGGCCCCCTGAAGCGCGGGACCCGTAACACGTGCTACTAGGTTAAACCGGCACTGCATACGAGTTGCATAGTTTAAGGATGACCTCTTTACTCTTGAAGGTAACCTTCCTCTTAATCTGTCCTCTATTTTGGGCCTCAATACACTGCTTGAAAAACGTCACTGACTTATCTACTCCTAAGTCCTTCTCATCTCGAAACAAATTCGGACGCAATTCTGTGGATGCTTTTATGGGCTGGATGTTGGCCCTTATGGCTTTTGTCATCTGGTATGTTACATCAATACCTATAATACCAGACTAAATTTCCCCTGGTTCATAGAAGTTATGGTAGATGGGTAAAATAATAAAAATGGTGCTTTTGATTGTTATGCTCGAGTCAGGTCACGGTTTGTTGACCCACAAACAGAAGTCGGGTAAATTTAGTCTTTCAATACTAAAAAGCCAGCTTCTTATCCTCTCCCCTCCAGGCTACGAGCACAGTAGTGTCCCCTCCAATCCGGAACCCTTGTACAGCTTCTACCTAGGGCCGTTAATATGGTAGCTGGCGCCCTGGGCACCTTTTTAAGTATAATTCTAAAAAAATCACAAAGAAAATATAAAAATATAGAATAATGAGTATATTATTTGGGTTGTTTTTTAACAAACAATGAGCAATGATGTCGTTTTTGAAAGATCCAAGATGGCGCCCCTTAGCACAGGGAGCGCCCCGGGCACCTGCCCGTGTTGCCAGTACCTTGAGCCGGCACCTCTTCTTCCCCCTCTCCCTCCTGGTAGAGCTGGTGTCACAAACGGTTCAGACCCAGCCTCGGCTAAAACCAGGGCTCCCGCCCCCCTCTCGCACATCGTGATCGTTTGCCGTGAAGCGAAACGGGCGCTCGCCTCATCCGAGTCCTTAGACCCACATGAGGCAACACCCCTCAAGTTGGTAGTGATGTCCCCGCCCTTCAGGGCTTCTAAAGTTCCCTCCCGAAAGGAGGACAGCACCAGAGGAGTCTCAGCCCCGCGCTCACCACGACGGGATGAGGGCGGCGTGGAGGAGGACGCGCCATTCCCACACTCCATGCTATCGTCGATCTCCCTTTTGCTATAAATACCTCTTTTCGGGCAATATCAACGCCACTGTTATTTGTGCGTCCATTCCACTTCACCCGGGGGACTTCCGGCCCCGCCTATCATGGTTGCCGAGGACTTTTCTACTGCTCTACCAACTGGTTCTGCCCGACCATGTGAGTAGGTGGCCTGTGCCGCCGGTTACACTGGGTATCCGGGGGAGTTGCTGGTCCTCCCTGCCTGAGTGCTCATGAGGGAAGCCCCGCCCTCACTGGGTTCACATGAACTCTCTGAGGGGTCCTGGGGACGCTTTCTCTTAGCCCCCACAGAGCCCTTGGGGGTTCAAAGTTCCAGGGGGGCATTCCGCCTAAATGATGGCCTGGGTTGGCAAAGCTCAACGCTGGACCGGAACCGTAAATTCTTAAATTTCGGATCCTTTGGAGACTCAACCATGAGGCTTTTGTTCCTGTTAATATGGTAACCAGCTCAACCTCGCCATCCCTTGGTGTCGGGGAGGACGAGGTAGCCCAACACTTTCCTTAAAGGGCTCCCCCCTCACCATCCGCAGGCGGCAAAGGGGCTTCCCCTCTCTCGGGGAATTTTACCTCTGAAAAGGTGTCACCCCCCTCACTCTCAGGGGCCCCTCCAACCCTCTTCGACCTGGCGCGGTAGATCCCCCCACCCCCTTCCCTGGAGGTGCTACCGGACCACTTCACCCCCCTACCAGAGGACCTCTCTCCTTTACGACTACAGAGGACTGCCAAGGGAGTAGGCAGGTGCCTCAACATTGAGAGCCCCCGGTGGAAATGGCTTAATAGGGCCAACCCCATTAGGGGACAAGAGATAGCGGGGCCTGCTGGTCCGTACCCTGGCAGGGGGGTGGCCGGCCTGCCTGCCCCCACCCACCCGGCCGGTTCGCCGGCCAGAGAGGACACGACAAAAAGTACCTCAGGGGATCAGTGATACCATGGAGGGACGGTGGGGGACATGGAGGCCCCCCTCCCCTGAGATGGACATAGTTAACAAATGTCGGCCCCATTTCATCAGAGTTTGAGTCTACCTGGGCTTTATTCCTTCTAGACTTTTCTCCTTTTTCTTTACATCTCTCGCTTGGCCCTGTTCACGAAGGGGGGGGGGTCACACCTCCATCTTGGCTCCGGTTGGGGTTGTGGGCGTGATTCGGCCTCGTTGCCACGGATGGAGTACAAATATCCCCTGTGAGAGCACTCTCATATAAATACACCCCTAATGGGAGTACTGTTGTGCCCAATATGGGGTACACCCCCTCCCCGTCTCCTGTTCCCATCTCCTTCCTCTCCCACCCCATTATTGTGAGCTAGGTCTCCCTCCTCCGACTCCAGCAAGAGCGTTCTTCCATTATTGTTGTTTCCTCTTTCGTGGCGATGCGTCGTCGCCCATTGCGAGCCATTTCTCTCTCTCTCCCTCGGCCGGCCCCTCCCAATTCGGACGGTGTGGAGGGTGGGGGGTGTATGTGGGGGGGGGAGAATAGGCTTACCGGGGACGGGGGTGTCGTACTATGTAGGAAGGAAGGTGTTTATGATGTTGATGGTCCATTTGGTCCTAGGGGAAGAAGGGGTCGTGTTGTAAACTTTTATTAGGGCGCAATTAAACCTTGAGGGGATTCGACTCCACATTCTCCCCTCCCTCCCTCCACGACCACGAAGGAATAAGTTAAAGACAACAAACGAACAAACAGCATCCCATAAAATTGGACCTTTCCTCCTTTCATCGCAGTTAGTCCGGAGCTTCAAGTTAAGTTCTTTCTCATTTCATCCTGGGGCTCCCATAGGTGCTGTGTGCGTGGTTATTACGCACGTCAATATCTTTGCGCTCATGATTTGTTGCTTGGGGCGTTGTTGTTTTTGCTGTTGCGGCTCTGTAACTTTGGTTGCCGCGGGTTCGTGCTTCCTCGTTTCTTTCTCCTCTTAACTGAATTCCGAACATGTTTTCTCCTTTGTTCGGGCAATTGCGACTTGTGTGCCACTGCAATTTGTAGCGAGAGAAGCGCTTACGTCTCTTTTCCACTTTCTCTTCCTCTCCTTTTTGGGATGGAATCCTCTCGGGTGTAACACGTCATCCTAAACTTTTAATTGTTCATCAGACGTGTTTACTTCGTGATCTCGAATTAGAATGACAGCTGCAGCAATTCTGCTGAAAGTTTCCATAAAGAGTTCGTTTTGTATTCCAGTCATTTGTGTTTAGTTGCAATATCCTGAGCCGATTCTTTGAATCAGGGGGGTTAACTAGCGCGTTAGTGTCTCTATGCTTATCCTAGTTAA
Organism: Ceratothoa steindachneri; assembly: GCA_963969495.1. Classification (NCBI taxonomy): domain Eukaryota; kingdom Metazoa; phylum Arthropoda; class Malacostraca; order Isopoda; family Cymothoidae; genus Ceratothoa; species Ceratothoa steindachneri. The sequence goes on along the minus strand of OZ018334.1, from coordinate 101,307,438 downwards.
CATGTTTGTCTTGTGCTTGGGCTTTTAGTTCTTGGTGGGGGGAAGGGGGGGCTTTGTTTTGCTATTTGTAGCCCTCTTTCATGGGCAAGGTCGTTCAGCAATTAACTCTTTTTGTCATCCTAATGTTTAAAGATCTTTTCTCTCGTTGTTCCGTCCATTTTTGATACCCTCGTTGGTTATTTTATTTCTGTTCTTTGCTTCTATATCTTCCGTTTAGGTACAGTTTATGGTGGTTTTATAACCTATTCTAGGGATGCTCTGTGTGGTTACTGCCTGAACATATCAACAAATCTTAAAAGATTCAAACCTTTCCGAACCTTTTTTCTGAGGTGGGTGCTGTGTAAGAACTTGCGGTGGGTGTTTAAACTTTACCCCTTTCATACACACACACACCCCTACTTGGATTTGGGTGTACACTTGGGCAGATATGGAGGCGTAACATGAGTCCCTTGAGAACCTTCACAAGCAGCCGACTGATTAATAGACAACGCCGCAATCCCAATTTCCCCCTGAATATTCCATTTACCTTTGCACAACACTGAACAATGCCCTTCTGCAATCCAAACAATCACACATACACACACTAACACACAATTAACAAAAAAAATGCAAGGAAAGATCGAGATACCCTTTCACCAGGGAACTGTCCTTTCAATCTAATTTCCCATTTTTTCTTTTTTATTTCTCCAAATTAGTTTTCTTTGGTTAAAGAAAACAAAATTTGGAGAACTTTGGTTCAGTGCCGATCTTTATACGAAACTAATCCAAATTTTACTCAATTAAATACAATGTGCAATTGTTTATTAATTTAGGTTTTTTCCTGTTTGTTATTAAATTAAGCGTTGAATGCATCACTAATTAGTTTTTCTCGTGCATCAACACCTACATAGTTACCAATACTCTAGTGGTCTTAGATACTGGAAAGTCTCCGCCAAATTAGATTACTCACAACTAAACGCATGAAAAGGAGGCAAAAGAAACGAGAATTATTATAGTTTAGCAAAATATAGAGAACATTAACTAAATTTTTCACTCGCCTTAATATCCGCTCTTTGCCTCGGTAGTTGCAGAGCAGATTCTTGATGTCCCATTTACCAGAAGAAATCCAATATTCTTTCTGTTATTTGCTTCTCTCCCATTCGAAGATCGAGACTAGGGTAGCCAATCCATGATTGTAAAGCTGTTTTCCATCTTCCTCTTCTCTAAGGAACTACGACAAAACCTGAAAGTGTGCTTAGGATTATCGTCCTTCTGCAAAATAAAGCCCTGACGGATAAGAAGAGTTCCACATAGGATAGCATGTCGCTGCAAAATTGAATGAGGGACATGTTGGTCTAATATATTTGGTCTCTCATAAAAATCTTCCAATGGATCACTAGCAAAAGAGCCTCAGACTATCGCACTACCTACATTATGCTTCACCGTAGCTCCACTACTCTGGTGAGTCCTTCGCTCACCACTTCTCCTCACAATACCACTACGTTGGAACCCAAAATTGAAAGTAGGACTTAGCAGAACAAATAACCGTTTCCCGTTCATCGAATGCCCAGTTTTGATGCCGTTTACCCCAAAGCTAACCTTTGTTCTATTAAAGGACTCAAGAGAGGTTTCTTTGCTTTCACTTGAGCGAAAACCCCAGCTTCTCTGAGCCTCCTCTTTTCCCTTGTGGCGGAGACGCTGTCTCGCTCGGCTTTGTTTAATTGCTAAGCTACGAGTATGTGTGGAGCTCTGAGGCAAGAGCTTCGGGAGCATGTCACTCTGATGAACTTATCTGGTACTTTGATGAATTCCAGGGACTTCTTTGCCACTTGTGTCTCCTGGACAATTACCTTCATCTCTTCGAACTTCTTGATACCATTCCTCACTGTAAAAAATGTATTTTAAGTTTTCAGATGATATTTTATATGTGAGTCCTTCCTCTCGACCTTATTGATGCCAATGCTTACTGAAATGACCGGGATTTTAAGTCTTCGGATAGTTATTCCTTCCTTAGAAGAGAGTACTCTTGGGGAGAACTACATAGCCTGGGAGAGCCCGTAGAGGGACTCTTCGGGTTGTTCTCCAGATCCCAAGGAAGAAATTTTTTTCCTTTTTCTTTTTATTATTTTTGTTTTTGCTAGAGGCCGCCTCAAAGGGGTTTGCGGTACATCCCTATTCCCGTGGTTGCTTGGTAATGAATTCGGCTGTGGGCTATTCCTCAAACTATCTTCCTTTAATACCCCCTAATTTTGCCCAATTATAGTTGGGACGAGGGTCATGAGGTAGTTCTGGTTCTTGGTCGCATGTCGATCGCCGGCGAGGGCCGATGGAGGGACCTTAGGCCCCCATGTCGCTTTTTTCACATCGGGAAAAAAGTTATAAATTTTCTTTGTTAACTGCGCCTATTTTCCTGGGCGCTCTCCGGAGGCCTGTTTGAATCTGGCTTTGGGTTTAGACTCGTTGCTTTCGGCGAAAAAATAAGCGGATATTAGGGGGGAGGGGGCAGAAAATGGGGATCAAATTCCCTTCTCCACACCACTGCTTTTCTTCGTGTTGCATTCTTCTCCTTGTGTGCGAAGTTTCATCACAATACACTGATATTTAAGAGGTCTCCTCACTTTTAGTCCGACACCCTCCAAGACCAACCTTACGAAGTCAAAGTGGGGCGACCCCTAATTGATGAGAAAGAATTATCATTTTCACTTTTTTGGACCCTCCTTACGAAGATTAATAGGGGCGATACTTTACGCAACCACAAGTAGAAAAGCAAAACGTCCTTCGGATCAGTACTCCAAATGTGGCCTCACATATGTGTTATAGAGTTTAATGATAACCTCCTTCCTTCGGTCACTAACATTCCTCTGAATGAAGCCCATCACTTTATTTGCTCTATTCTTTGGCCTGATACACTGCTTACAAAACATAAGTGACCTATCTACTAGTAGTCCAAAGTCCTTCTCATCCTTCACTACATTCAGCCAATGCCCATCCATTTTAGAGATAAATTCTCTCTTATTTCCTCGCATGTTAATAACTTTGAATTTTTTAAGGTAAAAATTCACCCACACTTTTGCGCCCAACTTACTAACTTATTTAAGTAGCTACACTTTGAAATTCGCCTCAACTTCATTTACTCCAGTCGCCAATTTTGTGTAATCATCCAAATTTGACTGACACCGTCCCTCTACTGCCAAACTTTCCCACATAATCCGTGCAATGTGCGGTAGTCTCTTAGGGAAAACCTTATCAAAAGCTTGGCTAAAATCGACCTAAATTTCCTCCACACTTTCTCCCTTATCCAATTGTGCAGTTAAACAATCCATCAATTCCAGTAAGTTGGCTAAACACATCACTTCCATAACCCATGGTGAGCGCCATTTATTAAACTACCTCTTTCTCAGTAGATGCTCAGATCTACCCTTCTTAACTACCTTCACAGGAGGGGGGGAGGGAGGGAGGGAGGGAATACAGACTAAACGGCAATTGGTGACCAGCTTAGACTAGAATCGTGTACCATCGTTCCGGATAGGGTCCATCCTCGGCAGAATCCCAGAAATCCCTGACCCTTTTTGGACAATTGGAATGCACAGTATTTTCTCTCCTCTCTCTCTCTCTGTCCCATTATTTGATTTCCCTGATCCAAATCCCTAAGGATATTACTAAGGACCCCAACCCCCTGTGATCACTTGCCTTTTTAGTAAAAATAAGGCTTTTCTATGTGCAGGAATACCATGTATTATAGCTCTGCTTTTCTTTTATTTCTACTCTTTATTATTTCCTTTATGTACAGGTTCTCCAGTGCTTCTCTTCCTTTTCGACACCAGTTGTTCTTCCACTAGTATCCTAGCATCCTCTATCCAGCCATTTAGTTTAATATAAACCCAAAGACTTTGTATAGATCTATAGTTTTCTATATCCTCTTTGTATTTTTCCACCGCCCTTATGTACCGGAGTTATCACGATTTCCTTCACTTCTTTGGGTCTTTTTTTTCTTCCCATATCCTTCTGCCTTTCCGTTCCATATTATGAATTTGTTCCCCATATATTTCATCCCCTCCTTTATTGTTCCTCATTTGCTTTCTATTCATTTAAACCATTTCGATATTTTCCATTCATGTTCCAATGTAATATTTTACCACCACCTTAATTTGATGTTCCCTTTTGAACACAACTTCACAGTTCTCTTCTTTCTTCACGTTTCTTTCGAAATGGTTGCCGGCAAAAACACTGCCCCCCCCATCATAATCTTAATGAGGGGGAACGGAGGAATTTTACAACATCCCCTGAAATTATTCTCTTTGCTTCTTCTTCTTCCTTCCATTACCTATTCGTGAACCACATACTCCATGTGGTTATGAAGTGCAGAAATAGACAATTGTAGGCAATTGAACCTCGGATGACATAGAGCCGCCCCTCATTCGCCCCTTCCCATTGGCCTCTTCTCCCACCACAAAGGAAGGCCTAATCATATAATGTTACGACCCCCGCCTCGACTTAGCTAAGGGGCTGGTTTATATTAAGGGCGTAGCCATCCCCAGCTCTTCCAGGGGGGGGGGAATATATATTTAGTGTTCGAATGGGAGAAATAGATCCCTCTTCGGTACTCTGTTCTTCCTTTCTTTATTTATATTTCTTCCCTTTCTCTAATATTCCCTCGTTCAGCAGTGTTGGCTTCTTTATCTTTTACAATAGGCCCATGTAAAGAGGCTTCCCTCCTTAGCGGAACAGGCTGAGGCCCATGTTAATAGGCTTCCCTCCTAGGCGGAACAGGCTGATGATGTGAAGATGGTGGCAGAGCGGGTTGTGCTCTGGCCACACATCTTCACATGTACTGAACGTTACCTGTTTCACTCTTATAGAAGGGGAGTGTACAAAGAAAAGGAGAGAAGGAAGAGAAAGGGGACAAAGAAGTGGAAGTGAGAAAAGAAAAATAAGAAAATAAAGGACATGAAAAGGAAAAAAGTAAGAAGGGGAAAAAGAATTTGCAAAAAAGGAAATAAAAATAAAAGGAGAAAAGTAAAAAAAATGAAAGATGTGAAGGAAAAATAAAATTTAAGTGAATGGAAATAGAATGAAAAGGAAAAGGGAAAATTCAGAGAAAAGAACAAAGGAAAGAAAAGGAAGGGGGAAGAGATAGGGCATAAAAATCAAGAAAAATAAAAGGAAAAGAAAAACTGTACAAGGAAATTAAAAGAAATTAAAATGTGAAGGAAAGAGACAAGAAAGAAAGAAAGTAAGAAAGGAGAAAATAAAAATAGAGCTTGAAAATTGGAACAACTGAACAATTTGTCACCCTAAGGAGATTTAGGTCAGAAGTGTTAAGTTGAAGGACTTTGGGTGACGAATTGTTAAGTTGAAGGACTCTGGGTGGCGAATTGTTAAGTTAAAGGACTCTGGGTGACGAATTGTTAAGATGAAGGACTCTGGGTGGCGAATTGTTAAGTTGAAGGGCTCTGGGTGGCGAATTGTTAAGTTAAATGGCTCTGGGTGACGAATTGTTAAGATGAAGGATTCTGAGTGACGAATTGTTAAGTTGAAGGATTCTTGGTGATGAATTGTTAAGTTGAAGCACTTTGGGTGATGAATTGTTAAGTTGAAGCACTTTGGGTGACGAAAAGTTAAGTTGAAAGATTTTGGGTGACGAATTGTTAAGTTGAAGGATTCTGGGTGACGAATTGTAAAGTTGAAGGATTCCGGGTGACGAATTGTTAATTGAAGGATTCTTGGTGATGAATTGTTAAGTTGAAGCACTTTGAGTGACGAAAAGTTAAGTTGAAAGATTTTAGGGGACGAATTGTTAAGATGAAGGATTCTGGGTGACGAATTGTAAAGTTGAAGGATTCCGGGTGAGGAATTGTTAAGTTGAAGGATTCTTGGTGATGAATTGTTAAGTTGAAGCACTTTGGGGAACGAAAGGTTAAGTTGAAAGAATTTGGGTGACGAATTGTTAAGATGAAGGATTCTGGGTGACGAATTGTAAAGTTGAAGGATTCCGGGTAACGAATTGTTAAGTTGAAGGATTCTTGGTGATGAATTGTTAAGTTGAAAGATTTTGGGTGACGAATTGTTAAGTTGAAGGATTCTTGGTGACGAATTGTTAAGTTGAAGGATTCATCGTGATGAATTGTTAAGTTGAAGGACTTTGGGTGACGAAAAGTTAAGTTGAAAGATTTTGGGTGACGAATTGTTAAGTTGAAGGACTTTGTGTGATGAATTGTTTACCGAACAAAGCGATGAACGCGCTCCCGCCTTGGAGAACCTATTGTGGCGGGCTGGGGTAGGCTTGCGTCTTTTCTTCCCTCCGCCTCTAAACCTTAGGCAGGCGGGGCGGCTTCGAAGGCGGTGGTCCCTCCTTTGGAAGATGCACCGTCTTCGAATCACCAAGCCTAGCACTGGGTGTGGACGTAAGAGTCCAAGCTCCTTTAGCGGTGTCGTTCTTTCGGGGGCCATCTTTAGGAAGCGAGGAAGACAGACTCACGACCATCTTCAGGGGTTTTGCCTTTTGTTAGTCTAACGACTCAGTGGATTCGCGCGGTTGTTTCGCCTACGGGAAGCGATCACGCTAGGGGAGCGTGAGTGGAGCCCTGGTTTTAGCCAAGGCTGGGTGTGGACCATTTGTGCTGCTAGCTTTACAAGTGATCTCCCGTGGTGAGGTAAACCCGCAGAAGGGTCCGAATTGAGGCGGATACGACCATGCTCGTAGGCGTGTAGGGAACATGAGCTCGGCGCACTTGCGACTTTGGTTTTGGTCTGGGGCTCCTCACCCTAGAGAGCATTCGAGCTGGACGTGCCAATCTTGGCCTGGTTGCTTCCTCGAATTCCAGTGAATCCCTCTGTCCCCGGGACTCTTGAGGAGGGAGAGGAACCTTTAGGATTCTTTGTATTTTTCCTATTTCCTTTCTTTTTAGGAGAGGAGGGGGAGGAATGAACTGGCGTCACTTCACCGCCGGAAGGAGCTCTTAGGCCGGATGGACCGGTCTAACCAAGATCATGCCAGCTGGGTCACGTCCAAGACCATATCATCTCAGTGGGTCTTCAACGTGGCCATCCTCCCCCAAGACACCACGAATCCCATTCGAGGTCCGTTTTGTCATGTCTTTAGCCGGCAAGCTGGTACCCACCAGGGAAGAGTAAGGGGCAGATATGTTGGCCCACTGTAGCCTGAAGATACAGGACTGCAGGAAGTTAGGGGGCACAGACCGAAGGGCCCTCCTATCCCCCCCCCCTCTTAAGGAGGTTGGCCCTATAGAACTGCTTCCACCGGTAGCGGGCAATCTTTGGCCTCCTGCCTGCTCTGGAGGGGCCCAAGGGCGCCTCCAGAGGAGTTGGTGAGAGGAAGTCCACCACACGGAATGCCTAGTAGAGGAGTAAGCCTCCTTTCCGTTAGAAGAGGGTTGGAGTGGCCTCTGAGGAAGCCCAGAGGGGGATCTCCTTTTTCGGCTGTGGAGTTGCCCGAAAGTGGCCCCGACGATGGCCATTCAGAAGCATTTCACCACCCCGGCCTGTGACAGCCAACACTGACCCCAACGAGGGAACGGCACTACTAGGCACCTTTGATTGGCCCTGGGCAGGAAGATAAACGACTTCTCCGCCCCTTACCCTTGGGGAAAGCCGGACCAAATCCTAAAGGTGGGGTGGTAGGGAGGGTAGCATGACGGATCAAGCTTGGTGACGGGCTTCTGAGCGGTTAAGGTCACCACACCTACCATCTTGTGGTAGGAAGGATCAGTTCAGTAGTTCAGGTGAGCGTCAGGCCGCGATCTAGGAGGGCCCTGGGCAGGGGACAAAGGCGCCAACCAAAGGGCAGAGAAAGGGTGATTGTAAAGGGAGGATGGAAAAGCAGGGGCACAATAAGGGAGAGTTGGTACAGGAGATGGAGGTTAAGGAGGAGGGAAGAGGGGCCAAGCTGGGGCCGGACGGCGCGCTGAGTCCCGTGGGCGCGATGGCCAGGCAAACAAATCGCCGTGCCCCTTACGGGGTAGGGATGTTAAGTAGGATTCAATAGGTCTAGTTTTCATAGTCTAGGATTTGTAGGTCATGAGGTAGTTGCACTTCTTTACTAGGTTGACTCACTCACACACATACACACAAACATTCACTCAATCACTCATTCATCCACTATCTCTCAGGCCCTCTCACAAACGGCTTGTCTTTCAAATTCACTCCCTCTCTCACACACAAACACACACACTCTCTCTCTCTCTCTTTGTTCCCCTGTGTAGCTCACCCCCCATCTCCCTTCCATTCACCATCTGCCTCTCACTCTCCTTATATCCCCCTCCCGCACTTTCACTCTTCCAGCTCCCCCTCTCACTCATTTGGGGTAAGTAGGATCGTAGTCGAGCTGTGGACATCTAATTCCTGTACTTTTAAAAGACCTCTGATAAGGTGCCACACCGCAAGTTGATGTGACAAGTCCGTGCGGTTGGCATTACAGGTAGGGTAGCCAACTGGATTGAGAACTGGTTGTCTGGCAGGCGAGAAATAGTGAGAATAAACGCGGTAGCCTCGAGTTTGGGCCCCAGTGAGTAGGGTTGTACTCCAGGGTTCCATGCTCGGTTCTCTCTTGTTCATCATCTATATAAATGATATAGACGATGGGCTTCTTTGCTCGATATCCAAGATCGCAAACAACACAAAATTAGGAGGCAGCTTGGGCTTAGGTGAAGGGGGTAGAACACGTACAAAACAGCCTTTAGAGGTTAGGTGAGAGGTCTGAGAGTTATCAGATGACATTTAACCTTGAAAAGTGCAAGGTGATGCACATTGACCATAACAATCCTTGACAAGACTACCACTTGTTAGGTAGAGATCTGGAAGAGGACTTGGGTGTGCAAATCAGCAGCAACCTAAAGTTTTCCAGGCAGTGTGCCGATGTAGAAAAAAAAGGCAGAAAGACTATTGGACTACATAAAGAGGCAATTTCACCTTCGAAACAAGGATATCCTCCTCAAATTGTACAACTCTCTAGTCAAACTTCACTTGGAGTACGCCGTTCAATTCTAGTCCCCTACACTGAGTAAGGTCATAGATAGACTGGAACGTGTCCAGGCTAGGGCCAACAAGTTAATTCCCTCACTTAGGCACAAACACTATCCGCGTCGGCTTCAAGAATTAGGGCTTTTCTCTTTGGAGATTCGTCGATTACGAGGCCAGCTAATAGAGACCTTCGAGATCTTAAGGGGTGTCGAAAACGTGGACTACAGAAAGCTGTTCAGGTTGAGCACAAATCCGACCCGTAACCATGGTTACAAGCTAGATACTTTTTCACATCACAATCGGGTGACTTTTCCGCTTTATGTGGCCGCAAAAAAATGTGGGAGAGGTGGGCGGGGAGAGCCTTCATCTATAAGTGGGTGGGAGAGGTGGGCGGGGGAGAGCCTATAAGTTAGGGCCTTCGCAAAATAGTACCTTCATGGTATGGACAGCAATGTCCTTTGAGGGACTACTTTTCCTTGTGACTCTCCTCTCCCACTCTCTCTCTCTCTCTCTCTCTCTCTCTCTCTCTCTCTCTCTCTCTCTCTCTCTCTCTCTCTCTCTCTCTCTCTCTCTCTATCTAGCTCTCTCTCCCGAGCTAACTCTCCCCCTCTACCTTTCCATCTCCTTCTCACCCTCCCGTTTCTTATCCCTCTCTATATCTCTCATCTCTCGCTCTGTCTCCCCTCCTTTCTCTCTCTATATCACTATTTCCCTCTCCTCCACTCCCAATCTCACTCTCTCTCTCTCTCCCTATACCTTTGTCTCCCTCTCCTTCCTCTTTCCCTCCTTCTCCCTCTCCCTGCCCCCTTACTTCTTCAATATATATCCTTTGCTTCTCCACCTTTCTGCCTCTCTCTACCTCCCATTCCCACCTTTCCATCTTCCTCTCTTTTTTCTCCCTCTCCATCTCCCTCACCCTCTCTCTCTCCCCATACAACTTCCTCTCTATTTATTTCCCTCTAATATCCCTCTCTCTCTTTCTCCTTGTCTCTCTCTCTATTTCTCCCCGACTCTATTTCTCTCCTTCTCCTATCCCTATGTCTCCTTATATCTATCTCTCCCTCACTCTCACTCTTCCCTTCTTCCTTTCTTTCCCGATCTCTCCGTTCTCCCTTTCTTTCCCGATCTCTCCTCCTCCCTTTCTTTCCCGATCTTTCCGTTCTCCCTTTATTTCCCGATCTCTCCGTTGTCCCTTTCTTTCCCGATCACTCCGTTCTCCTTTTCTTTCCCCTCCTCCCTCCATCTCCCCTCCTACCTACCTCTCTCTCTCTATCTTTTAATCTCAGTTAATCTCTCTCGTGTTATCTCTCACTTTTTCTCTCTATTTTACTCTCTTATCTCTCTCTCTCTCTCTCTCTCTTCCTCTCTCTTTGTAATTTCCATAACGTTCGTAATCAAAATCATCGAAAAGATCGATTCTTTTTGTGATTTTGTTCTCGTTTTCTTTTATTGTTGATGTTTGTGTCGTTTGATGTTTAGGACTCTTTTTTCATTAACTGTTTAGCTTCGGTTTATTCGATTCCAAGACTCTTCCTTTTTTATTAGGTTAAAGTTCTCTTAAGTTCATTTAAAGCTTTAACATTAAGGGCGAATGATCCTCCTAATAATCGAGGGTGAATGAAAACCTTGATGTTCTAAAACCTGGCGGCGAATGTCGCCATCGATGATTTAAGATTCTAAGGCGAGTGTCTTTCCTGATGTTCGTAATAGTTTCCTTGTGGTTAGGAAGGTTGCAGCTAACGACCACTTGCAGCCCCGTAATGGCGACACATGGTAACCACAGGCCATTCGGGTTTATTTAGTCGCACGGAGAAAAGACGTAAATTATATTGTATTGCCATCGCCTTGTCACTCATTCAACTCCCTCGCCCAATCTACGCCAAGGGCCAGCCTCACACGTCAACCTTCGAGGGTTTCTTTTTACGGAAGTTGCAGAAACTTGACTTGAACAACCAAAGTGAATTCCTAACTGGCCGTGTAAATAAAGATAATATATAATTGGAGCGTCTTTACACAACCCACTGCTCGAGGAAGAATAAGTGTGTTCATTCCGACATTATTTCAAGAAAAGACCTTTAACCTTTTACATAAAAGGCACACTCTGGTGCCTGAGCCACTAAATCATTAGTAAACACTTTGCATAGACCAACATTGTGAAAGGACGTGGGGAAACTTGTTCCTCTTACCATATCTTTCAAACATAAAACGTTAAAACAAACAAAAATCTTCCCTTCTAACTATTTCCGCTGCCAGACGCACGATTCTATACTATCCATCTGTTTTCTGATTCTAGTTGGTGGCACGGGAGTTATCTCTAGCACAATACTTACTCCCGTGGGCTGACGTAAAGATAGCTGTATAAAATGAACACACTTGGATGCGAAATTGGGCAAATTTAAGTCTTTTCCAACTATGGCAACAAGATCCCTGTCTTCCAAAAATTAGAGGGCGAAGAACTGACTTTGGGAGGAGGTGATGCAGATTTGGAAGACTCGAGCGCCAACCGTTCCATAGAGATCCAAATAATACCCTGTCAATATTACTCGAGTTGAGAACCTTCCTCACATTTTTACTTCCTTAACTCTTCCACATCTAATATTCCCTTATTGGCTTTAGCATTTTATTGTCGGTTAAACTCGAATACCTTGAATTTTACTTTACTTTGAATGACCACCAAATAAAGTTGTTTAGCTCAGTTTATATTTTAATTCCCTCATCGTAATTTCATTGTCCACCATTTATACACATTTGATGACAATAATACCACTGAGTTAGAGCTTAACATTTATTAAACTTCATATGTTTAAGTGATTCAGACTCTCTTAAGTACCACATACCAAGAATGCATCCATACTGGTCGCAGTAATAAGCCGGGAGAGGAGACGTGTTATCTCGGCTCCGTCAAAAACGGAGGACCTGAAAATGGATCAGAGACCAGAATATTTATCTCCTTTCTTCCCGCATCATTTCCATTCTCACGGAAACAGTTCACCAAGTATGATGAGACAACCTACGCCAACCCCAATTTGCCGCCCCTCCTCTAGGTGCATCCTCGTTCACACCCAGCCTTGGCATCATCTGATTTAAGGAAAGGATTCCCGACACAGCGAGGGTCTAGCGCGAGTTCCTCAACAAATGAGAGCTGCACAAAGCCCTGTGCCTTCTTCGGTAATCCTACAGGCCACTCAATAACGTGCCTGCACCTTCTCTCCCGAGATATCGCATTCCCTTTGACCTGCTCCTAAATTCATCCTTTCATACTCTACAAGACGTCTCCTCTTCCCTTTCTCTCCTCAAGGATGATTACGTGCAAACTTTCCTTTGTGACGAACTCAAGTTTCGGACGTAATTTCTGTGCTATGCTAATTTAAACCAATGTGAAATAGTAAAGATCGATATTATTTTAACCCTTGAAATATTATTCTGGCCCGAGAAAATAGTAATATATTCGAGCTCAAAATTAGTACTCTTAGCAGAATGTAAAAAGTCTCTTTTCAGTGCAGTGATCTCAATGATTTCCGTGATTCGGTGCCCCAAATACCATTCCATGGTGGTCTGTGATCAGAGGTTTGAAGATTGTTCATCTCTAATAGAGAGGATACACTTCAAGGCTCTTAAACTCTAAGATACCGTCTCTTTGTGCTTCAATGACAACCCATCTTGTACACTTCCACCCTTCAATTCTATATTCCACAGTTGCTTGAGGAGGACGTCCCCTTTGTTCGGCAAACACTTCAAGTTGATCCAATTTGTCAACATCGGGCGGAGAGACAGAGACAAAATACTGAAAAGTGAGCAATGGCGGCCAATCAATAATTTCCTTTGGATACTTTGGGTTATTAAGGATTTAACATAGTCAAATAAAGAAAAGAAACCCTATATTACATATATAAAAAATAAGGAAAAATTCCGTTCATTATTTATTTATTTTAGACTATTTTTATCTTTTAAATGACATGTCGGATATTCCCGCCGTCTCGCGAGCTTGTCATTCAGAGATCTCCTAGTGGGGGGATAAAATACCCATAAAGTCCTTGGCTGGCGACATAAAAAGCAACTAAACCCGGGTAGGGGACCATTTACCCACGCGCGAATGTTTCTATCCTGCGAACGCGATAGACAAGGTTATAAGATTAATAAACATAAATACTTTGGAAACTCTTGAATTTTTTTTCAGGTTATAAAATTATGATTAACGAAGACCCGATGCTTTATCCCCCAGGTGAGACGCAATGAAGCCCTTTGATGCCCTAACCCCAGTGGCTTCAATCTCCTCTTTCATGCATTCATAAGTGTTAAAATGCTTGAATTTCACTAGAAAGGCACCAAAAATGTTTACCAACCTTCAAATCTCCAATGCGATTCAACCACGCGCTCCGCACTGTTATGCGGATCTTTGCTACCAGAAAAATCTTTTCTAAGTCGACCATCCACCACTGTTTGGGTCCAGAATTTGGTAGACTATGGAACATGGTACTAAAATTTCCATCTACACCCTTGCTCGGATAGTAAATTGGTAGAATTGTTTTGCTGCAATGAATTATATTAATGAATTAGATCCAACCAAACTTTACCACTCGTTTGGTGTCTCGGAACAACCCTGAGACCATTCAAAGGAATCTGAATTACGTTAATCTGCATTTCAATCGCAAGTGATTATGAGGAAAATAATTAATTATTCTATTATAAAAATTAATACTATAAACATGATTGTTTGTTTAATCATCGAGGGTTAATCAAGAGGAGGAGCCAAGGAGAGTAATATTAACCTTTTAACATCTTTTACTTTGAGCCTCCTGAGATCTCAAGTTAATTTTATAGCGCTCCTATCTGGCGGCTACTTTCAAGGGCATAATTTGCGTAATGAAAAGTTCAGCCTAGTTTTGGGCTACTTTAAAATTACCAAATCTAAACTAAACCAAGAAAAACCGACAAAACAAAGACAACAAGAAAACAAAAACAATAAGTAATAATCACGCCCAGGAATTGGAAAATTTGACTAACATCAAAGAGAGACAAATAAAAGGTAGTAGGACAGCTTACTCCGAAGATTCAGATATTCCGCGATTTTGTGTGCAGGAACAGGTCCCGAGTCCAATGGACAAGCAGTAGTGACCCCTCTTATCCTGCTACCAGGAAAGTTAATGTGCGCGAAGACCACCCAGAGTGGCAAATTCAACTAGACTGTGCCGAATACTCCGGGGGACAGTGCAATCCTAACAGTAAAGTGGAGTGGAGTGCTCTATCGAATGCCGGTGAGTCCCGCGAGTGTGCCTAGTTCGAATACGACACAAAGCGACATAAAGCCGTCGCAACATTGGGGAAAGGTCGAAGGGAACAGTCTAGACGCAATGGCACGCAATTTAAGTTCCCCCGGGCCGTCTTCCATCTTCTTTTCCAGACAGCAGAGATGGCTAACCAGATTCCTGCCATGTATGAGTGTGAGGAAGAGCGAAACGCGGGTCTGATTCTCCGGTGCTCGCAAACTCTATGAAGTCTTCCTCAGTGCGCTTCTTCGCATCAATTCTCACATGTCCAGGAACCGAACAAAAGTAAATCTCGACATCCACCCGAGTCGCGGCAACCGTGGCGTCAAGTCTACAGCAGCCAGAATGTGTGGATATTCCAATGTTCCGAGAGAACTCAGGGCGCTTTTTGGATTGCTAAAGATCACAATCCAGTCTCCGAAACGGGCACGATGCGTTATCTCCCGTACTACGCCATGTATTGCAACCAGCTCTGCCGTGAAGACAGACGTAGCATCTGGTACAGGCTTCGCTGACTTGTAACAGATGTGATACGGTGTGGAAGTCAACTCAGTCCTCGGACACGAAGACATCCAAATGCCCTGACATGAATCCAGCATGAAAAGAAGTGTGCCTCATAAGGTCAAACTTATTATTCCGCGCGCTGTGTAAGATTTGGGGGTAGAGATGTGACTACAAATAGTCAGAAGTGTTACCCTTTAAGGTAGTTAGTGTGGTGTAAAGAAATAAAGGGGCCAACATATCTCTCGAAGTACTTTCCTAGCTCTAAACTCAAAGGGCTTAGGTGAGACTGGGGTCTCTCTGAACCTTAGTCACCGTCCAGATTAGATTTGGTTGCGAAGAGAGGTGATAGCGAATGAGGGAGACACCGAGCTTGTGCCTTCCAGCTTATAATGCAATGTGTATGGTGCACAGCGAGTGGTTTCGAAAAGTAGACTCTCAATTAGGGATGTACAGAAGTCACCGATCGCCAGACAAAGACCGGTCTAGTGGATCGTGTCCAGCTTTCTCATTAGAAGTTCGCCTGCGGTTGCATTAGACTCGCATCCGTAGTCAAGGTTCGAATGAACAAAGGTTCGGTTGAAAATTAAGGCAGTAGCCCCATCAGAACTCCAGGTGCTGAAAGTCAAGCAACGAAGAATGTCCATGGGGCCGGTACAAGAGACCCTAAGGCTGCGAATATGAGCCTCTCAGGTGAGGCCTCATTGAAAAACAAGAGCAAGGAAACAAAGGAGGTGAATCCCCCACTTCCTAAACCTCCGCGGCTTAGGATTGCGAGATATGCGGTTCAATGCCTGTTAGAGTCGACGCTCCAGATTTGGCATCTGGCCCGCACAAAAAGAGATCCAGAGGTCGTCTACGTATAGTGGAACGAAAAGTTGTTCGGGCATCGCCGTGGTGATACCTCTGATTGCCAAAGCAAAGAGTGTGACACTGTGGGCACTTCCATTGGGTAGGATAGGGCTCCCTCACACGTCGGGGAATCGACGACGTCCTAGAAATTAGGTTTGTCAGGAGTCCCTTACCTTCCATCTTATTGATTCTGCGTGATACTGTATTACCATGCTGTATCATAGGCCTTCTCCAGATCCAAATATACCGTGGCGTATTGCAGTCTACGAAAGAAGGCCTCACAGACGGCATTTTCAAGTCGGAGCAGAGCATCCGACGAGGAGGAAAAATTGCGGTCGCCGCACTGTGCCAATAACAGGTGACCTCCGTTCCAAAGAAAGGGGTGGGAGGAAAGCCACCGCGCCCGTACAAAAATAATCATACACGATAATAATAATAATAATGCACAAATACTTAATAACTAATGATAAATAATAATAATCCTAACAACTATTGATAAATAATAATAATCCTAACAACTAATGATAAATACTAATAATCATAATAAATAATTTATAAAAATAAATTATATTAAGAAGAATGATAATAACAATAGCAACTATTACTAATAAATAAAGCTAAATTAGCGCAGAGATGGAAGGAGGGAGGGAGGGAGGAGGGGGGGAGTGCCCCAACAACTTTCCCGGCCCCATCAGAGAGTTCAGGTCAACTGAGTGAAAGGGATTACCTAATTTGCCTTGGGGCCCTTCCGAGGAACAGCTCCCCCAGGTACCTAGTGTAAAAGGCTCAACAGGGTACCCCCGCCCCCGCGGGCATCAATATTAATGAAGTGGCTTTGAAAATCAAATCAACGGGTTTTATTCAATGGTAGAATGTCAATCTCTATCTAAGCCCTTCATTATGGGTGTACCCAAAATTAAGAGAGAGAGAGAATGGAGTTGTTGGAAGTTGGTGGAGTGAGAAAAGGTGTCAATTGTTATGACAGAACTCTAGGAAGTATTATTTAAGCAATCCTTCAAGCCAAGACAAAGGAAAGTAGTCAGGTCCTGTGGACAAAGACAGGACTTGTACAGATTCGTGTCCTGTCCATTCAAGGAGGAAATAGGGTTGAATTTTGAACAATTAAATTAATGGAAGTCGATTAAGAAATTGAGAAGGTTTTTTAGGAAATGAAGGTTTGGGGGTCGATTCCAGCGAGATCCAAAGGGATTTAACGGCGATAAATAATGAGTATTAACTTCAAAATCCTCATCTTAATAAAAGTGCGGCGGGCGGTTCCCAGGAACTCCACAGCCTCTCACGAGTGGGTGGGTATACAGTTTCCATAGTGATGTGATGGAGTATGCGAAAGTGAGATTAAAGCAATAGAGAAGAAGGTGAATTCTGTCTTCTGGGGCTCGATTGCACCGAGTAAATGTTGGTTTTTGCGTGAGCTTTATTCTGTGTTTGTATTCTTGTAGTCTGGGTGAATGCTCGGTATGTTGTTGAGATAGGAGTACTCTGTGTTTTCTGTGGAGTGATTTCCTGAGGAGTAGATATCTGGTGGTTGCTTGTTTGGATATGGGTATGCGCGGTGGAGCTGAGGTATTTGCGAGTGTGGACTGTGTGGTTGGAGGACGCGGGAAGAGGCTATTGAGCTTAACTTGGAAGTAGGGTTCTGAAAATATCTTTCTGTCCAGGAAAAGGTCACTCCTCAGACAATACCTCTATATATACATATATGTATCTATTTGTTGGGAGGAAACAGATAAAAGCCACGAGAATATGTATATATACAGTTACATACACATATATCCTCTAATGTACGTACGCGTCTTCGCTACGTACAAGTACGTTGACTTCGTAAGAGTAATCCGTTGCTAACGAGGTATAAGAGTACGATTTTAATACAGGGGCCGATAGCGTTTAATGAGTTTACCAAGTTGCAGTTCAAGGATATATTTAAAGAGTGAAAACCAAAAATATAATTTTTAATAAGTCACTAGTTAACATATATATACATACTGGAAATATAGGAAATGTAAATAAGGATAATACTGACAGACTATAGAAAATTGGCAATTGGGTAACGTTAATTACTTGTTAATTAGCTTTTAAATGGGATACTATAAATCAATTATACAGAAGGAATATTTAAAAGTCGGAAAGTCGGTCGATTAACGGGAGATGCAATCGTTTTAACTTAAAGGGAGTCCTCGAGGAAGAGAACTCCTTTAGCGAGTCGGCGCGGGGGAATTGAGACGGAAAATGGTCGTGTTTCTCGGCCGAATATCCTGATGGTGACGAGGATGAAAGGGAGGGGGGCGGTGACCAGAAGACGCGTTTACGATCTTAGTGGAAGACGGACGAAGGCACCTCTGCTCCAGAGAAGTGTAACCTCCAAAACTCGAGACTGACGCAGCTCGGCGAGAAATCTCACACGGGAAACTGGAGATCCTTGAAGGAAGGAGGGGGGGGGGGCTGATGAGACGAGAAGAATCCCGGCTAGTCCTTCGGGAACCAAACGATTCGAGGCTTTGCTCTGAACAGAGTAAGCCTTCACAAAAGAGATGAATCTGCCTGGTGAGATCCAATCTCGATGGTATACACGGATAGCAGGGACTTGGGGGAAACATATAGACCATTTAAGCCGAAGGCAAAGAGATCTCAAAATTAATCTGCCGATTTTGAAAAACCCAGGGTATTTAAATGACGGCCATTTTTATGGAGCTCCTTTTCTGGAAGGCACAGATCTGTGATAAAGCTTCCGGCGCTTAGAGGGGTTAGCTTTTGTCGCCTGACGCCGGTCTTAATCGTCTCCAACCATGTGGGTGGGAACTTTCGGCTATCCTTTTCCCGACTATAGAGATTAGCCTTTCATCGGCGAGGTGAAAGCTTTTAGCTCTCAGCTTAACTGATATTCAAATTCTTTCTTCTTTAGTTTTCTCCTCGGATACAGAGCTTTTTACTCACGTGCAGTTATAGTTAGAAGAGACAGGGAGAAAAGGAATTAAAGAAACAAAAAAAGGGGGTATTCTTCTTGGCGTCCCCTTTCCCTTACACGCTCATTCGTTTGAGTTGTGGTGGTTGGGTTTTGAGGTCATGGTTTTGAGATGGGGTAAATTTTTGTTCTGGTGGAATTTCGAGTTTCTATCATATCTAGATGTACTTTACTGGGTAATTGGTATGGGATTGGTGTGTTTTAGGGGTCATCCTGTGATGATTGAGTGCATTGTTTTGTGTGTTTGTAGCCGTTTAAAGAGGATGTTTTTGAGTGTTGGGTGCCAGGAGGGTGTAGTGTAGTTTAGGGTGGTTCATATGAATGGTTTGAAAAGTAGGGGAGGGATCCTTCTTTTGCGTAAATATTGTGTTGGATAGTGTTTAAGGGAGATAATTTTCTTTGTGTCTTTGTTTATTATCTTGGTTGTGTTCTTTGAAGGTCATGTGGGTGTCAAACGGGATTCCTAGGAGGGTGTGGGTTTTGTTCACGGGGTGTGTTGGTCAATTTAGTTTAATTGTGCTGTGTTTGTTTGATTCTTGTTTGATGGGAGAGGAACAGAGTTATTGATGTTTTGGTTGCAGATGCTGTCATCCTGTAAGTCTTTGTCCCAGTGTGTTGATGTATTGTAGAAGTGTTCTGGTAGCGTTGATTGTTGTAATTTTGGTTGATAGAGATGTCGTCTACGTAGGTGTCGTGCGGATAATTGGTGATTGAGGTTGTGGTATGTCATGAGTGGAGAGGTTGAAGTGTAGAAGAGAGAGATGGCTCCTTGCAAAACTCCTTTGTGTAGTTGTTTCTGTGTGATTTGTAGGTTTTGTGTATTACTTAGCCTTGTCTGACAAAGATAAAGTGTGTGAGCCGATTCTTGTCGTTGGTTGTATGGTATATGTTTAGTATTTTGTGTGCTATGTTTTGTTTGGGCAGTGTATCAAAGGCTTTGTTTGTATAGATTGTTGTGAGGATGATGCGCGCAGTGGGACATTTTTTGTTGAAGCCATGTTGAGTGTGATGTATGAAAATGGTTATGAGGGTTTTGGTGGAGTGCTCTTTCCTGTACTCATATTTTATTTGATGATATAGGTATGTTTGGGCTAATTCTTTGATGTACGAGTTTTTCTATTATTTTAGATAGGGTGCATAGGACTGCGATGGGCCGGTAGGAGTTAGATTGTGTTGGGTGCTTGTCTGGTTTGAGAATTGGGTGGAAATTGTTTCACCACATTATCCATTCTTATGGTAAATGTGATTTGATCAGTCCTTTCTCTAATCGTTCCTCGTCTAATTAACATAAAACATATAAAACAATATACGTTGAGGCAAAGCGGCCATCACAGGAAATGAAAACACCCCAAGCCTCTTCCTAAATCTTGTCTTGTGAAGAAAGACATGATTCAATCAGTACCAGGAAGTCTCTTGCATCGTTTCACTCTACCCATTTAAGCTTAGGATATGTGGCATCTCCCACTCTTCGCATCCTAACTCCTGAATCAAATAGGACTGGAAGCACATGATACTTTCTTACCGATAGTTGTTTTTTCCAACTTGCGACCTTCTCATATACATATCACAATATTTCTTCTTAGAATTTGAAAATATTCTGCCAAACACTTACTATGACACATACAAGGTAATTATATATGTAAATTAATTCAGAGCTTATGGCGAATTTTAAATGGAACGAATCTGAAAGAAGATTTGGGTTTATGAAGGACTACCTACCTCTTTGCTGGTTTTTGGTAAGCGACATCTTCCGTTGAGAGATCGGCGTGGAAGCAAACGAATTTTGCGTCCTTCCCCCCATAAGCAACTGTGCCAACTTCTCCCAAAAGGCATTGTCCCTCTGTTGAGAAATTTTAGATCTTTAGATAAATGAGTGGTTTAATATCCGAAGCTGAATGAGGATGTGAGTGGAAATCGTGAATGAATGAAATACCCAAAGTGGGAGGTGGAGTGTTTTGTGGAGGTCCGCGTAGGAGAAGCGAATAGAAAGGGCTCATGAATAGCGTAAGATTACGAAGAGTTGAAACGTTTATTCCAATTATCTGTATGTCAATGCAATCAAGAGTGAATCAAATGTGAAAGTGATTGGTTTGGATGTAAACAGAGGGCGCTCACCAGTTGGGTCGTAAAAAATAATTATTGAATAATTGAAAATCGTCTGGTGAGGATAATATTAATAGCAAAGTACTAGGTAATAATAGAAAAAAAATGATGAAGTAGAGCTGAATGTTGTGTTACCGATCATGCCAGTGTGTGAAAGTAGGTGTGTATTCGAGTAGGGCAGTAATTGTTTTTTTTCTACAAAAATAATGGAAGAAATAAGGAGGTTAAAATGACTTTACCTGTTTGTGGAGATGTTTACAAATTTGGTGGACGGTTTGTATAACGAGATTTCGTTTCGCTAAGCTTTGTGTAAAATGACTGAAGGCAAGATTGTGGTATAGGAAGTGTGAGAGGGTTTTGACCTGTCAGAAACTCCAAAGATCCTTGATAATGAAACTTGGCTAGGATGAACTAATCTAAGTTAAGCTGAAAAGGATCAAAGGCTGAATCCCGGACGCCGGTAAAATGAGACAAGCAATCAAGGAGGTCGAGGGAGATTTTGATGTAGGTCCTGATTTAATTTGAGGTAAATTTGATTAGAATCAAAATGAATAGTTTGAAAATGGGGTTCTATTTATGGTGAAAGATTCTTGATCCACATACCTTTGAACTTGACAGAAAAACACCCCTGCAACCAGCAGTTAATGGCACATGTTGATAGTTTCGTGTTTCTTCCGACAGACACGTAGGAAGAGACCCGGTCAGACGACGTGCAGTATCCGTCGGGAATCAAACTAATCTCACTACTAACAAAAACAACTTTCACCAACGAGAGAAAACAGATATTAATAAAGAATTTCTTCATTTTTAGTAAAGTTCACCTGTTTGAGTGAATGATGTGGCAATTGAAAAAGGAAATTATGCCTAAAAGAAATGAGAAACAAGGCTAGAATTAGATTCAAGATTCATTATTTGTTACTAAATTATCTTTCACATTTGTACAAAAGCGTTGTGGGTCTTTTCCTAATTATTCACAATGTTTTCAACGGGAATTTCAAAAGGGATCAGTAAAGACATATAAAGACTGAGGGAAAAGATCAATCAAGAGATCCTCAATAAGTAAAATGAAGGTAAAGAAACCAGACATAGAAAGGAAAGAAAAGAAATTAAAGAACGAGGATAATGATAACACTAGGGACCGGTGAACGGATTTAACTTTCCTGACCTCTTCTTCGAGTACCAGAATTAATCTTGGTCCACAGATGCCCCGGGGGTTCACGAGAGACAAACCACAACCAGGGTGCATCGGGTAAATTGGCTGTTGCTTTTATTTAAAAAGTGACATCAAAGTTTTTATTAAAGCTTGGTTTTGTAGTCCGTAAATTATATACTTTCCTTGAAATTGAATTGATGACAAACCACCAATGTTTGTATTAAAGAAACCTCCGAGCTGCCTTAGCCTCCGACCTACACGGTAAATAACGGTAAATAAACCTTCATTACACTAAAATTTAACTTGGGAATTTATGTGGAATTATATTTCTTTTTTTAAAAAAAGTTCGTATCCACAAGTGAGCAAATTTCGGGATATGGATATAAGTATTTATGGCCAAGAGTTGGAATTTATTTAAACAAAATGGGGAAGTTCAGAAACAAGGTCTGATGACCAAAAGTAGCGTTGCCCCTTATTCTCATTTATAGCCTTATGACCTTTAAAACTTTCAATATTTCCTGGACTAACCTTGGGATGACCTTAGCAAATATATCATTTGAAATAGAATGTAAAACAACATAAAGGCTTTAAATTTCTTTACAATCGGACGATTAGTTATGATGTTATTGCCAAGTAATTCCTCTGCTAACCTTGCGAAGACTTTGGCAATCATACCGTTCGAAAGGGAATGTTAAACAACATAAAAGTTTTAAATATCGTTAGAATCGGCCGAATAGTTATGGTTTTATTGCAAAATCCCCCCCGCCCCTTCCCAAAGAATTCCCGGGCTAACCATGAGAGGACCTTGTCAATTATATCATTCAAATGAAAATGTAAAATAACATAAGAATTTCAAATTGCGTTAGAATCGACCGAATAGTTACAATGTTATTACCAAAACAAAAATAAGTAAAACGGGGACCGACTGACCGACATAGTGAAACATAGAGTCGCACGCAACTAAAAATAATTATTATCGAATGAATTACAAATGATAAAGTTCAGAAATTTTATTCAAATTGAGGCAATTTTTTTTATTTTTTCGAATATTCGAAGGTTTTATCAAAGTTATTTCCCCCAAAGATTTTAAATTTTCGTCTTTAGCAGGAAATAAAAGAAGCTACTGACACCTTAAAACGAGCAAAGCAAAATGAAATTATTGGAGCGAGTTTAGGTGATAAAAAGAGTGGTGCAAATTGTTTTTTACCTATTTAAAAATAAATCCGATAAAAGTCTTTTTTGTGTCTTTTAGACTTAAAAAAATAATCATCGATGTGAAAAAAGAAAGACCAAGAGTCAATTATTAGGAGAAAAGTACTGGAAACCTTTGATTTATTTTGAGACCAAAACTCCGTTGCCAGGGCGGGATAGGTCGTAGGACACAGACCGGTCTGCATGCGGAGCGCAAGGAAGCCACCCATATTATTATTATTATTAAGATTATTATTATTATTATTATTATTATTATTATTATTATTATTATTAGGTGGTTAAGAGACCTCTCTTGTTTGGAGCTACTGATGTCATTCTTCCCCCTCCCCCCCAAACAAAATCCACATTGACCTGCCCTGAAAGGTGTACACCAACAAAACGAAAACCGGTCGGCCATGGCCCTTTTGTGTTTGCTGATATATTGTCACTTTGATCTTTATGTAAAATTCATTACGCTGTCGATCGTCCGCGATTACGAAGGGACTGGTGGTGCAATTCTCCTAAAATAAGGAACGAGGGGAATGAGATAAAAGACGACTACTGGAATTAAAGGTTCAGACCACCTCCCCCCCCCTCTCTCTCTCTCACCCTCTCTCTCTCATTCTCTCTCTCTCTTTCTCTCTCTCCCTCTCTCTCCCTCTCTCTCTCTCTCTCTCTCTCTCTCTCTCTCTCTCTCCAGACTCCACTCCAGATCAAATTGCTGTTCATTAATCAATCTTACACGTAGTGTTTCTATGTTCCTGCATGTATTGATCATTAAGAGAGAGTAACTTGCCTAAGACTAAGTCTACTTTGTGCAAGTCTATCGCCTGAACTTAATTGTGGATTCCGAATCCATTTGAATTCCTTAAAATTCAAGGGAATTTGAGCTCTCAACTCATTGGATTTTCAATGGGATTTCTAAGAACTCTTTTAAACATTTTTCCTTCTTTGAGCGACACAAATTTGGGATTTTGAACAACATTTCGTAAAGAGGGGTTTTAGGGGCTAGTACTTGTCATCATGCTACAGGTAACATCTGTATGATTTAATGTTCCTAAAGGGTCCAACACACGTAGGTGGATCTGAATAATTTCCCTGTCTTTTCACTTCCTCCAACTTAACCACTTTCTTCCCAGATCTATCCTCACTTACATTCTGGTGGAGACACCCTCGTTGGTTATCGACTCTTTCTTTTACGTAACAGCCACGAATTCATCAGAAAAGTTGAGTCTTAAGATAAATTAAATGAAACGATCGCACTTTATATTTCCCTCTTTCAGGACGCGACTGTTAACTTGTGCTGGCGGAAAACTGGACTCGATAAATGATGCGGTTCCACCCACCTCCGAACCCTCTTTGTTTCTTCTCTGTTTGTGTGGCTGCTAAGACAACGACAAAATCGTCACTGTAATTTTACGAAGTTAATTACCACAATGATTGATCACCTGTCAGTGCAGAACGAAATGTTTGAAAGAATTTTACACTTTAATTCGTCTGGGTCGATTGGACAGGCGCCAAGGTATATTGAAAAGTAATAATAGGTTTTCCACAAGTTTCGAGACGATGAAGATGATTAGATATTAATATTTTATGACAATGAAAGTGGTAATTTCGAAGAACGATTCATCACGCAAACTTTGGCTAATATTACGAATTTGTAAATGTGTTTTGAGTCGTTACCAAGAGTGACCGAACCAATACGATTTCTCACTCTTTACGTAACCAGGAATTCGATCTTTTAGGAACTCGATCTTCATTCCACTATTTATTTTGGATTGAGTCTGTAGGGGAGGGGTTAATTTGTATGGATTACTTTTGTTTTGTTTTTTGTTTTTGCTGTACTCATCCTAAGTTGCCCTTCAAATAGGGTTCCAACCTCAGAGGTTTCAAGGTCTTGCTTTAGATCTCGCCTTCTCCGTGTCTCAAGGGCATGGCCTTTTATGGCCGTTTCTGGCATAGCGGGGCCTCGCTAGGCTTTAAATCCTTGAGTTTTTAAATTAAGAAGAAGAAAAATAAGAAGAAGAAGGAGGAGGAGGAGAACGATTATTAATGTTAATAATAATAATGATATTTTCGGGTATTTTTCCTACATAGTTTCGCAAACTTAAATACGAGTGACTTTTTTTTCAACACACGAAGGCATTGTGTGTATATGAAAGATATGTGAAGGATGTTGGGAAATTAGAAGAATTGAAAATGTGTTGAAGATATCTTGCCCCACTTCCATATGAGGGCAGTGTGGACCGGAGAGCAAGCTTGCTTCTAGATGTCACATGCAACATGGCTCTCCTTGATACTCCTGGAGGAACCGCGTCAAGATAACTAAGATAAGCTTGTCAAGAGCGAAGATGATGAAAAAAACACTCAGGACGAACGCTTTACTCCTTTATCGATACTTCTGTTCATCTGATACTTCATCAGTGGCCGTAGCCTAACATTCAGCACATCTAAGTTTTGAGAGACATGAAAGAAAATTCTACAGTAGCAATCAAGTAAAGGAAAATGTCTTCCCTTCATTCCTGAGTTAATCTCAAAACCATAAGCGATCACTAATATTAAGATCACTTTTCCTCTTTCATGCCCAGCTATTTCTTGCCAAGCTCTCAACCAATGGCCAACTCGAACGTGGTGCACAACTAGTCGAGTGATGTTTTTGCATTAGAAATGAAGAATCTTCTCTAGCAGCTCTTCTCTGGACGTCGTGATGCAGCCAACGCAATCTCGTTTAAGTCTTGAGACTAATTCTATGATGGTCTTCCTCCACAAAAAGACGCCTCCTACCTCGAGTGCACAACAGAGGAGGTTAGGGAGAATTGTACCCAGTACCGGTCCTCAACATACCAACGAGTATATTAGGACTGTCTTCCAAACGTTATTAACATTAAATAACTTTGTATTTTCCTCAAAACAATATTTAAAAAACTATCTCTTCCTCCGACATGCCCTTGGTGGTTTCGGTTAATTTTTATTCCGGTGTTTTTTAGCTCCCCACAGAATTGAGGGTGGCGAATATCGTAGAATGTGGCCCCTCGACTGTGAATCGCGGCCTTCCACCACAGA
Organism: Ceratothoa steindachneri; assembly: GCA_963969495.1. NCBI lineage: Eukaryota > Metazoa > Arthropoda > Malacostraca > Isopoda > Cymothoidae > Ceratothoa > Ceratothoa steindachneri. Next base: position 101,281,370 of record OZ018334.1, on the reverse strand, counting down.
AATTTCAGTTGGCTAAAACATTGCATTGGTACACTATATTTTGGTATTTTGTTCTCTAGTTTTGGATGGTTCTGTATATACATAGGTATGTTGGTGAATGACGCCCTCAATGTTTTAAGAGTTGAGGGATGAATATTTTAGGAATTGAGGGCGAAAAGAACCATGAAAGTTTTAATATTGGAATTGAATTACCACCATGTTTTTTAGGACTAAATTAAGGGCGAATTTCAACGGTGATGTTTTAGGACTTGAAGGCAATTGGGGTCCTTGATATTGAAATTGAAGGTCACCATCGATGTTTTAAGAGGTGGAGTCGATTGCCGCCCTTGATGTTTCAAGCACCGATGAACGCCTTCGATGTTTTAACATTAAGGGCGAATGATACTCTTAATGCTTGAAGAATTGAGGGTGAATGATAAGCGTGATGTTCTAAGGGCAAATGTCACCATCGATGTTCGAAGACTCTAAGGCGAGTGCCTTTCTTAATAGTTGTAATGGTTTTCTTGTGGTTAGGAAGGTTGCAGCTAATGACCACTTGCAGCCCCGTAATGGCGACACATGGTAACCTCAGGCTCTATTTAGTGGCACGGAGAAGAGATGCAAATCATATAGTATTGCAATCACCATACAACCCTTTTCCTTCACCGAAGGAGAAATTAAGAAAAAGATCGCTGACCTAAAGACGAATAAGTCCCCTGGACCGGACGGGTTTCTACCTAAAGTGTTGAAGGAAGTGTGCGATGAAGTATCACGACATCTGTGCGCTATCTTTAACATGTCAATCTGGACCAAATGCATTCCTAGAGACTGGCGTGAGGTGGAGGCGACTCCTATCTTCAAGAAAGGAGACCGTAGCCAACCGTCGAACTACCGACCTATCAGTCTGACTTCAATAGTCGGTAAACTCATGGAAAGCATCATGGTGGACAAAGTGACGTCGTATTTAGAGTCAAACCTGCTACTGAGGAGTTCCCAGCACGGCTTCCGAAGGAAACGGTCATGCCTGACGAACCTTGTGGAATTCTTCCACTTCGTTTTCAGTAAGCACGATCGGGACAAGGCGGTGGATGTGGTCTACCTAGACTTTCAGAAAGCCTTTGATAAGGTACCACACCGCCGCCTTCCCCGAAAAGTGCGAGCTTTAGGCATAGACGGAAAGGTAGCCGGCTGGATCGAGAACTGGCTAAGTGGCAGACGGCAACACGTGGTGGTGAATGGGCAGTCTTCTGAGTGGGTGCCCGTTACTAGCGAGGTGCCTCAAAGTTCTGTCCTGGGACCACTACTATTCATCATCTACGTCAACGACATGGACGGTGACATGGTTTCCAAGATTTCCAAATTTGCCGACGATACCAAGCTTGGTATGAACGTTGCAAAGGATGGAAATACTGCCCGCTTGCAGGAAGATCTTAGGAAGATTGGGGAGTGGTCGGACACGTGGCAAATGCCTTTTAACGTGGGAAAATGCAAAGTGATGCATATCGGCCACAGAAACCCCCAATCTCAGTATATCCTTAAGGGCACTGCTCTTAAATCGAGTGACACTGAGAAGGACTTGGGTGTTACTATCACTAGTGACCTCAAGTTCTCGAAACAGTGCATTGAGGCGGAGAAAAAGGCACAAAGGATGCTAGGCTATATTAAGCGCCAGTTTGGTTATCGGAACCAGGAGATTGTACTGTGCCTGTACAACTCACTTGTCCGACCGCACCTAGAGTATGCCGTACAATTTTGGAGTCCTTCATTGCGAAAGGACATCGCGAGATTTGAACGCGTACAAGCCAGGGCAACCAAGCTGATTCCCTCTATCCGACATAAAAGTTATGAGGATAGACTAAGGGAATTAGATCTGTTCTCGCTGGAAACCCGTAGACTGCGTGGTCAGCTCATCGAAGTTTTCAAAATACTTCGAGGGTTCGACAATGTTGACTACCGGGATATGTTCACACTGAGTGAGAACAGAACGCGCAATCACGGCTTCAAACTTGAACTGAAGCGTTACAACCGCAATCTGTGTGGAATTTTTTTCACTTACAGTATCTGCGGTATGTGGAACGCACTTCCAGTGGAAGTTGTCAACAGTGAATCTGTTGACCAGTTCAAGTCAACACTAGACAAAGTCTTGAAAAGTGGCCGTTTAGGGACGCAAAACAATTGAGCAGCCTTGTGCCCACTCAATTGCTAGTCCAAAGGTACCCTCTTTGAATGGACCGTAAGGTATCCTAGGGTACCTTCTTTCCTTGTTGTTGTTACTCCTTCCCTTCCCTTCCCCTCCAAACCTTTCCTATCCGCTCCGATCCCGTCCGCTCCTTCCTTCCCTTCCCGTCCCACCCATTCCCTTTCCTTACGGTCCCACCCATTCCGTTCCCCCCCCATACCACCCTTTATCATCCTTCCTCTCCGACCTATTTACTCGCCCTCCCATCCCACCCCTTCCCTTACCCCTCCCACGCATTCCCTTCCCTCCCCACCATTTGCCTTACCCTCCCGTCCCAACCTTTGCCTTTCCTCTGCCGTCCAAACCATTCTCTTCCCCTCCCTTACCACTCTTTCCCTTTAATTCCCTTCCCCTCATTTCCCCTCCCACCTTTCCTTTCCACTCCAGTCCCACCATTTCCCTTACTTTCCCGTCCTACCCTTTCCCTTCCTTTTCCATCTCACCCTTTCCTTTCCTGTCTCACTCTTACCTTTCTCTTCTTGCTTAACCCTTTCCCTTCCCCTTCCATCCCATCAAACACACTCCCATCACACCCATTCCGTTCCCCTCATTCCTTACCCATTATCTCCCCTTCTCGTTTCAGGCATTCCCTTCCCCTCCCATCCCACAATACCCTTTCCCTCTCGTCCCACCCTTACCCTTCCTTTCCCGTACTACCCTTCTTCTTCCCTTTCACGCTCTTACAGGAGCAGAAATTCATGGCGAAGGGATGGTAGGAAGAGAGATCAGATGGATCAGGATCATCCAGGCAGAGGTGAAATTGTCCTCTTTTATGAGTCAAGGAGGAAGTGACGGATCAGTACGTGGTGTTAGAGGAAGCATTGGGTCACGTCTTGACTCTACATGAATAAGGGCTAAAATAAATGACTTAAAGTACACTTATCGATTTAATAGAGCTTAATCTATCTAAAGTGACTTGGAGTCGATGCGAGGAACCTGGAGCCCTGAATATTGGAGTCTGATCTTATGTCTACATAAATAAGAGCGAGAAGAATCCGAGGAGGGATTCGCAATAGAGACTAAATGGCACAGGGTGACTCGAGGCCATCAGACGAGGCAATAACGTCCTACAGCAGATAGCGTAGTATTTTAGTGCCTAAATAAACGGTAAACTTAGGCAGGTAATAAAGATAAAGAATTGGACTCTACAATAATGGTTGGAAATGAGAAGAGGCTCTCTTGAAGAGAGCCATTCAAAATAAAAGTATTCGTGTTTGTTCGCACAAAAAACAGAGCCATGTTCCCAATCGGGGAACTTAGATAATTAAAGCATTTCAAATCCTAAAGATATAAATACTTTTGAAAAATATCAAAATTTGTAATAAAAGAGTGAAGAGATTTATTGATTCTTTTATCTTATAAGATAAAGTATTTAATCGGTAACTTATCCAAAAAGCGATATAAATTGAGAGAGGGAAAAAGAAGAAACGGGTAAAGACAAAAAGTGAAAGAGAAAAACACAAAGTGAGAAAGAGATAAAAAAAGATGTGTAGTTCATTTTTTACAGTATGGGAGTCAAACTCTGCCCCACTCTGCATTTCACTCTCCGAACGCCTAAAAAGAAGAACAGCGACAGACAATTCGAATAAAATGGCTCCCATTCGAACAGAAATACTCACTTTATGGAATGGAAAAATTTTAATGGCATCGCTTTTATATCGTTGGAAAGGCCTCGCGATTTCCTATTCAACTGCATAAGAATAATTGTAATCCGATGAGTATTTCTTTTTTTACTAATGGGCGGGAGAGGCAAGAATCATTTTTCCGCCAGGTGAAGGAATAATATCTTCGTGAATGATGGAGATGGACACAGCAATCTTATATAATAAACCCTCAAGATAATTACATTGTGCATCTAAGGATATATAATGTTTACCATTAATTAATTGGTACAAGGGGCGAAGAAGGGATCATTGTGGCCCGAACCCGTCGCGGGGAAGCAACACTATCTTAATAAAGAGCACATTGGCAACTATGTCAATAATAACATCACGTACGAGATTAAAATCCTTATATCTTCCTCTATTGAATAGACCAATAAGTATTTCCTCTGTTTTTATTTTTAAAAATTATGATTTTACCAAGAGAAAAAAGTTAAGGGGCTCACACCGTGTATAACTCTGGATGGGGCGATATTACTTTCGTTATCCGAGGGAGAATTTCCTCTCAGAAATATTCTGTTCCTAAAATCAGGGGACATCAAATTAACTTCTAAGGATGGAGCGAACTTTTTACTCCGGTTCCAAAAGTATTTAATGGTGCGTAAAAGATGAGTCCATTACTCGAGTGGTCTATTTAATATCCCGCTCCAACAGGTCTGGCAGTGATATTGATTCTAACAGTTAAGGTGATGTGTATTGATCCGGACATTGGACATATATAAGTGAGGAATAAAGTAGTAGAGGTGTTTAGTAGGAGAAAAATAGTGTAGAAAATTAGGGAAATTAAATTAAAATGAAAGTACAGATCCCTGGTGAAAGGGTACCTCTGGCTTTCTTTGCCCTTTTTATTGTAATGCGTATATATAATATATATATATATATATATATATATATATATATATATATATATATATATATATATATATATATATATATATATATATATATATATATATATATTTACGAAAGGCATTCAAGCCTTTATAGCAGAGGGGGGTTTTGGCCCCTACTGCTGGTGAAGAATTTTTAATCTGTGTTTTTAGGTCCTGATTTTGCGTTAATTTTGATGTTGTTGTTTTATTTTGGGGCGAATTAGAATTTTACTAATTCAAGGGAAATAAAAAAAAATAAAAGAGGGTTTTAAAATGTTGGCTTTGTTTGTATTGGTTTCGTGAACGGAATTTTACGTAAACGTTGGGTTTATGTCGTTGTTGATCAGCCGTCTGCTACTTGGAGATGATCTTCTGTGTCTTGCGTCATTATAGTCCATGTGGTCGAGCACAAACTCGGGGGGGAGGTGCCGGTGTACAGCGTCCCAGATCGTCATTGCTCTTTTGTGAAGCTCTATGTTTATGGGGGTCAACCCCAGTTCACCTTTGAGCTCACTCTGCCTTGTCCTCTCTCTCCTTCGGGTTCTCGTTATAATTAAGACAGCCTAATTCTGAACCCTTTGCAGTTTAAGGATCTGGGTCTTGGGACTCGCGTTTATAGGGACCGGGGGGTACAGGAGTTTGGATCGGATGCACGCATTGTAGATTTTGAGTTTATTAGAGGAACGTAGGTCCACGAATCGGTAGAATTCACCCAAGTCCGTCTGTGCATTCGCCGAGATCCTATTCACATGACTCCCATACCCACCAGTCGCAATCTGAAGTCCCAGAACCGTGCCCTCCGTGCGGTATGGGATGCGTACACCTCCCACACGGGGGTCTGCGAGGATCCGTCGGAATAGTGGGATTATCTGGAACCTTTGGGCATTGGTAGATATCTTCCATCTCCTCTCGAAAGAGGATGTTTTTGATTTCTACCCCCGTACTCGGTGCCATATAATTCACATTTCGACAAGGTGTCGAGCAGATCATTGATACGTCGTCCGCAAATTGGACGTACACCTGCCTTTTGTCAGAGGTTGGGGAAGTTCGAATGTATATATATATATATATTATAAAGCAGGAGACTTATACACCCGCCTTGTGGCACCCCCGCCTCAAGTTCGAACTCAGGCCCATTGAAGCCTTTTACGTGCACATACACTCTCCTCTCCATCACGTAATGGCAGAGTATCCTTTGAAGTATGGGGTCGAGTACCAGGTGTAAGATCTTATATTGAAGGCCTCTTCTCCATACTTTGTCAAAGGCCTTTTTGACGTTTCAGAGCACCAGATTTGCGTGGCGTCTTTCTTTTACTTTCACTAACTTCTCAGTGATCCCGGAAAACGCCGTGTGCGTTCCTCGCTTCCTTCAAAAGCCATGTTGTTGGTCGTTCTTCGAGGAACGTATTCACCCTGTTGGCCAATATTGTCTCGAAAGATTTCCCAGCAAATTCTAAGGAAGATATAAGCCTGAAGTTAGTCCGGTGGCTTTCCAGCTTTGGGAATGAATATCATTTTTGCTACCTTACAGTGGTCAGGGAAGTAACCCACGTTCAGGCAAGCATTCATGATATTCAAACGCCCCATCAGGATGTTAGGTGGGGCTTTTAAGAAATGTTTCTGTGTCAGTTTTGTACGCCCAGGTTTTCGTTGACGAAATGATTTTAAATTTTCGAGAGTTCCTCGGCAGTAATTTTACCGCCGTATCCCTCCATATTCCTTTCTTGCGTGGATCTAGTCGTTTAGTTCGTCAATGATTCTGTCTTTGACTATTGATCCGAGTGTCCCGTAACTGCCCTTAATGAAATTCTTTCTTTCCATAAGTGAGAGAAGGACTCCACGTAAACCTCTTCGGAGTCGTCGTACCGACAAGGCCTGGTTCAATGACGACTGCCGATTGGCCTAGCGGAATAAGCAGGCTACATTTAACCAGTGGTCTCGTTTGCGCTCCCAAGAATCTTGGAACTACTGCGTGCAGCTCTGGTCACACGCACATTGTACTTAAGTGGGGCTAAAAGAGCATATAATGATCATCTCAGAGATATTTTAACTGGTAACTCAGCTGCACTCTTGGTGATCTGCTCTTAAACAATTCCTGTTTGGGGGTGACTGTTGCCTTCCTCCCTAATCGTGTGCTGACTGCTCTATATGATATAAATCTGAGGAGAACGCTGATCTACCTGCCTCAATTTTTAATAAAAAACAAATCAGTGAGGTAGTGGACTTACCTTCATCTTGCTTTCCTCCTAGTAAACTGCACTCCTTGGCTTTTAAGTCATCAAAACTTCTTTTTTATTTGAATGACCTTGATTCATTTGGCGGATATGAACCTTTGAGTTTTTTTTGCGCAATTTTTTATTAAAAAATTGGCTCCATCATTGGCTCCAAATTGGCTGTTATTTTTAGATTACTTATTTTACTGAGTTCTTTCCTGAATGATGGCGTTAGGCAAAGTTCACTCTGATCCCCAAAGCCTCTTCACCATCAATTCATCTGGAGGAAAATAGACCCATTTCCATAACACTGGTTCTATTATATATATTTAAGCTTTTTCTGGCCAAATGAATTATTCATTTTCTGAATAATAATAAAATGCTACCGAAAATACAGTTTTCGAAAGGGTCTTAACACTTCTGATGCCTTTCTTTTTATCACCAATGACCTTCAAAGTTCTCTCGATGTTGGTCATCAATCTCGTCTTGTTTCTGTTGATTTTAGCTCAGCCTTATTAACCATAAGGCTCTTTTATTTAAATTAGATTCCTTGATATTGGTGTCTTTTCCTCGGGATACTGATCGAGGTTGATGCTAGTTTTAGGGCTTTGCTAAATCTGGTGTTCCCTGGGGTAATGTCTTGGTCTCGCTCCTCTTTATTATTTATACCTCAGACATGTTTTCTGGGATTTAGTCCAATATGTTTGCTTATGCTGACGATACAACTTTGTGTCGCTGAATTGCTGAATTGCTTACTCTGGATATCAAGAGAACTTTATCCTGGTGTGATGTTTGGGGGATGAAACCTAATCCAAGTAAACTCCATAACCTTGTTATTGGTAGATCAAGGACCTTACAACCGAATCACCCTGACATCATTGTCAACTGCGTTGCCTCTCTAATTGTTTTTCACTGAAATTGGTCGGTTTTCCTTTTGATCCCAAGCTGACTTTTGAGCTGCATTCGCGCACCGTTGCGTCCTCAATTTCTCACAAAATTGGTTTGTTGCGTAAGTGCCACCAGATCTACTCTACATAAAGAGTGGTTATAAATAGTTTTTATTTCCTTCTCCAGCTTCATTTAGAATATTGTCATTCTGTCTTACTTTCTGCAGCGGATAACAATTGTAAGCTCCTTGGCAGAGCATTGAACAAGGGTAGTTTTCTGCTACTCAATGTACACTTGAAGCTTAGGCATCGTCAACTCGTTGGAGTCTTGTCTCATTTCCTTAAAAATGTTTTTGATCCTGATCATCCACTTCACTCTTTGATGACAGCTCTCTCACGTCCGATTCGTGATAAGCGCTACTCGTCAAAAGAAATGACCGTGTTTTTCGGTCGCTCGAGTGAATAAGACGCAGTTATCTCAATCTTTCTTTCCTACAGCCGTTGTCGGTCTGTGAAACACTGCCTGATGATGTCGTTAATTCGGATAATTGTGAGGTATTTAAAAGGCGAGTGAACGCTTTTATTTTCTCTTGATTTTTATGTTTTCTATTTTTAGCAATGTTGGCCCCTGTATGGTTTTTAGGTTCTGCCGTTTTAGCTGTTGCCTTCCAACGGGTCAACTTTATTGAATTTAATAATAATAATAAAAATATTAAATGGCAATAACCGGAGAAATTAGCCCCAGCAAATATGCCGATGAACTCTACGTAGTCCAACTCAGGATATTCTCTGGTGAACGTAAGCCCAAAACTGAGCTATTAAACTGGTGTCCATTTTTCTCGCGAGGCTTTTTATCGAAATTAACCATTGTCGTAGAATGAGGCAGTTATCGCCTAATTCTTGTTTCCTTCGTTTGTTCAGGGAAGGACGACGACAGACAGCCCAAAATAATAATTGGAATTGAATTGCGTTGGGGCCTTTGTTATTCGAATACTTTAAATATGGGTGGCCGGGATTGGTCTTATTTAATTAGGCTTTGTTGGTTGGAGGACTTAAACAAAAATTGCAAAAATAATCTTTAACTACACAACAAAACGTATAATACAAATAATTACACTCTCTAGTTATTAATTAATTGAGCAATGGGAAAATTATCAATAATTACCAATAACTACTTATGCCACAAGGGCTCAATACTCCGAGTACTAATCCGATAGAGTTTAGGAAGAAACTACAAATGGAATCCTAGCCTTAGGGGCACAATAATTCACTCGTCACTACGTGACGAGTCTTAGTCGGAGCGCGTCGCACCCCCTCGACGGGAAAAGGAAAGGTGTAAATATCTTACTAGGAGGGGGGGGGGGTACCACAAGTAGACGCTCAAAGGAGGAAGATACTCCTGGAGACGCTCAAGGGTAAAAAATCCTGTGGGGCTAAGACTGTGCGCTTTTTCCGGACGGGTTCTTCGATCTTGACGCCGTCGTTCCAAATAAGATCCTAGCTGCGGGCCGGAATGACACCGTGTTCTAACGCTGCAGGATATGCGCCGTCAGTGGATGATTCCACAGACGTCTTAAAGGAGGCCGCCGAATAGCTTCTGTATTTTTCGGGCTTGGCTCACTCGGGAGCAACTTAGAGACAGCTCACCATAACGACATGTGGTCTTCTTCAAATAGGGGTGGGGGTGGGTACGTCTTCGGGACTTTTTCTTGGGCGGATTCTAATGGAATACTTCCACGATTAATTTTGTGACGGGGAATATATAGGCGTTCGCTGGAACTCCTATATTTGGTGACGCAAGCAATTAACCCCGCCTCACCGCCTCGGAATTTATAGCTCAGCGGCGAGGTTTTGATGGTCCAACTGAACCAAAGAAATTCTCGGCTAATCTCGCCGGAAATTTTCCGACGGGCGTAGGGCATTGCTGTTCCCGATAACTCTCGTTTCACATGACTCCTTTAAACAAAATCTTACTCCATCTCTCTTTCTTCGACAAACATATACCATATAAAAAAGCACATGAGTATCTATCAAATGATGTATTGTTTGTATTATTACAGTGCATTTTTACCGGCGCAGAGTCGTTTGATGCCATTATAATTGCGATTACTTGGTTCTCCTAACCGAGGTTAATCGCCTCTTTATTCGAGAGTAATTGGGTGGGCGAATTAAAACTTATACCAAATTAAACATGGAAGAATTACCTATTTTTTTTTTTTTAATTAAGGGGCTATCTGGCGACTGTCGACTTAGGCATTAGTCGCCGTAAAAAAAACAGCCTAGTTCTAGGCTACTTTAAAAATTAAACAGGAAACAATAAAAAGAAATAACAATAACAATAAAAAAGCAATAACAAAAACAATAAGAAAAACAACAACAACAATTAAACCGGGTTAAATGAAAGGGAGAAGGCCAGCCTCCCCCCAAAAGTCAATAAGTCCACTAGTCATGGTGCACGCACTCGTCCCGAGTACAAGGGACAGGCGGTAGCGACCCCGCCCATACCGGTACCGAGACAGGTATCGTGCGCGAAGATCACCCAGACTGGGACATTCGACAAGAATGTGCCGAACAGTCTGGGGGACGACGCAGTCGTTGCAATAAGGCGCAGGCGAGCGCTCCATCAAGTAGCGATGCGTCACACGAGTGTGTCCGATTCGAAGACGACAGAAAGCAACCTGAAGCCGCCGCGGCATTGGGGGATAGGTCCATGGGAACAGTCGCGGCGCAATGGCACGCAACTTTAAGTTCCCCTCGACCGTCTCCCATCTTCTTTGCCAAGCAGTCCGAAGAGCTGCCCGTATTCCTGCCATGTAGTCAGTGTGAGGAAGAGCGAAATGCTGGTCCGGTCGCAGAGTCCTCGCGGACTCTTTGGCGCCCTCATCGGCGCGCTCATTCCCCGCAATTCCTACATGTCCAGGAACCCAGCAGAAGATAATCTCGACATCTGCCCTGCTCGCCAAAACCGTGGCGTCACAGATTTCGCGAACCAGCGGATGTGGAGATTCCAATGCCCCGAGAACACTCAGGGCGCTTTGTGAGTGGCTATAGATCACAATCCGGTCTCCGAACCGGGTACGTCGCGTAATCTCCAGTACCGAGTGGTGTATTGCCACCAGCTTGGCCGTGAAGACAGACGCAGCGCCTGGTAGAGCCCCGCTGACTTCAAACAGAGGGGATACGGCGTGGAAGCCGACCCCCTCTTGGGACTTGGAGCCATCCGTATACACTGGCACGGTACCAGCGTGACACGATGTGTGCTCCAAAAAGGTCGAACGCAATACTCCCGGCGCAGTACAAGCTTTGGGAGCAGAGGCGTGGCGACAAATAGCCAAATGTGGTACCCTCCAGGGTGGCGTCCTGGGCAGAACCAGGCGCGCCACCGGCCCGAGAGCTATATCTACCTCTCGAAGGAGTTTCCTGGCCCTAAACCCAAAGGGCTTAGGGTATGACTGGCGTTTCTCGGCGGCATAGGCACCATCGAGATCAGCTGCGGATGCAGTGAGAGCTGTTGGCGACTGAGGGAGGCGCCGGGCTCGCGCGTACAGGCGAGTGATGCACTGCACGCGGCGCAGAGGGAGGGGCATCTCCCCAGAATCGAAAAACAGGCTCTCAATGGAAGAAGTGCGGAAGGCACCGGTCGCAAGGCGAGAGCCGGTGTGGTGGATCAAATCCACCTTCCGCAATAAACGCTCGGCTGCAAATGCATAAAACTCGCATCCGTAGTCGAGCTTCGAGCGAACAAAGAATCGATAAAAAAGTAAGGCGGTAGCCCTATCAGCGCCCCAAGCGCTGAACGTCACGGAACGGAGAATGTCCATGGCGCGGGGAACAAAAGACCCTAAGGCTGCGAATATGAGCCTCCCAGGTGAGGCGTCGGTCGAATACAAGACCAAGGAAACGGTGCGACTCAACCACATCCAGGCGAACCCCATTAAGAAACAAATCTGGGTCGGGGTGAAGCCGTGGATGGCGGCAGAAGTGCACACCTTAGTCTTGGCCAAAGAAAACCGAAACCTGTGCGCTTCGGCATAGCGAGAGACGCGGTTCAATGCCTGTTGGAGTCGACGCTCCAGAGTTGGTTTTTTTTTTTTTTTAATTTAAGGGCCTATCTGGCGACTGCCGACTTAGGCATAAGTCGCCGTAAAAAACACCCTAGTTCTAGGCTACTTTAAAAAATTAAACAGAAAACAATATAAGAAATAACAATAACAATAACAAAGCAATAACAAAAACAATTACAAAAACAACAACAACAATTAAATCGGGTTAAATAAAAGGGAGAAGGCCGGCCTCCCCTAAAAAGTCGATAAGTCCACCAGTCAAAGTACACGCACTCGTCCCGAGCCCAAGGGACAGGCGGTAGAGACCCCGCCCATCCCGGTACCGGGACAGGTGTCGTGCGCGAAGATCACCCAGACTGGGACATTCGACAAGAATGTGCCGAACAGTCTGGGGGACGACGCAGTCGTTGCAATAGGGCGCAGGCGAGCGCTCCATGAGATAGCGATGCGTCACACGAGTGTGCCCGATTCGGAGACGACAGAAAGCAACCTGAAGCCGCCGCGGCATTGGGGGATAGGTCCATGGGAACAGTCGCGGCGCAATGGCACGCAACTTTAAGTTCCCCTCGACCGTCTCCCATCTTCTTTGCCAAGCAGTCCAAAGAGCTGCCCGTATTCCTGCCATGTAGTCAGTGTGAGGAAGAGCAAAACGCTGGTCCGGTCGCAGAGTCCTCGCGGACTCTTTGGCGCCCTCATCGGCGCGCTCATTCCCCGCAATTCCTACATGTCCAGGAACCCAGCAGAAGATAATCTCGACATCTGCCCGGCTCGCCAAAACCGTGGCGTCAAGGATTTCGCGAACCAGGGGATGCGGAGATTCCAATGCCCCGAGAGCACTCAGGGCGCTTTGTGAGTCGCTATAGATCACAATCCGGTCTCCGAACCGGGCACGTCGCGTAATCTCCCGTACCGAGTGGTGTATTGCCACCAGCTCGGCCGTAAAGACAGACGCAGCGCCCGGTAGAGCCCCGCTGACTTCAAACAGAGGGGATACGGCGTGGAAGCCGACCCCCTCTTGGGACTTGGAGCCATCCGTATACACTGGCACGGTACCAGCGTGACACGATGTGTGCTCCAAAAAGGTTAAACGCAATACTCCCGGCGCAGTACAAGCTTTGGGAGCAGAGGCGTGGCGACAAATAGCCAAATGCGGTACCCTCCAGGGTGGCGTCCTGGGCAGAACCAGGGGCGCCACCAGCCCGAGAGCTATATCTACCTCTCGAAGGAGTTTCCTGGCCCTAAACCCAAAGGGCTTAGGGTATGACTGGCATCTCTCGGCGGCATAGGCACCATCGAGATCAGCTGCGGATGCAGTGAGAGCTGTTGGCGACTGAGGGAGGCGCCGGGCTCGCGTGTACAGGCGAGTGATGCACTGCACGCGGCGCAGAGCGAGTGGCATCTCCCCAGCATCGAAAAACAGGCTCTCAATGGGGGAAGTGCGGAAGGCACCGGTCGCAAGGCGAAGGCCGGTGTGGTGGATTGAATCCACCTTCCGCAATAAACGCTTTGCTGCGGATGCATAAAACTCGCATCCGTAGTCGAGCTTCGAGCGAACAAAGGATCGATAAAAAAGTAAGGCGGTAGCCCTATCCACGCCCCAAGCGCTGAACGTCACGGAACGGAGAATGTCAATGGCGCGGGTACAAGAGACCCTAAGGCTGCGAATATGAGCCTCCCAGGTGAGGCGTCGGTCGAATACAAGACCAAGGAAACGGTGCGACTCAACCACATCCAGGCGAACCCCATTAAGAAACAAATCTGGGTCGGGGTGAAGCCGTGGATCGCAGGAAAAGTGCACCACCTTAGTCTTGGCCAAAGAAAACCGAAACCTGTGCGCTTCGGCATAGCGAGAGACGCGGTTCAATGCCTGTTGGAGTCGACGCTCCAGAGTTGGCGTCTGGGCCGCGCCAAAAGAGATCGAAAGGTCGTCCAAGTAGAGCGTAGCGAGAACATCTTCTAGTAGAACCGAGGTGATGCCGTTGATGCTCAGGGCAAAGAGTGTGACACTGAGGACACTTCCCTGCGGGACACCCTCTTCCTGCTCCTTTGGAGCAGAGAGGGCTTCCCCCACCCGTACGCGGAATCGACGATCTCGCAAAAATTCAGATATAAACATTGGGAGGCGTCCCCTCGCCCCCATCGTGTGGAGAGTCTCCATGATACCGTATCGCCATGCGGTATCATAGGCCTTCTCCAGATCGAAAAAGACCGTGGCGTAGTGCTGTCTACGAAGGAAAGCCTCGCAGACGGCATTTTCCAGTCGGAGCAGAGCATCCGACGTGGAGTGAAACTTACGGAAGCCGCACTGTGCAGAAGACAGATGGCCTCCGCTGTCCAGGAAATAGGCTAATCTAACATTTACCAATTTCTCCATCAACTTGCACACGCAAAAGGGTAAGAGAGATTGGGCGGAAACCGTTAGGAGTAGAGTGATCTCTCCCCGGCTTGCGAAAGGCGAGCACAGTAGCGATTCGCCAGGAGTCTGGGAGAAGAGCTTCCACCCAGATCCTGTTGAACAGATCTAACAGAAAGGCCATGCCTCGCTCACCCAGGTGTCGAAGCATGGCGTACGGGACATCGTCCGGACCATGGGCGGTGTCCGCGCACGAAGCAAGAGCGGAACGCAACTCACTCACAGTAAACTTGTCGTTGAAGGGTTCTCCGCCTCTAGAGGTAAAGTCCAGCCGGCGGCCTTCCGCGACATCACGACGTGCATTGAATGCTGGTGGAGCAGCATCACAGCTAGAGAATGCGGAAAAAGCGGTCGCTAATGATTCCGCCACGGACGCGGGGTCCGAGATTGCGGTCCCATTCTCCTGGAGAACGGGAGGAGGGTCATGCGAGAACTTGCCCCGAATCCTTTTGACTCGCTTCCACACCTCAGGTAAAGAGGTCTTCCCGTTAAGTGAAGACACGTATGCCCGCCAAGAAGAGCGGCGGGCGTGCTTCGAAATATACCGAAACCTAGCCCTAGCCCGACGAAATTCAGCGACAGTGAAATCGTTCATGCGGCGCTTATAGTTTTTTTTTTTTTATTTAAGAGCTCATCTGGCGACGGACTACTTGGGCATTAGTCGCCGTATTAAAACCGGCCTAGTTCTAGGCTACTTTAAAATAAAATTAAAGAGAGAAAAAAAAACAACACCCTAAAAGGGGGAATGGAAGCAAGCTGGTGCGTCGGGGAGAGGTCCCCCCGGCGCAGAAGTGTGCAACTAAAGGAAAAAACAAACAAAAAAACAAAAAAAAAAAAACAAATGCAAAAAAACAAACAAACCTTGCTTAAATAATAGGGAGAAGGCTGGCCTCCCCCAAGAAGTCAACAAGTCCACAAGTCAATGTGCACGAATCTGTCCCGAGCACAAGGGACAGGCGGTAGCGACCCCGCCCATCCCGGTACTGGGACAGGTATCGTGCGCGAAGATCACCCAGACTAGGACATTTCACAAGAAGGTGCAGAACAGTCTGGGGAACGAAGCAGTCGTTGCAATAGGGCGCAGGCGAGCCCTCCATGAGATAGCGATGCGTCACACGAGTGTGTCCGATTCGGAGACGACAGAAAGCAACCTGAAGCCGCCGCGGCATTGGGGGATAGGTCCATGGGAACAGTCCTGGCGCAATGTTTTTTTTTTTTTAAAAGCTCATCTGGCGACTGCCTACTTGGGCATTAGTCGCCGTATTAAAACTGGCCTAGTTCTAGGCTACTTTAAAATAAAATTAAAGAGAGAAAAAACAACAACACCCCAAACGGGGGAAAGGAAGCAAGCTGGTGCGTCGGGGAGAGGTCCCCCCGGCGCAGGAGCGTGCAACTAAAGGAAAAAAAACAAACAAAAAACAACAACAAAAAAAACAAATGCAAAAAAACAACAAAACAAAACAAAAAAACAAACAAACCTTGCTTAAATAATAGGGAGAAGGCCGGCCTCCCCCAAGAAGTCAACAACTCCACAAGTCAATGTGCACGAATCTGTCCCGAGCACAAGGGACAGGCGGTAGCGACCCCGCCCATCCCGGTACTGGGACAGGTATCGTGCGCGAAGATCACCCAGACTAGGACATTCGACAAGAATGTGCCGAACAGTCTGGGGGACGACGCAGTCGTTGCAATAGGGCGCAGGCGAGCGCTCCATGAGATAGCGATGCGTCACACTAGTGTGTCCGATTCGGTAACGACAGAAAGCAACCTGAAGCCGCTGCGGCATTGGGGGATAGGTCCATGGGAACAGTCGCGGCGCAATGGCACGCAACTTTACTTTCCCTTCGACCGTCTCCCATCTTCTTTGCCAAGCAGTCCGAAGAGCTGCCCGTATTCCTGCCATGTAGTCGGTGTGAGGAAGAGCGAAACGCTGGTCCGGTCGCAGACTCCTCGCGGACTCTTTGGCGCCCTCATCGGCGCGCTCATTCCCCGCAATTCCTACAGGTCCAGGAACCCAGCAGAAGATAATCTCGGCATCTGCCCAGCTCGCCAAAACCGTGGCGTCACGGATATCGCGAACCAGGGGATGCGGAGATTCCAATGCCCCGAGAGCACTCAGAGCGCTTTGTGAGTCGCCTTAGATCACAATCCGGTCTCCGAACCGGGCACGTCGCGTAATCTCCCGTACCGAGTTGTGTTTCCCACCAGCTTGGCCGTGAAGACAGACGCGGCGCCTGGTAGAGCCCCGCTGACTTCAAACAGAGGGGATACGGCGTGGAAGCCGACCCCCTCTTGGGACTTGGAGCCATCCGTATACACTGGCACGGTACTAGCGTGACACGATGTGTGCTCCAAAAAGGTCGAACGCCATACTCCCGGCGCAGTACAAGCTTTGGGAGCAGAGGCGTGGCGACAAATAGCCAAATGTGGTACCCTCCAGGGTGGCGTCCTGGGCAGAACCAGGGGCGCCACCGGCCCGAGAGCTATATCTACCTCTCGAAGGAGTTTCCTGGCCCTAAACCCAAAGGGCTTAGGGTATGACTGGCGTCTCTCGGCGGCATAGGCACCATCGAGATCAGCTGTGGATGCAGTAAGAGCTGTTGGCGACTGAGGGAGGGGCCGGGCTCGCGCGTACAGGCTTTTGATGCACTGCACGCGGCGCAGAGCGAGTGGCATCTCCCCAGCATCGACCAACAGGCTCTCAATGGAGTAAGTGCGAAAGGCACCGGTCGCAAGGCGAAGGCCGGTGTGGTGGATTGAATCCACTTTCCGCAATAAACGCTCGGCTGCGGATGCATAAAACTCGCATCCGTAGTCGAGCTTCGAGCGAACAAAGGATCGATAAAAAAGTAAGGCGGTAGCCCTATCAGCGCCCCAAGCGCTGAACGTCACGGAACGGAGAATGTCCATGGCGCGGGTACAAGAGACCCTAAGGCTGCGAATATGAGCCTCCCAGGTGAGGCGTCGGTCGAATACAAGACCAAGGAAACGGTGCGACTCAACCACATCCAGGCGCACCCCATTAAGAAACAAATCTGGGTCGGGGTGAAGCCGTGGATGGCGGCAGAAGTGCACCACCTCAGTCTTGGCCAAAGAAAACCGAAACCTGTGCGCTTCGGCATAGCGAGAGACGCGGTTCAATGCCTGTTGGAGTCAACGCTCCAGAGTTGGCATCTGGGCCGCGCCAAAAGAGATCGAAAGGTCGTCCACGTAGAGCGTAGCGAGAACCTCTTCTGGCAGCACCGAGGTGATGCCGTTGATGCTCAGGGCAAAGAGTGTGACACTGAGGACACTTCCCTGCGGGACACCCTCTTCCTGCTCCTTTGGGGCAGAGAGGGCTCCCCCTACCCGTACGCGAAATCTACGATCTCACAAAAATTCAGATATAAACATTGGGAGGCGTCCCCTCGCCTCAATCGTGTGGAGAGTCTCCATGATACCGTATTACCATGCGGTATCATAGGCCTTCTCCAAATCAAACAACACCGTGGCGTAGTGCTGTCTACGAAGGAAAGCCTCGCAGACGGCATTTTCCAGTCGGAGCAGAGCATCCGACGTGGAGTGAAACTTACGGAAGCCGCACTGTGCAGAAGACAGATGGCCTCCGCTGTCCAGGAAATAGGCTAATCTAACATTTACCAATTTCTTCATCAACTTGCACACGCAAAAGGGTAAGAGAGATTTGGCGGAAACCGGTCGGAGTAGAGTGATCTCTCCCCGGCTTGCGAAAAGCGAGCACAGTAGCGATTCGCCAGGAGTCTGGGAGAAGACCTTCCACCCAGATCCTGATGAACAGATCTAACAGAAAGGCCATGCCTCGATCACCCAGGTGTCGAAGCATGGCGTACGGGACATCGTCCGGACCATGGGCGGTGTCCGCGCACGAAGCGAGAGCGGAACGCAACTCACTCACAGTAAACTTGTCGTTGAAGGGTTCTCCGCCTCTGGAGGTAAAGTCCAGCCGGCGGCCTTCCGCGACATCACGACGTGCATTGAATGCTGGCGGAGCAGCATCACGGCTAGAGAATGCGGAAAAAGCGGTCGCTAAGGATTCCGCCACGAACGCAGGGTCCGAGATTGCGGTCCCATTTCCTGGAGAACGGGAGGGGGGTCCTGCAAGAACTTGCCCCGAATCCGTTTGACTCGCTTCCACACCTCAGCTAAAGAGGTCTTCCCGTTAAGTGAAGACACGTATGCCCGCCAAGAAGAACGGCGGGCGTGCTTCGAAATATACCGGAACCTAGCCCTAGCCCGACGAAATTCAGCGACAGTGAAATCGTTCGGGCGGCGCTTATAGCGCATGTAGGCATAACGCTTCTGTTTGAGGGCCGTCTCACACTCGGCCGACCACCATGGGAGTGGTCGGCGTGCAAAACAGCCAGACGTCCTAGGAATAGTAGTCAGGCCCACGGCGGTGAGGTTGCCGGAGAAGAATTCAACGGCCTCATCTACCGACCTAAACTCCTCGACTGAGATAGAGAATTCAGTCATTTCCTGAAATGCAGGCCACCGCGCCCGCGCCAAGCACCACCGAGGTGGTCTCTCAGGTGGCAGTTGCCCTGAAAATGATATTTGAATAGAAAGTGATCACTACCATGGAGTTCATCGACCACCCCCCAACCAAAATCAGGCTGTGCATCCGAAGAACACAAAGATAGGTCAAGGGAAGAAAATGAAGCGGTTCTCGGACAGTGATGCGTAAACTCATCCACGTTTAGGACGCCCATCTCAAGCTCTTCGATCAGATCAGCAAGGACTTGTCCCCTGGGATTTATGGAGTAATCTCCCCAGAGAGGATGCCTGCCGTTCAGATCTCCAAGCAAGAGATAGGGCCTCGGCAACCGTGCCACGACGCGGCGGAAGTCCCCCGCGTCGAAGTCAGCTGACGGTGGAATGTACGCAGAAATGATAGTATACCTCCTATCCAGGTGCAGCTGCACAGCCACTGCCTGAAAGGAGGTATCTGAAGAGAAAGGAAGAACGCGCATCTTACAGCCCGGCCATCCCGCGGTGGTGGGGTCGCAAGACCCTTATACCCCGGGAGGGCAGGCAGCGGGCACGCGCCTAGCATGGTCTCCTGCAAAAAAATAGCTAACGGGGAACGGGACGAGACGAGCCTCCACAGCTCCTCCCAGTTGGCCCGGAGTCCACGGCAATTCCATTGAAGGAATATGCCCTCCAGGCCTAGCTCGGAGGAGACGCGGGGGCCCTCCTCGAATTGAAGACCCTCACGGGAATGGCCGTACGCTTCCCGGGGGCAGAACCGCGGGCGCTGTTGGCCGGACAAAGCGCTGGAGGCGCTGTCGCCTTCGAGGACTTATTGGGGGAGGTTGGGCTCGCCATGCGAGTCTTTTCCTCCCTCCGCCTCGAAACCTTAGGCGGGCGTTGCGGCTTGGGAGGCGAAGGGCCCTCTTTTCAAAGAACCACCGTCTCCGAGCCACTCGCTCCACCTCAGGGCATGGGCGAAGGGGCCGAAGCTCCTTTGTTGCTGTCCTCATTTCGGGGAACAGCTTTAGGAACCCAGGAAGATGGCCTAGCGACCATCTTCAGGGGTGTTGCCTCCTGTGAGTCTAACGACTCGGTGGAGGCGCGTGGCCGTTTCGCTTTGCGGGAAACGGTCACGCTGGGGGAAGAGGGGGGAGCCCTGGTTTTAGCCGGGGCTGGGTGTGAACCCTTTTTGCCGCCAGCTCTACCCGGGGAGCGCCCGGGTGTAGTAGAGCCCGCAGAAGGGCTCTGAATGGGCGCAGAAACAACCGTGCTCGTTGGCCTGGATGGGCCAGGAGCAGAGGGTGCTTTTCTGACTATTGAGGCATATGACGTCCCAGGCAGAGCCGGGCGCGCCAGGACCAAGTCCTTAGCCTCGCGGAATGAGAGTCGATCCCGGGCCTGAATTGCCAGTATTTCTTTCTCAAGGAGATATGCACCACACTGCTTCGAAGAAGCAGGGTGCGGCTCTCCGCAATTGACACACTTGGCCACACACGATTTGGACTTATCGTGTGCGACCTAGGAGCAATTTACACAGACCTCGGGTGACCCCGATTATGCACGTCTACATGAGCGATTCGTATGGCCGAAGCGGTGACAGTAATAGCACCGCCGCGGCAGTGGCACGAATGCCTTCACGCGGTAGCGGTACCAACCGGCACGCACCGACTCAGGGAGCTTGTCACAGTCGAACGTGACGAAGAGTGTAGGGGTGGGTCTCGAGGCCCCTCCCTGTTTTCTCATCACACGTTCGACCTTGACCGCCCCATGGTCGGCCAGATCTAGGGTTAGTTCTCTATGGAGTAGTCAACGAGTTTCCTCGCATAAACTACTCCTTTCACAAAGTTCATGGTAGAGTGTGGCGTCACACTCACCGGGGTGCCATGAAGTGTCCGAAGAGCACTTATCTTGGCCGCCTCGGCGGGATTCGCCGCATTCGCCAGAAGCCTCCCGTTCGAGAAACGGGTTACCTTCGGTTCTCTACCAATTGCACTAGCTAATCCTCTCCTCTGATGGATCATGTTGCCCTTGGAAAACATGGTGCCATCAGCGGAGCGAATAACGAGGAAGCGCTTGAAGCCAGCGGGCTCGAAAATGCCAGGTAACCTCTGAATCAGGGGCCCCGATGTCATCGAGGCTCCGCCCTGTGCATTCTTGGTGTTAGTCTTAGTCAGGGGCTCCGCACACGAGGGGGTAGAGGGGCCGGATGTGCCGATCTTGGCTTGGTCGCCTACCAAAGTGGCAGCAGACCCATCCGTCGCCGCAGCCCCCGCGGATGGAGAGGATCCCGGAGTCTTCTTCGTCTTTTTAGTCTTTTTTGTCTTTTTCTTTTTTGGAGAGGAGGGCGGGGAATGAACCCGCTTCTCACCTCCGTCGGCAGAAGCCCCCATGCAAGATGGGCCGGCCTTAGCCAGGTCCCTCTCCGAAATGGAGAAGTTCCTGGTCGTCGTAGGGGCACCTGTCGGAGGAGATCCCTCCCCTCATTTTACGTCCTCGGAGCCCTCGGCCGTTTGAGGGGGACCTTGTATAGGGGCGGATTCGGGTTCGGTGCTTGGCGCCGAGCATGAATTCCTCCTCATGGAAGGCCCTACCATCTGAGGCTGGGTCTCCTTAAGGACCATGTCTATCACAGGAGGGGCTTCCAGTTGGCCATCCCCTCCCAGGACATCGCAGGTCCCCTTGGCAGTGTCGCCATTCTTGTGTGGGGAGGCACAGGCCTTGACCCCAGCAAGGTTTAAAATTCTTGCCAGCAGGTCTTTTGAGGGAAGCAACCGAAGGGGCCTGGCTTCCCTCTCCCCCCTAAGGGGGTTTGCCCTCCCGAGCCGCTTGCACGAGGGGCGGTCGGCAATGGGCTGCCTGCTGGCTTTCTTAGCAGTCCCCTTAGAAAGCAAAAGAGGGACTGCCGCTGGAGATAGGGAGGTGCCCGAAAGCACCTCCAGAGAAGGGGGTGAGGGGGAGTCCCCTACACCCGTAGGCGTAGGAGAGGAGTAAGCCTCCTCTCCGGTTAAAGAATTATGGAGGGTCACTTGCGCAAGCACAAGGGGGGGGACCTCCATTTTCTCGGTGGAGCTGCCCGAGGGCGGCTCCGTTGATTTTCTTGGGGAAGTTGGGGGTTGGGTTTTTTGTGTTTTTTTTGTCATACATGGGCATGGTGACCCTCTTTTTAATACCGGACGCAATAGCTCATCACATCTTGCAGTCGCCCGCATTGCGAGAGGTGCTTACAAGCCCGGCAGAGCCAGGCGCCGCAATTCGGGACCACCCCTCCCACCTGGTGGCCTGGCAGTCCTTCGGCATGGCGGCTCCACCTTGAACACGGCGTAAAAAATATAGGTTGTGAAGAGGAGAGGAAAAGGGATGTGAGGAAGGTATGGGTGGGGATGAAGCAGGTTGTTAAAAAACCCCCATCCCGGACCGGAGCTGAGGGGTTAGGGAACAATGTCCCCTTCCCCCCCAGCCTCGATCCGGCGTGGTTGGCTTGAGAAGAAGGTCAGCATTCTACCCTGTGAAATTAGAGGCTGACCAGAAAAGGTTGTGAGAGAGGTTGTATGAAAAGCGACGAGGTAGGGGATAAATCGGGCTCTCTGAAAGAAGGAAAAGAGGCTAAGCTGGGGCCGGACGGAGCGCTGGATCCCGTCAGCACGGCGGCCAGGATGGCAAATCGTGGCACCCCTTACGGGGAGGCCTTCTCCAGATCAAAAAACACCGTGGCGTAGTGCTGTCTACGAAGGAAAGCCTCGCAGACGGCATTTTCCAGTCGGAGCAGAGCATCCGACGTGGAGTGGAACTTACGGAAGCCGCATTGTGCAGAAGACAGATGGCCTCCGCTGTCCAGGAAATAGGCTAATCTAACATTTACCAATTTCTCCATCAACTTGCACACGCAAAAGGTTAGAGACATTGGGCGAAAACCGGTCGGAGTAGAGTGATCTCTCCCCGGCTTGCGAAAGGCGAGCACAGTAGCGATTCGCCAGGAGTCTGGGAGAAGAGCTTCCACCCAGATCCTGTTAAACAGATCTAACAGAAAGGCCATGCCTCGCTCACCCAGGTGTCGAAGCATGGCGTACGGGACATCGTCCGGACCATGGGCGGTGTCCGCGCACGAAGCGATTTTTTTTTTTTTTTTTTTTTAAGAGCTCATCTGGCGACTGCCTACTTGGGCATTAGTCGCCGTATTAAAACTGGCCTAGTTCTGGGCTACTTTAAAATGAAATTAAAGAGAAAAAAAACAACAACACCCCAAAAGGGGGAAAGGAAGCAAGCTGGTGCGTCGGGGAGAGGTCCCCCCGGCGCAGGAGCGTGCAACTAAAGAAAAAAAACAAAAAAACAAAAACAAAACAAATGCAAAAAAACAACAAAAAAACAAAAAAAAACAAACAAACAAACCTTGCTTAAATAATAGGAAGAAGGCCGGCCTCCCCCAAGAAGTCAACAAGTCCACAAGTCAGTGTGCACGAATCTGTCCCAAGCACAAGGGACAGGCGGTAGCGACCCCGCCCATCCCGGTACTGGGACAGGTATCGTGCGCGAAGATCACCCAGACTGGGACATTCAACAAGAATGTGCCGAACAGTCTGGGGGACGACGCAGTCGTTGCAATAGGGCGCAGGCGAGCGCTTCATCAAATAGCGATGCGTCACACGAGTGTGTCCGATTCGGAGACGACAGAAAGCAACCTGAAGCAGCCGCGGCATTGGGGGATAGGTCCATGGGAACAGTCGCGGCGCAATGGCACGCAACTTTAAGTTCCCTTCGACCGTCTCCCATCTTCTTTGCCAAGCAGTCCGAAGAGCTGCCCGTATTCCTGCCATGTAGTCGTTGTGAGGAAGAGCGAAACGCTGGTCCGGTCGCAGAGTCCTCGCGGACTCTTTGGCGCCCTCATCGGCGCGCTCATTCCCCGCAATTCCTACATGTCCAGGAACCCAGCAGAAGATAATCTCGACATCTGCCCGGCTCGCCAAACCCGTGGCGTCACGGATATCGCGAACCAGGGGATGCGGAGATTCCAATGCCCCGAGAGCACTCAGGGCGCTTTGTGAGTCGCTATAGATCACAATCCGGTCTCCGAACCGGGCACGTCGCGTAATCTCCCGTACCGAGTGGTGTATTGCCACCAGCTCGGCCGTAAAGACAGACGCAGCGCCCGGTAGAGCCCCGCTGACTTCAAACAGAGGGGATACGGCGTGGAAGCCGACCCCCTCTTGGGACTTGGAGCCATCCGTATACACTGGCACGGTACCAGCGTGACACGATGTGTGCTCCAAAAAGGTCGAACGCAATACTCCCGGCGCAGTACAAGCTTTGGGAGCAGAGGCGTGGCGACAAATAGCCAAATGTGGTACCCTCCAGGATGGCGTCCTGGGCAGAACCAGGGGCGCCACCGGCCCGAGAGCTATATCTACCTCTCGAAGGAGTTTCCTGGCCCTAAACCCAAAGGGCTTAGGGTATGACTGGCGTCTCTCGGCGGCATAGGCACCATCGAGATCAGCTGCGGATGCAGTAAGAGCTGTTGGCGACTGAGGGAGGGGCCGGGCTCGCGCGTACAGGCTTTTGATGCACTGCACGCGGCGCAGAGCGAGTGGCATCTCCCCAGCATCGACCAACAGGCTCTCAATGGAGGAAGTGCGAAAGGCACCGGTCGCAAGGCGAAGGCCGGTGTGGTGGATTGAATCCACTTTCCGCAATAAACACTCGGCTGCGGATGCATAAAACTCGCATCCGTAGTCGAGCTTCGAGCGAACAAAGGATCGATAAAAAAGTAAGGCGGTAGCCCTATCAGCGCCCCAAGCGCTGAACGTCACGGAACGGAGAATGTCCATGGCGCGGGTACAAGAGACCCTAAGGCTGCGAATATGAGCCTCCCAGGTGAGGCGTCGGTCGAATACAAGACCAAGGAAACGGTGCGACTCAACCACATCCAGGCGCACCCCATTAAGAAACAAATCTGGGTCGGGGTGAAGCCGTGGATGGCGGCAGAAGTGCACCACCTTAGTCTTGGCCAAAGAAAACCGAAACCTGTGCGCTTCGGCATAGCGAGAGACGCGGTTCAATGCCTGTTGGAGTCGACGCTCCAGAGTTGGCATCTGGGCCGCGCCAAAAGAGATCAAAAGGTCGTCCACGTAGAGCGTAGCGAGAACATCTTCCGGCAGCACCGAGGTGATGCCGTTGATGCTCGGGGCAAAGAGTGTGACAC
The DNA here is from genome assembly GCA_963969495.1 of Ceratothoa steindachneri. NCBI lineage: Eukaryota > Metazoa > Arthropoda > Malacostraca > Isopoda > Cymothoidae > Ceratothoa > Ceratothoa steindachneri. The sequence goes on along the minus strand of OZ018334.1, from coordinate 101,256,361 downwards.
TGAGGACACTTCCCTGCGGGACACCCTCTTCCTGCTCCTTTGGGCCGGAGAGGGCTCCCCCCACCCGTACGCGGAATCGACGATCTCGCAAAAATTCAGATATAAAAATTGGGAGGCGTCCCCTCGCCCCCATCGTGTGGAGAGTCTCCATGATACCGTATCGCCATGCGGTATCATAGGCCTTCTCCAGATCAAAAAACACCGTGGCGTAGTGCTGTCTACGAAGGAAAGCCTCGCAGACGGCACTTTTCAGTCGGAGCAGAGCATCCGACGTGGAGTGGAACTTACGGAAGCCGCACTGTGCAGAAGACAGATGGCCTCCACTGTCCAGGAAATAGGCTAATCTAACATTTACCAATTTCTCCATCAACTTGCACACGCAAGAGGTTAGAGAGATTTGGCGGAAACCGGTCAGAGTAGAGTGATCTCTCCCCGGCTTGCGAAAGGCGAGCACAGTAGCGATTCGCCAGGAGTCTGGCAGAAGACCTTCCACCCAGATCCTGTTGAACAAATCTAACAGAAAGGCCATGCCTCGCTCACCCAGGTGTCGAAGCATGGCGTACGGGACATCGTCTGGACCATGGGCGTTGTCCGCGCACGAAGCGAGAGCGGAACGCAACTCACTCACAGTAAACTTGTCGTTGAAGGGTTCTCCGCCTCTGGAGGTAAAGTCCAGCCGGCGGCCTTCCGCGACATCACGACGTGCATTGAATGCTGGCGGAGCAGCATCACGGCTAGAGAATGCGGAAAAAGCGGTCGCTAAGGATTCTGCCACGGACGCGGGGTCCGAGATTGCAGTCCCATTCTCCTGGAGAACGGGAGGGGGGTCCTGCAAGAACTTGCCCAGAATCCTTTTGACTCGCTTCCACACCTCAGCTAAAGGGGTCTTCCCGTTAAGTGAAGACACGTATGCCCGCCAAGAAGAGCGGCAGGCGTGCTTCGAAATATACCGGAACCTAGCCCTAGCCCGACGAAATTCAGCGACAGTGAAATCGTTCGGGCGGCGCTTATAGCGCATGTAGGCATAACGCTTCTGTTTGAGGGCCGTCTCACACTCGGCCGACCACCATGGGAGTGGTCGGCGTGCAAAACGGCCAGACGTCCTAGGAATAGTAGTCAGGCCTATGGCGATGAGGTTGCCGGAGAAGAACTCAACCGCCTCATCTACCGACCTAAACTCCTCGACTGAGATAGAGAATTCAGTCATTTCCTGAAATGCACGCCACCGCGCCCGCGCCAAGCACCACCGAGGTGGTCTCTCAGGCGGCAGTTGCCCTGAAAATGATATTTGAATGGGAAAGTGATCACTACCATGGAGGTCATCGACCAACCCCCAATCAAAATCAGGCTGTGCATCCGAAGAGCACAAAGATAGGTCAAGGCAAGAAAATGAAGCGGTTTTCGGACAGTGATGCGTAAACTCATCCACGTTTAGGACACCCATCTCAAGCTCTTCGATCAGATCGGCAAGGACTTGTCCCCTGGGATTTATGGAGTAATCTCCCCAGAGAGGATGCCTGCCGTTCAGATCTCCAAGCAAGGGATAGGGCCTCGGCAACCTTGCCACGACGCGGCGGAAGTCCCCCGCGTCGAAGTCAGCTGACGGTGGAATGTACGCAGAAATGATAGTATACCTCCTATCCAGGTGCAGCTGCACAGCCACTGCGGGAAAGGAGGTATCTAAAGAGAAAGGAAGAACGGAGACATCATGCCGGGTGTAAACCGCGCATCCCCCATTTCGGCCATCCCGCGGTAGTGGGGTCGCAAGACCCTTATACCCCGGGAGGGAAGGCAGCGGGCACGCGCCTAGCATGGTCTCCTGCAAAAAAATAGCTAACGGGGAACGGGACGAGACGAGCCTCCGCAGCTCCTCCCAGTTGGCCCGGAGTCCACGGCAATTCCATTGAAGAAATATGCCCTCCAGGCCTAGCTCGGAGGAGACGCGGGGGCCCTCCTCGAATTGAAGACCCTCACGGGAATGGCCGTACGCTTCCCGGGGGCAGAACCCCGGGCGCTGTTGGCCGGACAAAGCGCTGAAGGCGCTGTCGCCTTCGAGGACTTATTGGGGGAGGTTGGGCTCACCATGCGAGTCTTTTCCTCCCTTCGCCTCGAAACCTTAGGCGGGCGTTGCGGCTTGGGAGGCGGGGGGCCCTCTTTTCGAGGAACCACCGTCTCCGAGCCACTCGCTCTACCTCGGGGCATGGGCGAAGGGGCCGAAGCTCCTTTGTTGCTGTCCTCCTTTCGGGGAACAGCTTTAGGAACCCCGGAAGATGGCCTAGCGACCATCTTCAGGGGTGTTGCCTCCTGTGAGTCTAACGACTCTGTGGAGGCGCGTGGCCGTTTCGCCTTACGGGAAACGGTCACGCTGGGGGAAGAGGGGAAAGCCCTGGTATTAGCCGGGGCTGGGTGTGAACCCTTTTTGCCGCCAGCTCTACCAGGGGAGCACTCGGGTGTAGTAGAGCCCGCAGAAGGGCTCCGAATGGGCGCGGAAACAACCGTGCTCGTTGGCCTGGATGGGCCAGGAGCAGAGGGTGCTTTTCTAACTATTGAGGCATATGACGTCCCAGGCAGAGCCGGGCGCGCCAGGACCAAGTCCTTAGCCTCGTGGAATGAGAGTCGATCCTGGGCCTGAACGGCCAGGATTTCTTTCTCAAGGAGATATGCACCACATTGCTTCAAAGAAGCAGGGTGCGGCTCACCGACAATTGACACACTTGGCCACACACGATTTGGACTTATCGTGTGCGACCTTGGAGCAATTTACACAGACTTCGGGTGACCCCGATTTTGCACGTCTACATGATCGATTCGTGTGGCCGAAGCGGTGACAGTAATAGCACTGCCGCGGCAGTGGCACGAATGCCTTCACGCGGTAGCGGTACCAACCGGCACGCACCGACTCAGGGAGCTTGTCACAGTCGAACGTGACGAAGAGTGTAGGGGTGGGTCTCGAGGCCCCTCCCTGTTTTCTCATCACACGTTCGACCTTGACCGCCCCATGGTCGGCCAGATCTAGGGTTAGTTCTCTATGGAGTAGTCAACGAGTTCCCTCGCATAAACTACTCCTTTTACAAAGTTCATGGTAGAGTGCGGCGTCACACTCACCGGGGTGCCATGAAGTGTCCGAAGAGCACTTATCTTGGCCGCCTCGGCGGGATTTGCCGCATTCGCCAGAAGCCTCCCGTTCGAGAAACGGGTTACCTTCGGTTCTCTACCAATTGCACTAGCTAATCTTCTCCTCTGATGGATCATGTTGCCCTTGGAAAACATGGTGCCATCAGTGGAGCGAATAACGAGGAAGCGCTTGAAGCCAGCGGGCTCAAAAATGCCAGGTAACCTCTGAATCAGGGGCCCCGATGTCATCGAGGCTCCGCCCTGTGCACTCTTGGTGTTAGTCTTGGTCAGGGGCTCCGCACACGAGGGGGTAGAGGGGCCGGATGTGCCGATCTTGGCGTGGTCGCCTACCAAAGTGGTAGCAGACCCATCCGTCCCCGCAGCCCCTGCGGATGGAGAGGAGCCCCGAGTCTTTTTCGTCTTTTTAGTCTTTTTTGTCTTTTTCTTTTTTGGAGAGGAGGGCGGGGAATGAACCCGCTTTTTACCTCCGCCGGCAGAAGCCCCTAGGCCAGATGGACCGGCCTCAGCCAGGTCCCTCTCCGAAATGGAGAAGGTCCTGGTTAACGTAGGGGCACCTGTCGGAGGAGATCCCTCCCCTCCTTTTACTGCCTCGGAGCCCTAAGCCATTTGAGGAGGACCTTGCATAGGGGCGGATTCGGGTTCGGTGCTTGGCGCCGAGCCCGAATTCCCCCCCCCATGGAAGGCCCTACCGTCTGAGGCTGGGTCTCCTCAAGGACCATGTCTATCACAGGAGGGGCCTCCAGTTGGCCATCCCCTCCCAGGACATCGCAGGTCCCCTTGGCAGTGTCGCCAGTCTTGTGTGGGGAAGCACAGGCCTTGACCCCAGCAAGGTTTAAAATTCTTGCCAGCAGGTCTTTTGAGGGAAGCGACCGAAGGGGCCTGGCTTCCCTCTCCCCCCTAAGGGGGTTTGCCCTACCGAGCCGCTTTGATGGGGAGCGGCTGGCTAAGGGCTGCCTGCTGGCTTTCTTGGCAGTCCCCTTGGAAAGAAAAGAGGGAACTGCCTCTGGGAAAAGGGAGGTGCCCGAAAGCACCTCCAGAGAAGGGGGTGAGGGGGAGTCCCCTGCACCCGTAGGCGAAGGAGAGGAGTAAGCCTCCTCTCCGGTTAGAGAAATATGGAGGGTCCCCTGTGCAAGCACAGGGGGGGAACCTCCATTTTTTCGGTGGAGCTGCCCGAGGGCGGCTCCGTCGATGAGCAAGGGGGAGTTAAAGGGGTTTGAGGTTTTATTAATTCAGCCATTGGCATGGTGACCCTATTTTTGCCACGGGACGCAATAGTTCATCACCTCTTGCAGTTGCCCGCACTGCAAGAGGTGCTTACAGGACTGGCAGAGCCAGGCGCCGCCATTTTGGACCACCCCTCCCGCCTGGTGGCCTGGCAGTCCATCAGCATGGCGGCTCCACCTTAGACACGGCGTAAAAAAAATAGGTTGTGAAGAGGAGAGGAAAAGGGATGTGTGGAAGGTATGGGTGGGGATGAAGCAGGTTGTTAAAAACCAGCCACCCCAGACCGGAGCTCAGGGGTTAGGGAACATTGTCCCCCACCCTCTCAGCCCCGATGCGGGACGGTTGGCTGAAAGGAAGGTCAGCATCTACCCTGTGAAATTAGAGGCTGATCAGAGAAAGTTGTGGGAGAGGTTATGTGAAAAGAGAGGAAACAAGTGTTTTGAAGGAAGGAAGAGAGGCTAAGCTGGGGCCGGACGGAGTGCTAAATCCCGTCAGCACGGCGGCCAGGATGGCAAATCGCCGCGCCCCTTACGGGTTGGAAGAATTACCTATCTAATTTATTATTATTTCTCATAGCAAAGCGAATATCTAAGTGTCAACAGGCACTCAAGCTGATTATGATTGCATATAAATGTTGCAACCGGCAATCTCCAACGTCAGGAGGCCTTTTTGGCAGGAATTGCAGAGAATAAAACCCCGCAAACCGAAGGTGGGCGCCATTCCTTCCCTTTTGCTCATGTATCTGGTTTGTTCACTTGTTCGTTCATTATTCTCTTCACTTTCTTCGTCACTTGTTCTCGAAGGTAAGTGTTTAAGTATTGCTACCACGATAGCAATATATGTATATGATTGCACATTTCTGGAGATACTTTTGGCGGATAAGAGATCCCTCTTGGGCCTTCCGTCATTGAAATATATTTTATTGGTTTAGGGTAAAATAGGAAACTACCAGGTGCACACAAACATAAATATTTGTGTTTTATTGCATCTTTTAATGATATTTATGTCACTTTCCAGACGCTACACGAATTCATTTGTTGTTGAATACATAGCGATTTCTGCTGCCTCACGCCAGCTTGGTCTATTGGCTAGATATAACTAATATTTTGGTGGCGGAGAGGTTTGATTCTTTTTAGCTCATTTTTTACTCTTTCCACAAACATTTCATTATTATCATTAGGTCTGAGATTAAAATGATAAGATTCATTTTAATCCATTAAGGACTTTTAGAAATCCAAAGATATATTCGTTCTTAATTGTTAAAATGATGTTCACCGATGTCATTTCCACCTTTTGAAACTTAATAATAACGTAGTTATGCATTTTGCAAAACTAACTTATTATTTTGGTAAATTTGAAACTTTCCGCACTATTTGCCGATTTCTTTCCAACCTTTGGCGTGGCTAGTTAGCCAATAGTAAGCTATGTTATATCTACAGACTATTTGCGCATGGGTCTTCAGACTGATTAACCAATATCATCCTTCGTTATATTTCGGACGGTTCGTGCATGGCTGCGTCTTCGGTTTAATTGTTAGAATGGCGTGTTTTGGTTGTTTTAAGTTACACTACTAAATGATACGTGGTGTCTTTGACGATGATATTCAAGCCTTAAAAATATATGGGGTTCACAGTTTAATCCCGAGAGTTATTAAATGCCTCACATGTAGGAATTGTCAATTTAGCCGAGATCGAAATTTCGTTAACTGTAATATAATTGCAAAAGATTCGAAAAGCAGTAAAAGCACATGCAAATTTTAGGTTAGTACATTTATGGGCATGTGGTTTTCGAATGCCCTCATTTGACCAAAACTTTGTGTTAGCGAGAAGCTGTGGAAAATATCGTTAGGGTAAGGTAAGGTTAGGTTAGTCTCTGATTCTTAAATCTCCAAATGAATTTGTAAATTTGTCTATCTCATGCATTTGCATGTTTAGTTTTCAAATCTAAAATTCATTTTTGCTGAAAATACATAGTTTTCCTATTATGGACCTTTAGTCGATTATGGGAAAAGTCTGCATTTCCGGGGGAAACGAGTGTCAGATCTGAAAAGTACAGATAAAACTGCATAAGAGAAACATATTTTTAACTTCTTTAAAAGAGATGTGTTTAAACGAATATTTGCCAATTAAATTCCTTCTCAGATAGTAAATGGCATAATCCAATCGGTATTTCCTCTATTTTTTTCCCCTAAATTATGATTTTTGGTCAAAAAAACATCAAAAGGGGCGAACACTGTGGATAGCTCTGGAATGGGGCAACGATTCTTTCGTATCCGAAGGAGAAATAGATTTCCTTCACAAAGAACTCAGTTCGTATAATCAGAAGAATTAATAAACTAATAAGAAAAAGGGCAACCAGCACAAATCAAAGAATAGGAACTGAAAGAAACAGAAGATGATTAAAAGACCCGAAGTGAATGACAAACCAACAATAGTGTGGATAACAGAAGAAAGAAAAGCAAACATAAACAAAGAAAACAACAAGTCGCTTAATTCAATTGCCAAGGAAGCCTTGAAAGCTTCGAATAAAAGGAGAAGGCAAAAAGTGTAAACAAAAATAACAAGAAAGGAATATAAAAAGAAAAGCGATGCCCTCATCACTCGGTTAATTATTAACTAGTTAAATCTAAAATAACAGAACTTAACGTGAGTTAATTTTAAGTAGGATCAACTCTTTAGTTCAGGGACGGGCAATAATTTTAAGCAGCGGGCCCCATTGAAGCTGACGAGTATTTAAGGCTTTGCGGAGCGGACTTAAATAGTTATATGCCAATTTCTAAAAGTTAATGCAATTATAAATCCAACCGGTAGAAAGATGATCGAAGCAATCAACTTTATTCCTGTCCATTACCTGATTCCTTCTGCACAGAATGTCTGTGGTCTACCAGAAATCCAGACTTCGAGAAAACCTGAAGGAATCAAAATAAAAGAAAAAGGCAGACATAACCACTATATAGTGGTAAGACTATTTCATTGACACAACTTCCTATAGAATTTGTCAAAGGCATTTCGCGCAAATAGGGGGTTAACCCTTTACTGGCTGACCTATCCTCCTCTGAATGTTTTTCTTCAGTTTTGGATGAAAAGCTCCCAGATGTTAACTGATAACATTCTAACTTTTGCTTTTATGTTACAATACTATTTTCATATCAATTTTTCATGTTACTAAAATGGGAACGTTAGCGCAAAATATAACACAAACTTATCCATTTGATATGTGTCGTGGTATGACATTACATTATATCAATACCATGTTATATCTTTGGGAGAGGACCACTAGCTTGAAAGCCAACCAATAAAAGGGACGGAAAACCACGCGTTCAGACGGGCTGAGTAACGAGAGAGTGCAACGAGGTCAGGCAAATTATGGACAATGGCAAAGTTCAAGGTTATTTAAAGAGACTTGTATAAAATAGAATTTTTTTACACAAAAAAATAATAAGAGAATTGAAGGGTAAAATTACCTCAGAGAATTAACAGGCAAAAATCACATCAATAAACGAAGGGAGGGGGAGATTAACTCAATTTGGGTTACTGAAGAGGGAAGGGGGGTTGGCTTACGGATGTCTTGTGCTCTTGGGCTGAGGCCTCTCGAACTTCAAAGCGGGAGGTTGGAGTGATGACGGTTCTCCAAAAGCAAGGGGGGGGAAGTAACTTCCGGTCCAGAGGAGAGTATTTCGGCTACCCGAAATGAGTTGGGCTTCGACAGGAGTTGATGAAAGAAGTCGGGAAAATCACTCGGGGCGATCGTTCAGTGGAATTACCTCCTGGCTGGGGCTAATTCCAAATACACAAAATAGTCCAGCTGTCACTTTGCTTTGTTGCTAGCAATTGACTTGGAACCATGGGGAAATCTTCTTGGTTCTGGTGAGACTTCTCAACTCTGTGTGTCTTCCGGAGAGTCAAGCGTTATTTATATCAGAGGCTCTCCCCAGAGTTGGGGGTTAGCGGGAAACAGATCTACTCTCGAAGGGCCTTGAATCTTCTGGCAGAGCTATTTTAGCCCGCATAAAGGTGAATAGTGGGGGATTCGATTCGAGGCTACCGCTTGTGGAAGGAAGGGGGGGGGGGCTTACCACTTTAGTTCTAGCCGGGCCTTTTGCTGCACATGGGAGTTCCTTTCTGCTAAAGATCTTCCTCGTGGGGATTCTCTCACACATCTCCCAACCAAAAGATGATACCTTACAGAGCATTTGCCTAGAAAAGGATCATCCCACCCCGTCAAATTAGTATTATCAAAGGTATAGGGAAATTCTTACCTGCTACAACAGGTGTACACAAAAAAACGTACATCTGAGCTCAGCGGGGAATTTACGGGCATAGGCCTTAAACAGGTTGATTATAGAGAATTTAACTAATACAATTTTAAACAAAAGAAAAATCACAGGAGAACATTGGCGACATTTCAGTGGAACCCCCCCAAAAAGGATACAATTAAATGGAGGCATAAATATGGGACAAAAAAAACTTAACAATTTAGTGGACCAAAAAAAATCATAATTAGGAACATTGATGATATAATATATATATATATATATATATATATATATATATATATATATATATATATATATATATATATATATATATATATATATATATATATATATATATATATACAATTCACGTGGAAAACCATCGCTCCCGCCGGAGTATGGATGAGTTAATCCACGGGTCCTCTAGCCTCGAGGACGGCGTAGGGTCCCTTTCACTGGCTAAGGATTTTGTTGCTTCCCGTGGGAAGTAGCACCAGCACCTTCGCGCCAGGTTTGAATTTTCGTTCTCGTGACTTAAGGTCCAATTAGGTCTCAAACCTCTCAATAAGTCCTTTTTCACGGGGTACGAGATTCGTTTGTTGCCTCCCCCCTCCCAGAGGCTCTTCCCGGAGTTGGGGGTTAGCGGGAAACAGCTCTACTCTCGAAGGGCCTCGAATCTTCTGGCAGAGCTATTTTAGCCCACATAAAGGTGAATCGTGGGGGACTCGATTTGAGGCTACCGCTTGTGGAAGGGTAAGAGGGGGAGGGGGGGAGGCTTACCACTTTAGTCCTAGCCGGGCCTTTTGCTACACATGGGAGTTCCTTCCTGCTAAAGATCTTTCACGTGGGGATTCCCTCACGATATGAAATGAAATCTTCATCATTTCTTTTGAATTTTATTGCCTTTATATGGTATTAAACACATTATTCTTACAAAACATGCAAATCCTATACTACAGTTAAGAAAAGAGTAAATGATATATGAATAACAGATTATTTCAATTTATTTTTATTTGCCACTAGTTTACTTGTTGTGATAGTCTTCACTGCACACCTTGTTGAGTTCGTTCCCACATTTTTTGCACTGCAGTCGTGTGTTCTTCATAGAGAAGCAGCATCTCCCTTAAGGCCATAAAGTGATTAACTCCGTAGTACCTCACTACTTTCGCGGGATTTGCGGAGGGTCCTCCAAAGCCTCTTCTTGAAACTTTATCGTTGCTCGATCAAATTCTCTCCTGAACATTATGTGTGACATACCTGCCGATCTACCAATATGTTGGAAGAATCTGAAAGCAGCCATCACTGGCAGCAGATTCAGCATATTTGAGAAAATGTTCCACCACCATTTCTTTGAAAGCAACCGCGGTCTGTAAGATGACAACATTCTATCACATACATTAACGCCTCCCATTCCCTTGTATATGTGAATGAGATGTGACTGGTCAACTAACTCATTATTCTCCTTCTTCACACGGTGATGTACTTTATGAATTGAGTTACACCATAGCAGTTGCTGACAACTGCCACACTAGAGTTGTCATTTCACTTCACATACAATACTGTACCATCTGATTTATAGTTGAAATAGCCTCACTCTTTCGTTTCGATTTCTTTCTTTGATAGGGGAGGACATTTGCCTGTTCTGTTATCTCGAACAGTTTCACAGGCTCGAAACCCCTTCGCAACGAGTTCCGTCAGAAATGCATAGCTTGTGAAGAAATGGCCAAAGAACACTACATGGTGGTCATCATTTTCAACTGGCTGCAACATTGAAATCATGACATATGACCCCAGTTGGCGAGTCTTAGAGTCACTCTCTATGTTGAACCTGTCATCTGTATGCTAGGCAGTTAGGTATTCGCTAGAAAACGCTGTTAATCGGTGATTAGATTCAAAGTATTCATCTTATCCGACGTTTGAAAGTACCTATGGTGTTGCAATCTATTTACTTGGAAACATATTCTATAAGTTGATGATTCGGTTAAAAGAGAATTTCTTACTGCTTTTTACCATGTACAAAGCAGTAAACCAAGAAACAGGATTTTCCCCCGTCAAAGTGGTTTATGGTGTCTCTTTTCATATTCCAGGTGATTTATTTGTTAACAGAGAGAGTGACGCTTTACAACACAGAGCCACATAGCAACAAGAAACGACAAGAAAATCAATTGCTCCCCCTCCTTTCTCGCCTTTTATCTTCACAAAAAGTTTTTATTCCAAATAATATGAGGACCCTACACACGTGTCCATAAGAGACACACAAATGTGCCCTACATTTCCTGCCCCATATAAAGCCCCTTTCAAGAATCTGCAGAGGCGCAAACATGCGAACATTCTTCAGGGAAGCAAAGGACCTTTTTTTTTACTCACAAAGGAAACATAAAACGCCGAAAATTAAATTCCACGAACAACCAAATACAACTAACACTCTCATACAATCCAACATACAGATTTCTCACGCATGACCGACATGCACACTCCTATGGAGCTTAGCAGCAAACACGACAAAATACATCTCAGCAGTCCTACGAAATCCACGGTTAAAAAGGGGCGAACACCTTGTATAGTTCTGGAATGGGACGACGAGTCTTTCTTTATCCGGAGGAGAATTAGATTTCCTATCAGAAAGAATTCAGTTCGTAAAATAAACAGAATCAATAAACTAACAAGAAAAAGAGCAACCCGCTCAAATTCAAGAATAGGAAGTAAAAGAAACAGATGAAAATTTTTGAATATTCATTTATTAAGTTTCATTGCTCTGTCACGCAAAATAGGATACCTTCACATGCTATACAAGGTGTCCCAGAAAAAAGTTAACCGTAATTTGAATTAGTATAACTTAAAATCTATTAGAGATTTTTGAGTTATGCAAAATGAATCAAATTTACCAACTATTTATCTGTCGATTCTGAAAATTTCATTAAATTCCCTTTTACGATATTAAGACACTAATGGGTTTAGTGGAGTCTATCAAAATTATGTTTGCGCAAGAAAGTAAACTAATGCAACTTCGAAGTTTAAAATCAACAAATATATTTAAATCCATTTTTAACCAAAACACCTCTTCATATGGGTGATACAAATTCGTTTTTTGATTTTCTAAGCACCGTTTCCTTCCACATGTCCTCCATTTCTTTCCAAGCACAGTTGCGCCTTTGATCGCATTGATTGAACAACTCTTTTGATTAACCTGTGAGTTTCCTTAAGTCTATTTACTTCACGTGTGATACTATCTCTTACCTGGTTGATGCTTTGTGGTGGATTAGAATACACTTATCCTTTAGATATCCCCATAAGAAATAATCGCATGGTATTAAGTCGGGGGATCTTGGGGGCCATTCAATTGCATGATTTTCTCTTAGTTTTGTTCTTACATCAAGCTGTCTATGAGCTGGTGCGCCGTCCTGAATCCACCAAAGTCTATTGAATTGGTTTGCCGTAAATCTGGCGGAGTTCCGGGGAGATCCTTTCGTTGATCATGCTCAGGTAGGCAGCGCCATTCAAGTTATTCTCGTAAAACAATGGGCCGGCAAGATAGACATTCCCGCATATTCCATCCACAGAGACACTTTCTGCTGACAAATACGTGTGTCAAATTGAATGCTGCGGAAGGAGGAGGGGGGTGGGGGTCAGCGGCGCATACTGCCGGCTGTTATGGCTATTTACCTTCCTTTCCATTCATGAAAAAAGTCTGCCTCGTCACCAATCACAATGTTTTCCAAGAAACGAACATGTTTATGGAAAAGCCATTCGACCAATTGTCTACGACGAGGAAAATCAGTTTCAAGAAGCTGGTGTCTTGCATGCATCTTATAGAGATGCCATTTTAAGTCATGTTTAATAATGCGGTTAAATAATGACTTCGAAATTTGTAGCCCATTCTTTCTGACTGATACATGTGGATTTTGAAAAATTATCATCTGAACATTTTCGATATTTTCTGTTGTTCTTATGGTTCTCATACGACCCGAACGACCTTTATTTAGATTTAAGCATGTTCCTTCATGTTAGTATTTGCGAACATTTATCTAAATCGTGGGCTTGCTTGGTGGGTGCCTACCTGGAAAACGTTGTTCAAATGAATCTTGTACTTGTTTAATACTGCCGGTCTTAATAAAGTTTGTGAGTACAAATACGCGTTGATCTTTTGTTAACTCTGCAAGTAAACTTTTACACAGACACGCTTTGATTTGCTTAATAAGCAATAATGACGAGACCATACCACCGCGTGGTCAAAACCCACTGTAAAATGGCCTTATCTTTGCTTGAAGAATCGCACAGTGACTTAGGCTACCTAGGCTCCCTACGCTTCTCTTGAAAGTGCACGGTGGCCTAGCCTTCCTAGGCTGCGTTTCATTATTTTACTTCCTTGCGCAAATATATTTTTGATAGCCTCCACTAAACCCATTAGTGTATCCATATCATAAAAGGGAATTTAATGAAATTTCCAGAATAGACAGATAAATAGTTGGTAAATAAAACACCTTTTGCAGGAGCCCCAAATCTCCAATAGTTTTTGAGTTATACTAATTCAAATTACGGTTAACTTTTTTCTGGGACACCCGGTATAAACTTGGATATATTCTAGAGAAATCATTTACATGAACTCTATCATACTATTGTTACGATATTTTCCTTTTATAATCATTATCGTCTTATATCTTTTATTATTTCCTATCATGATTCACTCATTGATTTTTCAATTTACCATTATAATAATATTCATGTACGAGATTCGATCTCTCTTTGGCTATATCAAATTTAGAAATAACATATTTTTTTCATCATCATGTACATACCCTGTTCATTTTATATTTTTAAATCACTACTGATATTATTTTGTAAAATTGGAGTCATATATTAAGTCAAACATTACATATACCCACAATGTCATATATGCCTTTTTTCGCACTCTTCAGAAGGAACAGGGTGTTTTTTAGTAGCCTTTCCTAAAAAACACAAAATGAGTTGAGAAATTCTTTCCCCCAAAAACGCTCAAGCAGCATCAAATACCATTATCTCGTCTGAATACGTCAGGTTTAACGAGACCGTAAGAATATTGTCCCACGGCTGCGCCACTTGCTTAAAGACCTCAAACAATGACCAACAACGCAAATAGTTAAAACATTTATTACTTCCTAATGTATAACAGAAACACATACAAACATTCATCAGAAACTTACTTAGATGGAGAATCAGTTTACAGCATGACGTCACATTGTATCGGGCCGCAAATGTTGAAAAGGCAATCAATGTATTTTTTTCCTATCTTCACCTAACTTATTAACACATGTGACATTTTTCTGTCTTATAAAAAGACTCTTTGCTCACTCTGTTACAAATCCAGTACATCTACCTCAGAATGACCTAATATTAGGCCTTCATTCTAACGCTTCCTTTCAGTGTGTTAAAGTTCAAACATTCACTCAATTTGGCGCTTGGCTTGTTAAATACATTTGTATTTAATTATCTTTAAATATTAATTTTATTAAAGAATTTCCTTCTATTGACGTGTAAGATAAAAGCTTGTTGAAATTAAGAACAAACAGAATGCAAGTGATCGTGGCCGAAGTAAGCGAGAGAAAGATAAAGGAATTACTACAACAAGAGGCAATCGACTAAAGAAGAAATTTCTCTAACATTTGTGGAGATTGAAATGGATATTAGACTCAAAGATGAGCCATTTAAAATGTTTTCATGTAAATTGTCCTAAATTGGAAAATTCTTTGTAAAATTTTTTTACCGGGAAACTACTTAATTAAATCATTTACAATTTTTTTAGCTTAAAATAATATTAATTAAAAAATAGTAATTTGCTATAAAATCATAATTTGTATAATTTAATTAAAAACGTACTTTATATACTAGAATCAAGATTTAAAGTGTAACATTACATAAATAAAAGAAAAATCCAGATTAATTTTAACCGTTCTTCTCATGTATTTTGGATTTATGTTATATATATATATATATATATATATATGGCGCGGTTAAGGTAATGGCATAAATAGACAACGGCTCTGCTTCAGGTCCAGCAGGTGATCCTATCCTCCTTGAACTGGAAGACAACACTTAGGGATGACCCATCCTTCAGCCCAAAAAAGCTGAGTTCAAAGACACGCCTTTATGTCGTCTTTGAACTCAGCTTTTTTGGGCTAAAGGATGGGTCATCCCTAAGTGTTGTCTTCCAGTTCAAGGAGGATAGGATCACCTGCTGGACCTGAAGCAGAGCCGTTGTCTATTTATGCCATTACCTTAACCGCACCAATTTGTCTTGGATATTTTTCCATATATATATATATATATATATATATATATATATATATATATATATATATATATATATATATATATATATATATATATATATATATATATATATTTATATATATATATATATATATAAGAAAGAGAAATTAAACGCGAATGAGCAATGAGAACAGAAAGATAATCGTAAACAAAAATATTTGAATCAAGATTTTATTTATAACTATAGGACTAGTTTCGGCAACATTCCATTTTTAGCTAATAATGAAGACGCTAGACAAGGAGCAGAAAATATATAAGGTAAGACACATCCTAAACAAAATGAAACAGCAGGAAACAATCTGGAAAAAAAACTCGAGTGAATCTGGAGTGAATGACAAGCTACACAAAATGAAATGGAACCGGAAACAATCTGGAGAGTTGCTAATCTCCGAGACGCATTGCGTCCGGAAGCTTATAGATACAACAAAAAACATTGCAAAAAAACAATGTAAAATTTAACAAATTAACATGTTTTTTAATGAGTGACTATATTTAATTGGACATATAATAAGTTATTATTTAGACTATGTTGAAGTTTTGTAATATAAATTGACTCTAGCAGGTAAAGATTTGAAATGTTTCTTACTGCATTAAGTGTCGTGAAGTTCTCGAGTGTAGCCCTAGAGCCACAGTGTGACAGATGGTTTCAGTTCTTTCAAATCTACCCATATGCTGCATGAAACGGGAGTAAAGCGTACGCCTTGTTGCCTCTACATATGATACAGTGGTACTGTAGGTACAAAGAAAAACGTATATAATTTTAGATTGCATACTAGTGGGTGGTTGATCTTTGAAGTTAAATTATGATCTGAAGTCATTAAGGAGAACAAGAGATAGTAATAATTGAGGATAGGCTGAATTCAACAGTTATAACAACTCATTTCTTGAGTTTTTTCGGATTTGTACCTAAAGTATGGTAAGGGAAGGACTAATTTGCTTCTGAAATAGCGATTTGGGGTAGCCATTGGAGGCAAAGAATTGTATTAAGAATTCGAATTCTAAATGTAAGGCTGAAAAAGTTAAACACAAGTTATATGCTCTATGGAGGAGAGTATGGATGGCATTAATTTGAATTTAAAATCACAGAAGCTAAGCAAACTTGACCCAAGGTTTGAAAAGGTGAGTTTTCGGTTCGGTAAACACTTGACGTATATACGTCCGTAATCAATTCATTTCAAATTTAATATCCATGTTTCACAATTTTATTGCATGTGTTAACTTTTATGCATATATTTAAATCTGTATTTTGTATTCTCTCTTTAGCACTGATGATGGGATTTGCTATAATCCTGAAATGTTTGAAAAAAATGTTACGAGGCATCTGCGGCTCTGTCCTGGTCATCCTGTTTATATATATATATATATATATATATATATATATATATATATATATATATATATATATATTATAAAACTGTTCTACAAGAATACTATGAGCACTGTACACCAAACAGATGAAAGAGCCATCAATGACTGTCGTAGAATAGACTCTCGACGATATACCATATATAACTATTCGTTGAGGAAATTATTCTTATATTTCGAGTGCGTGGTAAATCTGATTGACCGAGGTTATTTGTCTTCAATATGCTTAAGAAGTGGAACTGGGCTCAAGGATAATAATATTGCTATCATTAATAAAATAGAGTTTTATTAATTAAACTATCAACAACACACAAAACGGTAAATGTTTACATAAACGGAGAATGGAAAGGGTCGTGGGAATATCTGACTAATCCGAGGATTAAGATTTGGGGAGATTCAAAAAGGTAAACAAATAAAAATTTAAGGGGTTGGAATGGTTCGCTAACCCATTTAGAGCACAGGGTAGGGTTGACGAAAGGTTAGATAATTAATGGTAATGCTCAGCTTACGTAATTACAAGTTGTTGTGCAGAGGAAGGCGACGCGAAAGACTCTTCGGTCCGCTGGTGAGTTCCAGCCAAAGGAAGGGGGAGGATTAAATTATCCTGACTTGACGTTTTGGGAATGAGAACCGTTTCTTGACGAGCGGGCTTGAAGAACAATGGCTTTTCTAACGTTGTTCTCTTCTGAACAACATGGGGGTGAGAACCGTCTCTTGCCTACGGGCTCAAAGAACAATGGTTGTTCGAACCTTGTTCTCTTTCTGAACAACAGGGGAGGAGGGTGAGAGCCGTGTCTTGTCAACGGGCTCAAAGAACAATGGCTGTTCTAACGTTGTTCTCTTTCTGAACAAAAGGGGGGGCCTTGTGGACTTGGCGTCTTGAAGGCTCGAACCTTGGCACTCAAGGAATATTGTCCACTTCTGGACAATAATAGTGGATCTCGAGGTAGAGGGCCCCTGGTGCACAAAGTGAGACCGGATCGGCGTGATGTCTCGCGAAGATAATCTGGATCTGATCTGATCTGATTCAATCGGGAAAGTTTCATATAAATAGTCTGAGCCATCCCCTTGGCGTAGGGGACAATGGAGTGGGGGCTTCGAGGGACTGCCCCAGCCGCGCTTTGGAACATACCTTATCTGCCCATAAGCCTAACTCAATCTGGCGAGATCGACGTATGGGGCGAAACGGGGGCGGGGGGGGAATGAACCTCCTTGGTTAAATATTGCCTTAGGTGGCGATAGCGCGCCCTGCTTTCTCATGGCAGATGCACGTGGGTAGCCATGTGTTCTAACAAACATGTGATAGCGACTGAATTTAAGTGGATTCAGACCGTTCTATCACAAGGACATTATAGAACGATGAATAAAACCCATAAACGCCAAGAAAAAGATCGCACTAATCATCTACTATCAAAATAGACGTACTTCAACCATCTTTATGAAAAATAACCCCAAACCCCTGCTACAACCGAAACAAAGGACACATCCGATATACGAGTAGACATGTAAACTAGGAGACTGTGAGCTCCTACCTAACTCGTATATCGGTGTGACCGAAACCACTCTCTCAAGAAGAATCTCATACCATCTGAACAACGGTGCACCTAAAAACATACACACGAAGTACACGGAACATGTCTCAACCGGAAAATGATAGAAGAAAACACCACAATTTTAGACTATGCTCCCAACAGGCGTCAACTGCTCTGCTTTGAAGCTATATATATATATATATATATATATATATATATATATATATATATATATATATATATATATATATATATATATATATATATATATATATCCAAGAGAAGCAACCGAATTTAAACATACAGTCTAACTCCAATGAAATCCTGCCCAGGGCAAGAAAAGCAAACAGAGGGACAGGTGTACTGAGAGCTGCCCCTAGCTACTAATCCTCTCTGGCAAGCAGCTTAAGCCCCCCCTCCGTCTTTGGCTACCTACTCCTCCGACTTTTTATCACCCGGATCCAACCTGCCTATCGTGTATAGCTTCGTTCGTAATTTGGAAAATACATTTTGTAACAAATATAAACTGAATACTTTGTAATAATTCCCCATTGTAACTCTGAAGCTGATACTCGACGTATCGAAACGCGTCATTTAAATTAAAGAAAGTGCTAAATTACATTAATTTACTTCTACCTTTGGCAAAATAACAAGCATCAGTCCCCGATGAACTTCGGTACGCTTATCCACAGGTTAAATAATGAAGAAAAGGTGAATATAAGACAAATCGAGAAGATTGAAAAAAGAATTATTAATTCGAAACTAGCAGTCGCTTTTAATAAAACATGCTATAATCAAAATATACTGCCCAAATTCACACGTATATATATATATATATATATATATATATATATATATATATATATATATATATATATATATATATATATATATATATATATATATATATATATATATATATATATATATATATACTTTCTATAATTATAAATGAAATATATGAAACCATGATGATGTGATAGACCAATGTATGTATACATGGGAATATGTAAAGATATGTACGAGTATTACATTTCGGATAAACTGAAGAATGTGACCGCCAAAGCGCCTTGGTGGAGAGAGTCTTCAGGAGAGGCAATCTGGGGTTAAATTCTTCCGAAGAGATATTGGGGAGGTCAGATTCTTTCGAAGAGACATTCTGAGGGGGTCAGATTCTTCAGAAGAGACATTATGGGGGTCAGATTCTTCAGAAGAGACATTCTGGGGGTCAGATTACTCCTAGAGGAATATTACAATTATACAAAGAAGTATTACAGGTGTAGTGATCTAAAATGGGTGCGCCACTCTTATTCAGAATTACGTGGATTTTAATCTCCTCCCTGATGATACTAGTGAAATTAATGCCCATTTATTGACTACAGACCCACTGTCGCTTAGTATATAAGATTATTGTGTCCATCTCCATCATTAACCTAGTACCTTTGTTGTCTGACGGCTGCACCCTACCTGGTAGTGTGGCCTGGCCCCACTTGTCTTCATCCATCTCCTAAACTCCTACGTGCTGCCCCTAAGCGCTACACCCCGCTACACCGCCTCAGGGCATGGTCATTTCATTGCACCGTCAAGCTAGGCGGAGGAGCTGCCTCTAGCAGCCAACATCTATTCGGCTGGAGGAGATCCTCGAATGATCCGACGGCCAAGTGTAGGGGGGTAAACCTTCCAAATCAGGCCAATATTTACAGTCAAATGAATGCGAGGGAGATTAAAGTTTTGTAATGTGATTAGAGTTAAATTTGGGTACGGTGAATCTGAGAAAAAATCCCATGGCTGTAATCTAGGAAGACTTAGGAAAATTCCTGGTGAATTATCAGTTTGAAATCAAATAAATAAAAGTGTGTTTCGCACATGTCAACCTTTAGATTCTAAGAAATTTATTTAACTCCTTCACATGGAGCTTATTGGAAACGCATTATTGTCTCTTAATCCGTGTTGGAAGCGCGGAATTTCAGGGTGATAAACGGATTCTACCACGTTGGAGCGAAAATCCTTATATCCTTAAGAGCCTTATCTGACAAGTGTGTGATCTGATCTTATCTTATCTGACAAGCTTGACCTAATAATGTTTTAGAATGTTCATCACTGGAGGTAGAATTCTCAAAAGGATTAGCGCTTTCACAACCTACACAACCATCACCTACTCCACCACCACCTCTCGAACTTACACCATCACCACCTACACAACCACCCATTACCAATCACCATCATCACCTACACCACCCCCACCTGCTCCACCACCACCTATACCATCATCACCTACTCCACCACCACCTACACCACCTACACATCCACCAACTACACCACTACCACCTACACCACTACCACCTACACCACTACCTACCCCCCCTCTTCACCGCCACCACCTACCCCACCACCCCTGCACCGCTACCACCACTTACACCACGCTGATCTATTCAGCCACCACCTTTACCACCACCACTTACCCCATCACTAAACTACCACATTACCACCTTCACCACCACCACCAAAACCCACACCACTACCAGCTACAACGCCATCACCTACACCACCCTATCTACACCACCACCACCACCTAAACCTCACCACTTTAACCACCTACACCTACCTCACCACCCCTACACCACCGATACCTACACTACCACCTCTTACATCACCATGATCAACTCCTCCACCATCACCTACACCACTACCATCTACTCTACCACTACCTATACTTCACCACCAGCTACTCACCAACACCACCCAAGGTTCGCCCGGGAAATATTTGTTTTGACACTAACATCATAAAAGTGTAATAACATTGGTAATGACATTCCAACTATTCAGGCGATTCTAACGGAATTTGAAACCCTTGTGTTGTTTTATATTCTCTTTTGAATGATATAAGTTCCAAGGTGCTCCCAAGGTTAGTCCGTGAATATTTAAAGTTTTGAAGGTCTAAAAGTCATAAATCAGTATAAGTGAGAGCACGTGACTTTTGGTAGGCATACATTGTTATTCCTCTATAGGTTGTTAGGTGGTTATTATGCCAATACACTAGACAGCTCTGGTCACAATAAACCCCCAAACCTATATTTTTGTTATACAAGGGAAATGAAGTTAATCGCTAACGGGAAGTCCGAATTTGCAGACGAAATTTCCTTAGGCCTAAATCGGCAACGTCGTGGAAATACAGTATTAAAACAAAAAGATACTAAATATATATATATATATATATATATATATATATATATATATATATATATATATATATATATATATATATATATATATATATATATATATATATATTATGGAATGAACAGTTATGATTAAAAAGTGAAATTATAGCTTAGGATTGGATTGAATTTTATGCGGTTGAATTACTTAGCACGAGTTAATTAGAGTACACATATGATGATTGACAAATATTAATTAGATTATAGTTGAATGTTAAATGAGTAAATATTATAAATGTATGATAAATATTTATGTGGATTGATAAATAGATTATATGAGCAAATAGATTATATAGTTAAATGGATTGGGTAAATATTAATATAGATTTATATGTCTAAATAGACTGTATGGATTAAATTGGATACATAAATGAATTAAATAAATAGATTATATAGATAAAATATATAAATAGATTAGAACGGAGTTGGAAGGGTCTGTAAATGAGAGAAGAACCACGCATTAATTCGCGATTCTTTCGGAACATATTTAACTAAAAATTACTATTCAAATATTACAGACCTGATTCCGCTGAGCTGAGCAGCAAAGTAAATGAATCTAATGTTTGATTTTAAAACGCATTGGAGATCGGGCGTACCAATCACACGATTTAAGTTATGGTTACCAACCCTTCTTGAAACTATGTATATATATACTGTTATGATTAAATATTTCCATTTGTAGGGGTGTAGACCGCTACACCTCTTTATTCTTTGCTCTTTAGATTTCTCGCACTTCATAAAACCCCTCAACCCTTATTTTTCCTATTTATACCATACACCTGGTGTCTGAATGACCAAAACGTATCCCCCCCTCCAGTAGGGAAGGCACTTCTCAGACGTAAACACTTTGAAGGGGGGGGGGAATTAAAAGTCTGAGTAAATTCTAGTCTTTGTCAAAGAAGCCCGAGTACGCCTCTGAGCGAGAATGTGAGTTAAGACTTGAGAAAGCGGATAAAAATGGACAGATTTTAGAGGCTAAATGTGACCCCCACCAGTGGGAGGGGCGAGGAGAGCAGGGGCAATGCCTTGAACAAACTTGAAATCTCGAGGAGCCAGAGGGCTCCCCTACCCCAGTATTGCTCCAGGGGCGATTTAGTGTTCTCTTTCTCGGGTCGTCTCTTGCACCTCTTTAAAATCTCCCGGCATCTTTTCTACCGCTGAATAGACTCAACAAAGGATGAAGGATGGTTTTAACCGTTCTAAAAAATCTCTTAACATAAAAACGGAGGAAATTAATTTTAATTATGTTAACACTATATTTTAATAACGGGAGTTCACGGAAGGGTTAATAATAATGACATTTTAATGTACAAATTGACCAAGAGCAAATGATGCAGGTCAGAAAATTGATTAAAATTAAGCTCTGGTCGTTTGCTTATCTGATGAAGGGCGAAAAATTAAAATATTCTCTTATAAACGTAGTTATTCTTATGTTTAAAGTAGAGTGTTTGTCTTGTCTATGTTTAGAAGAATCTACCGTAGTACAGCCATAAAGTTGTCAATTCACAGTGCAGCCTTGAGCTGGTGGAATAAAAAGTAGCCGCTAGGGGTCAGATCTAGACTGTAGGGGGGATGGTTCAGCTCCTCGAATCCGCACTCGAGCAGGGCAGCTTGTGCAACTCTGTCCTTGTGGACTTTGACGACGTTGAAGTCGATCATGGGGCGTGAGATTTCTAGGGACCCAACAGGCAGAGACCTTGGCCATGGCCAAATTGTTGTGGATGATGTTGATAACACTTACATGTGATATTCCAAGTTCTCTCTCGATTTTTTCGATCTTCACCCGTCAATTTTCGAGGACTCTCCTCTCCACACGGGCCACATTGTCCTTGTTGGTCACGTCTGGCGGGCGTCCTGGACAGGGGTCAACTTCAAGGAACCCACGACCATGGCGGAACTCCCTATTCCAGCGAGCAATGGTTGCATAGGAAGGGGCGGTGTCGGTGTACATTGCAACCATGCGTTCATGGATCTCTTTTGCATTCTTGCCTTCCATGGTCAAAAATTTGATCACTGCGCGCTGTTTAACCTTCTCCATTGTTGAAAAATTTGTGACTGACGATCTGCGATCAGCTACTGCTTCTTTAAATAGACGAGGCAGGAACGTGCGGCTGCAGGTCCTGACTTGTCATAACTTGTCCTAACACCTCCACAAACAGTCATTCCCTTTCCTCTGTTTTGCCCTACCGATTCGCAAAAGTTATTGACCGCCCCTCTTTATTCTTAAACAGGTTGGGTACAGAGGATAACCACAAGACTACTTGCGAATGGTTAAGTTGCTCGCTTTTCAAAATCGGGGAGAGATCACTTTACCTCGGATGGTATTCGCCATAATTCTCTCGTTTCCTGCGTGTGCAGGTTGGTAGAGAATTGGGTAAATGATATAGTAGCCTTTTTCCTAGAGAGGGGAGGCCACCTATCCTCTGCAGGGTGGGGATTCCGCAAATTCTACTCCACGTTGGATGCTCTGCTCCGGGTAGGAAATGCGAGATTTTCTTTCGCATACAACCTTACACTACACTGTTTTCTTCTCTCAAGAAGGCCTATGATGACGCTACGGTATCAGAGACCATCCCCACTATGTGGGCAAAGAGTTGCCTCTCAATTTTCATATTTGAATTTCTCCAAGATCATTGATTCAGGGTCGGTGTACGAGGAGTCCTCTTCGGCCCCAGACAGCAGAGAGAGGAAGTGTCGTCAATGTAACACTCTTTGCTCTGAGCATCAAAGGTATCCCCTGGGTACTGCCGGGAGATTTCGCTACGCTCTCCTTATAAGACCTTACGATTTATTTTAGTGCGACCGAGATTGCAACACTAGAATGTCAACTCCTCCATCATGGATTCAATCGTATTTGGTTCTACCTAGGACCTCATCAGTGATGTTGCAAAAGCTTCCATAGCGACAGGAGTATTGCATTTAAAATTTTAGGGCACCCTTCGTGTTATATTGGATCAGTCTTAATGTATGTGGAGTAGGCGTTGGCTTCTACGCCGTATCACTTCTTTTTAAGGTCAGAGAGTTTATACCAGGTGCTGTATCAATTTTCAAGGAGAGCTGTTTGCAATACACCACTCACGGACGAAATAACGCCTTGTCTTCGGTTCGGGTATCCTAGCGTGCCATATAGCGACTAAAAGAGTTTACTGAGTGATTGCTGAACATTGTAATAATCTACGCACGCCATGGATTGAGGTATCCTTGATGCCATGGATGCAGTGACTAGGCTGGATTTCTATATTATCTACTCTTGGGTTGCTGGACATTTGGGAGATGCCGATGACGGCGTTAAAAGGAACGCATGGGTTGGGCAACCAGACCAGCATTTTTCTCTGCCTCACACTGACTACATGGCACGAATCATGTTGATCCTTCGGGCGATTACTTATATAAACTCGGTATCACAGTTGGGAGACAAAGATCAAGAGTAAAGTACCTCAAATATTGAATAATAAAAGGAAAAGTTAAATGACGTGGCCTTTTTACCTATCTATAAATGAAGTGAACTTTTTCAATGTTTATCTCCTAAGGGATTTCGGTTCATTCGAAAATGAAATAATTTTGAAAGATTTTAAAAAGTAAATTGGTTTAAGGAAAAAGGATTGAAAAGATATTTAGTTTTTTGCGAATTTTGGCTGGTCTAAATAAGAAATATTGAAGAAAAAGTGAATGTTTGTTAGTGTGGTTACTGAGAGACTCCTCCTCAGTTGGTCGCTTGATGGTTGGTTCTCCGGAAACCAGAGTTCCCTGGCCAGGCCGTTTTCCCTTAAGAGTGTGTTGGACTCTTGAGCGAAGCTGCCACATAAGGAAGAGCCTTGACTTCTATGTTAATCCTCCTGTAATTAAATCCACGACCACTAAGCTAATCCCCTTTGGGTCGGTGCCCTTCTTTGGTACAATCACCTCGGAAATGACCAACGAAATCACATCCATAGTTCTCGACTTAGGGCCGCTGCCTCAATATTATCCCATTATTTCAGATCGATTTTTCATCCCTATCTAAATTCTTTTTCTTTTTCTGTTTCCCCGCGGGGTGTCCCCAAATTGACTATTATACCTAGCGCTTGGAGCAGTGCTACGCCCTTCCCACCTCATTCCTCCTAGTATTCTCAAAAATTATTGAAACTACCCGGGCTTTCTTACTTCCAGACATCTTCCCTCCTTTTTCCTCAGCTCTTCCGCCTAATTTTCTTGGCCGGTAACTAAATTTGTAGGCTAGTCGCATTCTGACCTTGGTCGCGGACGATAGTGGTTAGATCAGCCCCTACCCTGTTTTCTCCGGGTGAGGTGGGTAGTTTTTAACCCCCCTCCACCATTTCCTCCCATTTCCCATGTGTCGAGGTCCGTTGTCCAACCCCAAAACTTATCTCATTTATAGCGTGGGCCCCCTTGCTGCATCTGACATCTGGGGGGCTGTGTTCGCTTCCAGCCCGAACAGGAAGAGTTTTCCCTCCCAGCCTGAATACCACATTTGCACTTCCTCCAACTTCACTGCTTTCTCCACAGGTCTACTGTGGGAGATGTTAGGTTCTTTTAGTGGTAGGAGTATGGTTCTCGGCTTCGGTTGTTCGCTACCATAACATCTAAAGATGGTCGTTTTACTTCTTGGTTCTGCCTCTACCAGTGAATATTTTCAGTCGAGGGTTTGTGGTAGTCTGCTGCTTATAGTTTCGTCCCTCTGTTATTTGTATGTTGTTCTTAGAGGCAAAAATTGACTGTAGATTTTAACTGTTTCTGAGTCGCTGATTTTGGTGTTTTTCAAAGACAAATGAAGCGTTTTGCGACTCTTAAAATGGTACTTCTTCAACTAAAGATTGCAAGTATGTAATCAACATAATGCAAGAAAATGGCTAGTATGTAATCAAACTTATGCAAAAGAATGGCAAGGATCTAATTAAACCAATGCAAGAGAATGGCAAATATGTAATAAAATCAAGGCAAGAGAACGGCAAGTATGCAGTCAACACAATGCAAGGGAATGGCAACTATGTAATTAAACCAATGCAAGAGAATAGTACATAGGTGGTCAACTGAATGCAATAGAATGGCAAGCATGTAATCCACCTAATCGAAGAAAATGGCAGGTATTTTATTGCTACATGCAAAAGAATAGTATGTAGGTAATCACCCCAATGTGAAGGAATAGCAAGTATGTAATTACCGCATACAAGAGAATGCTACTAGGTATTCAATCCAGTGCAAAAGAATGTCAAATTTGTAATCAAATTTATGCAAGAGAATGAGAAGTATGTAATCAAATTAATACAAGAGAAATGGCATTTATGTAATCAACTCAATTCAAGAGAATAGTTTGTAGGAAATCAACTCAATGCAAGAGATTAGCAAGTGCAAGTAGTTAATCATCCTAATGCAAACGAATTGCAAGTATGTCGCCGATTCTTTTCTCTAGGCGCTCTGTAATTTTCAGTTGTCCAAAATTCTTTAACGCACTCGTTCTGCTTTCTGTACACTCATTAAATGATGTTATTTGGTCCTGTAATCCCATATATATATATATAGCACGACGAATTAGGGCATTTAATAGGGATATTTGAACGATTCGTCCATCGTCAATTTTACAAAGATTAAAATAAATAATTAAATAAATATTAATAATGGCGTTGAAGACTGTTGGCAGTTGAGTTTAGGGGTGAGTTCGGAAATATATAAAGACTCCAAAATATCCAGATCGCAACTATTTGGCCACGAATCCAAAATAGGGAATTCAGTGTCTGAAATTTTTGAATTGCAAGACATGGAATGGTTTCGAATAGAAGATAATTCAGGCGTAGTAAATGGTATGCTGGTATAGTGGGAGAAACCTCGATGCCTACCAATCCTCAATGTGAGTTAGAGAGTGGTTTTCTCCACGTAGCAGGAATGGCAGCCTGCACACAAGAATTGGTAAACAGATGAGGACCGAACGAATCATTTTGAAGAGTTTTTCTTTATGGTTGAGAAAAGTGTTAATAGTTAGAGTGTGGATGAGAATTAAGTGAAACTGACATTGAGGGTATCTTAACTAACGCCCACTGTAATTCATTTGTCAATTTAGATGTAATAGGCCCACTGTAAGGTATTTAAAATAAAGAGCCATTTTCTCAGGCTTAATGTTGCCATTTGAGCTATTTTATAATTGATCTAAAAATCGTTTGGGAAGTTTGTGAAGAACTTGGGAAGGAAACAAATTAAATGGACAAAACTTTCTGAGGTAAATGAGTTCTTGGTGGAACAAAGCCAAGTTAAAGCATATTTTGTAGGCTCGGAAAAGTCTACAAGAAATGGAAGAAACATAAATTTAAAGTAAGTAAAACTGAATAAACTAGGGCCAAGTAGTGTAGGGGTGGATAGATAATTATTAATGGGGATAATGTGTACGTCCAAAAATGAAAATGTGTCATTGGACTCATGTTCAACAGTGAAGTTTATGTTTGGATGTTGACTGTTAAAATGATTATGGAACTGAATGACATTCTCTTTTTCTCTGAAGAAGACAAAGCAATCGTCGACATACCGTTTATGTCAGGGAATACATATAACTAGTTATATATATACATATAACTAGTTATAAGTAAGCCTGACAAAGGCATAAATATCAAATGGTAATAAAGGAATTTATATATTGGGTTGAGGAATAAGTTCTTGCGATTTTATAAAATCTATTCATTACCATTAACAATTTTAGAAAAAACTTCATTTTCAATTGATAAAAATATGCAATTTAATCTCTTATGTATTCTCCCTCGTTATTTACTTCTTCTTCGCAACGTTGAACTAGTTTTTCAATGCCTCTGCAATAAAAATCTCTGGATTTTGACTCGAAAAATTCGTCTAACCAGGTTCTTAATTCCACATCACTATTGAACGAAACGCTGAGAAAGTTGTTAGAGAGCGATCGGAACAGATAGAAATCCGATGGAGCCAAGTCTGGCGAATATGGAGGATGCAGCAGGATTTCCCAATTAAGCGTTTGGATGGCGTCTTTTGTCATATTGGCAATGCGAGGACGAGCATTGTCGTGTTGCAGAAGGACTCCATAACGTCGATGAGGTCACTTTTCACGAATAGCTTCGGCAAGTCGATACAATTGTTGAACTGAGAGTTCTGAATTAACAATCTCGTTGTTCGCAAGGAGCTTATAAAGAATGATGCCTTCACAATCCCACCACACACACATCATCGTCGTCCGTGGATTAGGTCCTTGCTTAAATTGTGGAAGTGGTTTTTTATTGGAGCTAAGACATTGACTTCGATAGTTCATGTTGAAATAAACACACCACTTTTCGTCGCCAGTGATGATGCGGTGAAGAAATCTGTCCTTATATCTACAAGTAGCCTTGTGACGAGCAAGCAAACCTGCGGCAATCGTGGAGCGTTGAAGTTTGTTGCTTTCGCTCAAAGCGGGCGGAACCCATGCACCGAGTTTTTTATCTTTCCCCATCGAATGAAGGTGATTCACTGCAGCTTTCCTATCACACGCCAATTGTACAGCCAATTCTCTAGGCGATTGACGAGGATTTTCATGAAGAAGGTCGTTCAATCGATCTTCAAGGATACAGTATTTGCAGACTGAAATTCAAAGAAACACCCTCTGCCTTCGAATATTCACCCCCTAATCTTATTTTGGAGGGGTGGGGCTGCAAACGAAAGCCACCAAATTAGTGCCATTGGAAAGAGTGCAAAAATCCGGTTTAGTGGATATGTTTCAGAACTGAATAAGGGAAGAAGAAGCCAGCTCTTAGGTGATTTAATCTATGGAGTAGTCCACGATATCCCTCGTATAAACTATTCCTTTCACGAAGTTTATGGTAGAGTGCGAGGTCACACGTGTCATGAAGTGTCCGAAGTGCACTAATCATGGTCACCTAGTAGGGAATCGATGCATCCGCTAAAACTCACCCTTACAAGAAACGGGTCACCTTCGGCTCTCTACCAAGCACACTAGCTAGAGCTCTCCTCTGAAGGATCATGTTGCCCTTAGCCAACCTGCTGCTATCACTGGAGCGAATAACGAGAAAATAATTAAACCAGAGTGCTCGAAAATGCCAGGTAACCTCTGAATGAGGGGCACCGACGTAATCGAGGCTTCGCTCTGCGCAGTTCTTGCCTTCGTCTGGGACTCCACAAACGGGGGAGCCACGTGGTCAGATTGCCCCATCTTGGCTTGGTTGTTTACCGAAACAGCAGCGCGGGGATTGAAGCCACTTCTCCCATCCGCTGGCATGAGCCCCTAAGCCAGATGGACCGCGCTCAACAAGATCCTTCTCCGAGATGGAGAAGGTCTGGCTTTCACAAGGACACCACCTGTGAAAGGAAATCCTTCCTCTCCTTGTACAGTCTTGGAGACCCCAGTCGTCTGAGGAGGACCTTGCATCGAGCACAGGTTCGTCCTCCATGGAAGGTCCTACCGTCTTGGGCTGGGTTGCCTCAGGGACCATGTCCATCTCAGAGAAACTCCATATGGCCATCCCCTCCAGGACATCACAGGTCTCATTGGTCATAAACTATTTTGTCAGGAAAGATAGGGCGGGCATGTACGGTGACCCACTTTAAACTCAAAGTTCTAACCCTCAGGTCTTTGGAGGTAAGAAGCTTACGTCCCTATCTACCCTCCTATCCCTAAGGGGATTGGCCCATCGTTCCTCTCATCCTGAGAGTGGTCAATTATGGGACGCCTGCCTTCCTTGGCAGTCCCCTTAAAAAGTAAAGGGGGCCACTGGGGAGAGAGAGGCACCCAAAGGCACCTCAAGATAAAGGGGTGAGGAGGAGTCCTCTACACCCATAGGTAAAGGAGAGGAGTTAGCTTCCTCTCCGGTTGCAGAGTTGTGGAGGGTACCCTACGAAAACACCGGGGGGAACCTTTATGTTTTCAGTGGAGCTACCCGATGGGGGCTCCGACGATGGTCGAGGGAAAGGTAAGGGAGTTTTTTTTTTAATTCATCATTGGGTGACCCTATAATAATCACGGGATGCAAACGCTCATCACCTAACGAACTATCCCATTCTGCAAGAGGTAAGGACGGGGGCGGCAGAGCCAGCTGCCGCCATTCATGGCCACTCCTCACGCCTAGTGGCCTGTCCTCCCATCGGCATGGAGGCTTTACTTTGGGTACGGCGTAAAATAGTTAGAGGTTGAAAGGAGAAAGAAAGGGGGAGTGAGGATGGTGAGGGTGAGAAAGAAGTAGGTTGTTAAAAGAGCACCACCCTAAACCGGAGCTCATGGGTGAGGGCTTATTATGCCGTCCCCCCTTATCCCCTATCTGGGATGGACCCCAATGTAATGAATGTTGTCATTCAGATTGTAAAAAAAATAACGTGTCGAGGTCTGCCTGTGAAGACTCGCTTGGGGCAAAGGCACGGGCAGATAGCCGACCTGAGGCCGCCTGCGATATGCTCTGGGGGTATTAATACCGAGTGTGATTTACGCTTGACCGGGATTTATCTAATGGCTTGCTAAGTTGCAGTTCAAAGGATATATAAAGAACAAGACCCCCAAATATAATTCTAAAATATATAATAAATTGGGCACTGTATACAAAGAGGAGGAACAAATTACTCGATAAAGATACTCAAATAAATTGTGACAATTTATGATATGACAGAGTTAATCTGGAGGAGCAAAAATGAACGTTAACTCGAACAGAAATATTAATTACGATTGAGTCAACACAAGCTCTCTTTACCTTTAAGTGCGAGGTGAATTGGAGGGGGGGGGGGAGAAGATACTTCTGGGAGTCCTAATAAGAGGGAAGCGTAGATGGGGTTTAATTACTTCTTGTTAAAAAACGCGATTTTTTCTGCTCCTTAGAGATGAAATCTCAACTCGAGACAGTTCTGCAAATGGATAGGGAGTCTCAAACTCGAAGGAACGGGCGTCTTGAAGGGGGTGTCCGAGATGGTGGTGGGCCACACAGTTATCCTGGAAGAAGAGGGATTGATACCTTTCCTCTGAACAGGGGCCACAGCTTCCCGCGGATATCTGCTGGTGAGATCCTACGACGAGGTTCAACTCGATCAGGGGTCGCGGAACATCGCAGGAAAACAGACAAACATTCTGAACGAATGGACTGGCAGATTCTCAATCTCCTCGAGGAATGGCGGACTCCGGGTTAAATTGCTTGGTGGCTGGTCCGATAGATAGCCCCAGGGGCTGGCCGTCCTTAGAGGATTCTCGACTTCAGTATATGAAAACTTCGCCATAACGAGTCGTATCGGAGAGCAAAGCTTGCCTCATGATTTAGGGGGAGGGTTAGTATGGCTGCTCCCGCGACGAAATAGACATGCCTGGGAAGCATTGGCGTAGGGGTATGACGGCTACGCCCGGTGTTTTGGCAGGGAAGGGGGAGCAATGAGCGTCAGAAAGCAAATACAGCTGGGTCGGGTGACTCAGAACG
The DNA here is from genome assembly GCA_963969495.1 of Ceratothoa steindachneri. NCBI lineage: Eukaryota > Metazoa > Arthropoda > Malacostraca > Isopoda > Cymothoidae > Ceratothoa > Ceratothoa steindachneri. The sequence goes on along the minus strand of OZ018334.1, from coordinate 101,224,932 downwards.
GGGCTGCTTCCTTTTCACTGATTCTAAACTTCCCACGCTAAGGAGCACCTAGTTTAGAGCGGATAGGCTGAAAGGGTTGTTCGAAGGGGGGTTTTCTCTCACGCTGGTCCTTCTAGGGCATCCCCTTACGCGCCTTCCTTTCCGAAGATGACTTCTTCCTTATACGTAAAGGGGGAAAAAGGGCATCCCCAAACATGGGAGGAGTCGTGAATGGGAAAGTTTTGACCTGGTTCTACAGGTGTACAATAGGGGCGGGCGTTTAAATTTGATTCGACACAGCGGTCACCAAATAGAAGAATGGGGTCCGTTTAATCCCTCACGCAGAGTATATTTAAAAAGGGATCGTCGTTAACCAGCAAACATAAAAAAAACAAACAAAATAAATGAATGCAGAAAATAGTTAAATCCGAGTTACGAAAAAAATCAATTTAAATACAGATTCATGCATGCAAAGGGTAGTGGAACCATATTTAATACAAAAAAAGAAAAATACAACGCGAAAAAAACAAAGGACAAATATGTATAAAAACAAAATTTTACAGGAGAACCAACGAGCATAAACGTACACAGATAGGACAGAGTTCTAGGATTACTAAAGGAGGACGCGTACACAATTTTCTTTGCAGGGGGAGGATCCTCGAACGGATTCCTACTTAGACATTCTGCAACACACTTTTCTGTCTCTGTTATGTACACTATTCGGAACTGGTACTAATTAGAAGTAAACACCAACCCATAAGCCTTCCGTTCTGGCTTTTACAATTCTTTAAATAGTCTAATGGGCTATGATCGGTTTCGATCACGAACTCTTTACCTAACAAATATGTTTAGAATTTCTGTACGCTCCAACGATCGTTAGAGCTTCTAGATCTATTACCGCGTAGTTCCTTTCGGGGGACGAGAGCCTCCGGCTAGCGTACGCAATGGGATAACTATTCCCATCTTCTTGATACTGGAGCCAAACGCGACCGATGCATTCACTTTAAGCATCCGCTCGTATCCCAAAAGCTTTGCTCGTGCTCGGGAGTCGCTGTATGGGAGCTGACGTTAGTTTTTCTCTCAGCTGATGTAAGTGAGTGGGTGGTCGCCTTGAGCTTACATACGAGGGGGTTCGGGAAACGTTGTTTTAGTCAGGAGCTAAGGGGAGGAGTTAAATCGGTGAAATTCGGGACAAAGCGTCTGTAAAAGGATGTCGATCCAAGAAAAGAGTGCAATTGCTTTTTAGTACGCGAAAGGGGCATGTTGGTGATGGCTTTGACCTTCTCTTTCTGGAGATTTAAATCGAGTTCCGAGAGGCGAAGGTAGAGGGTAGTTTTTATGACTCGATACAAACAGTTTGAATTCAATTAAGAGGCTCAGATGGATAAGAGGATTCCATTAATACCTCTTCGTCAAGGTCAATTATATTATTAATGAAGGCGCGGCGGTGATAGCGCTTAAGCATACATACATGAAACAATTTTTTGCCTGAGGGGGACTATATTACATAATCCACGGACCTGCGTGCTTCTATGATTAAGAAGGGGCCTTTCCATTGGGACAAGAGTTTATTTGTCCCTGTGGGTAGGATGAGTGGCACCTCCTCACCGGGCTTAAATCGCCTTTCCTTTGACCCAAGGTCAAAATAGGTCCTATACTTTTCCAAGTTCAGATCCATAGTTTGTAAGCTATATCGGCGCAATCTTTCAAGCGGTTCCTAAGGTGTAATACATAAGAAGACGAGGATTTGGTCACATCATCCAGGCGGGGATTGGATAAAAATTCATTCAATATGCTCATTGGCCCACGAACATTTCAGCTATACAAAAGCTCGAAGGGGGCAAATCCTAAGTTCGGTGGAAGGTTTCTCTGCAGGCAAACAGGACAACCTGCAGGTATCAATGTCATTCTCGGGGCTGAACATCGCATAACCTTTTCAAAATCGTCTTCAGAGTAGGAATCAACTTTTCACAGACGCCGTTAGTGGCGGGGTGAAAAGGAGAGGTGAATAGTGGCTTGATTATAAGGAGCTTGCCGACGTGTTCCATTTGTTCAGAGGTGAACTGTCTACATCTGTCCCACAAGATATCCTTTGGGATGCCGACGCGGGAAAAGAAAGAAATCAGGGCGTCCACACAGGTCACGCTATTTATCTTTTTAAGAGGGCCTGCTTTGGGATATCCCGTTGCAAAATCAACAAGATTGAGGACGTACGAGTGTCCTTCGCTAGCCGGGGGTGAATTGGGCCAATCAAATCTATGGCCACTCTAAAAAAAGGGTTATGAGTCAATTGAGGTCATCTGGAGGGGGGGCAGGTGGTATTTGTCTTTTTGCTGTCGTCTTTTGACAAATGTCGCATGACCTGAAAAACTCGGTAATTTCTTTGGCAGCACCGGGCCAAAAGAAATAATGAAAGATTCTCTGAGCTGTTTTATTTTGATAAAATGACTAGCTAGTAATCCATCATGGGCGAGTCGGAGGACTTCGGGAACATGTGAACGGGGGATACATAACGAGCGAGTTGGGGTTTTATCCTCAACCCACCTGGAGTGAAAAGGAGTCCGTCACTAATGAAGTAGGCGACTTCCCTTCGACCAGGGGCATATGGGGGTTCTATTGGCACGGGGAAGAGAGTGTCCTTTAGCGCCTGGGCCCTCGTGATGACAGGCTCTGCGACAGGGTTATGTGAGAGCTTTGAACTTTGGTGGCCCAACACGGCGCACAACTATCACTTTGGCCCAATCAATAAAGTATTTACATTCGAGATAGCAGCGGACCACGGAGAATCGATTTACACGTCCCAAGTAGTCGTGGAATACTGCGAATTTATCGTGGTCGGGGACCACTGGAAGGAGCACCTTTTCTGAGTTGAAGAAGCAAGTACAGCCGGTATCTCTTACGATGGTTGACATGCTGCAACCTTTAACAGTTCCATTTTTGAACTCAAACTCACAAGCGGGAGGGGGGAAGGGCTTTTGTTGAACAGAAAATTGACTTGCTATCCCGGGTAACTGATTGTTGGGGAAGTTACTGGCGTTTCAGAACCAGCGAGCGGATAAGAAACACCCTTATTTGATGTATTTGCTGATTAGGAGCAGAAATTGTGAGTTTGGGGGACATTAGGTCATCACATGGCCGCTAAAATCGCAAGAAAATCACACTATGGGCCTTTGAGGGTAATCTGACGTTGGAGGATTATTTATGAGGGGCTTAATATCCCTTGATTCTGGCGGGGGATGGTATTTGGGCTTGAAGGGACCAGGTACCTTTACAAACTTAGGTGAGTTCTTTGGGGGAAACTTGGAGAGGTTATCTTTACTTTGGGGTGATGGGACTTCTTGAGGTCTTTCTGTATAGGTTGTAGCTTGACGTGTACACATCCGCCTCTTCTATTTATTCTTTGAAAGAAGATACGTGTCTATCCTTCACGAATTCGCAGATTTCGGATAGTAGTGCAGCCATCAACTGATCCCGTAAGACGAAATCAAATAGGGACTCGTATTCGCGATTGACTTGAGCTTAGTGCAACCAGAATTAAAAAGTCCTCAGGAGGGTGAATCAAAATTGGTGGTAGGTCTGGCCAGGAAATATCCTCGCCTAGCGGAATTGTCACCCATATAAATCAGGATTCATATTAACAGCCGATAATAATTTCGACTTGAGGGTGGAGTAGTCAAAGGTAACTTCAGCAAGGAGTGATATGAAAATGTATCGAAAGTGAGTATTGAAGAGGGGAAGTAGTCGAGCGACTCCACCAGCTTTAACGTCACAGTGGTTCACTTTCAAAATTTTCTCAAATTGAGTTAAGTAGGCACTGAAATCCTCACTGTCCTTAAACACAGGCAACTTTACTGATGGGGTTTGGGTGGATTCATTTGTTCGAGTTAATGGAAAGGGTTGATGATAAATTTTTTCTCTTTCTTCCATTTCCGCTTCACTTTGTTCATTTGCTCTCCCTTTTGAATTCTTTCTTCCTCCTGAATATAGGCAACTAGGTCCTTGCCTGACAATCCAAGGATCTCTTCTCCTTGTCTGAAACATTCAAATGAGGACATCTTTCTGGTCTGACCGCTGACTTTGACGCGTCTGATCGCTCAGCGCGTCCAGGGAACTTACGGAAATGATTATGGGACTTTTACAATCGTACCAAAATCCTAAAGGAGATTTAATTACACAGTGATGTACGCAATAAATAAAGTAAAGAGAATAAGTAATACTCAAAAATTGATCTCTATTGACAAGTAATTATAGGCCTTTTAATCCTGCACGGAGATTAGTAGGGGGTTTTAGAGGAGATCGTGCCACCAAAATAAATCACACACAACGAGAATAAACTTAGAAAAAACGGTCATCACCTAAAAATGATCCATCAAAAGAAGAAAAAAAATAATATTTTCTACTATCTTTGGATATCCTTGAACGAACTTGACAAACTGGTAACTAAACAACATAACTGGAGAGGAAACTTGAAAAGAAAAATGGTTCTGTCAATACAAAATAACCCAACTTTACCTGACACCACAGATTTTAATATAAAGATAATGATATATATATATATATATATATATATATATAAAGAAAGAGCAAATAAAAGTTCTGCGGGTGATAACAACAACCACCACAGGGCTTTCGCCATTTTTATTTTCTGCTTTTCAAATAAATTTGAAAAACAGAAGGAAAGATGCAGGAACCTTGTATAGCTGACTATATATATATAGTACAAGGGAAAGAGGAAATAATTAGACGCGAATGAGTAAATGAGAAAAGAAACCGGAGATTTTTTAAAGGCAAGAGGAAGGGACATTTGAAGAACCTAGAATAAGAGAGCAGAGGGCGGCACAATGAAGGCAATCCTTTATCGAGAAGACAGAAATAACTCCAGGGGAAAAAGGTTTTTTAAAATTCCTGGCCGGGACTCGAACCCGGGTCTGAATGCTCCTTGGAGGTTACTAGCTTATGGTGATACTAAGTTTGATGGGGTAACGCTTTAAGCGATATATAGTTACTGTGCCTGGTAGCTTAGCGGTAGAGCATCTGACCGGCGATCAGCTGACCCAGGTTTGATTCCCGGCCATGAATTTCAATTTTCGTCTAATTTTTCCTTTCTCTCTTATATATATATATATATATATATATATATATATATATATATATATATATATATATATATATATATATATATATATATATATATATATATATATATCGCGGTATATGCCTTTAAAGACTCGCTCGGCGTAATGGCGCATACCCAAGCAAGGGCAGATAGCCGACCCGAAGCCGCCTGCGATATGTTCTGGGGCAATTAATACAGAATGCGATTTACAGTTGACCGGGATTTATCAAATGGCTTGACAACTTGCACTTCAAAGGATATATAGAGAACAGGACTCCAAAATATAATTTTAATATATATATATATATATATATATATATACATATATATATATATATATATATATATATATATATTTATATATATATATATATATATATATATATATATATATATATATATATATAAAATGGGGGAACAAATAACTCGATAAAGATAGTTAAATGGATTGAGATAATTTACAGTACAATATGACAGAGTTAAGCGGGAGGAGCAAAAATTAAGGTTAACTCGAACAAAGAGAAATAAATTACGATGGAGAAGGAAGTCAAATCAAGAGTGGACGCGGGTGGCTATAAACGAGGTAATCGGGGGATTACAGCGCAATAACGCTTTACCTTAAAGCGCGGGGTGAATTGGAGGGCGAGGGGGGATGGGGATAAAAAAGCACAGGTCTTCAAGAAGATACTTCTGGGAGACCTAATGAGGAGGACTCGTAGATAGAGTTTAATTAATTCGTGAAGAAGAATGATATTTTCTCTGCTCTAGAGAGATGTAATCTCAACTTGAGACGATTTTGCGGATCGGCAGGGAGTCTTAGTCTCGAAAGGGTTGGGAATCATGAAGGCTTGAGATGACGGGGGGGAGGCGCACAATTCTTTCGGAAAAAGGGGGCTCAATAGCCTTCCTCTGAACAGGGGCCAATGTTTCACGAACGGAGATCTGCTGATGAAATCTTATAAGGTACGACTCGAACAAGGGTTGCGGTACCTTATAATAATAATAATAATAATAGGTCTTTTATAATGCGCTCTTCAAGGCCTGAGGCCTTCCCAGAGCGCACGTTGTGCTGAGATGAGAATGGAAATTCAATGGACATTCAAGAGGGGGGAAAGGCAATACTGAAAAGATGCGTTTTCAGGAGACGCTTAAATGTGGTAAGAGAGGGAGAAGACCTGATTTCAGCACGAAGAGCATTCGACAACTTAGGGTCGCAGATTGAGGAAGAGCAGTCCCCCATTGAGTAGAGGGATGAACGAGGAATATTCAAAAGAGGTGCATGTGATGGCCGAAGGGTCCGAGAGACATGGCGTGGCGAGAGGCGAGAAGAGAGATAAGACGGGGCCTTGTTGTTTAGGGACTTAAATGTCAAGAGAAGTAACTTGAAGTGATTACGGGATCTGACAGGAAGCCAGTGCAGTTCATGCAGAGGGTGTTTCGAGGGAGAGAAGCGAGGGAGACGTAGGAGGGGCCTGGCGGCATAGTTCTGTACAAGTTGAAGGAGGCGGAAAGAGGAGGATGGAGGATTTACAAGCAGAGAGTTACAGTAGTCAAGGCGTGAGGTGATGAAGGCATGAACAACAGTAAGCGAGAAGCGAGGGAAAGAGAGATTTAGATTTTTTGACCAGAGCAGGGTACCGACGAGGAGGACCTCAGTTTTGGAGGGATTAAGCCTTAGGAAGTTGGTTGAGAGCCAGTCAGAAATGGAGGAGTAGGCATCCAGGAGGTCAGTGATAGAGTAGGCAAGAGACGTGGGGTATGAGGAAACGAAAATTTGAGTGTCGTCAGCATATAGGTGGAAGGATAGACCGAGATTATGGAGAAGGGAACTAAGAGGGAGGAGGTAGATACGAAATAGTAGAAGACCAAGGACAGAGCCTTGTGGCACTCCAAAGCGAATGGGGGTAGAGTCGGATGAAACGTCGTCAATCACAACGGATTGGGTACGAGACGAGAGGTAAGAGCGGAACCACTCAAGCATGGTGCCTGATATGCCGAGGAAAGAGTGGAGACGATCAATTAGGACGGTATGGTCAATAGTATCGAAGGCAGAGGAGAGGTCGGGTAGAACGAGGATGGAGGCACAACTCCTTTCCGTGGCTCTTCGTAAGCAATCGGACACATTGAGAAGGGCGGTTTCTGTGGAGTGACCTGACTTGAAACCAGATTGATAGGTTTCATCAATGTTACAGGCCACCATGTGACTGTTGATGCGTGAAGCAACCACTCTCTCCAGAACCTTAGAGAGGAAAGGAAGTTGTGAAATCGGGTGATAATTGGAAGGGTCAGTGGGGTTCATTTGAGGCTTTTTAAGAATCGGACGGATGTGGGCACGTTTGAAGGAAGAAGGAACAAGACCAGTTGCAAGTGAAGTGGTAAACAGGTGAAGAAGCGTTGGAAGGATAGCAGGCAGAATTTTACATAACAGTTTAGGCGGAAAAATGTCCTTTGGGGAGCCCGATTTCTTAGAACGCGAGAGCAGGGCTGTAAGCTCCAACGCGGTCACAGCGGGGAAAATGATAAGCGGCTGAGGTTGGAAGTCAGGGAGAATGGCAGGAGCCGGGACAGAAGGCTGAGGGAGGGAGGCAAGGAGGTTAGTGCCTTTATCTGCGAAGAAATTCGAGAGAGTAGCAGGGCTAATGGGTGGGGAGACCTGGGCTGGGGAAGTAAGACGGGAGAGCAGGCGGAAGACGGCACTTTGCGGAGAAACAGACAATCAGTCTGAATGGATAAACTGGCAGACTCTCAATCTCCTCGAAGAATGGCGGACTCTGGGTTAAATTACAGGGTGGCTGGTCCGATAGATAGCCACAGGGCCTGGCCATCCTTAGAGGGTTCTCGACGTCAGTATATGTAAACTTACTTCACGATAACGAGTACGATTGTACAGCGAAGCTTGCCTCATGGGGGTAGGGTTAGTATGGCTGCCTTTGCGGGGGAATAGATATGCCTGAGAAGCATGGGGTAGGGAGAGGACGGCTGCGATCGCCGTTATCAAGGAAAAGGGGAGAGGAGGAACGTCTGAAAGCAAATACAGCTGGGTCGGTTGACTCGCGTGGGACTGCTTCCTTCTCTAAGATTCTAAACTTCCCACGCTAAGGAACACGTGGTTTAGAGCACAGGGGACTGAAAGGGATAGTTCGAGGGGGTTTCCTCTCACGGTGGTCCTTCAAGAGCATCCCCTCACAGACCACACTTGGGCAAATTCGTAGCGGGCTGGGAAATGGGAGGGATGGGAAAGGAGTTGGATGGGATGGGATGTGAACGCGTGGCGTGAGATGGAATGGGATAGGAAAGAGGTTGGATGTGATCGGATGGGTAATAGGGTGCTAAATGGGTTGGATGGCATGGGAAAAGGGTGGGATTAGATGGGATGGGAAAGGAATGGGATGGGACAGGGATGGGATGGGATGGGATGGGAAAGGGAAGGGATGGGATGGGATGGGATGGGAAAGGGGTGTGAAATGGGTTCGAAGACAGGGGATGGGATGCGGTGGCATTGCAAAGGGATGGGATGGGGTGGGATGGAAAAGGTACGGTAAAGGGGTTGGATGGCATGGGAAAGGGGTGGGATGAGATGAGATAGGATGGGATGGGATCGGAAAAGCATATGATTAGAAAAGAATGAGATGGTGGGGCATGGGAGGGGAAATGGGTCGGGTGTGAAAGGAGTTAGAAGGGATGAGACAGGGGTGGGATTGGATGGGAAAAAGGTTGGATGGAATGCGATGGGAAAGAGGTGGGATAGGATTAGATGGGAAAAAGATCGGGTCGGAAGAGATGTTTAAGGGATGGGATGTAGTGGCGTCGGATGGAAAAGGGTGGGATGTAATGTGATATGAAAGGGGATGCTAAAGGGGTTGGATGGGATAGAAGAGGGGCGAGATGGGATGGGATGGAAAATGGGTATGATGTGAAATGGGAGGATGGGATGGGATCGGCAGGCGTGGTATGGGATGGGGTTGGTTAGAAAAATGGCCGTTAAAGTGGTGGGATGGCATGGGAAAGGGGCGAAATGGGATGATATATGGTTGGGAAGGGATGGGATGGGAAAGTGGTTGAATGATATTGGGTGTGAAAAGTATAGGGAATGAGTGGAATGGGATTAGAAAGGGATGGGATGGGATGGGAAAGGTGTGGGAATGAATGGGATGGGAAAAGTGATTGGCGAGATAACGAGATTTGCCATGACAGAGGGAAATACTGTTTGCAATAATCTTGGTTCTTTTGGAAGTGAGTCTAATTCCTGCGCGAACGTTTTGTTGAGATTGTTAGCTGTAAGGATGTTGCTGTGAGTCGATGACTGACAGAGCCTCCACTTATACAGCTGTGTGGTGTCGGTTAAAAGTTAGTCCTCCTCTGGCTTTTAAGAGGCAGCAGGAGTCAGTCGAGACCCTCACGCGTGGTCCCACGTGAGGAAGGGTCTGATTACGAGTGCAGTCCCTGGAGAGTGGCTCCAAGTCTCCAGTGTCACTCGCATGATAAAGGAACCGATTACAAGTGGGGCTTATGGACAGCGTCGTCCAGTCTCCAGGTCTCATTCACCCCAGAAAGGGACCGATTGCAAGCGGGGACCCTAGAGAGCGTCTCCATTCTCCCGGTGGCACTCACTTGAGAAAGGGACCGATTACAAGAGGAAGTCCTGGAGAGCGTCTCCCAGTCTCAGTCTTTAGGTGGCACCCACCTGAGAAAAGGACCGATTACAAGTGCGGACCCTAGTCCCCAGGCCGTAATGGTAGCTAACGCCCAGACACCTCAACAGAGCGGTTGGAACCATGCTCTCAGAGGTCCCTGAAGTTCACCTATTTCGACGTGTCCCTTACCTCACGTATCCCTCAGAAAGCAGGACCTCCTTCATCGATACCGGTAATGGCGCCCTCGGATCCAATACATTTTGGACAGAATGGTATCTTGGCGTTGAGCGAATCTATTTGTATAGCCTTAGACATTTCCCTTTTGAATTGCGGTTGTTGGCCAATATAAACGTAAGGCCACATATGTAGTATATTAATGTTTATGTATATTTAATCATTTTGAGTTAAGGTTAAAAGGTCTATTTATCTTAAAATGGTGTTGAAGCTGATTTGGGCTTAGTTTGCATTATTTATTGGTTTTCAATAAAATTAAAAAAAATAGACTATCCTCAATACTCTCTCCTTGAACCACGGAGCGGACCTTGTCTGGGTGGCGCAACCTTGTGCTAAAGGGCGTCGCGAATTCGACGCCACTGTGGGATGGGAAAGGGATGGGGTTGGAAAGGGGTGGAGTGTACTGGGATAAGAGAGGAAAAGGATTGGAGAGGGGTGAGATGAGATGGGAAAAGGGTGAGATGGGTTGTGATGGGATGGGAAATTGGTTGAGCTGAAGGAGTTGGGTGGCATGGGCTGGGTAAGGAGTGGGATCGAATGGTAAGGGGTGGGGATGGGATAGGAAAGAGATACGATGGGTTGAGAAAGAGGTAGGATGGAATGGGTTGTGGAAGGGGAGGGTTGAACTGGGAAAGGAGTGGGACTGAAGGATTTAGGTGGGATTGGGCTGGGCAAGGGTGCTTGGCTTGGATAGAAAACAGGCTAGATGTGAAGGGATGTAAATGGGAGGGTGATCAGCTCTGCGTGATTTTGTTGTATCCTCGAACGGCAAAGCAACGAAGGTGTGTGAAAGAGTGGAATGGGCTTTATTGATCCCGACGGAATTTCCCCCTGATTCTCCATGACTCTGCCACACATCGATTGCTTCTTTTTCGTTTACAGCGTCGTCAAGTAACTGTCTCTTGGGTGTGACGAGAGCGTCTCAAATGCACAGATTTTATTCCACATTTTTCGGAAGAGGGAAATTAGAGGGTAGAAAATTAGGACATCAGAATTCCCTCATGCAACTATTATTTATTCCAGGGTCCTCATCGACGGAATCTTACCTTCAATCAGGTCCAAATCCAAGTCAAGGATTTTACATTTCATTAATGTCACCAGTCTCGGGTTGAGGTGAGTTTTGTGCATTCTTTGGTGAACATTTGGGAATATCCCTCCCATGATTAATGTCACCACCTTCGGGTTAAGGGTAGTTGTGTGCATTCGTAGGGGAATATTTTGGACTATCCCTCCCATGATTCGTAGCTGTAAATAAAAAGTAAACGAATGAAATAATGTTAACCTAATCTTAGAAACTTCTAAATTATTCTAAAACGCCTCAAAAGGACTTTTATTAAGCCTATTTATCTGACCTTAATAACAAATAATGCCACTCTTTAATTTATAAGGATTCTACGGGGGCGATTTGGAAGAGGAATAATGATAAGCAAAGGGAATAATTTGGGAATGGACATAAATGCAAAAGAAATGCCACATCGGAAAGAACTTTATCAACAATACTTTGTTTTAAGGCACATAATTAAAAGAATTCCAAGCAATGAATCTTGCATTCACTAAAGGTTGGTTCAAGCATGAAGGGAAAGGTTGGAGGTCTGAGGGGAAGGAGAGGTATTAGGAATAGAGGATAAGGATAAATAATTTCTGTAACATCTTTTATTTTTGGAAGTTGTAAATTATATTAGTAAATCACTTTTCTATTTCAATACCAATAACTCGGTTATGAAGATGCACATCTTACACTGAAAGTAAAAAGAAAATGGCATGTGTCGAGCTATGCCTGTGTAGGCCCTTTGGTTGTAAGTGCGCGTACGCTCGCACTGGCAAATAGCCGACACAAAGCCGTCTGCGAGAGGCTTTTTGAGGAATTAAAGGAGTGGAAGGCCGCCTCTTTGATGAGTGCGTTTATAATTGGCCAGGATTTATCTAATAGCTTGCCAAGTTGCAGTTCAAGGATATATAAAGATCAAGACCCCCTAAATATAATTTTAAGATAAATAATAAACGGGGCAATATATATATATATATATATATATATATATATATATATATTAAAAGAGGAACAAATTATGCTTTAAAAGAATAGTTAATTAGATCGGGACAATTTACAATGTGACAGAGTTAAGGGGAGCGTTGAGTCATTTTTTCCCAAAAATTTAATACTTTTTTTCTTTCTTTTTTTTAATTAGTTATCCATTCTTCATAGAAAATTGATGAAAAAATTCAAAGAAAACTGAACAGAAGCCATTATAATTTAGTGTTGAATACGTTATGGTCGAGTGAGCTTGTGCCATTTCAGAGCGTCTGACTACGCGATTCGCCTAATATATCATTACTGTATATTTCAGTGTTCGTTAGACAATCAGTGCTATTACAGTGCATTTTGTTGATAATTATAATGGGTCGTTTGTCAAGAAGAAAGAAACAATTACGTCAAATTTCGAAAGTTGGTGGAGAAACAACAAAAGCGACCAAAAATCTAAAACGTGAATCCGAAGCTGCATCCAACTCCACAGCCGCTAACGAAAATGTTTGTGAACCCTCTGTTGCTACTTTGTCAACCTTTCAAAAGAGAATGAATTTAATAAATGAAAATAGGGCACTATTTCCAGACAGTAATATCTCCGAGAATGATGATTATGAAAATGTTATTCTTGATAAAAAAAACTTTACGTTTATTGGTTGCGTCATCTTATTGTGTGGATTGTTGTGAAGCAGGTGAGGTATCATTTGTAGATATGGACTCTGATGTCATTGTGAATGTTAAGTGCGCCTTATGTGACACTGAACTTTTTTCGACTAAAGACACATCTAAAGAATGTAAAAAGAACAAAATGAAGAACACATCAGCTCTTGTATATAATGCTCTGGCATCTGGACAAGGGTATAGTGGCTTCATATTGACAGTTTCGCAGTTGAACTTGCCATATATCAGCACAAACAGGTATGAGACTTATAAGCATTGCATAGGAAAAGAAATTATTGATAGAAATGCTGCAAATCAGGAAGGTATTAGAGTTTGCATTTTCCAAAAATATGAAGAGTTAGGCATTTTTCTGGATGACCAGGGAGTCCTTGATGTTGATGTGTCTTTCGATGGGACCTGGATGAAAAGAGGTCATACATCACATATAGGAGCTGCTGCTGTCATCGAAGCACACACTGGCTTTGTCATAGACCATGAAGTACTCTCAAATTTTTGCTACGTGTGTACAAGGTCTAAGGCTATGAGCAATGAACAAAAATTGAAGCACTCAAGGGTCTGTCACAAAAACTTTGATGGTAAAGCAGGTGCGATGGAGAAGGAACAGGCTGTAAGACTATGGCAACGATCACAAGCACTAAAATTTAGGTATGTTACATTTGTTAGTGATGGAGACAGCAGTGCATTCAATGCAGTTACTGCACTCAATGACGGACAAGGCCCTTATTCGAATGTTACAGTTTGAAAGGAAGACTGCATAAACCATGTGGCAAAAAGACTTGGCACAAGACTTAGACTAATAAAGAAAAGCACAGCCAAAGATATAACAACTAAGACCGGTAAACAACGGAAAAAGACTGTCTTGGGAGGTAAAAATAAGTTGACAGACACAGTCATAGATAAGTTGACATTCTATTTCGGCAAAGCAATCAGAGACTTTGTTGGTACCACCACTGAACAAATGAGAAATAGAGCATTGGAAGGCTATTACCATGCTACGAGTACGGATAAAAATGCAAGGCATCATCAGTGCCCGGAAGGTGCTGACTCATATTGCTTCTATAATGCAGCTTTAGCTAAAAATGAAACTCCTCCTTCTCACAAAAATATGAAAATTTCTTTCCAACTGTCACCTGAGTTCAGGAAACTTGTGCTCAACGTGTACATGAATTTGACCAGATATGATTTGCTGAGTCGGTGCCTCAAGGGAAAAACTCAGAATCCAAATGAGTCTTTCCATGCAAGAATTTGGAACAAACTCAGCAAGACTAAGTTTGTGTCATTACCTACAGCGAAATACTCCATAGGTCTGGCTGTGCTAAGACATAATAATGGGTATGTTCTGTCACAGTTACCGATCAGCACTCCTATGAATCTGAGAAAAAAGAGACAGCTGGAACATTCTGACAAGGAAAGAACTCGGCACTCACTCACTCTGAGATTTTTTGAAAAAAATCAGGTAAAAAAAAATAAAAGTTGAAAATTTGATTTAATTTCGAAACTAGAACGAAAATCAGAAAAATAAGGCCATACATTTGTTTCTACACGCATTTGCCATGTTTATAAAAAAAAAATATATGTATACATAAAAAACTTTTGAAGGAATTAAAAATCTAACCTAACCCCCTAAAATGCAAAATTGTTATGTAACTTCTCAAATAACAACATTTTCAAAAGAATTGTAGGAACAAAAAGGTTTTAAAATAACGTTTTACATATAATAGCAAAGTTTCAGATCAACCGAGCAATTAGTTAACAAGCCGACCCAGTAACTCAACGCTCACCTTAAGTGGGAAGTATAAAATTATCGTTAATCCGAGTGATGGTTATTATTTAAGTTTGAGCTCGGAGTCAATTCAAAAGGGAATGCAGGCCACGAATGACGGGGAGTGTAATCATGGGATTACAGGCAAAATCGCTTTACATTGAAGCTAAGAGTTGTTCGGAGGGGGAAGACCAATGGCACAGGTCTTTGAGGAGATACTACTGAGGGTTCTGACGCGGAGGACTCGTAGTTGATGGTTTGAGTACTTCTTGCAGAAGAATGAGATTTCTCTGCTCCAAAGAGATGTGATCTCAAACACGAGAGACTGTTTTGCCGCACGACAGATATCGCAAGATCTGCATTAGCGAAGGAATCCTTCATGGGCGCCTGGCCAATAAAAATATTTCAAAATCTTCTGGCTAGTATTTGTGTTGCTAAAATGGCCTGAAAATAGGCTGTCACGGGCAGTGGTTTAAATGTGACCATAGTGAGAATGCGGAACACACAATAGTCGCGTCTGGTTTTTACCGTTTTCTGAGCACGACGGTCAAGTAAGCCTCCCGTAACATGGTGGGAGATCACCTTGTCTCATTCTGTGAATTCTTGCTCTTTTTGCTAGGTTTTAGTCCACAGGAATCGGAGAGAATCGCAGTTCTTCTGGTTCCCTGCGAAGTCATCAGTCATGACCTTGAATTCTGATGAACGTGAGGTTTCTGGGAGCGAGGGCATCTTCGAATATTTTACCACTTGTGAACGGGTAACCACGGGTTGAGCCACGGAGCTGGAGGAGAACCGTGCGCACTGGCCAATGAGGATGGAGCAGAATTAAATAACTTCTGCTATTACTTCTGCCCAGCCAGTGAATTACGCACATTCGATGTAGCAGTTAACGATTAGGAACCGGTTGGCACGCTCCCAGTAGTCGTGCACGACGGCGAATTTATTATGGGTTACTGGGGGAAGCAGCTTGTGATACACCACTATGCAGGTGTACCTGGTATGTCCAAGGGTATTCTTATCAAACAAGAGGTTTACCTGGTGGCTGCCGGGACTTGAGGTGCTCGGATAAGGAGAAGATTCCGATGGTGTTGACGGAAGCGCAGACGTGGCACAGATCTGGTGTTTTTGGTGAGAATAGTTATTCCTGAACTCAGAGTTCTCGGGGGCAGTTCGTTTTCACGTGGCCCTCCACATCACAGGAAAACAATCATAGGTCTTCTGGTGAAATATGACCGTAGTGGGAAGAAGGGCCAAAGAGAACGATTTTACATCCTGGTGTTCAGACGAAAAGAGTGGTTTGGGCTTCAGCGGTCCAGTTACCTTGGCAATTTTGTTTCCATTTTGCGGGATTAATTTACCTTTGTTGGATTAGCTTCTGTGCATAGGGGGGCCTTTTAGTCCATTCTTTCGGATAAAAGTTGTGGCTTGCTGAATAAATGTCGGCCTCTTCCGTGCACTCCTTGAATGTGAGGCACCGCCGGTCTTTAACCAAAGATCTGAATTTAGCAGAAAAGTGCAGCCAACAAATGGTATCTCAGGAAGAAGTCAACGAGGGCATCGTAGTCATGCGGAGCGTGTACCCAAACTGACGGTATGTTTGGCCTGGCTGAATGCGGGTATGTCTGATTTTGGATCAGTAAAAGTCTAGGGCCATGTTATATGCCACCAGTAACTCCGATTTTAAGGTCGAAAGATCCATTGTTGCCTCCGAGGGGAGTGATATGAATAAATCTCGCAGTTGAGAATTAAGCAAGGGCAAAAATTGAGCTACTACATCTGCTTCGATGTCCCAATGGTTGATTTCGAAGATACCATCGGAATGGATTAATAAGGTTCCGAAATCCTCGCCTTCCTTGAAAAGCGGAAGCTTAACAGACGCGGTATGGGTAGCTTCGGACCTCGAGCTGATGGACAGCGTCTCGTTCCTGTTCCTACTCATTCCAACTTCATTAAGACGGATTCTTTCCATTTCTTTCTTTTTTTCGCTTTCTATTTGTCTTCTCTCTTCTTTTTTTTTATTTCCTTTTCTTGGATATAAGCTAGGAGGTAATTGTCACTGAACCCAAGCGACTCTCCTTGCAACTTAAATGTGTTAAATAATGAGGACATTTTATCGTGTTCGACTGACTTTCAGGAAAAGCACCACAAAAAAAGGGGAAATTATTTAGACGCACAGCAGGAGTGCCAGTAGGCTTTGGCGGAACTACGATTCTTCAGTTAACCCCTCCCCCCCAAAAAAAAAACAGCCATAATTATTTCACACGGCGTGAATTCTTAATTTTACTCAAAATATTCACTCCGGAATTTAACTAGAGCCTGTTTTGCCCAATACGCAATTAACGAAACGACAAACACAATAGAGAAAAAAGAAATAAGATTAACTCCTTTACAATACGGCAGACGTTTTATAAGGCCTGGAAAGGGTTAAAGTTTCATACGGTCTCAAATTTCAATACAAAATACGCACAAAATAGGGAAAATGGGTAAGGTCTTTTTTACAGTTTCTAAAACCAGAACCTTTGATATACAAGAATAACACCCTTTAGAATCTGTTACAGGTCTAAAAGAAATGAGGTCAGAAACTGCGGGTGACCCTAAAATTCTTTACACCAGAATTATATAAAGTTTGTCGTAGAGTCGAACGTCGATGCTAGCCAAGGATTGACTCTGCGGTGATGCGGGATGTGAGCACGCCATATATTGTCGGGGGGGAGGGGGTTATAGATCCCCAGTACGCGGGTTAATTAATCAAACCGATTGCGGTTCGCCTAAATACTCAATTCTTAGAGGTCCTGGGTTAGGAAAAACTGATTGTAGAAAAATAACTTTACTATATACAAATAAAATATTATTAGCAAAAATAAATAAATGACAATAAATAAGATGAGACCCGTGGTAACAAACGAGAGGTGGGGGGGATGGATACAAATGACTCGATGGGGACGAGAGTCCGAGAGAGGCTGTACGATGATTGCTTGCAGACAAAGGGGGAGACTTACGTAAACCCTAATTGACTGGAGGCTTTAGAGATGACAAGGAAGCGTGGGGCTGCAAAGTTTCACTTGCAAAATTCCTTCTTGTTTAACCTCGCTGAAAAAAAGGGAGTACTCCATACGACAACGAAGTCGATAGCCAAGTGATAGATGCCTGTCCGTGTATATCGTCTGTCGGGCGGAAACTCTGGCCTTAGGTACGAGCGAGGCCATGTAGAGAGGTGACGCGTAGCTGGAAGCCTTTGGGAGGCAGAGCAGGGCGTACGAGACTGTGCGTGGCTGCTAACCAAGACTGATCTATATGGTACTAATTTCTCCAAGCTTTACCCGAAGTATTTATACTGCCTCGGCGGAAGCGGGCCGCCAGAGTCCACAAAAGGGGTAAGGGGATCTCATTAGAGTTGGCGCGCCAGGGGCAGGGAGGGGATATTCTCAGGGAGCATCAGAGTGTCGCACAAAAGTCTTCGATGCTGTATGCCATGCGCTGATCAGGCGATGTGAGGAGGTAGAAGGAAAACCCAACATGGATCACACGGCGACGCGAAATTTTTGCTGTCCATTGGGGCTGTTTGGCATGCAGGTGCATCTTTTCTCAGGCGCCACGGGTAGACGTTGGGTTCTAGTGCGGGGTAACCTTCTCTCTCTGACAGGTAGTATAAACTAAATGATTTCATCGAAGTGGGGTGATATAAACTCAATGATTGCATTCAAGTGGTGTGATATAAACTCATTGATTGCATCCAAGTGGGGTCGTAGTGTCATATCCACTTAGAATTGACCTGAACTTTCTTCGACTCTTTTTTCTCTAGACCTCCAGGGTGGCCCGAGTTTAATTAAAACTTGGCTGCTGGGCAAAAGTTCTTCTCTTCTAACTTAGTTCTACAAATCAAAATTATTTAATAATACTAATTACACTGTTTAACAATGATTTTGCTACAGATATGAGAAAGTAGTTTTCTTTTGTAGTTTTTTGCTTAGATTACGAAAATGACCTTAGTTTTTTGTAATCTGCACATTTATTTTTTTATTAATATTAGATTATTCAGTATATTGAGGTATGAAATATTTGTTATTATTTTTATTTTATTTGATAAAGAGTACAAAGATAATTGGAAACAAAGAGCTTATTTATCAAAAGAAATTAATAAGTCCTTTTAATACTTTTCAGAGTGTGGTATTATAAAAGTATTTATAAAAAAATAATGAAGATTTAAGATTTTTTCAAAATTGCTGAAATCTATACAATAGTCATAATTTCTTAGAATATTTAGGCTTCATTTTATGTACAACATCTTCTGTCTCTGTGAAGGGTCCAGCAGAAGTCAGCAAGCATTGCAGGACTCCATTTTCCTTCATAACGATTTTCTATAGTAGCAATATCTTGGTGGAATCTTTCACTATGCTCATCGCTGTCGTCTGCTGGATTCTGTGGAAAGAAATACAGATGGGAATGCAAAAATGCACACTTAGTGACATACTACATCCCAACTGATTATAAGACCTAATAAATTCTGAACAAGAATGTGCTAATTTTCTGATTTGTGCCTTCCAAGGAGACCATTACATACACCTTTGAAACTATTCCAGTCCTCAAATTCTGGCTTGCCCAATTTTGCCTCAAACTCACTATCTACCATAAGTGGTCGAATCTGAGACCCAACAAAGATTCCTACTTTAATTGTAGCATCACTAATCTTTTCCTTAGGAACCAATGGTTCACGTCTGACATCATGACAACCTACTTTTGTCTCTTCTCTTAAAGGACATTCTGAGCGTATGTAATGTTCTCCCAGAGCTCTACTGTCCCACTGGCACAGAAAGCACATTAATTTTGTGTGGCCTGACTGCAAGCTATTTAAAATGGCTACTACCCTAAGGTCAGCACAAATCAACCATTTATGTTTATTGTATTTAATGTTTTTTAAAGTCAAACTTAAATTCTCCTAAGTTTCTTTCAAAACAACAGAGTAAGCTACTGGTATCGATGGTAGTTTAAATCTATTATGCAGAAGTACGGCATTACTTCTATATAAAGAAGCATCAATGAAAAGTTTCCATTGACCTTGCTAATAATGTATATCTAATTCTTCAAATAGACGTGGAACATAATTACAGTAGCAGAAATTGTTTTCAAATGAAAATTTGTCTTGTAAATTATTTGATCGAATTCGAAACTTAGTAATTCGAACATCTTCTGCTACTAAATTCCTTTCTTTCATTCTCGAGGCCAGTAATTCATTCTGTTGCTTTAAGTTTAGATCTCTTACAAGATCATCCAGATGAAGTTGTGAGAAAGGTTTTGGAGTAGTATCAACAGTTTCAGGAACATAAATTTCAGTTTCTGGTTCACATGATTCCATATCTGATTCTTCAGAATTAGACCAAACAATTTCAGCAGGTGGTTCAGGTACTGGAGTGACTTTTGATTGAGGTATAGGCCGAATAGCAGATCTAAGGTTGAGATACGCGTATACTACACCTGAAGCGCACTTCGTTGTTTTACCTAAAAGTATGGAAATTATATGCATAAAATTTAAAGTTATGTACATATGTGTGATTACAATAAAGTGTTTCTAAGCATAATTAATTTTATATTTAAAAAAAATAATATTACAGTAACTACTTCAAAATATAGGTACAGTGGACATTAAACTAATTACTTACTTTGTATGTCTACCAAACAGAAATAGCAGTCAGTGGCATGATCTTGGGGCTCTCGCCATACCATTGGAACACCAAATTGAAGGCTTTAAATTTTTGCTTTAGACCATTTTGATAAAGAATTAAAGCCTGTCGTGCAACAGATATGTGGTACCCATGGTTTATCTGGGTCGCCAATTTTACCTAAGAAATACAAATTATAGCTTTTCACTAGAGAAGAAATTTTTCTTTGATTTTTTAAAAATGTTAACGAACCACATATGTTCGAGAATTTATCTGGCCTATTTTTACAGTCTTCTTGGCAATTTAATTAAAGTTGTTACTCATATTTAAAATTTTATTTAGTTAAATAACCTGAAAATAAAAAATAAAAGAATGAATTTCGTTTATATCTTCAAAATTTGACAAAAAGAGTAAATGGGAACTTCCGAAAAACTGGAGCCATTTCGATAAAAATGACTCCCATTTTTGAAATCTAAAAATAAAACTACATTAAAAAAATGTTATTCTAATCTTTGTAGTCTACAAAAAGCTAAATTTTGTTAGACAGTGTTATTTTTCTTCTATTTTTCTGCCCTGGTAAACTTGTATCAGTTAAAATAGACTAACCCGAGGATTCAGTTTATTTTATTATTATTTTCCTCTTTTCTCCTCCTTTCCATTATCTTTCATTTTTCCTAATCCAATTCTGATTAAAAAAAGAAAGGAAAAAATAAAAGGTCTAGAAATCCTTACCCCTGTTGCTCTCATGTGCTGTAATAGATGTACAGGGTGTTGCGAATACCTCGTTACCCTCCTAAGAACAAGTGCAATAATTTCTCTTCTATAATCAATATAAATATTTTTTTCTACATAGAAATATTTTTTCCTTCCGTTCCCTAGTATTCCTTCCGTTTCCTTGCACCAGTCTCCTATTTGTTTTTCGGGGAGAAAGAAGCCATTGGAAACACCCTGTACATTAAGAAACGGTCGAGAAAGAGAAATATGGCCAAAACTCCGAAATCTCGAACATCTAATCTCGTGGAAGTAGTGTTTGTAGAGAACCAGGACGTATAATAACAAGGCAAAAGACTAGTGACATCTCGGGAGCCCACTGGGTGTGAAGAATTGGGATGGGGGAGACCACGTGGTTCAGATGAAACGGCGTGGCTGATCAACAGAACCGAAATCACAGTCACAGCGATGTATTTCAGGACCATTTTTGAACTAGTGAAGGAGATATGGTTGGGCTTCCCAGTCTGGCGAGGCGAAACGTAGAGACGAAGATAAAATGGTGATTAGTCACCGTTAAAAACAAACACAAATTGTGCTATAATTAGGCCTGGATCGAACTTAGTACCGCGACGTTGGCAACCAACGCCGTATCCACTCGGCTAGCAAGAGCTCTGAGCCGATGAGGTAATCCTATCTGCATACTCTTGATACTGAACGGATGCCCCATTTCTACAGCCACACGGGGATCTACGGTGGACTAAAGGGGCAGGCAAACTGAACTCTCATAAGATAGCAGAGGAAAGACAAGAAATTAATGGCTTGAAATTCTTAAATTTAAAAGTTCCCTCCGGCATAATTTGAGAGAAAGAAAGATATATATATAGAGAGAACGAAGAAAGAGAGGAAGAGAGATAAAAAATAGAGAGTAAGAGAGAGAGAAAGAAAGAGACAGAAAAGAAAGAGGAGAGAAAAGAGAAAGTGAAAGAGAGAGAGATAGATAGATAGATAGAGAGAGAGAGAAGAGAGAGGGAAAAAAAGAAAAAGAGAGTAAAATGGAAATAAAATACCCTAGAAGACCTTACGGTCCATTCAATGAGGGTACCTTTGGACTAGCGGTCGAGTGGGCACATCTCTGCTCAAATGCCTTACGTCCTTAAATGGCCATTTTTCCAGACCCTGTCTTGTCTTGACTTGAACTGGTTAACACATTCACTGTTGACAACTTCCACTGGAAGTGCGTTCCACATACCGCAGATACTTTAAATGAAAAAAAATTACACACAGTTTGTGGTTGTAACGCTTCAGTTCAAGTTTGAAGCCGTGATTGCGCGTTCTGTTCTCACTCAGTGTAAAAATATCCCGGTAGTCAACATTGTCAAACCCTTAAAGTATTTTGAAAACTTCGATGAGCTGACCAGGCAATCTACGGGTTTTCAACGAGAACAGATCTAATTCCCTTAATCTATCTTCATAACTTTTATGTCTGATAGAGGGAATCAGTTTGGTTGCCCTGGCTTGCACGCCTTTCAATCTAGCGAAGTCCTTTCTAAATGAAGGACTCCAAAATTGTACGGTATACTCCAGGTGCGGTCGGACAAGTGATTTATACAAACACAGTACAATCTCCTGGTTCCGATAACCAAACTGGCGCTTAATATAGCCTAGCATCCTTTGGGCCTTTTACTCCGCCTCAATGAACTGTTTCGAGCACTTGAGGTCACTTGTAATTGTTACACTCAAGTCCTTCTCAGTGTCCGTGGATTCAATAGAAGTACCCTTAAGGATATACTGAGATTGGGGGTTTCGGTGGCCGATATGCATCACTTTGCATTTGCTTACGTTAAAAGGCATTTGCCACGTCTCCGACCACTCCCCAATCTTCTCAAAATCTTCCTGCAGGTGGGCAGTATTTCCATCCTTTGCAACGTTCATACCAAGCTTGGTATCGTCGGCAAATTTAGAAATCTTGGCAACCGTGTCACCGTCCATGTCGCTGACGTAGATAATGAATAGTAGTGGTCCCAGAACAGAACCTTGAGGCACTCCGCTAGTAACGGGCACCCACTCAGAAGCATGTCCATTCACCACTATCCGTTGCCGTCTGCCATTTAGCCAGTTCTCTATCCAGCCGGCTACTTTTCCCTCTATACCCAGCACTCGCACTTTCCGGAGAAGGTGGCGGTGTGGTACCTTATCAAAGGCTTTCTGAAATTCTAAGTAGACCACATCCACTGCCTTGTCTCGATCGTGCTCACTGAGGACGAAGTGGAATAATTCTACAAGGTTCGTCAGGCATGACCGTTGCCTTCGGAAGCCGTGCTGGGAACTCCTCAGTAGCATGTTTGACTCTAAATGCGAAGTCATTTTGTCTATCATCATGCTTTCCATGAGTTTACCGACTATCGAAGTCAGACTGATAAGTCGGTAGTTCGACGGTTGGCTACGGTCTCCTTTCTTGAAGATAGGAGTCACCAACGCCTCACGCCAGTCTCTAGGAATTCATTCGGTCCGGATTGAAATGTTGAAGATTGCGCTCAGGTGTCTTGACACTTTATCGCGCACTTCTTTTAACACTTCAGGTAGAAACCCATCCGAACCAGGTGACTTATTCGTCATTAGGTCACTGATCTTATTTTCTATTTCTCCTTCGATAAAGTCCATATCCGCCAACTTTTCCCCTGAGTAGGAATCCGTTGGCTTGGGGGTGGGACCACACTCTTCAGTAAACACTGAGGAGAAGTAGTCGTTGAGGAGGTTAGCATTTTCTGCATCTGAGTGCTTTAATGTCCCCTCCTCATTCCTCAAAGGGCCAATCCTTCGACGGATTGGTTTACGAATGTTTGCATACCCAAAAAACCTCTTGGGATTCTCTTGACAGGGTCTCGCCACTTGGAGTTCCTCAGACCGCTTAGCCGCCCTTATGCTGGACTTCACTCTCCTGGCTAGCCTCCGTTATTCGTCAAAGTCACCCGAGATCTTCGATTGCCGGTACAGAGTTCTCTTCTGCCTAAGCAGTTGGCCGATTTCTCGATTAAACCACATTGGTTGAACAGAAGACCAACGGGGGCATTTCAGAGGGATGAAACACGATTGAAGACTCATGAATGTGGTTTTGAAACTGTTCCATGAGTCTTCAAAAGCATCGCACACTAGTAGCATCGCGTCAGCAAAGTATGCTATTATCAAATAGATAGAAGAAAAGAGAGAGATAGAAGAAAAGAGAGAGAGAAGCAGATAGATATAGAAGAAAAGAGAGAGGAAGAAGGAGAGAGAGATAAAGAGAGAGAGAGGGAGAGAGAGAAAAAAAGGAGAGTGAAGGAGAATGAGAAGGAGAGAGAGAGAAAGATAGATAGATAGATAGAGAGAGAACAGAAAGAGAAAGAGAAAATAAGATAGAAATAGAGATAGGTAAAGATAGATAGAAAGAGAGAAGTAAGAGTGAGAAAGAAAGAGAGAGAGAGAGAGAGAGAGAGAGAGAGAGAGAGAGAGAGAGAGAGTTAGAGAAAGAGACTGTTTTTCAGGAGTAACCAGAATATGAATAGATTTGAACGAGAGAATTAAGAATCAGCCTTTCCTTTTTAGGAGCCCCATCTGGCGACTGACCTGGGCATACGTCGCCGTGCTCACTACATCCTGCGACTAGCCTATATTAAAAATAAATAACAAATAACAAGGTAAAAAGATCATAGGCTAAAATCAAAAATTAACACAAAGCAAAAACGCAAAAGTACGAGGTGGGCTCCACCTTCGGGGGAGGGCAGGCCCGCCTCCCCCAGCTTAAGATTCAGGAAAGAATAAATGAACCACTCGAGGCTAAGCCAAGAGAGATGGAAAAGGTGAAAACCAGAGGTGAAAAACAAAGGAAACCAAGAGATGATCGAGATAATAAATTAGTTTATAAACTCTATTTCCCTAAAGTATTATTCGAAGTAATATTTATTGATACTATTCTTAAATATTGTTACGCTCTTTATTTCACTGACATTTCTAGACTGTTTATTCCAAGTTTGTTTTATTTTATAAGAAAATATTTTTTTGTGGTACCGCATTTTGATTCCGTTCGCAAATTTCTAGGGGTTCAGGCATGGATTTTGTTCTAGCCATTCCAGAAGATTAATTTGGCAATATTCAAGGCATATTTTCACTATATAAGTCGTTTTGGATCTTTGTCCAATTAAGAGTGAAAGCACCAACCTAACTTGAAGATGGTACAAAGTTTACTTTCAAACTACTTAAGTTTATTGTTCCATTGACTTCAAAAAACTGTTATGGTCGCATTAAAAGCAAAGCAAACACTTATTCTTCGACTTCCATGTTTCAAGATTTATTCAGTGTGTTTTGGTGAGTGGAGGAGAAATACTCCACCAGCTTTCAGCCAAACATTTTTATGTCATCATAGCCATATATTTCTATTACATTTTCGTACTTATGAATTGTTTAACATGGTGAATGTGTTCCTTTAGTCTTTCAGACACTAGATTTTTACTAAGATATTGAAACCTTGTAGAACATTAGATTAGCCATGCAAAACATTTGGAAGTAGGAATATCTTCATTGATGTCTCTGAAACATAAACACCAGAACCATTCAGGCCACAACATAGTTACTTTTTGTGGTGTTAGGTTTAACTTTAAATTTCAGTAAAATATTAGGAATACATTTAAGTGTGGAAATTGTGCATCTTTACACTTCTTAGGATTACATATATATTACGAGATTATTGTCAAAACTAGTGTTACAGGGATATTCTTTCCTTTTAACATTATCTAACCCTGTACCTAGCTCCTCGAAAAGCAATTAGACGCTTTAGTTTCCTTCACAATGTTCCTTATTATTTCCTATTGTGAGGAGATGTGGGAAATCTGTAAGATAATTTATTATGAAGAAAGAAAGATGCCTCGTTTAAACCGAATATGAATCTGTAAATTATTCTAAAAGGTTCTAGAAATTTAACAAGTTGTTTTATGACCAATCGGTTGTTTTATGACCGATCTGACTTTGCATGACTTAAAGGAACCACAGATCTTTAGAATTAAAAAGTCACCATATTTCATCTTCTCCAATATTGGTAAATTTCATCTTTCGGTGCCTGAATTATGCAAACTCACTTCGGTGCTTAGTAATGAAATAGAAGCTGTATCTTTCTTCAGGTCTGAACTTATAAATCTTTTTGGAACATATTTCTAATGCATTAGTTATTTTTCTATATAATCACTCAAAATAATGTAACCTTGGTCTATTTGGTTGATTTGGCCGCTTATAATTATTGTTTTTTTTATATTTGATTGTTCACAATCGAATTGTTATTTCTGGGCCAAATATGGTCGCTCTAACCCAAATTCACCTAAGAAATGATCCTAAATAATCTTTGGTTGGAGACATTAACGCCGATGACAAAGGTTACTAATCTATGGGTAAGGCATCGGAATATTCTATATAAAGCCTGAATAAATTCCGAGAAAAATTCCTCTTATCGAATTGAATTTGAACGGTCCTTCAGAGTGGAAAGCTGCCGTTAAAAAGCACAAGAAAACCAGCATTGATTTATAGTCATTAATGTCGTTATGGAAACATGAAATAACAAACATACATAAACCAAATCTACAACATAAAGTGACAGTCACATTCCTAACAAGAGAGGTTAGTAAGTTCATAGCCCCGGAAGGAGGTGCTAATTAAGCACTGAAGAGTCAATTAATTAAAACTAATTAAGACTTCATTATAATTACTCATACACCCCTGGATAGATTAAGATAGATCGTGGATTTGCTCGATAAACACTGACTTCTGCGTTCCTGCAGGTATTATTAAATCCGTGTATTAGTCGCCCGACCAAGTTAGGTTAGGTTAGGTTCGTTATCTCGTAGATATTGAAAAAGAATATGTGCGAGGTACTCCTACTCTACTACCGTGTTCTTAAATGGAGTAGTGAATTTAATTCACTACTCCAAAGCGCCATATAATCTTGCTAAAAAAGTTGAAGGAGACTATTTAAATAGGCCACATGCTTTAACGCTTCAGTCTACCACATCTACGGTACGCTTGCAATCCTGCAATCCACCTTCTACAAGCGAATCAAAGCCACATCCAACCAAATCATCCTTAGGATTGGTACTAGATACAAACTAGAAATTCAATCTTTAAACTCCTTCATTTCAATTACACCCTTTAACAACTGTACCGAATTATATACATCAAACATTCACTCACCTTTGCCATGTATTTCACTCATATCAATCTTTTTTAAGGACATTTTTTGACTAGCCATTAATGGTCATTGTGTGATGGAATAAAATTGGTTGTAGTTTTTTATGTTCTTTGGAATATAGGAGTTTTTGCGGAAGGGATGGTTATTTAATGCTACCAATGTATGTCTAAATGAGAGAAAGGTTGATGTAAGATTTTCCACATCAAACATTTACTCACCTATGTTATGTATTTCACTCATCGCGAAGGCTACACAAACTGACTAAGTAGTAAATGTGTGTTTACATTATAATGTTCGGTTATTAGCAATGTATAGTTTATGTGACAAAGCTCAGTTTTACTCAACGTCCTGCAGTAGAACTAAAGTCTATGGAGATTAAAGCCAGGTTTTTACTGTAATTTGCAATTGTACATCACATTGTAAATACGTTTTAGCCTCTGTTACAAAACTCAAATTTTCTATGGTAGAAGAGGCAACAGATAACCGCTTGCATATTTTCCACCTCAGAATAACACCTGAACGAGACAATCTTTGGGAGTTCATGTATGCTTCCGCTGTTATAGAATAAAGGAACACCCTATTATAAGGCCGTCCCTGGAGGAAACAAAGCATACTGGTCGCAATGCGGAAGAGACGGTCATACTTATCAAAATGGTTCATCACCTAACAATAAATATCTGAGCTGTGGCGGAAGCCACCGAACTATGGCTAAGTTTTGCTCTCCTAAAGAGAGATAATTAAAGGTAAAAAGGAACTCGGGGCACAATTTGAGGGAGAAAGACGCCTTAGTGACTAAATTAATGTGGTCACATCTAAAAATAGAAAAAGATAACCATTAAAATAATGATGTGAATCTATCATGGATATATTGCTTATCTCCTGCCTCCAGGAACTAAATGAACTAAACACTCTACTAGTGAGTAATGGTGAGGTAAATATAAGGTTTCCTAAAGATCCACATTCATGGGAACTGGCAGGCACAGAGGTCGGACAGCCTCCTACATTTCAAACTTCATCAGCCACCACTTTGACAAACATAACAAACCCAAGAATTATTGCGAAAGAACTACGTGACAAAACTCCAAAAGCAGAACAACTAAGTTTTTCTGATAAAGTTACTCAGGACGAAACTTTGTCTGATTATAACCTTAATCAAGTGAATATGGAACGCGTACTGAGACTTAAACATCTTCACACTTCTAAGCTGGGCTCTCGCTCGTCATCTGTGGCTTCTACCGGAACAGACACTATTTTATGACCCTGATAAACATTATCTTTTCGCTTCATCAAGTCCACCTTTTCCCCCAAATATAAACCATAAAAAGATCAATGAAAGATTAAACTCGGGCAAGAACAACAGGGAAAACGCTGATATTGTCACTGAATTTGATGATTCTCTTCAACAAAGAATGGCAAGAATCCCTTCGGATGCACTTTATACAATCTTGTCGCTTACCCTTGACTTAGTCAGATAAAAAGAGTAATCCAAAGGGAACAAACACTTTTTAAAACCTTTATACATGAACGTGATTGGTTGGAAAGGCAAGAATATTCGTTAGTATAAATAGAAAATTAGACTGTGACATATTGCTTAAACGTAAACACGGAATCGACATTTGAAACAACTACTGATCGCTTCGATGGGTAGGCATTGGCAATGGAACGAGGTCAACAGACTTACGTCGCGTGCTCTCAATAAAAAAAGTTAATTAACAAGTGAATTATCAATTAACAAACATATCATCTGACCTTACGACCTTCAAAACTTTCGACAAGTGTGGCAATCCGACCCATAGTTAGTTTTCATTTAATACTTACCGGGTAAACCTTGGGAGGACTTTGTCAATTATATAAATTAAAGAAGGATGTAAAAGAACAAAAGGGTTCCAAATTTCGTTAGAATCAACCGAATGGTTACGATGTTATTGCCAAAAAGCCTCATTGAACAGTAAAATGGTGACCATTCAACCAACGACCTACGGACCGTCTTGGGTTAATCCTACGTTGTAGTACCACCTGAGAACTCTGCTCTACCTTGAGTGGTATCTTCTAATTACTCCACTACCACTGCACAACTGACTTCAACTCTTCGATCATGATAGAAGGGTTATATTTGCTGGTGATCTTAATGCTGGTTGCGGGGCCTCCGACCTCAGCACCAAAAATCATTCCAGCTAAAATCAGGAACTTATCCTGGAGAGAAACAAGAATTGGTCCCGTTTTTCAACATACTCCTCATGAGGAGAAGATGCAATGTTTAGCACAATATTTCCATATAATTATTACATTGAGCCTGATGTAATCAGTCCGACCAACCACCAGTCTATTATGATATAAATCTTAACTATTCTCATTCAAGTCACAACTGAGGAAAACTTATGGAAAAGCAGAGAGGGAACAGGAAAAGAAAATACTAATGGATCATGGACGCAAATAACTGTGGATGAAGTTATTCCTTGAGAAAATTGAGTTAGAACCTTTGGAAATCAAGGAGCTTTTTAAAGGTCGCTGACGTCTTTCGAACCATCCTGCGAACCAGCTATACAATTCTCCCTGTTCATCCCTGCACTAAAGAGATGTTAACCCTTCATAGAACCCCCATTGTAAAAGCGCCATTTACCAAGTGAATTTAAGTGATCAGATTTGATCACTAGCCCGATAAAAGGTTGCTTATCACATCTCCACCGACAAACTTTCAAACAAAATGGTAGTGAAAATAGCCTCTAGAACTACACACGCTCCTTATAGAAACTCGAGATCGGAGAAATGAATAAGAAATACCGCAACAAAGAGAGGTATGAAACATCTTGAAGAGACTGGATATTGAAAATGATGCAAGAACGTTTAGAAAAACAATCAAGTGTCTAGAAAGGGTAAACTCACATTTCAAAACTAATTAGGTTATCTGACCAAGGAGCTGAACTCACCGTAAAGCATATCTGTCCAACCTCTGCTACTTACTCCACCAAATCCTCAACCTTGTTAAAATATTTGTGCACTGGATTGCATTCACGCATTCAGATGTCAGCGTCATTTGATTTAAACCTTCTGCTCCATAATTACTCTCCAATTTTACTTGCTTCGTCAATATTTCTGCTAATAACATTTTTACTCCCATCGTCACTTACCAAGTCATACGTTGCGTTGGCCATGAATTTTCTTCTAATATCTCTTCCTTCTCTCTCCTCCTTGTTTCCTTTCTTTATCAATAGTTTTACTTCTTTATCTGGCGGTCTCCTTCCATTTAATAGAAGCACTGTTGAGTCATTTGCTCAGGAAATCAACCAGATCCAACAGTACTACTTCACTTATCATTCTTACTGTTTTTTTTCAGTTGATTTATTGAGAGAGAGAGTGAGTGTGTGTGTGTGTGTGTGTGTATATAAACACGCAAAGCCCCAACTCATTTTATAATACACTGATTTCATTATACAGAGAAAGCGGCAATCAGACGGAAATGCCCTACTCTGCTACCACGCTTGCGGCAGTTAACAGAAATGCGAATTATACCCTCTCGCCCCCCATCCTCAATTCCAAAGTACGATTAGGGTCGTTGTGAACTTTATTTACGAGGTCTTCGAAATACATTTCGCATCCAACACAAGTCAGTAACCGAAGTTGGTTATTCCAAAACAGATATATATATATATATATATATTAACGTTCTTATTCTTTCGCTTTTTTAACATGAAGTGTACACCACGCAGATTATTAAATCAATTATTTTAAAGTTAACACAAGGCCAAACTTCTCCACATGAAACAAATCTTAAGAAAATCTACGGATTTAAACTATGCTCCAAGCGCAGTCAGTGCTTGCGTCAAAATGCGATTGCCTCAAATAACAAACCCAACGACGACATCCAAACCTAAATAAAGACTTGTACAGTCCCAACTACAACTGCAGAATACTACCATAGGAGGTTTATCTCAGAACTCCTCATATAGGATATAAATGATCTGTGCAAAACCCGTCGTTATTGAGCTTCACGTAACCTTACTCTACCAATTATGGCTCATTTCCTACATAAACTTAAATTTATGTACATAAAAATTAACAGTTTGGTAAGAAAGAGTTTTTATAAGCTCAGGTAGTTGTTGTGTAGTTTGAATATAGGTTGAGTTAAGAAGAGGAATTGTGTTTCTGGCCGTGTCGTTGGATGACGGCTTTTCTAATATTTCACCTTCTGCCCAAATGGAAAATTCGTGGTGTGACATCATGATGCGGTTTACCGCAGTTGCGGTATTTTTCGGGCCTTTTACATTAGTCACTGCTAGAACCCTTGGTAGAACATCTGAATTTGAGCTTGAGGTCGTTTTTGCAGTATTTGGCCATGTGGCCTCATATTAGGAAGGAACGGCGGTATTCTTGAAAAACTTTAAATGTTCCTTGTTTTTTTGTTTCTTTAAAATATTTAGATTTTATTTATTTTTATTTATATAGTTTTAAATTCTAAATGGGTGGAAATAACCATTATTTTTTATCTCAGGTCGCAAAAAACATTTCTGTTGTCCGATAAATCAAGTCCTTAAAATTCTTTTTTAGAAGGCAACTAACGTGAGATTATGAAGATAGTTGCAACCAAAGAAGTTCTGGTGGTAGTTAAGATACTACTGCTTGCAGTCGTACTTAGATTCAACAGCACGTTTGTAAAAGTGAGTTTAGTGTTGGGTAAAGTAGATATGGTAGTAATAATGGTTGGGATAAATGCTTTGCATCTTAGGATTAGGATAAATATTCGGTTATTTTAAGGAACATTTGAATATAACAATCCTAGAATAGGTTTAAAACATATATTTGGGGAGGGTTTCGATTTTATAATTTGGAGATATCAAATGTCATCTATTTGTGCATTGATGCATTGGGAGATATCAAATATATATATATATATATATATATATATATATATATATATATATATATATGGTTCCTCTAAGGAATGAATTCATTATTATTATTATTATTATTAATCGTTCTCCTCCTTCTTTTTCTTATTCTCAATTTATAATAAAAATATTTGTTAAAAACTGAGGGAACTGAAGCCTAGCGAGGCCCTGCTATGCCAGAAACGGTCATAAAAGGCAATGTCCTTGAGACACGGAGAAGGCCAGATCTCAAGCAAGACCTTGAAGCCTTTGAGGTTGGCACCCTATTAGAAGGGCAACTTAGGATGAGTACAGCAAAAACACAAGAAACAAAAGTAATCCGCGCAATTTACCCCCCTCTCCCACGCAGACTTAAGCTAAAATGAATAGTGAAGGAAGGATCGAGTTCCTAAGGGATCGAATTCCAGGTTACGTAAAGAGTGAGAAATCGTATTGGGTGGGTCACTCTTGGTAACGACTCCAAACACATTTAAAAATTCGTAATATTAGCCAAACTTTGCGTGATAAATCGTTCCTCGTAATTACCACTTTTATTGCCATCAAATATTCATATTTAATCATCTTCATCGTCTCGAAACTCGTGGAAAACCTATTATTACTTTTCAATAAACCTTGGCGCCTGCCAATCGACACAGACGAATTAACTTCTAAAAGTCTTTCAAACATTTCACTCCGCACTGACGAGTGATCAATTAAAGTTAAAATTAGCTTCGTGTAATTGCAGCAACGGTTGCTTCGTTTCCTTAGCAGCAACACCAACAGTCAAGCAAGAAAGAAGGTTCGGAGGTGGGTGGAACCGAACCACATCATTTATCGAGGCCGGTCTTCCGCTAGCACAAGTCTATAGTCGCGTCTTCAAAGAGTGGAATAAAGTGCGATCGCTACATTTAATTCATCTTAAGACTCAAATTTTCTGATGAATTTGTTTTTGCTACGTAAAAGAAAGTCGATAACCAACGAGAGCGTCTCCACCAGAATGTGTGCGAGGAGAGATCTGGGAAAAAGGTGGTTAAGATGGAGGAATTGAAAAAACAGAGAAGTTATATATGCTGTGCAGATCCTCCTACGCGTGTTGGACCCTTTAAAAGCATTTAATCCTAAAGATGTTGCCTACAGCATGATTGCAAGTGTACCCCTAAAAGACCCTTTGCCGTATGTTGTTCAAAATCCCAAATCCCAAATTTGTGTCGCTCAAAAAAGGAAAAATGTTTAAAAGAGTTCTTAAAAATCCCATTGAAAATCCAATGAGTTGAGAACTCAAATTCCCTTGGATTTGAAGGTATTCAAATGGATTTGGAATCCACAATTAAGTTCCGGCGATAGACTTGCACAAAGTAGACTTAGTCTTAGGCAAGTTACTCTCTTTTAATGATCAATACATTCGGGAAAATGAAAACACTACGGGTAAGATTGATTTTGATCAATGAACAAGAATTTGCTTTTTACTGGAGTCTAGGAAGAGAGAATGAGAGAGTGATAGGGAGAGGGTGAGAGGATGAGAGACAGAGAGAGAGAGAGAAAGAGAGAAAGAGAGAGAGAGAAGGAGAAAGAGGGAGAGAGAGACAGAGAGACAGAGACAGAGAGAGCGGTAGTTTGAAGCTGTAATTCCAGCAGTCGTCTTTTATCTAATTTCTTTCGTTCTATATTTTAGCAGAATTGCACCACCAGTCCCTTCGTAATCGCGGGCGAAATTTGCCGACACCGTAATGAAGTTTACATAAAGATCAAAATGATAATATATCAGCAAACACAAAAGCAAAAATGGCCGACCGGTTTTCGTTTTGTTGGGGTACACGATTCGGGGCAGGTCAATGTGGATTTTCTTTTTTTTTTGGGGGGGGGGAAGAATTACATCGGTCGCTCCAAACAAGAGAAGTCTCTTAACCGCTAAATAATAATAATATTATAAAGTTTATAATAATAATCATAATAATAATATTGATAATAATAATCAAATTATGATAATAATAGTAATAATAATAAGAGCAATAATAATAGTAATAATAATAGTAGTCATAATAATAGTAGTAATAATAATAATAAGATGGTAAGCTTCGCCACTCCTCCTTAAAAGAGGAGCTTGGACTTCGCATGCAGACCAGTCTGTGGCCAACGTCCTATCCAGTTCTGGCAACGGTTTTTGGTCTAACAAAAAATAAAAGGTTTCCAGTACTTATCTCCTAATAATTGACACTTGGTCTATCTCTTTTATATCGATGATCATTTTTCTAGGCCTAAAAGAGAGAAAAAACACTTTATCGGATTTATTTTTAAATAAATAAAAAACAATCGGCACCACTCTTTTTTATCATCTAAACTTGCTCGAATAATTTCATTTTGCTTTTCTCGTTTTAAAGTGTCAGTAGCTTCTTTTATTTCCCGCTAAAGACTAAAATTTAAAATCATTTTTTGGAAATAACTTTGATAAAACCTTCGAATCTACGAAAAAATTAAAAAGTGCCTCAATTTTAATAAAATTCTTAATTTTATCATTTGCAATTCATTTCTTTTTGAAAAATCCAAATCATTCGATAATAATAATTATTTTTAGTCGCGTGTGACTCTAATCTCACTATGTCGGTCAGTGGGTCCCCATTTTACTTTCTTTTGTTTTGGTAATAACAATGTAACTATTCGGCCGATTCTAACGAAATTTGGAATCTATTGTTATTTTAAATTTTCTTTTGAATGATGTAAGTGACAAGGTCCTCTCATAGTTAGCCCAGGAATTCTTTTTCTTTTTCAATAACACCAAAACTATTCGGTTGATTCTAACGAAATCTGAAACTCCTATGTTGTTGTACATTCTCTTTCGAATGATATCTTTGGTAAGGTCATCCCAAGGTTAGTCCTGGAATTATTGAATGTTTTGAAGGTCATAAATCCGTATAAGGAGACCACGCGACTTTTGGTCTACAGACTTGTTTCTGAACATTCCCATTTTGTTTATAAAAACTACAAATGTCCATTTGTCGAAATTGACTCAATTGCGTTGACAAACTTTTATTTGAAGCGAAATAAATTCTGATGTTAAATTTGAGTGTAATGAAGGTTTATTTGAGGATCCGTTCTTCACCGTGTAGGTCGGAGGCTAAGGCAGAAACGGAGCTTTATTTCAGACACACATCGGCGGTTTATCATCAATTAATTTTCAAGGAAAGTTTAGAATTTACGGACCACAAAAACAAGCTTTAATAAAGAGTTTTGTGTCACTTTTTAAATCACAACCACAGCCAATTTACCCGATGCACCCTGGTTGTGGTTTGTCTCTCGTAAACACCAGGGTCATCTGTAAACTGAGATTAATTCTGGTACTCGAAGTAGAGGTCAGGAAAGGTAAATCCGTTCACTAGTGTTATCATTGTCCTTGTTGTATAATTTCTTTACTTTCCTTTCTGTGTCTTTGTTTCTTTACCTTCATTTTATTTAGTGGGGATGTGTTGATTAATCTTGCCCCTCCCTTTTCTATGTCCTTTTCTGATCCTTTTTGAGATTCCTGTTAAAAACATTGTGAATAATTAAGAAAAGACCGACAATGTTTTTGTACAAATGTGAAAGAGAATTTAGTAGCAAATAATGAATCTTGAATCTATTTCAAACCTTTTTTTTATTTCTTTCAGGCATAATTTTCTTTTTCCCATCATTCACTTAAACAGGTGAACTTTACTGAAAAATGAAGAAATTCTTTCTAAACATCTGTTTTCTCTTCTTGGTAAATGTTGTGTTTGTTATTAGTGAAACGAGTTGGATTCCCGACGGATACTGCACATCCTCTAACCGGGTCTCCTCCTACGTCTCTGTAGGAAGAATGACGGAAGTATCATGTGCCATTAAGTGCAGGTGGCAGGGGTGTTTCTGTCCTAAGTTCACAGGTGGTGGATCAAGAATCTTTCACCAGAAATAGAACCCCAATTTAATATATTTATTTTGATTATAATCAAATTTACCTCAAATTAGATGAGGACCTACACCAAATGCTGCCTCGACCTCCGGGATTGCTTACCTCATTTTACTCGTCTCCTTTATCCCTTTATCCTTTTTAGCTTAACTTAGATTAGTTTATCCTTACGCACATCCGCATCGTATCCAACAGCCAAGTTTATTATCAAGGATCACTTCAAAAAGCCATCGTGGTCAAAATCTGATCTTTTGGACTTGCTGACACTTTCTATAACTCACTCTGGCCTTTAATCATTTCACACAAAGCTTACCCAAACGAAACCTCGTTATAAAAACCATCCACCAAATTTTTAAACATCTACCCAAACAGGGCAAGTCATTTTAACCTCCCTATTTCTTCCATTGAAAAACAATTACTGCACTGCTGTAATACACATCTACTCTCCCATAATGACATGTTCGGCAACTCAACATTCAGCTCTACTTTATCAGGTTCTTCAAGGATTACCTAATACTTTACCACTAATATTTTCCTCACCAGGCAATTTTTAATTTTTGTAGGACCAAACTGGTGAGCGCACTCTGTATACACTCCAAATCAATCACTTTCACATTTGATTCACTCTTAATTGTAGTGAAGTACAGATAATCAGAATAAACATTTTAACTCTCCTTAATCTTACGCTATTCATGAGCCCTTTCTTTTCGCATCTCTTATTTCCACTCACATTCACATTCAGCTTCGGATATAAAACCTCTCATTTATCTAAGGATATAAATTTGGTCAACAGACGGAGAATGTCATTTGGGAGGAATTGGCACAGTTGCTTATAGGGGGAACGAGGCAACATTCCGTCGCTTCCAAGCCAAACTTTCAACGGGAGATGTCGCTTACCAAAAACCAACAAAGAGGTCGGTAATCCTTCATAAACCCAAATCTGCTTTCAGATTCATTCCATTCAAAATAATCTCCTCAGTTACATAAATCTGTGTTTTGAGTGGCATAGTATTAGTGTGTGACAAAATATTCAAAAACTTCAAAGCAGAAAGCGATTATTACCATGTAGTGCAAAAATATTCTCTCCAACGGCTCCAAATTACACAAAATAAGGTACTCACAGTCATCAGAGGATGACAAAAACACACCAATCCCACACCTCCATGCTGAAAACAACCTATTCCCCACTTATTTACATATAGATATCAAAGTAACCCAACACTTAAGCATAGGAAAAACTCACCCCACCGCAACTTCCACTTCACAATTCAGCCTCCACAACCAGACAAAAAAAAATATCCACAGCACAGTAAATCTAAGCTAAGCTCAAAACTTTTCCCCACTCTCACCCAAATGACACCTCAATAAAACATGCCCATACAATCCAAACTTGCGAACAACGAGCAACCATCACAAATCCATTCCTCAGAGTAATCCCTCCACACAAAACAAAGAGTACTCTTATCGCAACACCATGCTGAGCGATCACCCAGACTACAACAATACAAACACAGAATCAAGCTCGCGCAAACACCAACACTTACTCGGTGCCATCGATCCCCAGAAGACAGAATACAGCTCCGCCTCGATTAACCTAATCTCACATTCGCAAACTCCATCACATCACTATGGAATCTGTAGACCCACCCGGGAGACGCTGTGGGACTCCTGATGCGCGCCTACCCCACTTTTGAAGATATGAAGATTTTAAGGTTAATACTCAATATTTATCGCTGTTAAATTCCTTTGGATCTCGTTAGAATCAAACCCCAAACCTTCAATTCCTAAAAAACCTTCTCAATTTTTTAATAAATTTGAAAAAATTTAATTGTTCCAAATTCAACCCTATCTCCTCCTTGAATGGACAGGACACGAATCTGTACAAGTCCTGTCTTTGTCCACAGGACTTGACTCCTTTCCTTTGTTTTGGTTCTAAGGGTTGCTTAAATAATACTTCCTGGACTTCTGTCATAACAATTCCCATCTTTTCTCAATCCACCAACTTCCAACAATCTCCATTCTCTCTTGTAATTTTAGGTACATCCATAATGAAGGGCTTAGATAGAGATTGACATTCTACGATTGAATAAAACCAGTTGATTTGGGTTTCAAAGCCACATAATTAATACTGATGGCCGCAGAAGGGTACATTGTTGAGCCTTTTACACTGGGTACCCGGGTGATCTGTACCTAAGAACGGTTTGAGGGTAAATTAGGGAAGCCCTGCCATCCTGGGGTCCCCGAGCACTAATATATGGTAATAATAGATGATCACTAACCCTAGGCATTAGGAGACCCGCCTATCTCTACTTCTATTTATTACATGCCCGCCTACCCCCTTACATTCCATAAGGGGCGTGGTGATTTTCCATCCTGGCCGCGGTACTGAGGGGCCTCAGCGCCCCGTCTGGCCCCAGCTTAGCCTCTTCTTCTTTCTGACACCTTGTCTACCCACCCTACTTCCCCACTTTCCCTAAATCCTCTCTCACAACTTTCTCTAGTCGTCTCTAATTTCACATTGTAGAAACCGAACACATTCCTCTCACCCAACCATCCCGGATCGTGGCTGGGGAAGAGAGGGGACAATGTTCCCTCACCGTTGAGCTCCAGTTTGGGGTGGTGAGTTTTTAACAACCTGCTTCATCCACACCACATGTCTCTCACTTCCCTTTTCTTCCTCCATTCAATGTCTATCGATTTTACGCCGTGCCTAAGTTGGAGCCGCCATGCCGATGGGCTGCCAGGTCACCAGGAAGGATGAGTGGCCTCAAATGGCTGCAGCTGGTTCTGCCGGCCCCGTACTTATCCCTAACAGAGCGGGCTACTGCGTGGGGGTGATTAGCGTATGCAGCCCGTGGCATAAATAGGGTCACCATAGCCAATGATAAGTTAAAAAAAATACCCTGCCTCTACCTTTCCATGTAAAATCGATGGAGCCTCCTTCAGACAGTTCCAGCGATAAAATGGAGGTTCCCCCCCCCTTGTGCTCTATCCGGGGACCCTCCAAATCTCTTCTACCGGAAAGGAGGTTTACTCCTATCCTTTGCGTACAGCCTAATTTTGGGTAGGGGGTGGTCGATGACCACCATGGTAGAGATCGCTTTTTCCCATTCAAATATCATTTTATGGGCATCTGCCGCCCGAGACCTAAACACAGTGGTGCATGGCGCGGACAAGGTGGTCCAAATTTTAGGAATTAACTGATTTCTCTGTCTCAGTCGAGGAGTTTAGGTCGGTAGATGAGACAGCTGAGTTCTTCTCCGTCAAGCTCATTGCCGTGGGCCTAACTACTATTCCTGGAACGTTTGACCATGTTGCACTCCGACCGCTTCCGTGGGGGTCAGCCGAGTATGAGACGGCCATCAAACAGAAGCGCTATGCCTACATGCGCTATAAGCGCCACTCGGACAACTTCACTGCCGGTAAATTTCGTAGAGTTAGGGCTAGGTTTCGGTATAATTCGAATGCACGCCCGGAACTTTTCTGGGTGGGCATACGTGTCTTCACTTAACGGGAAGATCCATCTAGCATATGTGTGGAAGCGAATCAAAAGGATTCGGCGAAAGTCTTCGCAGGACCCTACTTACGTTCTCCAGTATAATGGGACCACAATCTCGGACACTGCACCCGTGGCATAATGCTGATCTGCTAGCATTAAATGCGCGTCGTGATGTCGCGGAAGGGCGCTGGCTGGACTTTACCTCCAGAGTCGGGAAAAACTTCAACGAAATGTTTACTCTGTGTGAGTTGTGGTCCGCTCTCGTTCTGTGCGCGGACAATGCTACTTGTCCTTACCATGACCCGTACACCATGCATCAACACGTCGGTGAGCGAAACTTGTCCTTTCTGTTAGATTTGTTCAACACAATCTGGATAGAGGGTATCTGGGGAGAAATCTCTCTACCCGGCCGGTTTACGCCCAATCTCTCTAACCTCCTGCGTTTGAAATTTGATTGACAAAATGGTAAATGTTAGAATAGCTTTTGGAGGGGACAGCGGAAGCCATCTGTCTTCTGCCTAGTGCGGCCTCCCCAAGCTCCACTCCATATCTGATGCTCTGCTCTGACTGGAAAATGCCATTTGCGAGGCCATCCTTAGTAAACAGCACTACGCCACGGTATTTTTCGACCTGGAGAAGGCCTCTGATACCGCATGTGTTACGGTATCAAGGAGACTCTCCACACAATGGGATCGAGGAAAGGCCTCCCAAACTTTATATCTGAATTTCTGCGCGATCTTCGATTCCGCGTATGGTGTTTGGAGCCCTATCGAGCCCAATGGAGCAGAAAGAGGGTGTCCCGCAGGGAAGTTTCCCCAGTGCCACACTCTTTTTTTGTGAGCATCAACAGCATCACTTCGGTTCTGCCGGAAGATGTTCGCACTACGCTCGACGTGGCCGACATTTCGATCTCTTTTGAAGCGGCCCAGATGCTAACTCTGGAGTGTCGACTCCAATAGGGAAACAACCGCGTCTCTCGCTTTGCCGAAGTGCAGAGGCTTCGGTTTTCCTTGGCAAAGACTAAGGGAGTGTACTGTTGCCACCATCTATGGCTCCAACCTGACCCATACTTCTTTCTCAATAGGGTGCGTCTGGAATTAGTGAACTCGCACCATTTCCATGGACTTAAATTTGACCAACGCCTTACATGGGAGGCTCATATTCTCAGCATTAGGGTCTCTTGTTCCCGTGCCATGGATATTCTTCGTTTCGTGATGTTCAGCGCCTGGTGGGCTGATGGGGCTAATGCTTTACTTTTTATCGATCCTATATTCGTTCGAAACTTGACTACGGAGTTTTATGCATCCACAGCCGAGCGTGTGAGGCGGGAGGTGGACTCTATATACCACACCTGCCTTCGCCTGGTGACCAGTGCCTTCCGCACTTCCCTCAATGAGAGCCTATATGTCATTGCTGGGGATATGCCACTCAATCTGCACCGTGCACAGTGCCTTATTCGCTTGTACGCGCGGGCATGGCGCCTCCCTCCGTCGCAAATAGCTCTCAGTGCATCCGCAGCTGATTTTGACAATGCTTATGCCGCAGAGACACGACAATCATACACTAAGCCCTCTGGGTTTACGGCAAGGAAACTCCTGCGAGACCTAGGTTTAGCTTCGTGCCGGTGGCACCCTTAGTTTTGCCCAAGATGCAACCCTGGATGGTACTATCTTTCACTACTTGTCGCTACGCCTCTGCTCCCAACGCTTCTACAGTGTCGGGAGTATTGCGTTTGTCCTTTTAGAAGCAGAGCTAGTGTCACGCTGGAAACATGCCAGTGTATACGGATAGCTCCAAGTCCCAAGAAAGGGTCAGTTTCCCCTCCGTAGCCCCTCTGTTTGAAGTTAGCGGGGCTCTGCCAGGCGCTGCGTCTGTCTTCACGGCCGAGCTGGTTGCAATACACCACTCGGTACGGGAGATCACGCGACGTGCCGGGTTCGGAGACCGGATTGTGATCTATAGCGACTTACAAAGTGCCCTGAGTTCTCTCGGGTCATTGGAATCTCCGCATCCCCTGATTTGCGGTATCCGTGACGCCACGGTTTCGGTGAGCCGGGTGGATGTCAAGATTATCTTCTGCTGGGATCCTGGACATGTAGGAATTGTGGGACATGAGGGCGCCAAAGAGTCTGCGAGGACTCTGCGACCGGACCAGCGTTTCGCTCTTCCTCACACCGACTACATGGCAGGAATATGGGTAGCTCTCGTCGCTGCTTGGTAAAAAAGATGGGAGACGGTCGTGAGGAACATAAAGTTGTGTGCCAATGCGCCGTGACAGTTACCATGGACTCCCTCCCCCCGTCAATGCCGCGACGGCTCCAGGCTGCTTTCTGTCGCTTCCGAATTGAATACACTCAAGGAGGCCCCGCCATTTGATGGAGCGCTTGACTACGCCATATTGTGTAGACTGAGTTGTCCCCCAGACTGTTCGGCGAAGTCTGGTTGATCTTTGCGCGTTACCTGTTTCTGTACCAGGACGGGTGGGATCGCTACCGCTAGTTCCTTGTACCCGGGACGGGTTTGTTCACACTGATTGTGAACTTTACGAAATTTTGGAGGAAACTGGCCCCTCCACT
Source organism: Ceratothoa steindachneri (assembly GCA_963969495.1). Taxonomy (NCBI): domain Eukaryota; kingdom Metazoa; phylum Arthropoda; class Malacostraca; order Isopoda; family Cymothoidae; genus Ceratothoa; species Ceratothoa steindachneri. The sequence continues at coordinate 101,183,068 of OZ018334.1, read as the reverse complement.
TTATTTGGCTGTTTGTTGTTGGTCATATTTTCCTGCGCTGGGGGGAGGCACGTTTCCCTCGGCACAGGATCGAACTTCTTTCTTGTCTTTTTTATTTTGTTATTTTTTGTCACATTTGTAATATTTTATCGTTGTTAATTGAAATTGCATGTTTTTTATTTTTTTTTTGTTATTTGTCTTTTAATATACCCTAGTAATAGGCTGGGTCGAGTACGGTGACATGCTAAAGTAGGGAGTCGCCTTATCGGCTGCTAAAATTACAAAAACAACAAAAAAATTACCCCCTTCCAAACTTAGCCTCTATCCACAGATGTTCTGTCTACTCGGTGCACTTTCGTCATCTTATGGGTTCTTAGACGAGGGGCAGTGTATACCCTGAGGTCACTACTTCTCTCAGGGCTTAAAACCCGCTGGCTAAGCCAATTATTAGGCACAGGGTGTGTTGGACCGTTGACTCTTCCTACCCTCCTGCAGGACACAGAGAAGGTGGCAACGCCGGAACCATTCTTTATGGTTAAAACTCGAGGACAATTTCGCCTGAATGGCAAACCCCAACAAGGAAGGACCCCTGGACGAGATGTGCGAATATGCTCATTATCTAAAAAAAATGATCCTATTGAGACTATTTTATTTACCTCCCAAAGCATCGGGAGGTAGAAGGATCTATTTTCCATGCATTTTACAAAATATATTATCATGGCTACAACAGACAGAAAAAGCGGGCGAACGCAGGCGCATGGATATCTATCTGCCTCCAAGCGCGGCCTCTCCCTTACTTGGGTCGTGGAAGATGATGGAAATTGAGACAACCCTTCAACAGGTGGCGGTGGGGTCCCATTTCATCAATTATGTACTGTGATATGGCTTAACCTTCGCCATATTTGGAGCAACCTCCGGGCAGCTACACCTCAGAAAAGGAGGTGCACGCCCCCCCTTTTATTCTTAGGGTCTCCTCCAATCCTCTTCTACCGGAGATTAAGTTTACTCCTCTCCCAAATATACGGGTGCGTTGGCTTTTCCCCCACTTCCTTTTTTGGAGCGGAGGAGACCTGTTATTGGCACAGTGCGGCGTCCGCAATTTCCTCTCCTCGTCGGATGCTTTGCTCCGACTTGAAAATGTCGTCTGTGAGGCCTTTGTTCATAGAGTGCACTACGCTACGTTATATTTGGATCTAGAGAAAGCCTATGATACAGAATGGTAATACGGTATCATGGGGAATGGAAGGGAAAGGACGCCTGATAAACCTAATTTCTAGGAGGTTATCGATTCCACGACGTGTGGGGGAGCCCTATCCAACCCAATGGAACAGAAAGAGGATGTCCTGCATGAAAGTGCCCTCGGTGTCACACCCTTTGCCTTGAAATTTAGGGGTATCACCACGACGATGCCGGAACAACATCTCGCTCCACTCTATGTAGACGACCTCTGGATCTCTTTTTGTGCTGTTCAGACGCCAAATCTGGAGCGTCGACTCTAACAGGCATTGAACCGCATCTCTCGCTCTCCCGAGCCGCGGAGGTTTAGGAAGTAGTGGATTTACTCCTTTTGTTTCCTTGCTATTGTTCTTTAATGAGGCATCACCTGAGAGGCTCATATTCGCAGCCTTAGGGTCTGTTATACCGGCCCATGGACATCCTTCGTTCCCTGACTTTCAGCACCTGGAGTTCTGATAGGGCCACTGCCTTACTTTTCAATCGAACCTCTGTTCATTCGAACCTTGACTACGGATGCGAGAATAATGCAACCGCAGGCGAACCTCTAATAAGGAAGCTGGACTCGATCCACTAGACCGGTCTTCGTCTGGCGACCGGTGACTTCTATACATCCCTAATTGAGAGCCTACTTGTCGAAACCACTCGCTGTGCACCATACACATTTCATTATGAGCCTGTAAGCACAAGCCCTGTGCCTCCCTTTTTCGCTATCGCCTCTCTCCGCAACCACATCTGATCTAGACGGTGACTAAGCTTCAGAGAGATCCCAGTTTCACCTAAACCCTTTTGATTTAGGGCTAGGAAACTACTTCGAGAGCTATGTTAGCCCCTTTATTTCTTACCGCCACACTAAAAACATTAAAGGGTAACACTTTTTACTATTTGTATTCACGTCTCTACACCCAATTCTTCCACAGCGCGCGGAATAATGAGTTTGACCTTAAGAGGCACACTTCTTTCCAGGCTGGATTCGTTCCAGTGCATTCTGATGTCTTCATGTCCGAGGACTGAGTCGACTTCCATGCCGTATCCCATCTGTTATAAGTAAGCAGAGCTGTACCAGATGCTACGTCTGTCTTCACCGCAGAGCTGGTAGCAATACACGGCTCAGTACGGGAAATAACGGGTCGTGCCCGTTTCGGACACTGGATTGTGATCTTTATCAATCCACAAAGCGCCCTGATTTCTCTCGGAGTATTAGAATATCCACACCTTCTGGTTGCTGTAGCCTTGACGCCACGGTTGCCGCGACTCGGGTGGATGTCGAGATTTACTTTTGCTCGGTTCCAGGACATGTGAGAATTGATGCGAAGAAGCGCACTGATGAAGACTCCATAGAGTTCGTGAGGACTGGGGAATCAGATCAGCGTTTCGCTCTTCCTCACACTCATACATGGCAGGAATCTGGCCAGCCATCTCTACTGTCTGGAAAAGAAGGTGGAAGACGGCCTGGGGGAACTTAAAGTGCGTGCCATTGCGTCTAGACTGTTCCCATAGACCTGCCCCCAATGCTGCCACGGATTTATGTTGCTTTGTGTCGTATTTGAACTGGGCACACTCGCGGGATTCACGGGCATTCGATAGAGCACTCCACTCCACCTTACTGTTATAATTGCACTGTCCCCCGGAGTATTTGGCACAGTCTCGTTGAATGCCCCACTCTGGGTGGTCTTCACGCACATTAACTCACCCGGTAGCAGGACGAGCGGGGTCACTACTGCTTGTCCCTATGTACTCGGGATCTGTTCCCGCACACAGAATTGCCGAGTATCTGAATTTTCGGAGTAAGCTGCCCTACTACCTTTTATTTGACTCTCTTTGGTGTTGGTCAAATGGTCCTCTGCATAGGCGTGATTATTACTTGGTTATTTTTTATTTCTCTTCGTTTTTAGGGTTTTTCTTTTTTCAGTTTGGATTTGTTAAGTTTAAAGTAGCCGAGTACTAGGCCGAAATTTTAATTAGGGCAAATTATGCCCCTGAAAGTAGCCGCCAGATGGGCACGCTAAAAAGTCCCCTTGAGATCTCGAGAGGCTCAAGGTGAAAGACGTTAACAAAGTTAATATTACTCTCCTTGGCTTCTTCTCTTGATTAACCTTCGATGATTAAACAGACAATCATGTTTATAATATTCATTTTTATAATAGAATAATTAATTACTTTCAGCATAATCACTTGAGAATGAAATGCAGATTAACGTAATTCAGAGTCCTTGGAATGGTTTTAGGGTTGTTCCGAGACACCAAACTAGTGGTAAGATTTGGTTGAATCTAATTCATTAATATAATTAATTGCAGCAAGAAAAGTTCTGGAGTAGACTATCCGAGCAAGGCTGTAGATAAAAATTTTAGCACCATTTTCCATAGTCTAGTAAATTCTGGACCCAACCAGTGGTGGATGGTCGACCTAGGAAAGATTTTTCTGGTAGCAAAGATCCGCATAACAGTGCGAGGCAAGCAATTAAACTGCATTCGAGATGTGAAGGTTGGTAAACTTTTTTTTGGTTCCTTTCTAGTGAAATTCCAGCCTTTAAACACGTATTAATGCATGAAAGAAGGCTTTAATCCACTGGATTTAGGGCATCAAAGTGCTTCATTGCGTCTCACCTGGGAGAAAAAGCATCGGGTCTTCATTAATCATAATTATTGAACCTGAAAGAAAATTCAAGAGTTCCCAAAGGTCGAAGCGGACCAAAATATTTATGTTTATTAATCTTATAACCTTGTCTATTGCGTTCGCAGGAGAGGAACATTCGCGTTTGAGTAAGGGGTCCCCTATCCGGGTTTAGTTGCCTTTTATGACACCAGCAAAGGGCGAGAATATTTCTTATTTTAGAATTGTGTAAAATAAGAAAAGGAAATTTTGTTTATTTTTTATAGATGTAATATAAGGCTTATTTTCTTCATTTGTCAATGTTAAATCTCTAATAATCCAGAGTATCCAAATGAAATCATTAATTGCCCGCTATTGTTCATTTTTTAGTATTTTGTCTCTGTCTCTCCACCCTATGTTGACAAATTGGATCAACTTGAAGAGTTTGCTGAACAAAAAGGACCTCCTCCTCAAGCAACTGTGGAATATATAATTGAAGGGTGGAAGTGTGCGAGATGGGTCGTCCTGGAAGCACAAAGGGACGGTATCTTAGAATTCACGTCACTCGAAGTGTATCCTCTCTATTAGAGATGAACAATCTTCAAACTTCTGATCACAGACCACCATGGAATGGTATTTGGGGCACCGAATCACAGAAATCACTGAGATCCCTGCACTGAAAAGAGGCTTCTTAAATTCTGTAAAGATTCTTCTAAGAGTACAAATTTTGAGCTCAACTCAACAATTCTATATAAACCAACAAATCAGAAATGACCATTTGGATTAATATGACCAGAATAATATTTCAACGGTTAAAATAATATTGATCTTTATTATTTCACATTGGTTTAGATTAGCTTAGCACAGCAATTACTAGTACGTCCGAAACTTGAGTTCATCACAAATAAAAGTGTGCACGTAATTATCCTTGAGGAGGGAAACGGAAGAGAAGACGTCCTGCAGAAAATGAGAGCGATGGGTGCGGAGGGATTTAGGGTGAGGTCAAAGGGAATGCGATATCTCAGGAGAGAAGGTGCAGGTGCAGTATTGAGCCGTCTGTAGGATCACCGAAGAAGGCGCGGAGCTGTGTGCAGCCCTCGTTAGCTGAGGACCTCACGGTAGATCCTCGCCATGTTAGACTTAACATGTCTGCTGTGTCAGCAGACTCGCTAGTCCATAGCAAGTTAATTTGACGCACCTCGATTACTGTGACCAGTATGGAGGCCTTCAGGTATGTGGTACTTAGGAGAATATGAGGAACTTAAACATATGAAGTTTAATAAACATTTTGCTCTAACTCAGTGGTATTATTGTCATCCAATGTGTATAAATGGTGGATAATGAAATTACGATGAGGGAATTAAAAAAGAAACTGAGCTAAACAACTTTATTTTGTGGGGATTATAATTGGAGTAAAATTCAAGGTATTCGAGTTTAACCGATAATAAAATGCTAAAGCCAATGATGAAATATTAGATGTGGAAGAGTTAAGGAAATAAAAATGTGAGGAAGGTTCTCATCCCAAGTAATATTGACAGGGTAATATTGGGAGCTATGTGGAAAGAGTGGCGCTCGACTCTCCCGAATCTGCATCACCTCTTCCCAAGTTAGTTCTTCGCCCCCAATTTTTGGAAGACAGGGATCTTGGTGCTATAGTGGAAAAAGACTTAATTTTGCACAATTTTGCATCCAAGTGTGCTCATTTTATACAGCTATCTCTACGTCAGCCCAGAGGAATAAGTATAGTGCTAGAGATAACTCCAGTGCCACCGACTATAAGAAGGACACAGATGTATAGTACAGAATCGTGCGTCTGGCAGCGAAAATAGTTAGAAGGGAAGATTTTTGTTTGTTCTAACGGTTATTTTTGGGCAAGATTTGTTAATACGAACAAGTTTCTCGATGTTCTTTCACAATGTGGGCCATGCAAAGTGTTTATTGATGATCTAGTGGCTCAGGTACCATAGTGTGCCATCTATGTAAAAGAGCAAAGGTCTTTTTCTTGAAATAATGTTAGAATGAACACTCTTATTCTTCCTCGAGTAGTTGGTTGTGTAAAGACGCTCCAATTATATATTATCTTTATTTACACGGTCAGTTAGGAATTCACTTTGGTTGTTCAAGTCAAGTTTCTGCAACTTCCGTAAATAGATACCCTTGAAGGTTGACGTGTGAGGCTGCCCCTTGGCGTAGATTGGACGAGGAAGTTGAATGAGTGACAAGGCGATGGCAATACAATATAATTTACATCTCTTCTCCATGCTACTAAATAGACCCGAATGGCCTGAGATTACCATGTGTCACCATTACGGGTCTGCAGGTGGTCGTTAGCTGCAACCTTCCTAACCACAAGAAAACTATTACAAACATCAAGAAAGGCACTCGCCTAAGAGTCTTCGAACATCGATGGCGACATTCACCCTTAGAACATCAAGGTTATCATTCACCCTCAATTCTTCAAGCATTAAGAGCATCATTCGCCCTTAATGTTAAAACTTAAATGAACTCTTAAAAGAACTTGAAGCTAGTTAAAAAGGAAGAGTCTCGGAATCGAATAAACCGAAGCTAAAAGGTTCGTGAAAAACGAATCCTAAACATCAAACGACACAAACATCAACAATAAAAGAAAACGAGAACAAAATCACAAAAAGAATCGATCTTTTCGATGATTTTTATTACGAACGTTATGGGAATACAAAGAGAGAAAGAGAGGGAGAGATTACCTGAGAGGAAGAGATAGAGAGACACAAGAAAAAGGAGAGAGGTAGGTAGGAGCTGAGATAGAGCGAGGAGGGGGAGAGGGGGATGAGGTGGAGAGAGAGGGAGGAGGGGGAGAGAAGGGAGAGGTGGAGAGACAGGGAGGAGGTGGAGAGAAAGGGAGGAGGGGGAGAGGGGAAAGAGGTGGAGAGAAAGGGAGGAGGTGGAGAGAGAGGGAGGAGGGGGAGAGGGGGAAGAGGTAGAGAGAGAGGGAGGAGGTGGAGAGAGAGGGAGGAGGAAATGGGGGATGAGGTGGAGAGATAGAGAGGAGGAGAGGAGGTGAAGAGATAGGGAGGAGGAGAGGAGGGAGGACTACGGTGAGATCGGGAAAGAAAGGGAGAATTAAGAGATCGGGGGGAAAGGGAGAAATGAGAGATCGGAAAAATAGGAGAACGGGGAGATTGGGGAAAAGGGAGAACAGACACATTGAGAAAGGAAGGGAGAACGAAGAGATCGGAAAAGAAAGGGAGAACGGAGAGATCGGGAAAGAAAGGGAGAAGGAGATAGTGATAGTGAGAGAGAGAAAGATAGAGCGAAAGAGAGGGATAGGAGAGGTAGAGAAATAGAGTCGGGGAGAGATAGAGATGTGGAGAAGGAGTAGTAGAGGGAGGGAAGAAGGGAGGGATAGGGAGATAGAGAGAAGATGTGGTATATGAAGAGATAAGGTGAGGACGAGGGAGAGGGAGAAAAGAGAGGCAGATGGAAAGGTGGGAATGAGATGGAGAGAGAGGTAGAAAAGGAGAGAGGCAAAAGATAGATATTGAAGAAGTGAGGAAGCAGGGAGAGGGAGAAGGAGGGTAAGAGGGAGGAGAGGGAGACAGAGGTATAGGAAAGGAGAGAGGGAGATTGGGAGAGGGGGAGTAGAGGAGAGGGAAATAGTGAGCTAGAGAGAGAAATGAGGGGAGACAGAGCGAGAGAGGAGAGATATAGAGATGGATAAGAAATGGGAGGGTGAGGGAGATGGAAAGGTAGAGAGAGAGAGTTATATAGATAGAGATAGATATATAGATAGATAGAGAGATAGAGAGTTAGATAGATATAGATAGAGAGAGAGATAGATTAAGAGAGGGGGAGAGAGAAATAGTGAAATAGAAAGAGAAATGAGGGGAGAGGGGAGAGAAAGCAGGACATGGGAGAGAGAAGAAAAGGTAGAGGGGGAGAGGGATATAGAGAGATAGATAGAGAAGGAGAGGAGGATGGGTATGGGTAGAGAGATGGAGAGAGAGATATTGAAAGGAGAGTCTCAAGGAAAAGTAGCACCTCAAAGGACATTGCTGTCCCTAAAGTGGGGGTACTATTTTGCGAAGGCCCTAACCTATAGGCTCTCCTCGGGAAGCTCCCGAGGAGAGGTCCAACATGGACCGCTCACTCGATGAATGTGTCTTTAAACCGGCGCCTGGCGGATTTGTGTACGGCAGAGGGGGTCTTTTTGTGTAACCGTACCGCACCTTTTATGGTAGAAATGATCTCTACCAAAGGGATGGGGTACATCTTTCCTTTAAAGGAAAGGCCTTTCTGTCGAACATGATCCAGGATGTCGTAGAGAGGACCCAAAGAAGTATCCGGCCCAGAGTGAGGGCGGACGTACGCCAGTGCGCCCGTGTCACTCCAGGAACGACCTTCTCAGAGGTCGCAAAAAGGCGTGCCTCGCCAACAAACAAGCCAAGAAACGGAAGAGCGTAGGGAGTCCTACAGTCGGGGACTCCCTGAAAGTTCTTCTGTTCAATGCCAGGTCAATCAAGAAGAAGTTTCCTGAGCTCCGTGGCCTCGTAGCGACGGAAGAACCCGAAATGGTAGACATAACAGAATCATGGATAAAAACCTCAAACCGAGACTTTGAAGGCGAATTCACGGTTCCTGGCTACCAACTCTTCCACAAAGATAGGCCAGACAGAGAGGGTGGCGCTGTAATGTTGTATGTCAAGGATACAATCAAATCTACAAACTCCAACATTATATCCAATCACGAGCTCCTAGGCGTTGACCTAGAGATAGGTCCTGTCAGATACAGGACCCTGGTACTTTACAGACCCCCTTCCCAACCCGTTGAGAAGGACAGGGAACTGTACCAGCTGCTGGGTGAGCTTGTTCAAGGCAGAGCTTGGGTGAGCTTGAGCGACTTCAACAGACAAGTTGACTGGGAAACCAGAGCAGCCTGTGGCGAGAGCGTGCTACTCCTGGAGTTCGCCAACAACGAGTTCCTCACTCAATGGGTCAGAGAAACGACGAGAGGAGACAATATCTTCGACTTGGTCTTCACCTCTGAGAATGATATCGTTGAGGATGTCTCTGTAGGCGAAGAGCTTGGTGGCAGTGATCACCAGCTAGTTAGATTTAGCGTCAAGATCCCGAAGGTAAGGTCTGTTGCCAGTCAATCAAAGAAACTTGACTTGAGAAGAGCAGACTTTGCAAGCCTTTGTGCTGGGCTGACTGATATAAGGCTAGCGGTATGCGAAGAGGTTGAGGATTCGTGGAACAATTTCAAAAATAAATTCATGAGTATTCAATCAAGTTGCATCCCTCTGAAATGCCTCCGTCGGTCTTCTGTTCAACCACAGTGGTTTAATCGAGAAATCGGCCAACTGCTTAGGGATAAGAGAAATGCGTACCGGCGATCGAAGATCTCGTGTGTCTTTGACGAGTACCGGAGGCTAGCCAGGAGAGTGAAGTCCAGCATAAGGGCAGCTAAGCGTACTGAGGAACTCCGAGTGGCGAGACTCTGCAAGGAGAATCCCAAGGAGTTCTTGGCTATGTAAATAGCCGTAAACCAATCCATCGTAGGATTGGGCCCTTAGTGGACGAGGAGGGTGCATTAACTCAGTCAGATGCAGAAAATGCTAACCTTCTCAATGTCTACTTCTCCTCAGTTGTTACTAAAGAGTGTGGTCCCATCCCCAAGCCTACGGATTCCTACTCAGGGGAAAATCTGGAGGCAATGGACTTCACCAAAGGAGAAATAAAGAAAAAGATCGCTGACCTAAAGATGAATAAGTCCCCTGGACCGGACGGGTTTCTACCCAAGGTGTTGAAGGAAGTGTGCGATAAAGTATCACGACATCTGTGCGCTATCTTTAACATGTCATTCCGGACCGGATGCGTTCCTATAGACAGGCGTGAGGCGGAGGTGACTCCGATCTTCAAGAAAGGAGCCCCCAGCCATCCGTCAAATTACCGACCTATCAGTCTGACTTCAATAGTCGGTAAACTCATGGAAAGCATGATGGTGGAGAAAATAACGTCGTATTTAGAGTCCAACCTACTACTGTGGAGTTACCAGCACGGCTTCCGAAGGCAACGGTCATGCCTGACGAACCTTGGGGAATTCTTCCACTTCGTGTTCAACGAGCACGATCGGGACAAGGCGGTGGATGTGGTATCCTCAGACTTTCAGAAAGCCTTTGATAAGGTACCACACCCCTGCCTTCTCCGGAAAGTGAGAGCGCTTGGCATAGACGGACAGGTAGCCGGCTGGATTGAGAACTGGCTAAGTGGCAGACGGCAACGGGTGGTGGTAAATGGACAGTCTTCTGAGTGGGTGCCCGTTACTAGCGGGGTGCCTGGGACCACTACTATTCATCATCTACGTCAACGACATGGATGGTGACATGGTTGCCAAGATTTCCAAATTTGCCGACGATACCAAGCTTGGTATGAACGTTGCAAAGGATGGAAATACTGCCCGCCTGCAGGAAGATCTTGGGAAGATTGGGAAGTGGTCGGACACGTGGAAAATGCCTTTTAACGTGAACAAATGCAAAGTGATGCATATCGGTCACAGAAACCCCCAATCTCAGTATATCCTTAAGGGCACTGCTATTGAATCCACCGACACTGAGAAGGACTTGGGTGTAACTATTACTAGCGACCTCAAGTTCTAGAAACAGTGCATCGAGGCAGAGAAGAAAGCCCAAAGGATGTTAGGCTACATAAAGTGCCAGTTTGGATAAGGTAACAAGGAGATAGTACTTTGTCTGTACAACTCCCTCGTTCGGCCGTACCTAAAGTATGCCGTACAATTTTGGAGTCATTCGTTTCGAAAGTACATCGCAAGGTTAGAACGCGTACAAGCTAGGGCAACCAAACTGATTCCCTCTATCCGACATAAAAGTTATGAGAATAGACTAAGGGAATTAGATCTGTTCTCGCTGGAAACCCGTAGACTGCGTGGTCAGCTCATCGAAGTTTCCAAAATGCTTCAAGGGTTCGACAATGTTGAATACTGGGATATTTTCACACTGAGTGAGAACAGAACGCGCAATCACGGCTTCAAACTTGAACTGAAGTGTTACAATCGCAATCTGTGTGGACATTTTTTTCACCTACAGTATCTGCGGTAAGTGGAACGCACTTCCAGTGGAAGTTGTCGACAGTGAATCTGTTGACCAACTCAAGTCAAGACTAGACAAAGTCTTGAAAAGGTGCCGTTCAGGGACGCAAAACATTTGAGAAGCCATGTGCCTGTTCAATTGCTAGTCCAAAGGTATCCTCTTTGAATGGACCGTAAGGTCTCCTAGGGTACTTACTTTCCTTGTTACTCCGTGTTACTCTCCCACTCGCCTAAAGATGAAGGCTTTCCCCACCCACCTCTCCTACCCGCTTATAGATGAAGGCTTTTTCCGCCCACCTCTCCCACCCGCTTAGAGATTAGGCCTTTAACCTACCACCTCTCACACCCGTTTTGTGGAAGGCACCGGTCACAAGGCGAAGGCCGGTGTGGTGGATCGAATCCACCTTCCGCAATAAACGCTTGGCTGCGGATGCAGAAAACTCGCATCCGTAGTCGAGCTTCGAGCGAATAAAGCATCGATAAAAAAGTAGGGCAGTAGCCCTATCAGCGCCCTAAGCGATGAAAGTCACGGAACGGAGAATATCCATGGCGCGGGGTACAAGAAACCCTAAGGCTGCGACTATGAGCCTCCAAGGTAAGACGTCGGTCGAATACAAGACCAAGGAAATGGTGCGATTTAACCACATCCAGGCGCACCCCATTAAGAAACAAATCTGGGTCGGGGGGGAGCCGTGGATCGCGGCAGAGTGCACCACCTTAGTCCTGGCCAAAGAAAACCGAAAGCTGTGCGTCCGGCATAGCAAGAGACGCGGTTCACTGCCTGTTGAGGTCGACACTCCAGAGTTGGTATCTGGGGCGCGCCAAAAGAGATTGAAAGGTCGTCCACGTAGAGCGTAGCGAGAACATCTTTTGACAGCACCGAGGTGATGCCGTTGATGCTCAGGGCAAAGAGTGTGACACTGAGGACACTTCCCTGCGGCACACCCTCTTCCTGCTCCTTTAGGCCTGAGAGAGCTCCCCCCACCTGTACGCAGAATCGACGATCTCGCAAAAATTCAGATATAAAGACTGGGAGGCGTCCCCTCGCCATCATCGTGTGGAGAGTCTCCATGATACCGTAGCGCCATGCGGTATCATAAGCCTTTTCCAGTTTGAAAAACACCGTGGCGTAGTACTGTCTACGAAGGAAAGCCTTGCAGATGGCATTTTCCAGTCGGAGCAGAGCATCCGACGTGGAGTGGAACTTGCGGATGCCGCACTGTGCAGAAGACAGATGGCCTCCGCTGTCCAGGAAAAAGGCTAATCTAACATTTACTAATTTCTCCATCAACTTGCACACGGAAGAGGTTAAAGAGATTGGGCCAAAACCGGTTGGAGTAGAGTGATATCTCCCCGGCTTGCGAAAGGCGAGCACAGTAGCGATTCGTCAGGAATCTGAGAAAAGACCCTGCACCCAGATCCTGTTGAACAAATCTAACAGAAAAGCCATGCCTCGCTCACCCAAGTGTAGAAACATGGCGTACGGGACATCGTCCGGACCATGGGCGGTGTCCGCGCACCAAGCGAGAGCGGAGCGCAACTCACTCAGAGTAAACCTGTCGTTGAAGGGTTCTCTGCCTCTAGACGTAAAGTCCAGCCGGCAGCCTTCTGCGACATGACAACTTGCATTGAATGCTGGTGGAGTAGCATCCCGGCAAGAGAATGCGGAGAAAGCGGTCGCAAAAGATTCCGCCACGGACGCAGGGTCCGAAATTGCGGTCCCATTCTCCTGGAGAACGGGAGGGGGGTCCTGCGAGAACTTGCCCTGAATCCTTTTCACTCGCTTTCACACCTCTCCCAAAGGGTTTTTCTCGTTAAGTGAAGACAAGTATGCCCTACATGAAGAGAGGCGGGCGTGCTTCGAAATATACCGGAACCTAGCCCAAGCCCGACGAAATTCAGCGACAGTGAAATCGTTCGGGCGGTGCTTATAGCGCATGTAGGCATAACGCTTCTGTTTGAGGGCCGTCTCACACTCGGCCGACCACCATGGAAGTGTTCGGCGTGCAAAACGGCCAGTCGTTCTTGGAATAGTAGTCAGGCACGTGGCGATGAGGTTGCCGGAGAAGAACTCAACGGCCTCATCTACCGACCTAAACTGTTCGACTGAGATAGAGAATTCAGTCATTTCCTGAAATGCAGGCCACCGCGCCCTCGCCAAGCACCACCGAGGTGGGCTCTCACGCGGCAGTTGCCCTGAAAATGATATTTGATTGGGAAAGTGATCACTACCATGGAGGTCATCGACCACCCTCGCATCAAAATTAGGCTGTGTTTCCGAAGAGCACAAAGATAGGTCAAGGCACGAAAATGAAGCGGTTCTCGGACAGTGATGCTTAAACTCATCCACGTTTAGGACAACCATCTTAAGCTCTTCGATCAGATCGGCAAGGACTTGTCCCCTGTGATTTATTGAGTAATCTCCCCAGAGAGGATGCCTGCCGTTCAGATCTTCAAGAAAGTGAAAGGGCCTCGGCAACCGTGCCACGACGCGGCGGAGGTCCCCCGCGTCGAAGTCAGCTTACGGTGGAATGTACACAGAAATGATAGTATACCTCCTATCCAGGTGGAGCTGCACAGCCACTGCCTGAAAGGAGGTATCTAAAGAGAAAGGAAGAATGGAGACATAATGCCAGGTGTAAACCGCGCATCCCCCAGCCCGGCCATCACGTGGTGGTGGGGCCGCAAGACTGTTATACGCCGGGAGGGCGGGCAGGGGGCACGCGCCTAGCATGGTCTCCTGCAAAAAGATAACTAACGGGGAACGGAACGAGACGAGCCTCCGCAGCTCCTCCCAGTTGGCCCGGAGTCCACGGCAATTCCATTGAAGGAATATGCCCTCCAGGCCTAGCTGGGAGGAGACGCGGGGGCCCTCCTCGAACAGAAGACCCTCACGGGAATGGCCGTACGTTTCCCGGAGGCATAACCCCGGGCACTGTTGGCCTGACAAAGCGCTGAAGGCGCTGTCGCCTTCGAGGACTTATTGGGAGAGGTTGGGTTCGCCATGCGAGTCTTTTCCTCCCTCCACCTCGAAACCTTATGCGGGAGTTGCGGCTTCGGACGCGGGCGGCTATCTGAAGGAAGGAAGAGAGTCTAAGCTGGGGCCAGACGGAGCGCTGGATCTCGTCAGCACGGCGGCCAGGATGGCAAATCGCTGCGCCCCTTACGGGGAAAATTAGTGACAAATTCACCGTACGGCTTAAGTATGTGTTTCTTTATGTATCTGGTGTACATATTGCAGAATACCCAGTGTTCTTGAACCAGCTGACCCGCTGAATCCTTAGAGCGCCGAGCATGGCCTGTCTCCTGTGGCCGCAGTAACTAGAGCATAATTCTGTATGACATCTTTGCCAGTTGGGAGCATCCCATGTGGGGGGAATTCTGCTTTCTCTATTTCGTCCACACCATATAGAGTCTTCCTGGAATGAGATCTCCTGTCTAGGCTGGCCATATCTATTCAACCTGTAAAAGAGAAATAGTATTATGTTCCTGTAAACAATTATAATATAATTATATATATATTCTGTTATCGGGTTTGGGCAAAGCGTCGCTGGACAAAGCGTCTAATGGACAAAGCGTCGACGGACAAAACGTCGAATGGGGGTGTCGACGGACAAACTTTCGAATTAATAACTTTTCTATTATTCTTTTACCAGATTAGTAGTAGATGATTTTAAATACTCCCTTCATGTTGCTTATAACGCATTACAAATCTGGATACTCCATTCACACTTTGTTGGAAAAATTACCAAAGTGAAAATGATTTCAGAATAATTTTAAAATGTATGGATAGTTATTTTTTATTTGCTTGCTTTATTTTCTTGGTTAAAACTTATAGCCATACAAAGGATACAACAATAAGTTATAGTTATATAAATCCTCGTTCTTTTTGTACATGAATGAAATTTGTATTGAATGTATTTTTTCCAAATGTTGTGACCTTTTTTATAATCTGGCAACCCTTCTCTATACTAATAAATAAAGTAAAATTGAAAATGCAGTGAAGGAACAAACGTTTTAATTACGAAAAAATACAAAACAAATGAAATTTGAAAGCGATAAAGAATTACAATTTTCAATTCAGAAAAAAATACTACAAAGGAATAATTAAAGATTGTGAGCAATTTCATTGAGAAATCCCAATCCGTCATTGATGTCGTATCCATTTAAAATGGCTTTGAGTCTTTGATTTACAGTTTCATATTTTTTATATTTTCTTGTAATATTTTGGCCTTGTCGCATTTGCTCTAAAAGCACTTCAACACTGGCTTGTTCCAGGCGACTTTTGCTCAACAACTTCACTTCCGTAGGATGCGTAATCACCACTCTTTTATTAAAGGTGTTATACTAGCCTTCAACGGAGTTCTTGGCAAGTCATTTGCAACCCTTTCAGGTACGGACCAAAAGCTGATCTCGAGGACCGGTTCCCTTCTTCTGCCTCTCTGAATAATCCCAAGTCATGTAGATTCAAAACATTGCAAAAATTCCCCTATTAATTTATTGGAGAGGTCACAAACATCATCTGGCGGCACAAATGTAAGTGCCTGAAGTTGTTTATTAATTATCGAATTCTGGCGTTCATTGTACCATGCTTGCAATCCAAAAGATTGGATTCCTCTTCATTGCCCAAAGTGAAAAAAACAGCCTTAAATTGCAGACTCCGGGATTTTTTTTCGTAATTGGTTGATGGCTGAGCTTTCAAAATCAGTGGTGACTTAAATAGGATTTAATTGGTAAAAAATTGAAAATAATCGCCTAAGTCTCTTCATCTTTTTTTCAGTAATACAAAATACTAAGGCCAAGAATTTATTGTGATCAACAAGAGCATGAATAGTATAAAGCTGCTTTCCAAATGGAGACGAATTGAATGTTCCGTCGCAAAACCATCTTCTATTCAACCGTAAAACGTTTAGATTTTGAATTGTCGAATATATCTTAACGTCATTTTCGGCAGGTAATTAAAAGGGTTCTCCTCGCGTAGTAACATTCAAGTCTTCATCTTGAGATTCAGAATCGCGGATTCTTCTTAATGTCCGCGATAGAGATTCCTTTTGGGGAAGTTTTCCGCATACTGGAACATCCTTTGTGCACTGACTTATTATAGCTGAGGGAATTTCTTCTGACTGTTTAGTCTTGTGCTTGATTTCTGCAATAATTTTCATGGCATCCTTATGGAAACGGTCAGGTTGATGGCAATGCTGTTAATGATCTCCCCTTGAGTTATAGCTCTGCCATTACAAAATTGTCGTTTTTCGCACTTCCAATAAATTCGTTCATTTTTCTCTTTATCGATGACGTCTGCGGAGCCTTCGTGCAAGAGTTTCCTTTTGCCAATTTGCGTCTTGGTGAATTCCATAATAAAGGGTATTGTGATCGAATTAAATAATCTTAGTACCAGGCCACCAGGCAAACTCTAGTCGGGGTCTTTCTTGAGGTAAATGTGAAGAAACGTTCTTTTTATACTTACAAATGTCCCCTTTTTAAATGATTTGATTGCTCTCTCAGACCAGATAGGAAACAGTCCGATCTCATTAGAATTCAATTAAAACTTAACTGATATTTAATGATGTCTGTCCTTGTCCATAGCATCTGGTCATTTCTACCTGTGACAAAGATAAGTAAACCAACTTTGGAGAAAAATATTGTTTATTAGCTTCTATTCGCATCGGTTTACCCGGAAGTCAATTGCACTTACTAATCAATTTCTTAATCCATTACTTTTATGACCTGGTAGAAGACTCCAAGGGAGGTACCATTCAATCTGCACATGGTCTGGATTCTTTTAGTCCAAAATAACCTCAAAGCCTTCTAAGCAGGGCTGGGAAATCGGATTGATAATAATCCTATAAAAACGATATTTTTGTTTAAATCGAAAATGAATAAAAAAATAAATAAAAGGAATAATTTAAATTCCCAGAAAACGAATATGATGACAAAAATGGTTGGTATAATAAATTGTGGATCAAACTTTTAATGAACGTTGTAGATGAGTAAATATTTTCCAAAATTGTTTATTGATGGCTACTCACAAATTAACAAGACAATAAAGTATTTATTCCCAGCGCTGCTTTTAAGTATTTTTTATTTATATTAAAAAAATGTCACATTAAAAAAATCTCATTCTTCGATAGCGCAAATGTCCAAAGGATAAATTAGTATATTTTAATTGAATTTAATGCACACTTTTAGCATTTTGACCCTTTGTCCATTCGACCCTTTGTTTTTCGACGTTTTATCTTTCGACGCTTTGTCCTACTACCTCTCTAAGAAGGTGAGTACGAAACTGATACTGTAAGTAGTGTTTTGCAATCAACAAGCTTTCTGAGTCGAGAATCGACCAAAAGGTCCTGAGCCGAAAGAAAATCGAGGCTCACTATTAGACAATCTACGAGGGCGGTCAATAGGTTTTTCAATTCTGATATAAAGAAACGAGATATGGGGAAAAAATTGTGACTGACGATCTGCGATCAGCTACTGCTTCTTAAATAGACAAGGCAGGAGCATGCGCCTGCAGATCCCGACTTGTCATAATTTGTCCTAACACCCCCACAAACAGCCATTTCCCTTCCTCTGTTTTGCCCTACCGTTCCGAAAAACTTATTGACCGCCGCTCGTACCTCGTCCTTGACGAGGTACTAAATCAAAGGAAGCAGAAGCTTTGTTGGCCTCGGAATTTGGTATGACGCTGCATTCAGCCCCGGTGTCTCTCAGGAATGAGAAACCAGAAATTGGGTCGAAAAGGAGGACCTACCTGGGAAAAGGAGGGGTGGGTAGGAGATATTGACCCCGTTTATCCTTCGCCTTTTTAGTTTATAAGATGCGATTGAAGAGTTGAGGCTGAAGTTGAAAGATTGCGAAAATTTGAAAATTGGGTACTGGAAATTTGAAGAAAGTGGTTGAGTTGTGTGATGTGAGAAAACTGGAGGGTTGAGGTTACTGGTTCCATTGTGTATGTTGAGATGAAAAGGAAATGTTATGCTTCGGGAGACTACTTGTCGCAGTAGGTGAAGAATAATAAGGGTGGTTACAAGGTTGTGTACAGCCTTGTGACCGTACCTTTGATGGTGCGGTGCTGGAACCACATTTATCGAGCTAACAGAAAGGGTTTCCAAATGATTCCTGTTCAGCTCATGCTCATGCTCATGCTGACGAATTCTTTCTCTTTCTTCAGCTTCTCTTTGTTCTTTTTCTATTCTTTCTTCACCTTCTCTTTGTTCTTTTTATTCCTGCCCTTTCATTTGTTTCTTCCTCCTGAACATATGCAACCCTTGCCTGACAACCCAAGGATCTCTCCTTATTGACCGAAACGCTCAAATGACGACATCTTGCTGGTGTAAAAGAGCGTTTGGCCACTCTGCGCGTACAAGGAAATTACGGAAATTATTATGAAGCGCTGACGATCGTATCAAAATCCTAACAGAGATTTTGTTACACAAAGATGGCACGCAATAAAGAAAAAAAAATAATTCAAAACTTGATCTCTATGTGACCAATGATTATATGTCTTTAATACTGCACGGGGATTAGTAGAGGGTTTTAGAGGAGATCGTTCCCCCCAAAAAACAACACACACAACGAAAATAGAATTTGGAAAAAAAACGGTCACCACAAAAAAAATTATCAATCAAAAAAAGAAAGAAAAAAAATTAAGAATTTGTTTCACTTTCTTTGGATATCCTTGAAAGAACTTGGCAAACTGGTTACTGAAAAGTTAACTTGGGAGTGGAGGGTAACTTGAAATAAAGGGTTCTTTCAAACAAAAAAATAACCCAACTTTACCTACCAGCAGATAAAGATAAGGATAATGATTAAAAATCTTGTTTTTTTCACTACAAAAGGTATCTAACTATTCCTGACACCAGATAAAGATAATATATATATATATATATATATATATATATATATATAAATAAATATATATATATATATAGTTATATAAATATGTCGAGGTATTCCTGTGTAGACTAGCTCGGAACACAGAGTCGTACACAAGCCCGGGCAGACAGCTGACCCCAGGCCGCTTGAGATATGTTTAGGGGCGATCAATAAAGACTGTAATGTACGGTTGGCTGGGTTTTGACTAATGGCTTGCAAAGTTGCAGTTCAAAGGATATATAAAGACAATACTCCTAAGTATAATTTGAAAATATACAATAAAAGGGGTAAGCAAATTACTTAATAATGGTAATTAAATGAATTATGTGAAGATTAACGAGGTAATCTGAGGATCACCATACAAGATCGCTTAACCTTCAAGTGGGGGTGAATTAGAGGGGGGGAGGGGCAAAAGACAACGGCGCAGGTCTTCAGGAAGATACTTCAGGGAATCCTGACGAGGAGGACTCGAAGATGGGGTTGGATTACTTTGTGATTAAGAATGAGATTTCCTCTGCTCTAGTCAGATGTAATCTTAAACCAAGATGATTCTGCAGATCGAGAGGGAGTCTCGGTCTCGAAAGAACGGGAATCAGGAAGGAGTGGTGAAGATGAGAGGGCCGCACAACTCTCCGGGATGAAGGGGGCACGATAACTTTCCTCTGAACAGGGGAAAAAGCTTAAAGATAGATCTGCTGGCGAGATCTTCGACGAAGTATGACGACGGGTTACAGTGATTCATGGGAAACAGACGGCAGTTTGAACGGAGTGGATGGATGGCTTTCAATCTCCTCGAGAGATGGTGAGCTTCGGGTTAAATACCCGGGTGGCTTATTCGATAAACGCTTGAGGACCTGGCGGCCCCTAGGGGATTCTTGATTCATGATAAGGCGTCGTACCAGACGATGAAACTTGCCTCGTGATATTGGGTTAAGGTTTATGTGCTGCGCACCGTGTTATCACCGAGGTGGGGCTGGGGGGATGGGGCAAGTGGTGTCCAAAAGCAAACAAAGTTGCGACGAGTGATTAAGCGAGGGACAGATTCTTTCTCGAATTTGCTAAAATTCTCACGCTGTGAGCACGTGATCCTGAGAGAAGAGAGGGGTATTTCCGAGGGGGCTTCCTCTCACACTAATATAATATATAACCTTTTTGTTTCTTCTCAGGAATTGTTCTAAGCTTTCTTCTTTCACTTTTTAATCTTTCTTTTCCAAAGATATTTTCATCATGCATTTTTTCTATGCTATTACTTCTTGAACAAACATAACTGCTCTATTGCGCTTCTTCACCTTCTGCACTTGATTTTTTAATTCCAACCATCACTACTGTACGGGGCAAGTTTGAGATAATTTTAATTATATAACGTTCTATTTAACGTTAGTTTTTCAGCAAAAGTGTTTGTTTAGATTAATCCTTTAGTCTGCATCCCTTTGAAAGTTAGATACCTTCTAGTATAGGTCATCTGCTAGTTTTCCTGTCTAACATCATCGATGACCTAAGAGGGAGGGAGATAAATTTAATAGAAAAAAGTAGAAAAGAAAACATAGAGGTAGAGAAACAAAAAACACAAATAAAAATGTGTAGGAGAATAAATATGGAAAAAATAATGAAAAGAGAATAGAAAATGAGTGAGAAGATATAAGTAACAAGAAAACAAGATAAAGTGAAAGAATAAATGTATAAATATGTTCAGAAGAGTGTATAGAGAAGAGAAGGAAACGATGAGACAAGAAACTAAGATCTCCAGTCCCCTGGACCACTTTAAAATATAGAGTCCTAAATACCCTATGATTTTTCATTTCACTTTACCCTCTATCCTCTCCTTTCAATACTTCTTTGCATTGAAGCGCCAGAGAATGTGAACCAATGTTTTGTATCTACGCCTGCTTATGTTTTCAACCTCTGAGTAAACCTACATTTCCGGCCCAATATTCATCTATTCACTATATATTTATGAACATTGTGAAAGAGTACCGTGTGTCCATGTGTAGTACCACAACTTTCGCCACTACGTAGTTAGAAAGAACAAAGAATGAAACCAGATATTACATCAGGTATAAATTGCGCCCCCAGGCACACATGTACTGTGCGTGGGTAGAAAGAGTTGCCTAACTCTTATATTCCCAGAAGGTGTGTAGAGCCACTCCCCCTCTCTCTCCCAATATTATTTTTGAAGGCAAATAACTAAAGTGAAAGTGAGAAAGCAAGCCACCGCCTCTCCCCAACATTAGTTAGCCCAAAGATCTGGTGAAGCACGCGGGTCCACTCTTTCTATTGCCTCGAAACGCCCGATTGACGAGGCACTCTTGTGGCTTGCCCGAAATCGTCATCTGCAAGAGGGCGTCTGTTTTATACCCCCAACCATCTTTAGGCAGAAGTGATGGACCTGGGGTTCTCTTACTGGTGCTCTCCTTTTGACGTGGACTTGTATTTAACCGGAGTTCACCTCTACCTCCCTGTACTTTTGCTTCCTTCGACTCTAAGGACTCTTGGAAGGAGTGTGGCCGATTTGTGTTCTTCAAAGTGCTCATGCGATGAAAAGATGGACCTGTGGTATAGTCACGAGCAGTAATTGTGCCCTTTAATCAGAAAGCCAGAACAGGATGAGGCTCGGTGTAGTTAGAACCCACAGAATTGTTCAGACTGAAATGAAGGAGCCAGAAGAGGGTGTGTTTTTTAAGTTTGGGGTCATATTTCCCTGGCTACCCGAGAAGAGACTATTTCTGAAGCCTAAATGTCCAGGACATCCTTTTCAAACAAATATGTATTCCAATACTTTGAAGAAACAAGGTAATTCACTTAAATTTATCTCTTGACACCCAGTACACTACCCAATGATCGAGTTTTCACCCCTACCAATATTTATGGGCCTCACGTTATATCAATTTAGTGGGTTGAATTTAAATATGGGAGAGGAGCAGGAATGCAAATAACGGACGACTAAGTTTTCCTCCATTTCAATCCAAAAAAACAAAAACTAATGTGGACTCTCTTCCACAATTTAACATAACCTTTTACGCATTCTATGCTTTCAAGCATCTTCTATACAAATAAATTTACAGCGGTCATCTCACTTCTAAATGCATTTCTTTTCATTATTTCCGAAACTTCGCCATGAAATGATATTCATATTTGTTCCTCGAAGGTTCTAAAACCATTTGACTTTCAAAATCTCTGCAGTATCGATAATCGAACCACTGAAGGGGCAACGCCCAGGATGAAAGTAGTTAATTCGACCACCACCGATCATCTTATCTGAAATGAGCCATCACTTGAGAGGCTCTCCCCTTGTACAGTCTAGGGTGGTGCCCCCCATTTTTTTTTTAGTTTTATCTCCACATGCCTGATTGTATTACCACATTGAACAGTAGGTCACATACTCAATTTCATGAAAATCGAACAATATTTACTGGACGCTATATGGATCTTAACTTATTAGTCTGCTGGTGAATTAATTTTGGGGATAGAAATGAACAGTCTTTGCAAATACTAGTTTATTTGAAACAGATCTTGGTTTTGAAAGACAATTTTTTAAAAAAAATATTTATATTAAAGTGAAAAGAAAATAATTAAATGGCAAATGATTTCTTTGTGACACAAATTATAACAAAAATTGCTGATTAAACATTGATCCTTTTGAGCATGAGGAAAGGTTTTGTGATGTTTTGCCACAAGTCTGAGAAGCAACTGTTTCTGTTCTTCATCTTTTGTTAGAGATGCATTATACGATTTGATAAGTGCAATACCTCTTTCTGCTGGATCGTTACCAGCTTAGGGAGATACTGGGTTTGATTGTGTTACGCTTTGGGCGAAATATAGTTACTGTGCCTGGTAGCTTAGCGGTAAAGCATCTGACCGACAATCAGCAGACCCGGGTTCGAGTCCCGGCCAGGAATTCAAAACTTTTTTACCCTGGCGTTATTTCTGTCTTCTTGGTAAAGGATCGCCTTCACTGTGCCGCCCTCTGCTCCCTTTGATTCTGGATTCTTCTAATGTCCCTCTCTCTTGCCTTTAAAAAAACAAAACAAAACAAAAACAACTAGGATTCTTGTCTCATTTGCTCATTCGCGTCTAATTCTTATTTTCTCTTGTACTATATATATATATATATATATATATATATTACTATATATATATATATATATATATATATTACTATATATATATATATATATATATATTACTATATATATATATATATATATATATATATATATATATATATATATATATATATATATATATATATATATATTGTGAATTAAAATATGAACATAAAGTGTGTTAACATGTAATTCTAATATTCTTTAAGTAAGTCTTATATTGATAAAAAACTGCAAATTATCTATGCACTGAATAAACAAAGTATATTACTTACCTAAATAATTATATATATACTTGCATAAACCAGCACTTGTATTCACTTGTATTGCGTCAACTGTTAAACTTCAAACTACAATTGAACAATTAATCAATCCTCGCTGACTTATATAGGAAATGGTGCGAATGCATCACCATTTGAAACGAGGGGCGTTATTGCGTCATCACTTTACAAATGGGCTCAGAAATCAACAAGCAATTATTATTGCACCATACGTCGAGTATGTGAATGTCATTCCACTTTTCAGATAATGCAATATCTTGATTTTAAGGGAATTATTGTAATTCATAAGGAATGAGTTATCAATGACAAATATATGATAGTATATAAGTAACAACCAATAAATGTCTACTATTAAAAAGTTCCAATATTTTGACTGAAATTTAAAAATATGGAGACACATAACGACCTCTAAATATTCACCAATTTAGTCAATATTTTGCATCAGCTCTTTTAACATCTTATAGCATAATTATAGCCATATGGAGAACATTTCCAACTAATTTCAAATTTTTGCATATATTTTTGGACCACCTTATCTTGTACACCCATCCATTATTCATTTTGATATTGCCAGCAACTCAACTAACAGCTTTATTGTCTTTGTGTGGGGGGCGAGGGTCATATTATATTTTCAATAAATGACATTGATTTCGTTCTAGACAAACAATCGGTTTTATAAGAATTTCCACGGGAAAAAAATAGGCGACATTAAACGAAGAATGGTATGCCTCTTCGTGTATCTTAAGGAAGAGAAAAAATGTTGCAAATAATCTACTCTGAATTCGATGTCGTATTGCTCCGTCTGATGGAGTAATACGATAGATATACCTCTGCCATACAGACAAAGATCTCGACCAAATACTCAGAGAAGAGTCCTGCATGAAGCACGCCTAAATGGGACTGGTAGCAAGAACTCCTAATGTAACCTCGAAGATGACAGAAAACGGCCACGTCAATACGAAAAGAGCAAGCAGGCACCTACAGACGATGCTAAATCAGTCAATGATTCAAAGACTGGGGCCAGAGTTCCCAACTTTCATCAGAGACAATTCGGTATCAATACCGCATGTCTATCGAATTTAACCCTCAATTCAATTAGCACGTGAATTCCATGAGCGTCTCAGTTAGTGACCACATAGCCTCCTTGCTAGTGATTAACAGGCTACCTATAAAAATGCCATCTAAAAATCGAAAGCCAACTACTTGGCTGATTTGGGGAGATATGAGGAGATCGTAAGGAAATATGTACCAAACTCATTCAATGAAGCGCGCTAGAAGAATGAGTCGAAACGTTGCTAAGCTCAGATAAAGAAACAATCCCTTGAAGAACTTATCGAACTATCCAGAAAATCCGATTGTCTCTTAAAATATGATTTTAGAACGGATACATAGAAATGGATCATCCAGAAAATTGTACACCGAAATAAGAAGGAAAAAGAGAAATTACGGCAATGACATCAAATCAACAAAGGGAAACATGAAACGACGAAATGGACAAAAGACGAAAGATTACCCCCCCCCCCCCAAAAAAAAACATTATGAAATGAATTCAAAGAATGAATGATATGCCAGCGAAAGAAAAGATAAACATCTTAAATGAAAGAGAAAATATATTAGAAGTTGAAGCCAAGGTTAAAAAATATTCAGAGAACAGTGGTTGAATGTCGTTTTTTAATTAGCAAAGAAGAAAATAAAAAGTCAACCTATGTTTTGAAAAGAGAATTATAGAAAAAAATCGGAAAAATAATCGAACGAACACATTCACACCTCTTTGTCCAAATAACCAGAAATGCTAACGAAGTGACCGACGCTATCTTCACGACAGAAGAGCTTATGAGAGTGATAAGCAGATTTAAACAATAAGCGCTAGAAAGATGAGAATCTATGATAAAATATTAGGTAGAAGTGCTAAATAACATCTTGGAATGGCCAACAAATGCTTCCAATTCATGCCTGAAAACGGGCTAAATCCCCGATGAAAATTGTCTATATTCCTAAACCAGAAAAATCAGCAAGTCAGAGAGCATATTACTGGCCCCTTTCTTCATAAGGTATATGGAAATCCCTTGAAACGTTGACTCGCGTGACACTTCGAGGAAAATAATCTTTACAATGAGTGCCAATTTGGTTTTCGTAAAGACAAACACGAAAAGGACATTGTTCCTGATATTGGACAAATTAGCGAGTGCAAAAGAGATAAGGCGAGAGTCGACATCTCCTGTCGGGACCTGTCTAAAGTTTTGGACAATGTCTGGCAGATGGCTATTTATTATAAGATACTTCAATCAACTCGGCCTAAACAATGACTTAGAAATTATTCTGCAAATAAGAGATAGATATATGTGAGTTTATAGACATACCACACCATCAAGGAGAACGATTTAACCTTGAAGCAGGTCTTACCCAAGGTGGCTCCTCTCGCCCAAATCCAAGATCTGCCTACACCGCGATTTTCCACCTGGAAGAATGAGCGCGCCGATGAGGGCATCATACAGTCCGCAGGGGTTGGGTGACCGGACCAGCGTTTCACTCTTCCTCACACTGACTACATGGCAGGAATACAGGCAGCTCTCAGGGCTCCTTGGCAAAAAAGATGGGAGACGGTCGAGGGGAACCTAAAGTTGCGTCCCATTGCGCCGCGGCTGTTCCTATGAGCTTAACCTCCAATTCCGAGGCAGCTTCAGGTAGCTTTCTGTCGTCTCTGAATTGGACACACTCGTGGGATGCACTGCTATTCGATGGATCGCTCGCTTTCGCCTTACTCTGTCGAATGCGTTGTCCCCCAGACGAGCAACTCTCGTTTAAGCCGCACATCCACCGTATCTGTAAGTCTTTCCTCAGTTTCCTCTGCAACTTTTCACGTGTTCGATCCCATTTTGATCGATGAATCCTTGAGACTGCTATTCATGCCTTCGTCACCTCACGCTTAGACTACTGCAATTCTCTCCTAGTGAATCTCCTTTCTTCGTCAATTCGCCCCCTACAACTAGTTCAAAACTATGCTGCCCGGCTCCTCCTTCGCCGCTCCCGGTTCTCTCCTTCGATGCTTCTGTTACAGGAGCTACACTGGTTACCTATTCGCTTCCGTACCCGCTATAAAATTCTTCTCATCACCTATAAGGCCATAAACCTCGAGGCTCCACCTTATCTCTCGTCTGCCCTCTCCCGTCGTCAAACTCAACGGGCATTTCGGTCTCATCTCGCTCCCATCCTGAACACTCCTCGTTCTGTCCTTTGCTCGATGGGTGATTGTTCCTTCTCAGTTTGTGCTCTTAGACTCTGGAATGCTCTTCCTGCCGAAGTCCGATCCTCTCCCTCCCTTACTACTTTTAAACGTCTCCTGAAGACTCATCTCTTCAGAATTGCCTTCTCTTCCCTCTAAACTTTCTCTACACTCGCTACACAACCTGCGCTTTGTGAGGGCTAACAGCCCTGAAGAGCGCATTATAAATACTTATATTATTATTCTCATTTACAAATCACATACATACAAAAAAATCATCACAATGGTAAACCAGTCATAGGGAATGACCAAACGTCTTCAACTTTGCAATCCTCGCAAGCTTCAACCGAAACACAGCTCACACTTCCGGTTTATGATGCAATAAAGCCAATCGCTTGGATTGACCTTTGTGGTTTAATTTTCCGCCCTCAAGCCATAAGATCGGGACGAAGACGACGGAGAAAGTCATAGTGGATGCAATCGTCACCGGAAGAGGTGGAGCCACAGTGAGACAAAGCATCCCGTAGCTCATAGAAGGAAAAGAAAGCATTATAAGAGTAGGTGGCGCACGTGATAAAATCTAAAAGGCGGCGACTTTATAGTGACTTTATAGCTATCAGCAGTACTCACCGAAGCAAAATGGTCAGCCAGAGCATCGCTGACCAACTGGCCATCCGACACAAACGAGCCTCCGATATCGAGAGTGGGCATGGCATGACCAGCGTAGTGACCACGGATCTTATTGACCCGCTTCCAAACCCAAGTCAACGACGGTGACGAAGAAAGGGAGGATACGTGCCGGCGCCAAGACTCACGACGGGCACGACGGAGTATCCTCTGGAGGATGGCACGAGCCCGGTTCCGATCAACCCTATTCGAGACTGTCGGGTTCCGCCTATAACGAAAATGAGCCAGCTGATAGGCAGAAATAGCCGACGCGCAACCCATCGACCACCAAGGGGCGGTAGAGCACCCCGTGGAACAAAGCGCTCAGCAGCCTCGAAAATATGGGTCGTAAAATATGAGACGGCTGAATCAACGGTATGGAAGTAACCCAGGGCTGCATCGGTAAAGGAAGTCTCCGGAACCGAACCCAATTTGCTCGCTGCAGATCCCAACGAAGAGGGAGGGAAAGGCATGGGCCAGGTAGGGTGGCCGACATGGCGATCGGGAAGTGATCACTCCCGAAAAGGTCGTACCGAATTGACCACTGGAAATCGAGGAAACAGTCGGGCGAACATAAGGACAAGTTTACAGCACTAAAACAATCCGTTTGAACAAGATAGGCAGTAAGATCGCCGGAATTTGAAAGACAATGAGAATCGGATAATAAAAAGGACTCAACCACGCCGCCCCGTGGATTACGAGCAGTATCACTCCAAGACGGGAGGCGAGCATTAAAATCACCAGGTAATAAAAATGAGCTCAAAAAGGTCAGACTGACTCAAATTAAAATCCGGGGAGATGTCCACAGAACAGAGTTAAAAGCTAGGAAATAAAACCCTCGCAGCAACAACCTGTAAGGTAGTACGGAGGTGACGTGGCGCAGAAAATAGCGAAGAGGAAATTAAAAGAGAAGCATCACCATGGGACACGCATAAGCAGGGGAGATGGAATTAAACACTCGAAAGTGCGAAAGCACCGGGAAGGGACGAGTCCCAAGCTTATTTTCTTGCAAACAGACCACCAAAGGACGAACGCTACAAAGCAAGAATTGGATTTCCTCCCACTTGGGGACAACTCCTTGACAATTCCACTGTAGGATGACAGACATTACTCTCGTCTCGACACCAACGTCGGGATTCGAGTGATGGAAAGCAACGAAGGTCCCTGACGACTAGAAGACCCAGAGAGAACAAAAGGCAGATCGCGGTGAGCCGGGGACGCACCCGTCACGAACTTGGCTGCGTGAACGGGGGAGGCGACAGCTGAGAGCCAGACCGAACCCCCCAACGAGGGAAAGAAAGATCTAGCAGAGACGGACGAGAACTAAGATGCGAACAAGATGGACCAGAAGACAGAACATGGACAGAGGGTGTGGAGGGAACAGGGTCACAGGGTAAGGAGGTGATTGGGTGAGATGGAAATAAAGGAACAGGGTCAGAGGGTGAGGAGGGAACATGGTCAGGAGATGAAGAAACAGGGGCAGAGGGCAAGTAAGTTGCTGGTGTAGGAGGCAGGGAAGACGAAACGGGTAAGAGGCAAGGATGGCGGAACTGGGTTAGGAGGCAAGGAAGGCGGAATTAGGGTAAGAGGCAAGGAAGGCGGAACAGGGCTAGGAAGCAAGGGAGACGTAACTGGAGTAGGAGGCATCAAAGAGTGAACAGAAGTGTCAAGGAAGAAGGAACCGGGGTAGGAGGCAAGGAAGACGGAACCGGGTGAACTTCCACACTCACAAGGACATCAGTGATGCCAGCGAAGACCAGGGAGGAGAAGACATCAAAACGGGGTGAGGAGGAACCCTTCCTTTTGCACCGAGGCAAAGGAAGGGAAGGAACAGCGGGGGCAGACGCCTGGAAGAATTGCCGGATATCCTCCAGCGTCTCACCACGGTCGGTCTCACGGTCTACATCAGAGGGAAGAACATGAGAAGAGACCAAAGGCAAAAGAAACGGCGCAACGGAAGAACAGCGGGAAGAGGCCGAAGGAAAAGGAGGGAGCAACAGAGGAACCGCAAGTATAGGACAGAGGAGTGGGACAACCAGGAAAAGGGCAGTGAGAATTCGCCTCACATTATTATTGAATGTCCCAGTCTGTGCGATTGTCGGGCACGTTATCTGTCCCTTGTAATCGGGACTTGTTCGTATACACGCTTTTTTTTTAATTTTAGGAGCCCATCTGGCGACTGCCTGCTTGGGCATAAGTCGCAGTACACTACACAGCCGACTACTAGGCTATATTAAGGAACGAGGAACAAAAAAACAAATAACAAAGCTAAAAATGACGGGCTAAAAAAAAGAAAGAAAACAGAGCAAAGAGGAGGCGCGCTCGGCGTCGGGGGTAGGCTCGCCTCCCCCACGGCGTCGGAACATGTAACCTACAAAAAAAAAAGTCAAATAAAGGCGAGGAGACTGCACATCCCCCCCCCCCCCAAAAGTACACAAGTCAGTGAGCACAAAACCGTCCGAGTAGAAGAAACTAGCGCCGGGTGGAGGTTGGTATATCCCCGACGTCGGGGCCTCTTCCTTCCTTTGCCTTTTTTCTATGTGGTTCTTGTTTGCTTTCTTTTAGCTTCTGCTCAGTCTTTCTCTTTGTTGTTTTTAAATCTAACCTACTAGTAGGCTTTGGCACGAGTACGGCGACTTTTGCCCTAGTTGACAGTGGGCAGATGGGCTCTCAAAATTACTCCCCTCCCCCTGGATCCACGCTTGCTGCTGACTAGGGAAGAAAGAGACGCCCTCCACCCCATAAGTTTACCACAAAAGGGAGGACTTCGGAGGTTCCCTACTTCGGTCTCAGCCTCTCAAGCATCCACGCTGTCATATTTAGTCACCCACGTCGCGCAACTCGCATCACGACGGTGCCATTCCTGATCCCTTATCAGAGAAGTGGTGGTGTGAAAGAGAGAGAAGATTCAATTGTGAAAATGCGTAGAATCCTCACCCACTCTAAATTGAAGCCTTTTGTTTTGTTTTAGGTGTTTGGGAGCGGCCGTTTCCTGAGTGGTCCAATTCTGCCTGAGAACCACTTTCGGCCCCAATTGGTCACCACCCCATTGGCTCCTTCTCACCCTTGGCCCTTCCACCTCGCCCTTAGAGATAAAATGACAAAGAACATTGATGACCTCCCTGCTTTTATTTTGTCATGGAAGGAATCTTCTCGTTGTTAAACCTTCCTTCTTAGTTAATGATGGACAGTTTGTTAACAAACCCGGAATGACCTGATTCGAGGCTCTTCTCTCTCGAACTCGATCAGGTACGTCCGTCTGGACAATGGGTACCCACTTCATCCAAAAGGTCCTTGAGAAGTGTCGCAATTTGGAACATCTGGTGATCATTAAATTACATGGGATTTGTCGCGTTGTTTGACTTTCACAAAGCTGTGCCTACCTCAATTCAAGTCTTTATCTTTATTATTCTACCTTAAAAGCGCCCTGCTGCTTCCACGTGTTAAGGTTAAAGGGTCATTGACACAAGCATTGGTCGATGGTATCTCCGAACTGAGGGAATTATCCTCCTTCGACCTGAATTTATGCTTCCAGAAGTATCTTCAACTCGACTGTTCGGTGTTTGAACTCATTAAGTTTTGGGGTAGGTCAACTCCCGTTAAGACCTTAAAACCGTCAGGAGTCACTACTCCATTACCCTAAAAAATCTCAGTTTGATCAATCCGATCGAGGACGACGACGTCATGTTTATATCAGGATGCACAGCGTCGACCGAGCTGAGTCTCAACTGTTACCACCTTTCTGATGACTCCTTGTAATTGATCCAGAAGATGTCATCCTTGACATGTCTCATCTTAGAACGTAACTGCGGTATTTCATCAGATGCTCTCATGTGATTCTTCGAAGACGGTTCCTTCCTTAAATTGAAGAGACTCGGTCTCCTGGACTTCGCCTAAGGGATTTGGTCGCTTCCTGCGACGTTGTGGTCGTATACGAGTACTTACGTGTATTTTGGATGCTGGGGCTGCAGTCCGACAAGAGTCTGGCGTTACGGAATATTAGCAGAGTTGCCAAAAAAGGGACTTGGAGTGGGAGTATTGTGGTAACTTCAGACAGATGGTGGCAATAGCTAGGGAGACGAAACTACTGGTAATGGCCATGGCCGTGTTGAAGGCCTTGTATCTCCACCAGCACCTCCAGACCGTGTCGATGAGAGGAAGGAGTAGAAGCGCTCCTACTGGAGGCGATGGCGATGATTACAAACCTGGGTCCAGAAAAAGGAAGTTGGAGGATAGTGAATTAGGTCGTTCAATCGTTGCCAGAATTTTCGGTGGAGCGTTGCAAGAGGAGATTGTTTTGCGTACCTTATCGTGTAAAGGTGGAGTTAAGGCGGTTAAGATTTAGGCGGACCCGGAGGTAGTCGATACTGGAGGTTGGTGAAAAGATGGATTTTAGCGCTGTTAAGTTATATGGAAATGCAGAAGAAACATTTTAATGTGTCAAGCAGGCCAATCAAATGGCCCAGTGGTTAGCAATGCTTTCGAGGCAGATCTGCATTAAGAGCCGCCCAAAAGACCATGGACAATCTTTTGAATTGCAAGCACTTGTCCCCGATCTTCACCTTAAACTGATGCCTTGCCTTGGGATGCAAGGGCAAATGGTAGAAACCATGCTTCAAGTTTATCTTTATTGCCATGTCCTTCGGACTCTTAGTCTGGAAGTCCTTGGCAATGTTCAGTAGCTTAAAGCAAGACGGGATGAAGTGGGGAGTAAGAGGGACATATGATAGACTACACGCATAGACTAATCTGGCTTGTGGAACCCAACAGGTGTGTGTGTACGGGTGACTCCACTCTTTTGCTCACTTTCCGAAAACTAAATCTTGGAGGTGGCCACGTTGCTCTATTCCATTCTGTACCGAAATAAACACTGTCAGCATGAGGAATTTAATTGTCGGGGTGGTCTCAAACACAGGATATATGGACTCGTAATTAAAATAAGGATGACATCTTTTGATAGCAGTTAGATCGAGTGCAAGATATGATAAATAAAAAATAACACTAATAACAATCGGGAAACTAATTTTGAAAGAATTATGGAAAAGTTTTCATCATATGCATTTTATTTTCTGCAATTTACTCATTATATTATGGCAAGTCACTTTAGTTTTAAAGTGACTTTCTGCAAAATATGCATGAATGAAATAATATAAGCTTTGACATATTTAATGAACAGTCGTTTATAACAAAATCTACAATGAACACAACGCAAAACAAAAGGAAAGTTAATTAAGTAGGTCTTGGACAATCTGGGCCACAGCTGAGACCGAGTTCGCGTTGCGTGCGTAACTTCACCTAAGTTGTATGTGTCCTGTATAGGTGTTTAACTACCCCTCCAATTTAGGTGTCCCATATTTCAGTATTCAAAATCTGGTGACGATGCCTGTGAGTGCACTACCGGCACCTTCCGACGATGCGTACGGAGTATCAGGGAACCTTCACGAGTACCAAAGTGGTAAGAAAGGTATATAAAATTTAATGTCTTCCGAATAGAATAAGTTCGCTATAGGTGGTATCTACCGTTCATATGGCATATACCGTTATATCGGCAACCATGCCACGAGGTGACAGAGGTCTCCCGCGTCGAACTCAACTGACAGGATAAATGCACCCAGAAATTACAGAAGGCCTCTGTAGTACCATCCAGGGTGGCGTCCTGGCCAGAACCAGGGACGAACACCGACCCAAAAGCTATAGCGAGCTCTCGAAAGAGTTTCTTAGCTGTAAACTCAAAGACTTTAGGGGAAGATTGACGTCTTTCAGCAGCATAGATAGCGTCGAGATCGGCTGTCAATGCCGTGAGAGCGTTGGCGACTGAGGGAGATGCCGGGTAATAAACGCTGAGCTGCGGATGTATAAAACTTGCATCCACAGTCAAGTAAGGCAGTAGCCCTATCAGCACTCCAGGTGATGAACATCACCAGAACACAGAAGGTCTATATCGCGGGTACAAGAAACCCTGAGGCTGAGAATGAGCCTGCCATTTCAGGCGTCGGGCATAAAAGACAACAAGGAAACGGTGAAGAAGACAGCATAGATATTTTTCTCGACAGCAGAGGCCCCTTAACATTTACTAATTTCTACACGAATTTTCACACGCAGGAGCTAAGAGAGATTGGGCGGAAACCGGCCGGGGTAGAGTGATATTTCTACGGTTTGCGAAAAGTGAGAAAGAAAAGGGGCAGCCGCCGAAAGATAAAACAAGGAACAAGATAAAAAATAACAAATAAAAACAAGAGTAAAAAAGAAACGAGGAAGCGCGCTCTGGCGCCTGGGGAAGGCCCGCCTCCCCCGGCAGAGTAACATGGGATTTACAACGATGAGTCTCAACTAAAGGGGAGGAGGCCACCCTCTTCCAAAAAGTAAAATAGTTGCCAGGTCTGTGTACACAAACCCATCACAAGTACAAGGAACAAGTGGTAACGACACGGTCGTCCTTCTCGTTAATGAGACATGTAGCGTGCGCGAAGATAAGCCAGTCTGGGATATCCAACAGGAATAGTTAAACAGTCTGAGGGACAACGCAGTCATCGCAATAAGGTACAGGCGAGCGCGCCACCAAATGGCGATGCGTCCAATTCGGAGACGACAGAAAGCAACCTGAAGCCGTCCCAAAATAGGGGCTCAAAGTCCATGGGAAGTTGCGCGCAATGGCACGCAACTCTAAGTTCCCCTCAGTCTTCTCCCCTCTTATTTGCCTAGGAAGCCGGAAGGCTGCCCTGATTCTTGCTCTGTAATCCGTGTAGGAGCGAAACGCTGGTCCGGTTGCTCAGTTCTCGCGTACTCTTTGGCATCATCATTCCTACATTTTAAGGAACTTCGCAGCAGATAATCTCGAAATCGGCATGGTTCGCTAAAACGGTGGCATCACGGATATCGCGAACCATAGGATGCGGAGATTTCAAGGCCACGAAATCACTTAAGACGAGTTTGAGTCACTATAGATCATAATACTGTTTCTGAACCAGACACGATGCATTATCCCCCGTAGCGAACGGTGCATTACAACCAGCTCGCCATGTAAAAAGACGGAGTGCCTGGCAGAGCCTTGGTGACTTCAAACACAGTGGATACGGCGTATAGACCGACCTTCTCCTGGGACTTGGATCCATCCATACACAACGGCACGGTTACAATGTGAGACGGAGTGTGATCAAAGAAAGGCCGAACGTAATACTCCCAGGGTTGTAGAAGCTTTGAGAGAGGAGACGTGGCGACAAAGAGTCAAAGGTGGTACCCTCCAGGGGGGTGTCCTAGGCAGACCCAGGGGGAGCTACCGCCCCGAAAGCTACATAGAACTCTTGAAGGAGTTTCCTAGGCTAAAACCAAAATGGCTTAGTGTGTTGAGGTTTGAGTGAGTGGGTAATCCCAGTCCCACTTCCTAGACATATATTTTATTACCGCACTGAGGTGAAGCGGAGGTGAAGCGTATCCAATACATCTACCTCAGCCACTTCTGGTGAATAAGAATAACCCCAGTGCGTACCCTCTTGATCAAAACTAAGATGATGATCTTCTGAGTGTGTTCTCCACTCAGTAAAAGCCAACCATTGGTGGGTCGGTAGAATATTGAGATTTAAGCCGAGTGGATTGCTTAATAATTGCCAAAGGATCGTCCAAATTAGTTAGACACACATATAAAAAAATAATCTTTAATGTACATGAATTTGAAATTAGCAACAGCGTATATATATATATATATATATATATATATATATATATATATATATATATATATATATATATATATATATATATGATTAATCTTGCACTGAATAATTAAGTCTAAAAAATGTCGTGGGGATTACTTGCAGATTACTCACCGGCATTTTGCGTCTTAATGACACCAGACAGAACGAAGGGAATATTATTATTGAGTTGAACACTGAATTAAGTAAGCACTTCTAATAAGCGATGGTATGGGCTCAGGATGAGAATTCTAGTTCACAAATAAACTGGTGAAGTTAGGGGAGAGGATAATTCAACTAACGATACCTTTAAGTTCGTAAGTATTTTTGAAGGGGGGCGGTGAAGATCTTCTTCCGGTGACGATGATCGCACCTAGTCCGGCCGTCCGAGGTTACCGAATGAGAGGGTAATCCTAGACCGGTGATATGCTGATCCTTTGCCGGGTCACGAAGGTGAGAAAAACACGGGACTCAAATCGGACTTCTTCCATGAAGTACCTGTCCGATTATTCGGCTCCTGGAGTGGGTGGCTAAAACCGATTACCTAGCTACGTCTAGGGTAATCCGCAGATGGAGGTCCTGTGTAACCTCGGACCCTGAAAGGGGGGAGCTGCG
This sequence comes from Ceratothoa steindachneri, assembly GCA_963969495.1. Taxonomy (NCBI): domain Eukaryota; kingdom Metazoa; phylum Arthropoda; class Malacostraca; order Isopoda; family Cymothoidae; genus Ceratothoa; species Ceratothoa steindachneri. The sequence continues at coordinate 101,147,729 of OZ018334.1, read as the reverse complement.
AGAAGTTGGGCACCTACAAGTACCGTGACGGCAACAACCAATTCCCCGAGAAGTTCCTTCCTTGCAGCGGGTGAACGGATTCTTATGTGGATCGAGTTTCACGCAAACTCGACGTAGGTACAAGGGCTTCTGCCTGATCCCACGGAGAAGTCTTCCTTTTATTTCTCTCACGAGCAGACACGAGAGAGAGAATCGAATTCTCGTAAAATCCGTATCGTCGCGCGAAAGCCCCTTTTTTTGCATCTTTCGGCTGACGATATGTCATTCACGGCTTCGAGCCATCTCGGATTTTACGGCGGTGCGAAAAAGGGGCGACAGATAATTCGATGCGAGAGGTGCGTTTTGCGATACGAGAAGGCGCACAGCTTTGTGGCGGAGTGTTTCTGCGTACACCTATGTACGCGGTATTTACACTTCTACATAGAGTATGGCAGGCGTTTCTCATCGGTATATGCAGCGTCGGGATCTACTGATGGTGAGAGCCGTTGGCGCCTGCGGGAGTTGCAAGTTTGCACGTACAGGCCCCTAATGCACTGAAGACGCAGCATCGATAAGTAGACTCTCAATGAAGGATGTGCAAAGGTAACGGTTGCCAGGTGGGGAGCGGTGTGGTGTATTAAGCCCACCTTCCGCAATATACACTCAGCTGCGGATATATAAACTCGAATTCCTAGTCAAGCTTTGAAAGAACAAATGTTCGATAGAAAAGTAAGGCGGGAGTCTTATCCGAACTACAGGTGCTGAACGTCAGAGTGCGAAGAATATCCATTGCGTGGGTACAAGAGAACCTATGCTGCGAATATGAGCCTGCCAAGAGGGCGTCAGTCAAATACAAGACCAAGGAAACGGTAAGAATCCACCACTTCCAGGCGAACATTATTTAGAAACAAGTCACGGTCAGAGTGGAGCCGTGGATGGCGGTAGAAGTGCACTACCTTAGTCTTGGCCAAGGAAAACCGAAACCTGCACCTTTCGGCTTAGCGAGAGACGCGGTTCAATGCCTGTTGGTGTCGACGCTCCAGAGTTGGCATCTGGGTCGCGCCAAAAAGAGATTGAAAGGTCGAGCACGTAGGTGATACTGTTGATACTCAGGGCAAAGAGTTTGACAAGAGTGATTAACATGGCCGAGGCGGGGAGGGTAGAGTCAATTTCGCGGCAGTGGCACGAATGCCATCACGCGGTAGCGATACCAACCAGCACGCACCAACTCAGGGAGCTTGTCATCGTTAAACGTGACGGAGTGTAGGGGTGGAGGTGGGTCTCGAGGCCCATCCGTTTTCTCATCATACGTTTCACCTTGACCGCCCCATGGTCGGCCAGCTCTAAGGTGAGGTCATATATGAAGTAGCCCGCGAGTTCCCTGGCGTAAACTACTCCTTTCACGAAGTTCATGGTAGAATGCGGCGTCACACTCACAGGCGTGCCATCAAGTGTCCGAAGTATACTAATCATGGCCGCCTCGAAAGGATTCGGCGCATTCGCCAAAAGGCTCCCGTGCGAGAAGCGGGTCGCCTTCGGCTCTCTACCAATCACACCAGCTAGAACTCTGCTCTGATAGATCATGTTGCCCTTAACCAACATGCTGCCATCACTGGAGCGAATAACGAGAAAGCATTTGAATTAAGCCGGCTCGAAAACGCCAGGTAGCCTCTAAATGATAGGCCTGGCGTAATCGAGGCTCCGCTCTGCACAGTTCTGGTCTTCGTTTGCAACTCAACATACAGGAGAGCAACGGGGCCGGACGTGCCGACCTTGGCTGGGTCGCTTGCCAAAATGGAAGCAAACTTTCTTTTAGGAGGAGGGCAGGGAAGAAACCAGCTTCTCTACTCTCCTCTAAGTGAGATTGGCCGGCCTCGGGAACATCCTTCTCTGAAATATAGGTCATGTCCATCACAGGAGCAACAGCCAGGAGAGAAGATCCCTCCGCTCCTTGTGAGGCCCTAATAACCCAACCGTCTTAGGAGCAGCATGCATAGGGGTGGACTCGGGTTCTGTGTTTGCTACCGAGCCCAGGTTCGGCCCCATGAAAGATCCTATCATCTGGGGCTGGGTCATCTCAGGAACCATGCTTGCCCTCGCCTCCTTAAGGGCGTTGGGCCTATCGCGTCGCTTCCACCGGTAGCGGTCAATTATTAGCTGCCTGCCTGCCTTCTTAATTCGTTGTACTATGGAAGATAAATTTCGCACAAGATTGTGTTGAGAGGGAGATGAAGCCTCGACTATTATATTACCACTACCTCATGGCCACATCCGGCGGGGTTCACCACAGCTGGACTCGAATGATTGGTTAAGGTCGAAAACATGCACTTTTGCAAGTGGCGTGTCAGATGGCGAAGTCAAGACCATTGGGATCCAACGAGCGAGGAAAGGCTGAAGAACGTTTGAGATTAAGAGAAATAGAGGGGTGCATTAAAAGTCTAGTTTGCAGCACCAGGGTTCCCCAAGGGCCCTGGGGAGGACACCGTCACCATGATAAAGCCAGAGCCTCTCTGGAACCAACTCCTGAAAAAGAAAAGGTCCCAGAGAGGGAAAGAAAGAGAACGAGAGGAAAGGTGGGAAGTAGAAGGGTCAAGAAGAGACCATGAATGCCATAACAATGAGACCATGAATAAAGGTAGAGGAGTGGGCGGAGCCCCCTCTCCACCCACAAGGTAAGAGCAGTTGCAGTGAGCCTCTGGAAACACCGTGACCGAGGAGGGGTGGGTGCTCTTAGCATTAAATATACTACCCCTAACGGCTAACCTACCACCCTATATATGCACTATTAAGCAAAAGGACACCGATAACTTTAATATAATACGGTTACCGAGTCATGAGAGATAATCTGAATTTGGTGAACTTTTTCTTCCTTAAAGCCCTAATCTGAATGGGTTTCTTAAAAGGAAATGGCGTGGGCTTGGATTGCCATTTTGAGATCGAGACGTTGACAGGAAAAGAAAATTATGCCATAATTTTTAATGTAGATGTCGTAGAGTTTATCTGTCATAAGGTTTGTTGTCTGAGGAGGGAATTTAATAAAGGAAATCTTTCTTCTCCTTGTATGTGGGGCACGAAGACTACCTATATCGGCTTCCAGGAGTGTCGTAAAGGGCGGGTAAACCCAAATAGGGGCCGTTTACTTAGGGGCTGAGCGGCAGAATTTTCGCTCCTGCCAGCGAAATGTAATGACGGTAATGGCCAGGGATGCCGCGGACATCAACATTCATATCGGTTGTGGCGATGATGCGCGCCATCACCATCTTATGGAAAAGTGGTTTTAATGACATGCTTGTTTAAGTCTTTTCATCCTTTGTGTTTTAGGGTTAATATTTTTATTACAAGTTCTTAGAGCTCTCATACTGTTCTCTTTGGTTAACTCTGCGGTTTTTAGCCAGCCTGCCCTCCGCCGGAGAATGCGACCACCACCAAAAAGTCGAATAAAATGGGAGTAGGGCAGCATCCTTCTGCTTGAGGGCGGCCTCACGCTAGGCTGACCAATACGGAGACCCTTGATGAATTCAACTACGGTGCAATAGTTGAGGGGACGCTTATAGCGAATTAACTTTTGCTTCTCTTAAAGGTTTATTTATCACCAATGTGAGTTCTTAAATGTGCAATAAGTTTGTCCTTTCTCTGCCCCTGATAAAAACAGACGTTGCATTTGAAAGGCTTCTCACCTGTGTGAGTATATGAATGGCTTTTAAGAAGAACTTTCGTTGCAGCCTGATAAGGGCAAAGACTGCATTTGAAAGGCTTGTCTCCAGTGTGATTATATGAATGGTTTTTAAGAAGAACTTTCGTTGCGGTTTGATAAGGGCAAAGGCTGCATTTGAAAGGCTTCTCACCTGTGTGAATATATGAATGGTTTTTAAGAGAACCTTTAGTTGCCGCCTGATAAGGGCAAAGACCGCATTTGAAAGGCTTCTCTCCCGTATGAGTTCTTGAATGTATTATAACATCTCCTTTATTTGCAGCCTGATAAGGGCAAAGGCTGCATTTAAAAGGCTTCTCACCTGTGTGAGTATATAAATGGCTTTTAAGAGAACCTTTAGTTGCCGCCTGATAAGGGCATTGGTTGCATTTGAAAGGCTTCTCTCCAGTATGAGTTCTTGAATGTATTCTAACATCTCCTTTATTTGCAGCCTGATAAGTGCAAAGGCTGCATTTAAAAGGCTTCTCACCTGTGTGAGTATATAAATGGTTTTTAAGATCTCCTTTATTTGCAGTCTGATACGGACAAACACTGCATTTGAATGGCTTGTCTCCAGTGTGATTATATGAATGGATTTTAAGAGAACCTTTCTCTGCAGCCTGATAAGGGCAAAGGCTGCATTTAAAAGACTTCTCACCTGTGTGAGTATATGAATGTCTATTAAGATTAACTTTCTTTGCAGCCCGATAAGGGCAAAGATTGCATTTGAAAGGCTTCTCTCCAGTGTGATTATATGAATGGCTTTTAAGAAGAACTTTTGTTGCAGCCTGATAAGGGCAAAAGCTGCAGTTGAAAGGCTTCTCACCTGTGTGAATATATGAATGGTTTTTAAGAGAACCTTTAGTTGCCGCCTGATAAGGGCAAAGCGTGCATTTGAAAGGCTTTTCTCCAGTGTGAGTCCTAGAATGTTTTTTAACATCTGCTTTCTTTGCAGACTGATAAGGGCAAAGGCTGCATTTGAAAGGCTTCTCACCTGTATGAGTAAATGAATGGATTTTAAGATGATCTTTCCTTGAGGCCTGATAAGGGCAAAGGCTGCATTTGAAAGTCTTATCTTCAGTGTGAGTCCTTGAATGGCTTCTAACATGTGTTTTTGTTACAGCTTGATAAGGGCAAAGGTTACATCTGAATGTCTTCTCACTAGTGTGATTATATGAATGTTTCTTAGTAACTTTTATGGCAGCATGATTAGGGCAAAGGGCTCGAGGTGATATCATACCATTAAATTGTGGAATAACCTTAAGGTTACTGGACGAACGCAATTTCACCTGAAAAAGAAACAAGGAGTTATTTTAAAATTTCTCATTAAAGATCTTTCTGGAGTACAAGAAAGCATTCTGCAATAGGAAGAAAGGGTATGGAACCCACCCATCCAAAATTTATTGTTTAGGAGTCCCACCTCATTATGACTTCAACATAAAGTGATATTATATCCTGAGGGATTCCGCATCAGTCACCGAAAGATTTCTTAGATAAAGGGATAAAAAGAGCCGAAAGAACGAAGGGATTCCAAAAGTTCTAGAATAAGTATGAATAATATAATTGTGAAAAGTAAAAATAAGGCGGAAATTTAAAATGTGATAATTCAACAGTTACATAGAGGACATCATAGGCAAAGTTAGATGCCGTGATGACTGATACACCGCTGATGCGCTCAAATTGCGACTAGACTTTGATCCTTCTGTATGGATTGAGCAAGAAATCAATTTTTTTTTAATTCAAGAGCGCTATCTCTGTTGGCGCTCACCGCCGAGGGCACGATCACTCAGACATGTTTCAGAAAGAAAGAGCAGAGTAGAACAGGGTCAACGGATCCTTTTTGAAAATGCCATATTCCTTATATATATATATATATATATATATATATATATATATATATATATATATATATATGTTGGAGGAGAGGCTCAATAGGGTAGATATATTGATGGAAGAGACGGCACGACAGGGACATCCTAACACGAGATATGGTCACCTATTCTGTGTCCAACAGGTTTGGCCAAGTGTAGCCTATCAGAAAGCGCTAGTGGGAGAAATGCAAAGGGGAGCCGTATGGAAAAATGGTGGAAGTAGAAGCATCTCTGTGGCAGTGGCACGAATGCCTTAATGCAGTAACGATACAAACTAGCACGGACCTACTCAAGAAGCCTGTCACGATGAAACGTGACGAAGAGTGTAGGGGGGGGTTCGAGACCACTCCCTGTTTTCTAATCAGACGCTTGACCTTGACCGCCCCATGGTCGGCCAGCTCTAAGGTGATGTCATCTATGAAGTAGCCCAGGAGTTACCTCGCATAAACTACTCATTTCACGAGGTTCATGGTAGAGTGTGGCGTCACACTCACAGGCGTGCCATCAAATGTCCGAAGGGCACTAATCATGGCTGCCTTGGAGGAATTCAACGTATTCGCCAAAAGGCTCCCGACCGAGAAACAGGTCACCTTCGGCTTTCTACCAATCACACTAGCTAGAGGTCTCTTTTGATTGATAATCATGCTCTTGGCTAACATACAGGTGCAAATAATGAGAAAATGCTTGAAGAGGCCAGCGTGCTCGAAAACGCCAGGTAGCATCTGAATGAGGGCCCCCGACGTAATCGAGGATCCACTCTCAGCAGTTCTAGTCTTCGTCTGGGACTCCCCACACGGGGGAGTAACGGGGCCGAACAACGATTTTGACTTGGTCGCTTAGCGAAACCGCAGCGGCCCCGTCCGTCCCCGCAGAAGGAGAGGAGTCCCGAGTCTTCTTTGTTTTTTTTCTTTTTAGGAGAGGCGGGCGGGGAATAAACCCGCTTCTCACCTCCGCCCAGATGGACCGGCATCAGCAAGATCCTTCTGCGAGATGGAGAAGGTCTTGTCTTTTACAGGATCACCAGCCCGAGGAGGAGATCCTTCCTCTCCCAATATAGCCGAGACCCGAGCCGTTTGAGGAGGACCTTGCACAGGGCGGATTGAGATTCGGTGCTTAGCACAGAGTCCAGGTTTGTCCCCATGGAACGTCCTACCGTCTGAGGCTGGGTTGCCTCGGGGACCATGTCCATCTTAGGAGGGGCCTTCATGTGCTGAGTACCGTCAGCATGGCAGCTAGGTAGTCAAATCACCGCACCCTTTACGGGGTGAGGCAGAGGCAGCCAGCCTCGACTCTCGGTCCTGGTGACTGGAGGGGTTGAAGTGCGGGCCTTGGAGAACACGTGCCGGTATCCAGCGCCTCTGTCTCCGACCAAGTGATCAAAATTCACACGTAGCAGTTCCCTGACTGCGGAACGCTTCGACCCGCAGCTTTAACTTGTGTATCCCAGTCCCTTAGGACGGGACCCCATTGAAGAGCCTTCTCTACCGAAAAACGGGGGCCTGCTTCCCCTTTCCCTGATTTGCTCTTCTGGGACCTTTAGTTGAGGCTGCACCCAGTAGTGGATCCAATAGACTGTACCTTTGGGTATTAGACTGATTTATTAATTTTTTTGTTAGGCACGTAATACGTGCGGTTGTTGGCCTATTTATTTGTAAGGCCATATATATTAGATTAGTGTACATGTATATTTAATTATTTTGAGTTTAGGTTATAAGATTGAATATTCTATTTTGCAAAGCCTCGGGGTTTGATTGATAAAATAAATTTTAAAGTAACCCCTCAGTCACTGGGTTGGCCTTGTTGGGGCGACAGGACTTATTGTACTGGGAATTGCCTTCCCGCCGCCACAGTAAGTGCCGTCGTAGTCATGTCTCTGACCTCCATCGGAGAAGAGAGGGTGCAGTCATGCTGACCCTCGCAATTTCAAGGTGTGGGATTTGTAGGACTGCCAAAAAGGAGGGTGCCAGCATAGCCACCCTATATGTGTATGGCAGGGAGGTGAGTAGAGTCGATGACCAGTAGACCCTGTACTTGATACTTGCCCTAGCCAGAGGGCTTTTAGCCCTTGCAGCAGGTAGGGACCTGACAGTATGCACTGCCACTCAACTTAGGCTGTGAAGTAGACAAAAGTGCGTCAAGCAACCCGAACCTCTGTGGATAGACGAATAAGTTTGGAAAGTGGTAGGCGAATATGAAATAAAGAGAAGTAGAGATAGGCGGTTCCACTAACGAGTCGGGCGAGTGATCTACTATTATTATCATGCCCTGGTGCTAGGTGATCTCAGGATGGCCTGCAGTCGACCATGGCTACTGGACCGAAGTCTGTCCACACGGAAACACCCCTCCGGTAAAAATATACATGGGTTGGACAAAATAATTGGAACGTGTTAAATTCGATGAATATTTATTTAATACGAAGTTGGTCCTCCTTATGCTTTGTGAATAGCATCGATGCGTCTTGGAATTGATTCATACAGTTTCCTCTTTTAGACACGACGATGGAAGGCAACGACTTCTAACTTGTCGCTCAAGACGCAACACAAAGGATGAATAATCTTAAGATCTGGAGATTGTGGGGACCCCTCCATGTGTTGTAGCTCATTCCTATTCTCTTCATACCAATTCTTAACCACATGAGCGGTATGTACTGGAGCATTGTCATCTTGGAACACTCACTCACCATCAGGGAATAATATATGGACCATGGCAACGACTTGATCTTCCAAAGTATTCACATATTCGTTGCTTTTGATCCTACCATGCAGGGCAACGATTGGACCAAGAGAATTAATTCCAAGATATGGCTGCCCAAACCATCACTGACACACGACCGTGATTAACTGTAAGAAGAAGGCAGTCAGGAGAAAAAGCTTCCCCAGGCTGCCTCCACGCATAAACTCGCCCTGCAGTGGGAAAGAGAGAAAAACTGGACTCATCAGACAATATTACTCGCTTCTATTGGGCTGTCGACCAGCCATTATGATCTCTACACCAGTTCATCCTTTTCTGAATGTTTTGATGAGAAAGCAGAGGTTGCTTGATGGCCACTCTTCCATGACACCCGGTTTTATTGATCTCACGGCGAGCAGTTTTGATCGAAACTAGGCTCGTGAGATGTTGATTCAACTCTGCAGTCACTTTAGGGGCAATTGTCAGAGGATTTTCCATCACAATGCCTTTCAACACTCGTTGGTCACTTTTAGCGAGCTTCAAAGTCTGCCGGAATTACTCTTCCTGCTGGAGGTTTTGCCCTGCTTCTTGCTATAACCCCCGAAAAACCAATGAGTTTAGCTGCTATGCTGATGGAAGCTCCTGTAATTTGAGCTCCAACACTTTGCTCTGCTTTAAAACTCAGTGAGGTCATGCATCTTAGCATCTATACCACAAACTGAAAAAATAAATACAAATAATCTTTAAAGTTTATAAATAAAACTATGTATCTACAATAAAAACAAAATGGCTCATTGAAATATTTGTGTTGAATTTCTACTGTTCCAATCATTTTGTCCAACCCCTGTGTAATAGACCTTATTTAATAAGGTCTATATATGTCCATAAATTAAAGAATGTAAAATCCCTAAAGATCTTCATAAAATAATTATAGCATTAAACAGAAGTTTTCTTTTAATATTGATCGAAAGTTCTTCATCTCATTTGCTCATGTTCTAGTTTTGCTTTGATATAAAGGATAATGATACATCACACTAAATTTTAATCCAGCCAAACCTTTTAATTCTTATACTATTAAATAAACACTTTTCCGATATAATTATATAAAGGGAAAAACTAAACATAACTTAGAATCACCATTTGCCATTTTGTAACTTCCTCTCCTCTTAAGTGTTTGTAGATTTTCACTAGTTTTTCCACTTTTTTTACTCCCCATCTGTTTCTTATTCTATTACATATAATCCAAATTAGGAAAATAAGCTCTCTATTGAAGCTGAACTAGCTGGACATCAATGTACGACGGACCCTAAAAATCAGCCAAATCCATCTGGCAATTTCTTCCCACTTGTCTTTTCTTCTGCTTCATATTCATTATATGTCACCACTTGTTTGAAGAAATGCTGGATTTAATTCACACAAAATATGTTGGGTGGGAAAATTTGACTATCCTTGAGCTGAAATTCCATCAATGCTGGACCAAGCTCGATTATGTGTAAATGATCACACAGAATTTCTGATAGTATGGAGACTTTTCTCTCCGTAAGGGGAGAAAAATTGCTTTGAGCATGTAATTTGCAATACTAAATTAGCGGAATTACAACTTTTTCCTAAGTAACGAGGACAGGCATGTAAGCAAAGTAATGAATAGGCCTCGTGGCTTTCTTGATCATATTCTTGATACTTTGATGATCCTGCTGCAAATCAGAATTATTCATTAAAGATTCCCAGATGTTGACAGCATCTGCAAGCCTTGTTCCGTCAGCTTGGAACTGACTTAAAAACAAAAGTAACACAAATTATGTACCGTACGTACTGGTACTGATAATTTTATTGATATTTAATTATACTATGATTATTGACAGACTGACAGTGCTATTATTTTTTTCATTATTACTAATATTAATATCCTACCTCGTCTAGATGTTTCAAAGTGTTAGAGCTGGGTCAGGAGATGCTGAACTTACTGATATATTATCAATAATTTGGCCAGTGTTTGCAGGGAAGCTCTGATCTTATTGGCCCCCTTATTTCCCAAAGAACAATACCCCACCCCCCTAAAGGGGGTTTTCAAACCTTGCTGCCCAGTCCCCATCCTATAGTAGCAGGGTGACAAAACCCTTATATCATGGGGAGGGGGGGAAGAAGGAATGCGCCCAGCATGAAAAGATAGCTAAGGGAAAACGAGATGAGACGAGCCTCCGAAGCTCCTCCCAGTTGGTCCGGAGTTCGCGGAGGGGACATGGCCCAACACGCCCCACATTTATTTGCCCACGTAAAGGGGTACGCTATATCGAGTCGCTCCTGATCGATTCGGGGCCCTCTGCCTACGCTCTTGGCAGGCCCGTGTGATGGAATAGGGAGGAATGCAATTCATCGCAAGATGGAGTCATCCATGGGCGACTTCACAGAAGGAGGTGAGTGAGAAACCCCGACACCAGGAGCCCTAGGAGAAGATTAAACCTCCTCTCCAGTAGATGGTTAGAGAAGCCCCTGAAAAAGCAAAGGGAGCCACTTCCTTTTCAGAGGCGGATCAAATGGGTCCCTGGGTTTTAATCCTCCTCCCATAATCAGAGCAAGAAAGAAATGAGGGGCCTCATGGAAAGTAGATACTATGACCTCCCCATGAGTGAGGAGGCTAGGAGAAAAGTCGCTTTTTTCTTTTCTTTTTTTTATATCTCATCTGGCGACTGTCTTCTAGGGCATACGTCACCGTACTCAAGCTAGCCTAAATCTAGGCTATATTAAAAGCCAAATAAAAAAAAAAAATATAAACAAAAAGCAAAAGCAAAACAAAGAAATTGAAAAAATATAGGGCGAGCTCCGTCGACGGGGAAAGGCCCGTACTCCCCCGCCGAAGAAGACGGCGATCCATAGTCGAATATTAAATAACGGAGAGAAGGCCGGCATCCTCCGAAAAGTCCACAGGTCGGTGTGAACGAACCCGTCCCGAGTACAAGGGACAGGCGGTAGCGACCCCTCCCATCCCGGTACCAGGACAGGTAACGTGCGCGAAGATCACCCAGACTGGGACATTCGACAAGGTGCCAAACAGTGTGGGGGACGACGCAGTCGTCACAAAAGGGCGCTGGCGAGCGCTCCATCAAATGGCAATGTGTCAGACGAGTGTGCACGATTCGCAGACCGCAGAAAGCGACCTGAAGCCATCGCGGCATTTGGGGATAGGTCCATGGGAACAATCGTGGCGCAATGGCACGCAACTTAAAGTTCCCTTCGACCGTATCCCATCTTCTTTGCCAAGCAGCCCGAATAGCTGCACGTATTCCTGCCATGTAGTCGGTGTGAAGAAGAGCGAAACGCTGGTCCAGTCGCAGAGTCCTCGCCGACTCTTTGGCGCTCTAATCGGCGCGCTCATTCCCGGCAATTCCTACATGTCCAGGAACCCAGCAGAAGATAATTTCAACAACCGCCCAGCCGGCGGCCAAAACCGTGGCGTCACGGATATCGCGAACCAGGGGATGCGGAGATTCCAATGCCCAGAGAGCACATAGGGCGCTATGTGAGTCAATATATATCACAATCCGGTCTCCAAACCCGGCACGTCGCGTAATCTCCCGTACCGAGTGGTGTATTGCCACCAGCTCGGCCGTGAAGACAGACGCAGAGCCTGGTAGAGCCCCGCTGACTTCAAACAGAGGGGATACGGCGTGGAAACCGACCCCCTCTTGGGACTTGGAGCCATCCGTATACAGTGGCACGGTACCAGCGTGACACGATGTGTGCTCCAAAAAGGTCGAACGAAATACTCCCGGCGCAGTACAAGCTTTGGGAGCAGAGGCGTAGCGACAAATAGCCAACTAAGGTACCCTCCAGTGTGGCGTCCTGGGCAGAACCAGGGGCGCCACCGGCCCGAGAGCTATATCTACCTCTCAAAGGAGTTTCCTGGCCCTAAACCCAAAGGGCTTAGGGTATGACTGGCGTCTCTCGGCGGCATAGGCACCATCGAGATCAGCTGCGGATGCATTGAAAGCTGTTGGCGACTGAGGAAGGCGCCGGGCTCGCGCGTACAGGCGAGTGATGCACTGCACGCGGCGCAGAGCGAGTGCCATCTCCCCAGCATCGACCAACAGGCTCTCAATGGGGGAATTGCGGAAGGCACCGATCGCAAGGCGAAGCCCGGTGTGGTGGATCGAATCCACCTTCCGAAATAAACGCTCGGCTGCGGATGCATAAAACTCGCATCCGTCGTCGAGCTTCGAACGAACAAAGGATCGATAAAAAAGTAAGGCAGTAGCCCTGTCAGCGCCCCAAGCGCTGAACGTCACGGAACGGAGAATATCCATGGCGCGGGTACAAGAGACCCAAAGGCTGCGAATATGAGCCTCCCAGGTGAGGCGTCGGTCGAATACAAGACCAAGGAAACGGTGCGACTCAATCACATCCAGGCGCACCCCATTAAGAAACAAATCTGGGTCGGGGTGAAGCTGTGGATGGCGGCAGAAGTGCACCACCTTAGTCTTGGCCAAAGAAAACCGAAACCTGTGCGCTTCGGCATAGCGAGAGACGCGGTTCAATGCCTGTTAGAGTCGACGCTATAGAGTTGGCATCTGGGCCGCGCCAAGAGGGATCGAAAGGTCGTCCACGTAGAACGTAGCGAGAACATCTTCCAGCAGCACCGAGGTGATGCCGTTGATGCTCAGGGCAAAGAGTGTGACACTGAGGACACTTCCATGCGGCACACCCTCTTCCTGCTCCTTTGGGCCGGAGAGGGCTCCCCCTACCCGTACGCGTAATCGACGATCTCGCAAAAATTCAGATATAAACATTGGGAGGCGTCCCCTCACCCCCATCGTGTGGAGAGTCTCCATGATACCGTATCGCCATGCGGTATCATAGGCCTTCTCCAGATCAAAAAACACCGTGGCGTAGTGCTGTCTACGAAGGAAAGCCTCGCAGACGGCATTTTCCAGTCGGAGCAGAGCATCGGACGTGGAGTGGAACTTACGGAAGCCGCACTGTGCAGAAGACAGATAGGCCCCGCTGTCCAGGAAATAGGCTAATCTAACATTTACCAATTTCTCCATCAACTTGCACACGCAAGAGGTTAGAGAGATTGGGCGGAAACCGGTCGGAGTAGAGTGGTCTCTTCCCGGCTTGCGAAAGGCGAGCACAGTAGCGATTCGCCAGGAGTCTGGGAGAAGACCTTCCACCCAGATCCTGTTGAACAAATCGAACAGAAAGGCCATGCTTCGCTCACCCAGGTGTCGAAGCATGGCGTACGGGACATCGTCCGGACCATGGGCGGTGTCCGCGCACGAAGCGAGAGCGGAACGCAACTCACTCAAGGTAAACCTGTCGTTGAAGGGTTCTCCGCCTCTGGAGGTAAAGTCCAGCCGCCAGCCTTCCGCGACATCACGACGAGCATTGAATACTGGCGGAGCAGCATCACGGCTAGAGAATGCGGAAAAAGCGGTCGCTAAGGATTCCGCCACGGACGCGGGGTCCGAAATTGCGGTCCCATTCTCCTGGAGAATGGGAGGGGGGTCCTGCGAGAACTTGCCCCGAATCCTTTTGACTCGCTTCAACACCTCAGCTAAAGGGGTCTTCCCGTTAAGTGAAGACACGTATGCCCTCCAAGAAGAGCGGCGGGCGTGCTTCGAAATATACCGGAACCTAGCCCTAGCCCGACGAAATTCAGTGACAGTGAAATTGTTCGGGCGGCGCTTATAGCGCATGTAGGCATAACGCTTCTGTTTGAGGGCCGTCTCACACTCGGCCGACCACCATGGGAGTGGTCGGCGTGCAAAACGGCCAGACGTCCTAGGAATAGTAGTCCGGCCCACGGCGATGAGGTTGCCGGAGAAGAATTCAACGGCCTCATCTACCGACCTAAACTCGACTGAGATAGAAAAATTCAGTCATTTCCTGAAATGCAGGCCACCGCGCCCGCGCCAAGCGCCACCAAGTTGGTCTCTCAGGCGGCAGTTGCCCTGAAAATGATATTTGAATGGGAAAGTGATCACTACCATGGAGGTCATTAACCAACCCCCAATCAAAATCAGGCTGTGCATCCGAAGAGCACAAAGATAGGTCAAGGCAAGAAAATGAAGCGGTTTTCGGACAATGATGCGTAAACTCATCCACGTTTAGGACACCCATCTCAAGCTCTTCGATACGATCGGCAAGGACTTGTCCCCTGGGATTTATGGCGTAATCTCCCCAGAGAGGATGCCTGCCGTTCAGATCTCCAAGCAAGAGATAGGGCCTCGGCAACCGTGCCACGACGCGGCGCAAGTCCCCCGCGTCGAAGTCAGCTGACGGTGGAATGTTCGCAGAAATGATAGTATACCTCCTATCCAGGTGCAGCTGCACAGCCAATGCCTGAAAGGAGGTATGTAAAGAGAAAGGAAGAACGGAGAAATCATGCCGGGTGTAAACCGCGCATCCCCCAGCCCGGCCATCCCGCGGTGGTGGGGTCGCAAGACCCTTATACCCCGGGAGGGCAGGCAGCGGGCACGCGCCTAGCATGGTCTCCTGCAAAAAAATAGCTAACGGGGAACGGGACGAGACGAGCCTCCGCAGCTCCTCCCAGTTGGCCCGGAGTCCATGGCAGTTCCATGGAAGGAATATGCCGTCCAGGCCTAGCTCGGAGGAGACGCGGGGGCCCTCCTCGAATTTGAAGACCCACACGGGAATGGCCGTACGCTTCCCGGGGGCAGAACCCCGGGCGCCTTCGAGGACTTATTGGGGGAGGTTGGGCTCGCCATGCGAGTCTTTTCCTCCCTCCGCCTCGAAACATTAGGCGGGCGTTGCGGCTTGGGAGGCGGGGGGCCCTCTTTTCGAGGAACCACCGTCTAAGAGCCACTCGCTCCGCCTCGGGGCGTGGGCGAAGGGGCCGAAGCTCCTTTGTTGATGTCCTCCTTTCGGGGAACAGCTTTAGGAACCCCGGAAGATGGCCTAGCGACCATCTTCAGGGGTGTTACCTCCTGTGAGTCTAACGACTCGGTGGAGGCGCGTGGCCGTTTCGCCTTACGGGAAACGGTCACGCTGGGGAAAGAGGGGGGAGCCCTGGTTTTAGCCGGGGCAGGGTATGAACCCTTTTTGCCGCCAGTTTTACCAGGGGAGCGCCCAGGTTGGGTAGAACCCGCAGAAGGGCTCCGAATGGGCGCGGAAACAACCGTGCTCGTTGGCCTGGATGGGCCAGGAGCAGAGGGTGCCTTTCTAACTATTGAGGCATATGAAGTCCCAGGCAGAGCCGGGCGCAAAAGGACCAAGTCCTTTGCCTCGCGGAATGAGAGTCGATCCTGGGCCTGAACGGCCAGGATTTCTTTCTCAAGGAGATATGCACCACATTGCTTCGAAGAAGCAGGGTGCGGCTCTCCGCAATTGACACACTTGGCCACACACGATTTGGACTTATCGTGTGCGACCTTGGAGCAATTTACACAGACTTCGGGTGACGCCGACTTTGCACGTCTACATAATCGATTCGTATGGCCGAAGCGGTGACAGTAATAGCCCCGCTGCGGCAGTGGCACGAATGCCTTCACGCGGTAGCGGTACCAACCGGCACGCACGGACTCAGGGAGCTTGTCACAGTCGAACGAGTTCCCTCGCATAAACAACTCGTTTCACAAAGTTCATGGTAGAGTGCGGCGTCACACTCACCGGGGTGCCATGAAGTATACGAAGAGCACTTATCTTGGCCGCCTCGGCGGGATTCGCCGCATTCGCTAGAAGGCTCGCGTCCGAGAAACGGGTTACCTTCGGCTCTCTACCAATTGCACTAGCTAATCCTCTCCTCTGATGGATCATGTTGCCCTTGGACAACATGGTGCCATCAGTGGAGCGAATAACGAGGAAGCGTTTGAAGCCAGCGGGCTCGAAAACGCCAGGTAACCTCTGAATGAGGGGCCCCGATGTCATCGAGGCTCCGCCCTGTGCACTTTTGGTCTTTGTCATGGTCAGGAGCTCCGTACCCAAGGGGGCAGAGGGGCCGGATGTGCCGATCTTGGCTTGATCGCTTGCCAAAGTGGCAGCAGACCCATCCGTCCCCGTAGCCCCCGCAGATGGAGAGGAGCCCCGAGTCTTCTTCGTCTTTTTGGTCTTTTTCTTTTTTGGAGAGGAGGGCGGGGAATGAACCCGCCGGTAGAAGCCCCCAGGCCAGATGGACCGGCCTCAGCCAGGTCCTTCTCCGAAATGGAGAAGGTCCTGGTGGTCGCAGGGGCATCATCCGGAGGAGATCCCTCCCCTCCTTGTACTGCCTGAGAATCCCCAGCCGTTTGAGGAGGACCTTGCATAGGGGCGGATTCGGGTTCGGTGCTTGCGCCAAGCCCGGATTGTCCCCCATGGAAGGCCCTACCGTCTGAGGCTGGTTTTCCTCAAGGACCATGTCTATCACAGGAGGGGCCTCCAGTTGGCCATCCCCTCCCAGGACATCGCAGGTCTCTTTGGCAGCGTCATAAGTCTTTAGTGGGGAGTTATAGGCCTTGACCCCGGCAAGGTTTAGTATTCTTGCCAGCAGATCTTTTGAGGGAAGCGACCGAAGGGGCCTGGCTTCCCTCTCCCCCCTAAGGGGGTTTGCCCTACCGAGCCGCTTGCACGAGGGGCGGTCGGCAATGGGCTGCCTGCTGGCTTTCTTGGCAGTCCCCTTAGAAAGCCAAGGAGGGACTGCCGCTGGAGATAGGGAGGTGCCCGAAAGCACCTCCAGAGAAAGGGGTGAGGGGGAGTCCCCTACACCCGTAGGCGTAGGAGAGGAGTAAGCCTCCTCTCCGGTTAAAGAAGTATGGAGGGTCCCCTGCGCAAGCACAAGGGGGAGGACCTCCATTTTCTTGGTGGAGCTGCCTGAGGGCGGCTCCATTGATGTTCTTGGGGAAGTTGGGGGTTGGGTTTTTTTATTCTTTACATCATTGGGCATGGTGACCCTCTTTGTTTTACGGGACGCAATCGCTCACCACCTCTTGCAATAGCCCACACTGCAAGAGGTGCTTACAAGCCCGGCAGAGCCAGGCGCCGCCATTCGGGACCACCCCTCCCGCCTGGTGGCCTGGCAGTCCATCGGCATGGCGGCTCCACCTTGGACACGGCGTAAAATTGATAGAATGTGAAGAGGAGAGGAAAGGGGATGTGAGAAAGGTATGGGTGGGGATGAAGCAGGTTGTTAAAAAAAAACCCATCCCGAACCGGAGCTCAGGGGTTAGGGAACAATTTCCCCTTCCCCCTCAGCCCCGATCCGGGGTGGTTGACTTGAGAAGAAGGTCAGCATCTACCCTGTGAAATTAGAGGCTGACCAGAGAAAGTTGTGGGAGAGGTTGTATGAAAAGCGACGAGATAGGGGAGAAATCGGACTATCTGAAGGAAGGAAGAGAGGCTAAGCTGGGGCCGGACGGAGCGCTGGATCCCGTCAGCACGGCGGCCAGGATGGCAAATCGCCGCGCCCCTTACGGGGGAGATATGCACCACATTGCTTCAAAGAAGCGGGGTGAGGCTCTCTGCAATTGACACACTTGGCCACACACGATTTGGACTTATCGTGTGCGGCCTTTGAGCAATTTACAAAACTTCGGGTGACCGCGACTTTGCACGTCTACATGAGCAATTCGTATGGTCGAAGTGGTGACAGTAATAGCACCTCCGCGATAGTGGCACGAAGGCCTTCATGCGGTAGCGGTACCAACCGGCACGCACCGAATCAGGGAGCTTGTCACATTTGAACGTGACGAAGAGTGTAGGGGTGGGTCTCGAGGGCCCCTCCCTGTTTCCTCATCACACGCTCGACCTTGACTGCCCCATGATCGGCAACTCAAAGGTGATGTCCTCTATGGAGTAGTCAACGAGTTCCCTCGCATAAACTACTCCTTTCATAAAATTCATGGTAGAGTGCGGCGTCACACTCACCGGGGTGCCATTAAGTGTCCGAATAGCACTTATCTTGGCCGGCTCGGAGGGATCCACCGCTGTCACACACGTAATATCTGATAATTTGCCTTTATTTTCTGACGAGGGCTGTGACGTGATATGGTGGGACCTACGTTCGCTTAATTGAGGCTGACACGTCATCCAAAGGAATTCTAGAATTTTCGTTTGCTTTGATCGGCCAGTTTCCCTCCTAATAATTTTATTGAATATCAAATTGGATTAAGATTATTGCGTTTTTGTCATGAAAGAAGTATTTGATGTCTGGAGTTGGGAATTTTCATTGTATGTTGATGTAGCATTGGGATTTTGAACGATCCATATTTGTTATTGTTCCGGGGAATTTAATGTCGAGGCCTTCATTCTTTACAGAAGACAGACCATTTTTTTTGTGCTTGGACAAGAAAGTTGTGTTCGGGAGCAGAGTGGATTTCGTGCACTTATTTTCCGGTTTGGTGCGTCTCGGAAGGCTATTGCTATTTAAGGCTATTGTAATTTAAGGCTATCCTGATTTAAGGTTACCGTGAGTTAAGGTTATTGTGTTTGATTGACTTAGTGTAAGACATCCGGCAGAATTGTACCCCTCTACCAATTACACTAGCTAATACTCTCATCTGATGGATCATGTTGCCCTTGGCCAACATGCTGCCATCAGTGGAGCGAATAACGAGGAAGCGTTTGAAGCCAGCGGGCTCGAAAAGGCCAGGTAATCTCTGAATGAGGGGCCCTGATGTTATGGAGGCTCCACCCTGCGCACTTTTCGTCTTAGTCAGGGGCTCCGCACCCGGGGGTGCAGAGGGGCCGGATGTGCTGTTCATGGCTTGGTTGCTTACCGAAATGACAGCAGACTCATCCGTCCCTGCAGCACCGGTGGATGGAGAGGAGCCCCGAGTCTTCTTAGTCTTTTTCCTATTTTCTTTCTTTTTAGGAGAGGAGGGCGGAGAATGAACCCGCTTCTTCCCTACGCCTGCAGAAGCAACCAGGGAAGATGGACCAACCTCGGCCAGGTCCTTCTCCGATATGGAGAAGGTCCTGGCATTCTTAGGGGCACCGGTCGGAGGAGATCCCTCCCCTCCTTGTACTACCTGGGAAACCCTAGCCGTTTGAGGAGAACCTTGCATAGGGGCGGACTCGAGTTCGGTGCTTGGCGCCGAGCCCGGATTCGCTCCCATGGAAGGCCCTGCCGTCTGAGGCTGGGTTGCCTCAAGGGGCCTCCAGTTGACCAGACCACCCCCAGGACATCACAGGTCCTGTTGGCAGCGCTGTCACAAGTCAAGTCTGGGGAGGCACATTCCTTGACCCCGGCAAGGTTCAATATTCTTGCCAGCAGGTCTTTTGAGGGAAGCAACTGAAGGGGTCTGGCTTCCCTCTCCCCCCTAAGGGGGTTTGCCCTACCCAGCCGCTTCAATGGGGAGTGGTCGGCTGTGCGCTGCCTGCTGGCTTTCTTGGCAGTCCCCTTGGAAGAGGGAGGTGCCCGAAAGCACCTCCAGAGATTGGGGTGAGGGCAAGTACCCTACGCCCATAGGCGGTTAGAGAAATTTGTAGGGTCCCCTGCGAAAGCACAGAGGAGGGGGACCTCCATTTTTTTGTGGAGAGGCCCGAGGGCGACCCCGACGATGGAACAAGGGAAATTGAGGGGAGATTTTTAATTTCAACATCATTGGGCATGGTGACCCTCTTTTTCTTATGGGAAGCAATAGCTCATCACCCCTCGCAGTAGCCCGCTCTGCAAGGGGTGCGTATGGGCCTGGCAGGGTCAGTCGCCGCCATTTAAGGCCACCCCTCCTGCCTGGTGACCTGGCAGCCCTTCAGCATGGCGGCTCCACCTTGGGCTCGGCATAAAATTGATAAGGTGTGAAGAAGGTATGGGTGAGGATGAAGCAGGTTGTTAAAAAACTACCAACCCAAACTGGAGCCCTGGGGTTAGGGAACATTGTCCCCTCACCCTCAGCCCCGATCCGGGTTGGATGGCTGATAAGAAGGTCAGCATCTACCCTGTGAAATTAGAGGCTGACCAGAGAAAGTTGTTGGAGAGGTTGTTTGAAAAGCGAGGAAACAGTGGGGAAACCCAAGTGTCTGAAAAAAGGAGAAGAGGCTAAGCTGGGATCGGATGGGGTGCTGAGTTCCGTCAGCACGGCGGCCAGGATGGCAAATCGCTGCGCCCCTTACGGGAAGAAAATTCTCCATACGATCAGAAATTCTGTGTGATCATTTACACATAATCGACCCTGGTCTATCATTGATGGACTTCGGCAACCTGGCTCAGCATTTAGGCAAAATTGGCAGGAAACTTTAGCAATAAAGGATGGTGCCGGCACAGGCACCATGTGTATTGGGAGGTGAGCAGAGTCAACAGTCCAGCACACTCCAAAACCTAATACTTGCCTTAGCCAGTGGGATTTCGGCCCTCGTAGCAGAAAGGGACCTACCTATATCCACTGCCACTCAATTATGGATCATAAAAGGACAAAATTGCATTTGGTAGCCAGAACCCCTGTGAGTAGGAGACCAAGTGTGGAACAGGGTAGGAGGGTATGAAATAAAGAGAAGTAGAGATAGGCGGGTCCACTAACCAGTAGGGTGAGTGATTACCTATTATTGTCATACCCTGGTTAAAGTGATCGCAGGATAGCATGCAGTCCACCAAGGCACCATGGCTACTAAACCAAACTCTCTACAGGTGGAAACACTCATCTTGATGCAAAGTGAGGGGAGAAAAGGGTGAGTGGATAGCAATAATGATAATAAATAACACTTATGATAAATAATCTTAAATAATAACAGTAATAGTAATTAATACTAATAATAAAAAAAATTATATATAATAATGACACGGGTCTGCGATTTTTACAAGGTTTAACACAGTACCTGATTTTAGGCCAGTTTTTCACACTGAATCCGAAAATCCTGCTCATTTTATCAAATGAGATCAAGTTTTTGATTTTTAAGCACGTGCCATAAATTCCTATATTCAGATCTATTTGTAAGCGAATGTACACAGAGTAGTAAAATTTGAACTGATTTATACACAGAAGGTTTGCAGAATGTTCTAAATGGTGGCTCTGGTTTGGTGACTAGCCTCAGAGAGGTCAAGGTGACCATGCACACACAGAGTGTAGTGGGAAGCAAATGCCAAAGTCAAGGCAGGGCAATAGAAGGTGTCAATGAAAAGGGTAAAGAAACAAAAAAAAGTAGTGAAAAGAGTGCATAAAAGGAGTGGGGGAACCCATCAGCTTTTCCAGACCTAGATCCAGCAGGTAGATAGGTGCCTTCTGTAGTTGGATCAACCCTTGCGGGCAGTAGAGCCAGGAGGATATGCTGCTCCTCCAGGTACAACAGAAATGGAGGGGTTGTGTTTCTCCTCCAGCTCTCAGTTGTAGCTCAGGGTTTATCCTCAAGCTTCACCTTCTTGAGGGTAAACAAAGAATTGAGGGGATAGTCAGAGAAGGAGAAATAGGTGCCTCATCAAAGGGTTCAAGTGAGTGGGGTCTTCCTGAATTGCACTCAGGCCTGGAGGACATACTGCTGATCCTCCAGGTGCCAAGTGTAGTATATTTTAGTCCTTATCTGGCATCTATCAGTCTATACCCTCTAGGTACCCCACTTTGGGAGCTTCTTATAATGAGTGCAGATAGGTGGTAAATCACTTACCATTAAAAAACAAAGATGAAAATAGGAAATTTCACCACTATAATATAAATTGTAATTACCTTTTCTTTGATGGAGTCTGGTTCATACAACTTAGTGGGTGTGTTTGGTAGAGAGTTTACAGATTTTGTGCATGGTCCCTCAACATCAGGAAAAGAATTCATCTCTGCATGAAAGAATTCTTCACTAATTTCTTCCTTCAAAGAAATCTCTTCAAAATCCTGCGTAAAGGTAATAACCAATGTTAGCAAATTATTCATGTCACTAATGGATGTTTATCTATGGAAATCAGTTTGTGATCTTTTCATATTTTAAATTCACATTATTAATAGCTTATTTTGGAGATATGATCATTTTCATGTGAAAAGAATGAGTGATCCATTAAATTGAAAAGATTAGTGTGTGCAACTATCAGAAGTATGCATGTTGCTAATGGCTAAATAGCAGTGTCAAAAGTAATGAAGGAGACTGAACAAATAAGGAATGCCAAATGTGCATTCAAGTAGAAAAAGGTTGTCATAACCAATGTTAATTTGAGGAATTGGATGACATTTTTGGTTAAATGGCAGAAAATCCAAATAGTTATAGTCAAGGGTGGTGTGGATGAATTGTTTGTATGGAGTGGTGAGAGGCTCCTTCTGATTTCCAAATTTAATGTTTGATAGTGCTTTGATGTCATTGATTTTTTTGTGTCCTTGTTTGTAATGATTGCTGTATGGGTTTTGAATGCTATCTGGGTGTCTAGTGTGAGTCCTAAGAGGGTGGGGGTTTTGTATATTGGCAGGTGTTGTGCATTTAGTCTGATTTTGGGGTGTTTTTTGATTCAGGGTAGTGTGGTGTGAAAACCAAAACTGCTGATTTGTTTGCTGAGGCAGTCATGCAGTTTTGTGTCAGCCAGTGTGTCGGTATGGGTGTTGATTAATGAGTAGATGTGAGATGTCATGTGTGAATAGGGGAATGCTTGGTCTTTGAATGTATGCGATATTGATTTTTTTATGAATTTGTCTGTTTTGTCTGTGTTGGGAGGAAGCTAATGTTTGAATAGTGTTTCCAGATGGCATTCATTCTAGGTTACTTAAAGAAGGTATGGAAAGCATAGCAGGGTAACTCTGGAGAAAATATATAGTAGATCACTACATTTTTGGAGAAATGCCAGATAATTGGAAAATAGCAAATGTAGTGTCCATTTTTAAGAGGGAAAGAAGACCTAAATAACTTAAGGCCAGTAGGTTTACAAGTTGGTAAGCGTGCGAGCAATGATGCTCATAGCATGAATTTATAGGGAATATTTTTTTTTTTTTTTTTTTTTAAGAGCTCATCTGGCAACTGCCTACTTGGGCATTAGTCGCCGTATTAAAACTGGCCTAGTTCTAGGCTACTTTAAAATAAAATTAAAGAAAAAAAAAACATCACCCCAAAAAGGGGTAAAGGAAGCAAGCTGGTGCGTCGGGGAGAGGTTTCCCCAGCGCAGGAGCGTGCAACTGAAGAAAAAAAATATAAAAAATGCAAAAAACGAAACAAAACAAAAAACCAAACCTTGCTTAAATAATACGGAGAAGGCCGGCCTCCCCCAAGAAGTCAACAAGTCCACAAGTCAATGTGCACGAATCTGTCCCGAGTACAAGGGACAGGCGGTAGCGACCCCGCCCATCCCGGTACCGGGACAGGTATCGTACGCGAAGATCACCCAGACTGGGACATTCGACAAGAATGTGCCGAACAGTCTGGGAAACGACGCAGTTGTTGCAATAGGGCGCAGGCGAGCGCTCCATCAAATAGCGATGCGTCACACGAGTGTGTCCGATTCGGAGACGACAGAAAGCCACCTGAAGCCGCCGCAGCATTGGGGGATAGGTCCATGGGAACAGTCGCGGCGCAATGGCACGCAACTTAAAGTTCCCTTCGACCGTCTCCCATCTTCTTTGCCAAGCAGTCCGAAGAGCTGCCCGTATTCCTGCCATGTAGCCGGTGTGAAGAACGAAACGCTGGTCCAGTCGCAGAGTCCTCGCAAACTCTTTAGCGCCCTCATTCCCCGCAATTCCTACATTTCCAGGAACCCAGCAGAAGATAATCTCGACATCTGCCCGGCTCGCCAAAACCGTGGCGTCACGGATATCGCGAACCAGGGGATGCGGAGATTCCAATGCCCCGAAGAGCACTCAGTGCACTTTGTGAGTCGCTATAGATCACAATCTGGTCTCCGCACCGGGCACGTCGCGTAATCTCCCGTACCGAGTGGTGTATTGCCACCAGCTCGGCCGTGAAGACAGACGCAGCGCCTGGTAGAGCCCCGCTGACTTCAAACAGAGGGGATACGGCGTGGAAGCCGACCCCTCTTGGGACTTGGAGCCATCCGTATACACTGGCACGGTACCAGCGTGACACGATGTGTGCTCCAAAAAGGTCGAACGCAATACTCCCGGCGCAGTACAAGCTTTGGGAGAAGAGGCGTGGCGACAAATAGCCAAATGTGGTACCCTCCAGGGTGGCGTCCTGGGCAGAACCAGAGGGGCCACCAGCCCGAGAGCTATATCTACCTCTCGAAGGAGTTTCCTGGCCCTAAACCCAAAGGGCTTAGGGTATGACTGGCGTCTCTCGGCGGCATAGGCACCATCGAGATCAGCTGCGGATGCAGTGAGAGCTGTTGGCGACTGAGGGAGGCGCCGGGCTCGCGCGTACAGGCGAGTGATGCACTGCAAGCGGCGCAGAGCGAGTGGCATCTCCCCAGCATCGACCAACAGGCTCTCAATGGGGAAAGTGAGGAAGGCACCAGTCGCAAGGCGAAGGCCGGTGTGGTGGATCGAATCCACCTTCCGCAATAAACGCTCGGCTGCGGATCCATGAAACTCGCATCCGTAGTCGAGCTTTGAACGAACAAAGGATCGATAAAAAAGTAGGGCAGTAGCCCTATCAGCGCCCCAAGCGCTGAACGTCACGGAACGGAGAATGTCCATGGCGCGGTTACAAGAGACCCTAAGGCTGCGAATATGAGCCTCCCAGGTGAGGCGTCGGTCGAATACAAGACCAAGGAAACGGTGCGACTCAACCACATCCAGGCGCACCCCATTAAGAAACAAATCTGAGTCGGGGTGAAGCCGTGGATGGCAGCAGAAGTGCACCACCTTAGTCTTGGCCAAAGAAAACCGAAACCTGTGCGCTTCGGCATAGCGAGAGACGGGGTTCAATGCCTGTTGGAGTCGACGCTCCAGAGTTGGCATCTGGGCCGCACCAAAAGAGATCAAAAGGTCGTCCACGTAGAGCGTAGCGAGAACATCTTCCGGCAGCACCGAGGTGATGCCGTTGATGCTCAGGGCAAAGAGTGTGACACTGAGGACACTTCCATGCGGCACACCCTCTTCCTGCTCCTTTGAGCTGGAGAGGGCAACCCCCCCCGTACGCGGAATCGACGATCTCGCAAAAATTCAGATATAAACATTGGGAGGCATCCCCTCGCCCCCATCGTGTGGAGAGTCTCCATGATACCGTATCGCCATGCGGTATCATAGGCCTTCTCCAGATCGAAAAACACCGTGGCGTAGTGCTGTCTACGAAGGAAAGCCTCGCAGACGGCCTTTTCCAGTCGGAGCAGAGCATCCGACGTGGAGTGGAACTTGCGGAAGCCGCACTGTGCGGAAGACAGATGGCCTCCGCTGTCCAGGAAAAAGGCTAATCTAACATTTACCAATTTCTCCATCAACTTGCACACGCAAGAGGTTAGAGAGATTGGGCGGAAACCGGTCGGAGTAGAGTGATCTCTCCCCGGCTTGCGAAAGGCGAGCACAGTAGCGATTCGCCAGGAGTCTGGAAGAAGACCTTCCACCCAGATCCTGTTGAACAAATCTAACAGAAAGGCCTGCCTCGCTCACTCAGGTCTCGAAGCATGGCGTACGGGACATCGTCCGGACCATGGGAGGTGTCCGCGCACGAAGCGAGAGCGGAACGCAACTCACTCACAGTAAACTTGTCGTTGAAGGGTTCTCCGCCTCTGGAGATAAAGTCTAGCCGGCGGCCTTCCGCGACATCACGACGTGCATTGAATGCTGGCGGAGCAGCATCACGGCTAGAGAATGCGAAAAAAGCGGTCGCTAAGGATTCCGCCACGGACGCGGGGTCCGAGATTGCGGTCCCATTCTCCTGGAGAACGGGAGGGGGGTCCTGCGAGAACTTGCCCCGAATCCTTTTGACTCGCTTCCACATCTCAGCTAAAGGGGTCTTCCCGTTAAGTGAAGACACGTATGCCCGCCAAGAAGAGCGGCGGGCGTGCTTCGAAATATACCGGAACCTAGCCCTAGCCCGACGAAATTCAGCGACACTGAATTCGTTCGGGCGGCGCTTATAGCGGATGTAGGCATAACGCTTCTGTTTGAGGGCCATCTCACACTCGGCCGACCACCATGGGAGTGGTCGGCGTGCAAAACGGTCAGACGTCCTAGGAATAGTACTCAGGCCCACAACGATGAGGGTGCCGGAGAAGAACTCAACGGCCTCATCTACCGACCTAAACTCCTCGACTGAGATAGAGAATTCAGTCATTTCCTGAAATGCATGGGCATGGTGACCCTCTTTTTAATACAGGACGCAATCGCACATCACCTCTCGCAGTAGCCCGCACTGCAAGAGGTGCTTACAAGCCCGGCAGAGCCAGGCACCGCCATTTGGGACCACCCCTCCCGCCTGGTGGCCTGGCAGTCCATCGGCATGGCGGCTCCACCTTAGACACGGCGTAAAACAGATAGAATGTGAAGAGGAGATGAAAAGGGATTTAAGATTTAAGATAAGTTACCGGTGGGTTGCTGCCCAATCCAAGTGGATTCTATATGGCCGCTAGGGTGAAACGAGAAATATCATCTATAAAAGGTGGAGGAGACCACTTTGTGACAAAAATTTAAAAAACGACGGGTTAAAAGATTCCTCCGCCAATATGAATCGAAGACGTGTGTGTTGAGGAATAGTTAAAAGGGTCGGGAAACAGGACAACCGGAGAATGGTAAAATGGCTACAGTCCAATAAAAGGTGGGCAACCGATTGGTCCCCACCACAAAAATGACAGCGAGGGCTGATATGGGCATCACCCGAAACAAGATGGCCGTGAGTAAGTCTCGTGTGGCCAATGCGAACTCGGCAAAGGGCCACCTCCAACGACCGCATTCTATGACGACTCGAGGGCAAAGAGCGAATAGAATTTTTTATTTTGTATAGTTTGGATGATGAACAGTCATCCCATTCATTCTGCCACAGTTGAAAAATATACTTTCTTATTGAAGGAAAGTAGTCCCTAAAAGGCAGAGCAGAGTTCTCAGGGGACACAGAATGTGCTGAGCGGGCCAGCCGATCAGCCTTCTCGTTGCCCAGGACCCCCACATGCCCAGGAACCCAGCAAAAAATAATTCTATATCGGGATGCATTTTGGATCAGCCAGTTGCAAATTTCTGTGACCACGGGATGGGATGCATTAAAAGATCTAATTGATTGTAAGACACTCCTTGAGTCGGAAAAAATGACAAAATCACTAAAAGGTAAAATTTGGATGAGTCTAAAGGCTAAAAGGATTGCTGAAAGTTCAGGGGTAAAAATGGATGCTGCTGGCGGCAAAGATAAAGTTAAGAATTCTCCTCCTGGGTAGATGGCTGCGGCGCCCACGCCCCCGTCCGACTTAGAGCCATCCGTGTAGAGTGGGCAGCATTGTTTGTGGGAGATCGAATGCTCTAAGAACAGGCTTTTAATGATGTGAGGGTCCATGGAGGACTTCTCCATGCTCCACATGTTGGTACATATTGTGGGGAGAGGAGCACACCACCTAGGGTTCAGTAAGGATGGAAGGGTAAGGACCCTTGGAGCACCCAGGTTAGAGAGATAATCTCCTATGCGAGGGTTCAAAGGGCGGGGTAAAGATGGCAACTTATCATATGCCGCCGTTGATTCGGCAGCATACAGGCATCTGTAGACCTCTGATACAGGGGCTTGCTGTACTCGGCAGAGGTATCGCATGCAGATTTGAAGTCTATGGTAGGGCAAAGGGAGTACCCCACTCTCGCAGTAAAGGCTGTTGACAGGAGAAGTACGGAAGGCTCCACTAGAAAGGCGAACTCCAAGGTTTCGAATGGGGTTCAGCATTTTAAGGGCTGAAGGGGAAGCCGATGAGAAAATTTGACAGCCATAATCCAATTAGGATTGAACGAGGGCTGTGTATAATGTCCACAATGTTTGTCGGTCACTGCCCCACGAAGTGTGTGAGAGGACTTTCAAAATGTCTAGAGCCCGCAGACAGCCTGTTCGAAGTCAGCGTAGGTGTGGTAACCAGGATAACTTTGGATCGAGAGTTACGCCAAGGAACCGAAACTCGGAGACAAACTCTATTTCTTCGCCTTGTAGAGATATAGATGGCGGAACAAGAACTCCTCTGCCTCGGTGAAAATACATTGCTTTGGTTTCGGTCGTGGAAAAGCGGAATCCCTTAAGTTGTGCTCTTTTGGATACAGCATCGACCGCCAGTTGTAGCCGACGCGCTGCTGATGAAAGGTGAGGTGAGGAACAGTATAGTGCTAAATCATCGACAAACAGAGTTGCCGATACACCTTCTGGGAGAGACGAAATAATATCATTGATGGCAATTATAAAACATAAGACACTTAAAACACTGCCCTGAGGAACTCCCTCCTCTTGGGGTTGCAGGTCAGAGTATGCGTCTCCAACACGTACCTTGAAGGATCGAGATGCTAAAAAACTTTGAATAAATGAAGGTAAAAGGCCTCTCATCCCCCAGACGTATAACTGCTTCAAGATGCCGTATCTCCATGTTGTGTCGTAGGCTTTCTCAATATCGAAAAATATGGCTAGGACTCGGTGCTTTAATGAGAAAGCTTTCCGGACTGATCCCTCGAAATGTACTAGTAGGTCAAGGGTACTATGACCTTTGCGGAAGCCACATTGAAATGGAGAGAGAAGGTGATTGGCTTCTAGGAACCAGTTTAGGCGCTCCAATATCATTTTTTCCAGCAACTTACTCAAACAGCTGGTGAGAGCTATAGAGCCGTAGTGATCTGCATTCAACCCGTCCCTGCCCAGTTTGACAAAGAGAAGGATGATCCCAATGCGCCATGACGACGGGTAAAAACCCTTCACCCATATAAGGTTGGACAAATCAAGCAGGAAGAGAATAAGGTGTGGATGTAGGTGCCGAATCATGTCGAAATGGATCTCATCAAGGTCAGGGGAAGTAGATCTGCAAAGGGACAAAGCGCTTTGCAGCTCATAGATGCTAAATAGAGCGTTATACGGAAGGTTAGATTTTGTTGTGAAGTTGAGAGAATGAGATTCTTCCTTTGATTTGTAGGATTGAAAAGCCTTATCGTAACGGCTGACACTGCTGACGGCGCGGAAATGGTCAGCAAAAGCATTGCTGACCGCCAGGCCGTCATTCTCCAAGGAACCATCTAAGTTGAGTGTGGGGGTATGATGATTAGCATAACGGCCCCTGATCTTATTAATCCTCTTCCAGATCTTAGCAGTAGGTGTCATAGAGGAGATCGATGAAACGTATCTGCGCCATGAATTTCGGCGAGCTTGACGAAGGGTTCTTTGGCGAAGCGCACGAGCTCGGTTTCGGTCGACCTTGTTGCACAAAGTTGGGTTCTTTCGGAATCGGGCATGGGCTAAATTGTAATTTTTGATAGCTGTTGCACACGTCGAAGTCCACCAGGGCACGGTTGAGCGGCCCGTCACAGGTCGCCTCCGTGGGATGGTTTGTGTTGCTGCATTGTAGATAGTCGATGTAAAGTATTTTACTGCCACGTCCACTCCATTGAAGGTCCCCAAAGATGCATTTGTGAAGGACGCCTCTTGGAAACCTTCCCAATCTGCATGACCTAAGTCCCACTTAAGGGGCATGGTTGTATGAGGGCTAACTTGAAGGGCCGACAAGACAATAGGGAAGTGGTCACTCCCATGGAGATCGTCAAGAATTGTCCATCGAAATTCCGTGAAGCAATCAGGGGAACAAACAGACAGGTTAACACAGCTAAAAGAGTCCGTCTGGACATGATAAGAGGTAAAATCGCCAGTATTTAAAACACAAAGAAGGTCAGATAATAAAAGAGACTCTAAAACACTGCCTTTTGGCATTTCGAGTGATGTCACCCCAGTATGGGTGACGGGCGTTAAAATCTCCTAGTAATAAGAATGGGGAGGGCAACTGGTCTATAAGTTCTAAAAGGTCGGATCTTGACAATGATAAACAAGGGGGTAGGTAAATAGAGCAAACGGTAAAAAGCTTAGTAAGAAAAACCCTCACAGCAACAGCTTGGAGGGTAGTATGTAGGGAGATGAGAGAAACATGGTAGGATGAAGATACCATGATTGACACCCCTCCATGAGAGGGGCTTCCAGCAGGAGCAATAGAGTTGAAAGTGAGAAAACCGGGTAGCGGCGGAAAGGGCTGTATACCCAGTTTATTCTCCTGGAGACAAATAACAGCGGGGTGGATAGTCGTCAAAAGAATTTTGAGTTCTTCCCACTTTGGAAGAACTCCTTGACAATTCCATTGTAAAATGGAAGATATTATGTGTGACGATTAGATACCACTGTGGATATCTTTTTCTCTTTTGAAGCCAATAATGTATTTGAGGTTCTTCCCAAAGAGCTTGGGAGACAGAGAGCTGATTTTGAGGATCCTGCTTTTGCAGGGGGAGAAATCCTAGATGGAGTAGTAACTGAGGTTTTTTTCGTGGGTTTTGGAGAACTGACCGAGGCCCTTGATTGTAATTCGGGCTCGCAACCTGGCGGAAAAGGAAGATCAAGAAGGGATTTTCGGCCGGTAGATCCGGATTCATGGGTCGAGGGTATTTTAGGTGTCTGAGGAGTGGGTCCAACCGCCGCAGTTGGTGATGTTGGAGTATCAACTGCTTCAATCGGATCTTGGTTTGAAGGGTGAGCGGGACGAACAGGTGATCTGAGCGAGGTGTGTGGAGCTGGGTGTATTTCTGCCATCGTTTGGATCAGGATGGGGCCTACGTCCTGTGAAGGGCGAGACGGACTTAAGGGCAGAGAATGTTCAACCATAGGGGAGGAGTCCATTGGAGATTCTCGGGGTTCGGCCGAGTCGGCTCCAGAGGCTGCCCGCTTATTGGTGGTCGATGACCCAGGTGAGGAATCCTTTCTCTTACCACTGGGCTTTGAGTCTCGTGGCCGGGTGGATGAACCTTCACTGGTCGATGTTGAGGATTCTTTCAAATAGCGCCTGATGTCTTCAAGCGTCTCACCCTGAGCGTCTCTCCCAGCAAGAGCTGCTGGAGAGAGGGGGGCTACATTAATTATCTCGGTATGAGAGCGATGCTTCGACTGCATATTCTGAATATTTTCGACGCTGCGAGTAGATCTAGGGTGAAGTGCTTCAGGCTGGTCGGAACTCGCGCGTGATGGTCGGTTTCGTCCAGCATCACGTAAAACGTCAGAGAAGAGCCGGCCGAGTGGCGAGGTTTGTGCTCGGGCACGCTGGCGGGCCTCTCTTATATCTAGACGTAGGGAGTCGCGCAAAGCGAGAACTTCCTTTTCATATAAAAATATAGAGCAGAGTTTCGACGCAGCACTGTGGGTACCTCCGCAGTTGGCACAGTGGGGCGTTTTGGTGCATTCAGGGCCATGGTAGTCAGAGCTACAATTCACGTAGGAGCGAGGGTGCCGACAAGCTCGGCCAACATGTCCAAATTGATTGCAATTGAAGCAGCGTCTGGGTAGTTCGATGTAGGGACTTACCGGGACACGAAGGTACCCAGCTTTAATATACTGGGGCAGTTCTTGTCGTTCAAATGTTAAAATCAGTGTGGCGGTTGGAACTTTAGTGGAGCCTAATGTTTTAGTTACCCTGTGTACGTGTGTGACACGTTGGGTACTGAGCTTACTCTGAAGGCGGGTGGGGTCATAGTCCTTTAGTTCGTTTGAACGGACGACACCTTTGACGAAATTCAGACGCGGATGGGGCGAGACAGTTATTGGAATTTCAGCTATCGAAGATAGATTTCGCACAAGGTTGTGTTGAGAGTGGGATGACACCTCGACTACGACATCACCACTTCCTCTTGACCACATCCGGCGGGGTTCACCACAGCGGGACTCAAAAGATTCATTGACGTCAAACACATCGACTTTTGCAAGTGGGATGTCAGATGATGAATTCATGACAAGAAAGCGAGGATAATCAAGATCTGGGTCTACTTCGTTGGAATAGGGGTCCAACGAGCGAGGAAAAGCTGAAAGAGAAGCTAAGGAACGTTTGGCACGAGAACCCTTACGAGAAGGGGAGGTTTTTGGTTTATGGCTAGCCATTGCAAAAAGAAAAAAAAACTTCGCATTCTCCCTCGGGGCTCCCGACCATGGAGGCCTACAAGGGCCCGGCACTACTGCAACTATGCAATCAGTTACGTCCGGTATGTCCTCTTGGAGAATGGATACGGATCCACTACACCATCTTTGTAACCCTAAGAGGCTGCCCGAGTTCTCCTACTTACGGAGAAAAGGGGCCAACGATGGGTTTCTCCTTGGGCATTCGGTAGACGAAGGCGGTGGAGATGCCCAGCCTCTTTCACCTTCATGAAAGAACAATTCATAATCAATCCATTAAACGAGCAGAGGTCGGGTATTGATAAGGACCACTAGATAGGTGAAGGAAGAGGGGGAAATAAAGGGCAGTGGAAGATCGTAATAGAGGAGGAAAGAAAGAGGGGTATGTTAAAAGTCTTGTTGGCAGCACCATGGGTCCCCTAGGGGGCCCAGGGCTGACCCCCCTCGCCACGAGAAGGCCAGAGCCTCTCTGGGAACAACCCCTGAAGAAAAGATCCCAGAGAGGGAGGGGGAGATGAAAAGGGATGTGAGGAAGGTATGGGTGGGGATGAAGCAGGTTGTTAAAAACCAACCACCCCAGACCGGAGCTCAGGGGTTAGGAAACATTGGCCCCTCCCCCCCTCAGCCCCGATCCAGGATGGTTGGCAGAGAAGAAGGTTCCCACATTTTAGACATGATATCAACCTGCTAGTTAGTGCAAAAGAGGGCAACAAAGTTATTACCTTTCCTGAGTACTTTGACTATCTAGACTCATTAAATATGTTCTCAATTGAAAGGTGTGTGAGAGGGACCAGGGACAAGTAGTAGGAACCCCACTTATATGGATGGGAGAAGTACTGTTTACACAGCACTCCATGAAACAGACATTCAAGCAAGCATGCTAAGTCTATAAACTCTACTAATTATTATTTATTACTAGTAAATGGCAATCTTGAGTAATAATAATGGTGTGAAGAAAATATGAAATAATGTTTGCCATTATACAATAAATTCAGCAAAAAACTAAAAATAACAAACATTACCTTTTCTTGGTGGAGGTCTTGTTGGAAAAATTCACAGTTAGTGTTTGATAGAGTTTTCGGATTTTGCACACAGTACATAAAAAGTAAAAGAAGAACTCACCTCTCTATGAAAGAATTCTTCACTAACTTCTTCCTTCAATGAAATCTTCTCAAAGTCCTGCATAAAGTAGCACAAAATTCAATTCTTACAGAGGATCCAGAAATCACTGTTATTTTCATACATTTATATTCATACATTTATATTCATATTAATGAGTGATGGATCAAATTGTAAAGATTAGTGTGTGAAACTAGCTGAAGTGTGCATGGTAACAGCGAAATAGTGCTGTTAAATGTGATAATAGGAGATTGAATAGATAGGGAATGACAACCTGATCAAGGGATAAAACATAAAAACATCTAGCAGATGAGCCCAGCTACAAATGCCTTATTACTGTGCCATAATGCAAAGAGCCATGATAAATACAATCATTTTTCTACTGAAAAATGCTCTTTCCTAATACAACAAAAAATCTAGGCAGGGATGAGGATCAAACCAAACACATTGAGAAATCAAGCACTGATTTGATCTTAGTTAGAGCAATGCCTTAGACCACTCAACTACTTGTGAGGAAAAAAATTCTTAATAGAGAGGCCAGCCTCTTTAAAAAAAGTCATATAGTATGCAAGTCTGTATGCAAAAAAACAGTCCTGAGGTCAAGGGACAAAGTGTAGTTGTAGCAGGCACCAAACCTACCCTCTAACCCCAAACTATCCAACCCACTTCCTACACTAAGTCAGACATGAGAAATCAAGGGAGAAATGTAACGGATTGTATATACAGTCCTTTATTTACACAAGTATGGATAATTAGATTTACCAATACAAACACAAATATATATAAACAATCAATACTATCTTACAAATACTAATAATCAAAATATTATATAAAAAAGAAAAGATGAATGAGCAAACAAAAACAAGTACACGATACTTTTTTATACTCAATCGCGCCCTTCTGCACACATTCACACTTATCTATAGGTCCCTAGCTACGCATAGCAATCTGTCAGGGTCGTTCATCAGTTGGCCTGTCAGTCTCCTCATTACTATCAATCATTTCATCCGCCATACTATTAGCCTTTATCACTAGCTCTCCTATCTCTCAACAGAACTCTTTCATACTCTTCCGTTAGGAACCATCACTCTTCATATCCCCATTCATCAGCTCCTCACACACAGCACTCATCCAACTCAAAGTACACTCTTGCAAAACAGATAAATCACTCACATCCCCTCTACTCTCAGCAGATATACCAGAAACCCCCTTCAATTGGTTCCTACCAGAAGCTAGAAAAGTCAGTCACCACCTCATTCTCACCTCTACCCTTACCATTCGTAAAACCAGAAAAATCAGCCACACTAGGTTCATTCTGCCCAAATACACTATCATTCATACTGTCCCAAAACCAGACCAATCATACCAACCAAGGACATCACAGGTACATACATACATATCATCACCCTTCATATGCCTCACAAAATATACAACATCCATACAAACCACAAAATCCTTAGCATACCTTTTAAAATCACTCAAACACTCAGGCCATTCATTCAAATCAACACATATCATCACAACCCTCAACTCACTGACAAGAGGACACATCTCAGGCATCTCTAGAATATCATTATCACTTAAAATCTCATTCTTATCATCCATGAGCAATTAGATCATACCGCAAAATTTGACAACATTCATGTACACTCATTCAACCTCATCCCCTTACATTCACCTTTCATAACACAATCCTTATCAGCATTCAAAGACAAATCATTCAATCTCATTAAGTCCACACCAAGCAAAAAAACAACACAGCATTTGCTCATCTTTCAGAATCACAAAGTCATGCTTCACATTCATAACCACTGCCCAAACTTACTCTCAGACTAACTTGTCCCCATGCCACTATCATACCATTCCCCAATCCACTTATCCATAACTTCACAGGCTTATGCTTGCAACATCTAAAACTCTTCATACTTACTCAGAATCATCTCATTCACTAACAACACTTCCGCTCCAGTATCAATCAAACCACAGAAGAATTTTTCCCCAATTTTCACTCTCGCTTCCATCATATCAGGTCCTCCATGTTGCAATACATAGAAGGAACAACCACACCCTCATCAGCAATGATATCCACACTGTCATCAACTCCCACATCATAACTCACCATACACTCATCTTCACCCAGACAATCATTCTTCTCCCTCATAAACGAATACTTTTTAATCACCCAATTGTAACGCACACCGCTCAAACGCTGCATATGCACCACATTAGAATTTGAACCCTTCACTTTCTCATCCTTGTACACAATCAGCCTCTCACCACCAAAGCACACAAACAATCAACACTTCCTGAAACAGCAGGACCCCTGGCATACAAATCGCTCTCAATTCTTTCATAAAGTTCTGCACCCTCAACATACCAATATTCTCAAGCTTCCTACATACTTCACTCTCACATCTACTCTATCATTCTTCAAATCTTGCAAACCATTCCATACATTCTCAAACAAGTAATCACCACCACCCTTACTCTCCTTTCCATTCATAATCCCTTTCGGCATCACTCAGTCAACACACATTTTCCTCATTCATACTAGGATACCTTGATATCAAATCAACTACTATATTCCATTCACTAGGCACATAGTCAATTACAGTCAAAATCACTCAAATCTTACAAAGTCCTCGCAATCCTGCTATCAGCCCATTTCATACGTTGCAAATACACAGGAGGTTCGTGATCTGTTTAAATCACGAAATTCACACCATGCAAAAATGGATGCAACACTTCCAAACAATATCTTATCGCAGCCAACTTTGGTTCTGCCACATTCATAGCCTTGGATACATACCCAATTATTCGCCTGACAATCTCTCCATTCAAACGCTGCTCTTGAAACAGAAAACCTAGCATATATTACTCACTCACATCTCTATACAATTCAAATGTCTTAGCATTCACACTATAGTCCGGGTATGCCAATTGAACATCTTAGCCGTTGCCTCTTTCAGTCTCTCATACACTTCATTCATCTTATCAATTCATCTGACAATCATAATACCTTTCTTGCCTATCCACTCTGTCTGGGGCTTACTCACACTAGACCAATCACATATAAACTTTCGTTGAAACTCAATCAAACCCAGTAACGACTTCAGCTGCTTCACATTCACCCATTTCAGAAGCATTCGCACCTTCTCAACATACTTCAGTGACTTTCATAACCCATTCTCACTCACCATATGCCCAAGGAATTCCACTTCTTTTGCAAACCATTCACACTTCGCTACTTTCACCATACCAATACTCTCCAACATTCGCAACACATCATTTATCTATCTGATATGCTCCTCAAAACTGTCAGTCATAATCAAAATATCATCTATAAACACAATCATATTCTTACTCACAAACTTAGTCAACACAATATTCATTGCCCATTGGAAGGCACCGGGAACATTAGCCAATCCAAAGTTGAGTTTCTGGAACTGATAATGCCTTTTCATAGAGGAAAAGGCAGTCACTGGCCAGCTCTTCTCAGCAATGGGCATCTGGTAATACCCCTGTACCAGATCCAGCTTTATAAACCACTTCATCCCATGCATACTATACACACACTCAGATACCACACACATGGGAAATCTCTCTTTTACAGTCCTTTCACTCACCTTTCGATAATCCAGACACAGACGCAATCTTCCATCTGACTTACATACAGGAACAATTGGACTATTCCATTCACTCTGACTTTCTTCAATCACTCCCAAATGTTCTAATTCCACACACTGCTCCTCAATCTCATCAACAACCAGACATGGGAAATGTCTTGGCCACTGAAAGATTGGGGTCCCCTCCTTCAGGACAATCCTAAATTATGGAAGGTTTGATACCCCAAAATCCAGCTTACCCTTACTGAGGACCCCCTTTCGCTCAAATAGCATTAAATACACATCCTCCCTTTCATACTTAGTCAAACATTCATCCAATTTCACCATCCTTTCCACTTTATTATATGTCCATTCCACATCTTTTCATTTGCAACATTTACCCTGACATCCATGCTATCATCCATACCTACCTCAATGACAGTGGAAAGGTGACCCAGTACATCTCCGACTTGGATCACCCTCAACTGCCCTTTCACCCTGGGGTCCACTTGCACACATAAAAAAGGGTCATTCATTCTCATCAAGCCATCAAACACACAAGAAAAACACCTTACCTTATAATACGCACCCTTTCCATCCAATAACACAGCCTTCTTACCCAAAATCAATTCTTCACTCCAACTCACTCTAACAGACACCCTTCACAAGCCTTACACTCTCCCTAGCAGTCACCTCAATACCGCTAAACACACTCTTCAAAACACTACCATCTTTTCCTACATACAACATATACACCCCATTTTTACCAATCCTTCTCTCAATCTGATCACTCGCAGGATGCACAACCATACGGTTCACTTTGATGAAATCATAACCCAAAATCACACTATACTTACTACTCACCTTATCAATCACAGATAATTCACACTCATTCATCAACATACCCGGCATTCGAACAGCTGACCTTATCATTTCAATCACAGGTAGTTTCATATCGCCAATCCCTACCAAACTAACTTTATACTCTGACAGGAGGGCTTTATCACTCAGCATGTCCTACACATCCTTATATACCAAGCTTGTCTTGCACCCAGAATCTATCAAAGCCAAACATTCAATCCCGTTCAATTCAACCTTCCCACTCAGACACTCATACTTCCTCCCAGACAGCACTTTCACACTAGACAGACTTACCAACAAATTACTTGCAATTTAGTTGCCCGCTTTTGACTTTCCATTCACACCTTTCACTCGAATGTCCTTCCATTGCACAATAGCTACATACATTCCTCTGGTCACGAAACATCTTCGCATAATGGCGAGCCTTTCTGCAATTATCACAAGCATACTTCATACTTCCCCCAGCAATTCCTCCACCATTCAACTTCGGATAGTCTCTCTTCAAATGGCCTTTTTCTTTACATTTGAAATACACTTTCCTGGCAATCCATTATCATATGTCCGTTCTTTTACCACACCTAAAATACCCGCCAGACATCCACCTACATTCCGCCAAAATATGCCCCTTCCTTCTACGATCTTTTTCACACCATTTGATCATTCATTCGCCATGACATATCTCCGTTGCTCCCTCATACCCTCATTCAGTCATATGTTAGCCATCTGTCCCCTACCACTTGTCCATCCCCCATAAAGTCTACCTGCCCAGGAAGCTTGACATCATCCCAGCTGGTGCAGCCCTCAGGGCATCTCGATAGCTGACAAACTGCTGGGGTAGAGGAAAGCTCCTGGGCTTGCGACCACCAAGATTCACACTATAATATCCATCCTCATCCAAATCACTCTCTTTATCAAATCGCCCATCTTCCAGAAGCTCCAACACATCCTACCATATCAACCGTTCCCCCGTCAGCCTCATTCTCTCCTTTCTCTTCGCATTCAGCCATTCACTTATCTTTCATGGGACCATATACAGGAATTTTCTCATCAATTGTTTACATTCATTCACACCATCATCACCATACCTCTTTCTCGCCATAATCTCAAGCCTATGCGCTTACATATTCACACTTTCTTTCCTTCATTTCACTTGCTCAATCAATCGGTTCTTCACCACATCATACCTTGGCTCACCCACACTCGTGATCATGCAGAAAAACTCTAGCATCTTCCCTTCCAAGCACTCGCCTAATACATTCACCCAATATTCCTTATCATCTGGGTACTTGAATTTACAATAACACTCAAATTCCCGAAGAATTCATCCACACTCTTCCCACCATGCAACCTAAACTTATCAACCTTTGGCACTTCCCATATCAAAAGACCTTTCCCCACATTCACTTCATTCTAACTTGAGATGCTCTCACACTCAATCATGCCAATCATACATTCAATCTCTTCTTCATCCAAATACAAGTCCAAACTCTTCCCTCTCACCTTCCGATCTTTCAGCCTTTGACCCAGTCTTCCTTTCCCTCTTGCGTTCCACTCTCTTCCATTCTCCATCCTTTCTATCACTCACAATCATGTCCTCTCTAGAATCGCCCCCCCCCCATTGATCGCATTAGTCTTATCCCCTTCAGTCGGAGCAGGGGTCAGGGTCGAGGGTCCTGGGGTGGGGCCGGTTCTGACCCCTTCATCATGTCATAGAGGTCCTGCATCCTTTCAACGACCTGCTTCTGCATCTCATCCATTTATTTCTTCATCCTGTCTTCTCATCCATACTCATCATATCACTCCTCAATCTCTCAATCATGCTCCTTAGCATTGTACATTCTTCCTCTTTCTGTCTTAACTCCAGCCTCAGTCTCACAATCTCATCCTGGAGGCCCTGTTCCACACAAGTCATCTTCCCAGGTTAGGAAGAAAGGACAGAAGGTAAAAAAAATCACATACCTCCAATCCAATGATGGACTGCAATCCAATCCTGTCACACTCTCGGTGCCAAATGTAACGAGCACCTAACCTACACTCTAACCTCAATCTATCCAACCTGCTTCCCACACTAAGTCGGACATGAGAAATCAAGGGAGAAATGTAACGGATTGTATATACAGTCCTTTATTTACACAAGGATAATTAGATTTACTATACAAACACATTATAAATATATATAAAACAATCAATCCTATCTTACGAATACTAACAATCAAAATATTATATAAAAAAGAAGAGATGAATGAGCAAACAAAAACGAATACAGGATACAAAAGAGGCCTAACAAACATACTGGAAGCAAACTAAAACAGGCCTTTTTCTTACGTGGTACCACAGTTTTTATATTTAAGTCCTCCCGGGGAAAAGTCCTGCCGGCAGTCACTCTTGTGACCCAAAATTGGATGCATGCGCTACAATCAATATGTCAGAGTCTCAAGGCTATAATAAGACCTCCTGTCATACATATTATCCACTAATTAATTATGGACATCTACCAATTTCTATTATTGGATCTAATTATTTAATGCCAGCAATCTTTATAAAAGGAAGGATAAAATCATGAAATCAATTATATATTTATATATAAAAAAAAAACATCTCCCCATTCACACACACATTCTTACAGAGGGAGAAGTTCGCTAGAAAGGGTGTGGGAGAATGGTACTACAAACACTGCTCAGCCTGGCATCATGACAGGTAACGTGGGTGAAGATCATCCAGAATGGGACATTCAACAAGAATCTGTAAAACAGTCTGGGGAACAATGAGGACATCACAATAAGGAGCAGACGATCGCTCCATCAGATGGCAGTGCATCCTCTAAGTGTTTTCAATCATTAGACCACAATAAACATCTTGAAGCTGTCTTAGCATTGGGGAGTAGGTCCATGGGAACAGAGCAATGGAATACAACTTTAAGTTGCCCTTTACCATCTGAACTTTTTTGCCAAGCAGCCTAGAGGGCTGCGAGTATTCCTACCATGAAAATCAGTGTGAGTAAGAATTAAACGTTAGTCTGGTAACCTAATCATCACAGACTCTTTGATGGCCCCATTCCCATCAATTCCTACATGTCCAGGAACCCAAGAGAAGATAATCTCGAAATCCGCCTGGCTCGCCAAACCAGGTAAATATAGATATCGCAAACCAAGGGGTGCAGAGATTCCAATGCCCCGAGAGCACTCAGGGCACTTTGTGAGTCACACATTATCTCCCATACCGAGTGGTACATTGCAACCAGCTCGGCCATGAAGACAGACAAGGTGACTGGCAGTGGCGCACTGAATTTAAACCTAAACCAAAATTGAGAAACACCGTGGCGAAGTGCTGTCTACCAAGGAAGGCCTCGCAGACAGCATTTTCAAGTCGAAATAGAGCATCCGATGTGGAATGGAACTTGCGGAAACTGCACTTCAAAGAACACAAATGGCCTCCGCTGTCCAGAAAAAAGGCTAATCTAACATTTACCAATTTCTCCATCAACTTGCACACACGGGAGGTTAAAGAAATTGGGTGGAAACTGACCGGGATAAAATTATCTCAACCTGGTTTGTGAAAAGATAGCACAGTAGTGAGGTTACCCTCTACCCCCAGATTCTGTTGAACAAATCTAAGAGAAAGGCCATGCCTCGCTCACCCAGGTGTTGAAGCATGGCGTATGTGACATCGTTCCGACCATGGGCGGTGACCACGCACGAAGCAAGAGCGAAACCCAACTCACTCACAGTTAACCTGTCATTGAAGGGTGCTCCTCCTCTGGAGGTAAAGTCCAGCCGGCGGCCTTCAGCGGCATCCCGGCTAGAGAATGCAGAGAAAGCAGTCAGCCCACCACTGGGCATAGGGAAGGAGCCAAAGGTCCTTTGTTGCTGTCCTCCTTTCGGGGGCAGCTTTAGGAACTCTGGAAGATGGTCTGGGGACCAACTTCACGGGTTTAGCCTCCTGTGAGTCTAATGACTTGTGGATGTGCGTGGCCATTGCACCTTACAGAAAACGGTTACGATGGGGAAAGGAGGGGGAGCCTTGGTTTTAGTCGGGGCTGGCTGTGGACACTTTGTGCTGCGAGCTTTACCAGGGAAGCGCCCGGGGTGGGTAGAACCATCAAGAAGGTTCCGAATGGGTGCGGAAACGACAGTACTCGTAGGCCTGGAGGGTCCAGGAGCAGAGGGTGGCTTATTCAACATTGGGGCATAGGACGTCCCAAGTAGAGCCGGGCACGCAAAGACCAAGTCCATAGCCTCACGCAATGAGAGATGATCCTGACCCTGGATAGCCAACATTTCCTTCTCAAGGAGATACATCCCACATTGCTTCGAAGAAGAGGGGTGCAGCTCTCCGCAATTGACACACTTGGCCACACATGATTTGGACTCCATCGTATGTGGTCTTGGAGCAACTTACACAGGTTTTGGGTAACCCGGACTTTGTCCGTCAATATGAGCGATTAGTATGGCCGAAGTGGTGGCAATAATAGCACCTACGCACCAGTGGCACGAATGCCTTCATGCGATAGCGATACCAACTGGCACGCACCAACTCAGGGAGCTTATCACAGTCAAACTGTACAAAGAGTGTAGGGGTGGGTCTTGAGGCCCCTCCCCATTTTCTCATCACACGTTCGACCTTGACCACCAAAGGGTCGGCCAAATCTAAGGTGATGTCCTGTATGGAGTAGACCATGAGTTCTCTTGGATAAACTACTCCTTTAACGAAGTTCATGGTAGAGTGCGGCGTCACACTTACAGGCATGCCATCAAGTGTCCGAAATGATCTAATCATGGCCTTCCCAGAGGGATTTGACACATTCGCCAAAAGGCTCCCATCCGAGAAACGGGTCACCTTCAGCTCTTTACCAATCACACTAGCTAAAGCTCTCCTCTGATGGATCATGTTGCCCTTAGCCAACATGGTGCCATCAGTGGAGCGAATAACCAGGAAGCGTTTGAAGCCAGCGGGCTTGAAAATGCCAGGTAATCTTTGAATGAGGGGCTCTGCTGTGCGCACTAGCACTTTCGTCTTAGAGGCCCTGCACCCGGGGAGCAGAGGGGCTGGATGTGGCGATCTTGGCTTGATTGCTTACCAAATTGGCAGCAGACCCATCTATCCCCGCAGCCCCCATGGATGGAGAGGAGCCCAGAGTCCTTTTAGTCTTTTACTGCCTTGGAAACCCTAGCCGTTTGAGGAGGACTCGAGTTTAGTGAGAGGCGCAGAGCCCTGATTGGCTCACATGGAATGCCCTGCTGTCTGATGCTGGGTTGCCTCAAGGACGATGTCTATCTCGGGAAAGGGAAGGAGAGCTCCAGTTGGCCATCCCCACCCAGGACATCACAGCTCCCATTGGCAGCGGTGTCACAAGTAGTCGAATCTAGGGAGGCACAGGCCTTAACCCTCGCAAGATTTAATATTCTAGCCAGCAGGTCTTTTGAGGCAAGCAGGACTAGCTTCCCTCTCCCCCCTAAGGCGGTTTGCACTACCGAGCAAATTCAATGGGCAGCGGTGGGCTATGAGCCGCCTGCTGGCTTTCTTGGCAGTCCCCTACACCCGTAGGCAAAGAAGATGAGTAAGCCTCCTCTCTGTTTACAGAGATTTGGAGGGTCCCCTGCAAGAGCACAGGGGGGGGGGAAGGAGTAACCTCCATCTTTTCTGTGGAGCTGCCAACGATGAATGAGGGGAAATTGAGGAGATTTTTTATTTTATCATCATTGGGCATGGTGATCTTATTTTTTACGGGAGGCAAATGCTAATCACCCTGGCAGTGGCCCACTCTGTGAGGGGTACCTATGGGGCTAGCAGAGCCAGGTACCGCCATTTAAGGCCACCCTTCCCGCCTGGTGACCTGACAACCATTCGGAATGGCGGCTCCACCTTAGGCACAGCATAAAAAAATAGATGGTGAAATAAGTAGGAAAAGGGATGTGAGGAAGGTATGGGTGGGGATGAAGCAGGTTGTTAAAAACCCACCATCCCAAACTGGAGCTCAGGGGTTAGGGAACATTGTCCCCTCCCCCCTCAGCCCCGATCCGGGATAGTTCAATGAGAAGGTCAGCACCTACCCTGTGAAAATAGAGGCCGACCATAGAAAGCTGTGGGATAGGTTATAGGGGAGAAATACAGGCTGTCTGAAAGAAGAAGAGGC
Organism: Ceratothoa steindachneri; assembly: GCA_963969495.1. Taxonomy (NCBI): domain Eukaryota; kingdom Metazoa; phylum Arthropoda; class Malacostraca; order Isopoda; family Cymothoidae; genus Ceratothoa; species Ceratothoa steindachneri. Next base: position 101,103,944 of record OZ018334.1, on the reverse strand, counting down.
TAAGCTGGGGTGAAACGGGGCACTGAGCCTGTCAGCACAGTGGCCAGGAAGGCAAATCGCCGAAACCATTATGAGGTGAGGAAGCAGGTTGTCAGAAGAAGGGAGGAGAGGATAAGCTGGGGCGGGACGATGCGCAGAGTCCCATCAGCACTGGGGCAAGAAAGCAAATCACCGTGACCTTTATGGAACGGATGAGAGAGAATGATGAAATAGAATGAGTCATATCATAAAGAAATAGATAAATGATTTTCTTTTATGGAAAATATTTTCCTTATTACAAAATATTCATGCAGGGATAATGATCAAACTAAGAACACTGAGAAGCAAGCACCACTTTTATCCCAGTTAAAGCAGTGCCTTAGACCACTTAGCTAGCTAGCATCTGAACAAAAATTCTAATGAAATGATTTTCAATAAAGGACTAGATAAAATTCAACCCTCTCAACTTATTTCTCTTTAAACAATAATAGGTTGTAGAGAGATTAAGCTACCATGGGAACATTGCTAAATATTATAACAAGCACCTCATTATAACTACCTCTTTGACTGGGCAATCTTTTAAGAGCAATTCATTAGAACCATCAACAACTGCTCGTTCTTGACCTGTGATCAATTTTACTTTGTTTCCATGATCTGAATCAGACAACTCTTCCTTCATTTCTTTGATGTCGGCTTCTTTATAAATATCCTAATATAAAAAAATAAGTATTTACTTTTTATAACTATACGCAAGTAAAGATTTACATTTAATCATTAGATAGGTAAAAGTATATTAACTAAAATACATACATTTTTTTTTTTTTTTTTAATTAAGGGGCTATCTGGCGACTAAAAATACATACAAAATAATGATGTTAAATACTAATATATATAAGAAAATCCTGAGATGCTTACATTTTTATCATCTAGATGAAAATTAAGTGGATATTCAATAACTTCCTTTTTCATTTCTTCCATTTTTGTAACCTCTGAAGAAATCCTATAACAAATAAAAGCAAAGTTACTTCAATCTCATCAAAAGTTCAAGTAATTGCCTCATTAGCTAATTAATGTATCTGTATTTGTGGAGGAGAGTTGCGTGGCTGGAGCTTAGTTGTGCTATAAGTGCTATCTCTGACATGTGCGGTAATTTCTCTGAGTGTTGGTTTATTTAGTCTCGTTTGGTGGGAGGTTGTTTAAGTGTCTGTGATTATAGGGTAGAGTGGATGTGTTTTAATAAGTTGTGAATAGGAGAGTGAAGAGCAAAGCTATTATGTTGCTACTGGTAGGACTGGGCTTGTGATTAATTTTGAGGATGGGCATAGGTAGTTTTCTTGTAGGTGATTGTTGGGATGAGATTGATTTAGAGTCATTCTACATTAAAATTAATATTTATTGACATGAATGAGAAAAGATAAATAGTACCATTTAGCTTAAGTGGTTCAGGATATGTGGAGCCAATAACTATTTAAAAAGGTAAATATGAGGTAATAAACTTTTAAATGTCACATCTCAGTTATAATATTTATAAAACTCATTCTTAAACTATTAATGTGAAACATAATGACACAATTTACAGTAAGCTTCAGTTTTTATATATATCAGTCAGTATTTGTCATTGTTGGTTTTCAACCAAAAAATATCTTCTGGTGATCACAAATTTGTGTTAAGTGCTTTTACACATGGCGGATTCAATTGGCAGCAGTCTTGTGCAAAATATAGTTTTGCCTGATGTTGTACAATAGAACCTCGGTTTTTTAATTTAATTCATTCCTGAAGGCATTTCGAGAACTGAAAAGTTTGAAAACTGAACAATTTTCCCCATAGGAATCAATGTAAAATGGATTAATCCATTCCTGGACACCAGATGATTGCTTATTCAAACTTTTACAACAGTATTTGTGTACAAGTTCATATACAAAACCAATGAAAATCATTAGATCTAACAAAACAGATAAACACAACTGAATAAGGCTATGCATAGCTTCCTTGTTCCTAAGGATGGTACAAATCAACAACATTGCTAAGCCATACTGTAAAGCTAGATATGATACAAGAACACCATTCTCATGCTTTTGTATAATCTTTTTCTTCACTTCTATTGTTGTTCTCACTATTTTTATTTCCGCCTTTCCACTTTCACTAGCTTTCTTAGGTACCATGGTGGCTTATAGAATAAAAAAAAATAAAAGAATGCACAACACAAGAAATATCAGCAAAATCAGACAAGAGTTCTTAGCATGTATCCTCTGAGCACAGGCTGAGGCAAGACTCACGCCACATGCTCAGTCACTCAGTGGTCATGTGTTGCCTGCATGGTATTCTTGGTTTGTTCGGCAACCAAGTTATGGTACAACAACTGGGGCAATTTTTAGTTCCAAATTGTTTTTGACAACCAATTTGTTGAAAAAGGGAGCTGTTTGACAACTGAGGTTCCACTGTATCTGAAAATTGCTATTCGTTTTGTTAATAACTTTGGAGTGCCCAGGCATCACCAAACAAACACAAGATCAACCATTGAATTAAAAATGTATACCAGTGACTGATGCTGCAAAATATATGGTGAGGTCATAACAGCCTCAAGAGGGAAAGTAAAAAATAAACAGGCTAATAAAGCAGATGTTATTAAAGCATTGACTAATATAGATTCTTAATTTATTGGGAGGATATTTCAGGAATTACAACCTAGAGGTACTGTATTATTATTAAATAACACTAGATTTTTATTTGCATAAAATATTCATAATTTTTTTAATTGTGAGGCTAACTAACTATTTAGGCCCAGGAAAAAATGATTTCTAATTAGGCTACTTGTATTTAAATGGGAAATAATATTTTGGTTTTGTCATTTCTAAGTTTTTGACATACTCTCAGGAAAAAGTAATCATACAAACTGAGGCTCCAGTTTAAATAGTATATTAAAGACTAAATAATTTTACAAATACACTGCATTTTTAGCTTTAAGGCAAAAATGTCTTCACAGCCCTCCATTAATATAAATGAACGAGTTTGTAAGCACTAAACCCAAAGGGTTTAGGGTATGACTCATCTCTCGGTAGCATAGGCACTGTCAAGATCAACTGCAGATGCAATGAGAGCTGTTGGCACCTGAGCTAGGTGCAGGGCTCACACATACAGGCGAATAATGCACAGTGCAGAGCAAGTGACATTTCGCCCCATCAGCAACAAGTAGGCCATGAATAGGGGATGTGCGGAAGACACCGGTTCCCAGGCAAAGGCAGGTATGGTGGATTGAGTCCACCTTCTGCAATACACGCTCGGCTGCAGATGCAGAAAATTTGCATCCGTAGTTGAGCTTTGAAAGAACAAAGATCAATAAAAAAGTAACGTAGTAGCCTTATCAGCGCCTGAGATGCTGAGTGTCACAGAGTAAAGAATAAACATGGTACAAGAGGCCCTGAGGCTGAGAATGAGCCTTCCAGGAAATGGTACTAGTCCACTACTTCCAGGCAAACCATTTTTAGAAATAAATCTGTGTCAAGGTGGAGCAGTGGATGATGACAGAAGTGCACCACCTTAGTTTTGGTAAAGGAAAACAGAAGCCTGTGTGCTTCAAGATAGTGAGAGACACGGTTCAATGCCTTTTGTAGTTTATGCTCCAGAGTTGGCATCTGGGCTGTGCCAAAAGAGATCAATAGGTCGTCAAAGTAAAACATTTTCCAGTGAGGACACTGTCTTCCTGATGCATTAGGCTGGATAGGGTTGGCCGCATCCATACGTTGAATTGATGATCTCACAAATATTCAGCTGGAAACTTCACGGATTATTGCTTTTTACGGGGGGTTTAGAACCTCACCCTTGCGATAAATGAGGGTCTATACTATAGTCATTAGAATTTTGATTAATAGCCATCTATTATGGCCTATTAATAGAACTGAGCAAAGTACAACTTCAGTAAACTATATGAATCATTAATATATGGTGAGATAAAATAAAGATGGGAGCCAGAGCTGGAGATAAATTTCAAAACATTGGAGTTGGAGCCAGTAAATTTAAAACTGTTGGAGCTGGAGCTTGAGATTTAGGTATCAGCTCGAAATCCCTTTTGGTAATGCTAAAGTGGTTGCAGTAGTAGCATCTCCAGCTTTATAGCAGTGGTATGAATGCCTCCAGGTGGTAGCAATACCAACCGGCATGAACAGATTAAGGGAGCTTGCCACAGTTAAATGTGACGAAGATTGTAGTGTTGGGTTTCAAGGCCCCTTCCTGGGCGGTGGGATAGCTGAAAAACACTAAAAAATAGCAAAATCATCTTGTGCTAATCTTAATAAAAAAAATTCTACTTTTTTACAAACTATTTCTTATAATTGTTGCAAAAACAATCCATTCTGGATAGGCAGGTTTATTATGAAAGGTTTGACATGGGTACAACAAACACACTTTCTCAAGGTTTCAAATTTTGAAGTTAATGCTATCTCTTCAGCCATGTGGGGTGTATATATAGTAAAGAATACACTTATTTACTAGATTTTCAAAATGGCAAGTGAGTGTGCCATGAGCTCCACCTTTTTGTAATCAACACCACTCAATCCTTTCAATTTTCTTTGTTAAACATCAGTTAATAAACACAAAGTAACTTCTAAAGACTTATGTTTTTAATTCTAAAAATTCAACTTTTGGTCTATTTTGCCTAGACATCTTTTTTTAGATCTGGAGGCAACCTGCACATGAATCTGTTGGTGATATTTAACCAATACCAGGCTTTTTCTATCTGCAGGCAATGTGTCTTTTACTAATTATCCAATAGGATTTGGTTTTAGATTCCTGTATATTTCAAACTATTTACAGACATCTTTTTTTTTAGTTTATGGTATAATTATGTGTGGTGGTTGTGCTAGTTATGGATTAAAGGATTTGAAAGGGTGAAAACCCAGTGCAAACTTTGTTAGTGCATTTAAGGGCATGTGGCTTTCTAATGTCCACATTTGAACAAGTCCTACTCTTTTATTCAGAAACTGCTTTGTGAACAAAGTGCTTTAATTCAAACTAGAAGCATATTGATATTTAGCAATTGAATTTTGTATTCAAATCTAATTGTAGGCTGTTAAGTTGTAGGGGGGGAGTGTACTCTGATGATCCTCATTGGTGCTTGTCTTCATGTACCCATACAACTCGCGTGTGGGGGAGATGGGTGCACCCACACCTGGAAAGCAGTTATTTTTAAGATAGTAGCACTGCAAATAGTCATACTCAAGAGTGTTAGTATCTTAAAAAAATAAGTCCTTTCTGTGGCTGACCAAAGCCGTAAATGATGATTAGTAGTTTTTACTGCAAAAAACATGGCATAGGTCTTGTGAAGTTCCATTTAATAAAAATGCATCCACAGGAATGAGTCCAGAATCCCCCACACCAAAGTTAGCACTTGAAAACATTCAAGTTTGGACGGTCTGTTTCAGGTGGCTGACTATTCCAGTAAATGTAGAGGGAGCAATTTCTGGGCTATAATTTAGGCTTTATTACGGTTAACGGTAGCTTTTGATGTGGACAATCATGGCATTGTATTTGTTTTAGGGTGTCTCTCCTTTATTCTTTAGTAAGTGCATGCAATTCTACTCAATTTTATTAAATAGGTAGTACTGTAATGAATTTTTCTATGCTTTGTTATTTTGTTTAAGGATAAAATTGCACAACTTCTCTTAATGTTAAAATAAACTATTATTTTGACATATTAGCAACCCTTCTACCTACCAACCTACCTTGATAATATTCAGGTCTAATGACCTTAGTTGCACTTTTTACAACCCTGGAGCCAAGCAGTTAAAAGAGTGTGATTCTTATGCATTCAGCTTGTTCAACTTTAATATGACTGTTGTCAATACCTCAGTCAATTTAAGACTTTTGTATGGATGATGGCCTCATTTTAAAAGCGAAGATTTCCAACAGATGTGGGAAAGAAGCATGGCTCGATTATAATAGTGAAAGGTGGAGATGATTTAGCCTTTGCCGTTGGGTCATTATTTATTAGGTAATTTAGACAACAATAGCACCGTTGACATTTAGCAATCACCTAAATGTTACCCTTTTGAATTAGGAATATTACTATTTTTTTTTTTAAGTTGAGGGGTATAAGGGGTGCAACCCCAACAATTAATTGGCGGATATGGGGGGCAAGCCCCCCATTTCAAAAGGTAACTAAAAAATGTGAGTTTGAGGGGGGAAATAGCCTAAAGTATGCGGCGCTATCACCTTTATTATTCCTATAAATGTGCAGAACCGATAATATTAATTGGAGCCCCAAATTAGTGCCTCCTAGTGTTCGACTCTTGTGAATATGAGTTAAATGCTATTGAGGGACATGGAACCTGTTAGGCTGACTAACAGAATCGATGCCCTGAGAGAGGAAGAGGTTGAAAGTGATTTGTCTTATGTGGTTGTGGCAGAAAGTGAAATAAGTGCCGGATTAAGGGGTGGTCCCAAGGTGCTGGGGCTTGGGCCACCCACCAAAAATAATTTTAATAGAAGTAAATTTGGTATTATATATATGTTGATGCAGAGCTGGAATAAGGGGTAGGCTCAAGGGGCTGGGGCCTTAGGCCACCCACCAAGAGGGGGCCTCCAACCAAAAGTAAATTTCAATAGAAGTAAACAATTTATTTTTATCCCTTTAAGTGTTATTTTTTGGTACTATATATATATATGTTAATGATGTTTATAAGGTATATTAGATTGTCTGATAAGGGTTTGTAGGGAATTTGGTGTTACTAAGGCATAATATGCTCAAGTGTTTGATTTGTGGTAAGACTTTGTTTACATAATTTTGATCGTATGTTATGAGAGGCAGGGTCTATAGACCCTGATGAGAGGTATGTAGTGTCATAGACTGTATATCTGGGTTTTAACAGTGTTTTTATGTCAAATTGTGGTGCCTATAGGTGTGAATGGACAACAATAGCAGTTTATTAAGTTTATGCTCACATAAATGGAGCTCATTTTGTTATTTCAGGGCACTGTGTGCAGCAAGATGGAGAGAGCGCTCAAATAATTATTTGTGTATGACTAAAATAATATTTTTCTATTGTATGGTAATACTGAGGCACAAAATTAAATCTCAGCATTCCATGTTTTTATGTCCATTTGGTGATGCCTATAGGTGTGTATAAACCATGGCCAATGTGCTATGGACTGTACAAAATGTACCCCTTTAAATTCTTTAATTTTTCAATGTATTAAATGAACATAAGAACATAAGAAAAGAAGGAGACTGCAAAAGACCATTCATGGCCTACACTTGGCAGCTCCTGTTCCAGTCAACAGACAAAAGATTTCTTACCAGAGAAATGTCATCAACATTGTCACCCTTTACAGGAGTTCATCAGATCTAATCTACAATATACATAAAATGCATCCAGAGGATTATGTCCATTCATGCAACCGCAAAATATAACCTCCCCACTCCTTAGAAAAATATATACATATGTACATAAAAAAGTCAGTCCCATTTCGCAGCTTCATCCATATATTTATCTAATCTATTCTTAAAACTACCCAGAGAGGAGGCTTCTATCACATGTCTAGTGAGCCTATTCCATTCATCTACCACACGATTTGTAAACCAATTCCTCCCAATCTCCTTCCTAAACCTATACTTATCAAGCTTAAACCCATTGCTACGTGTCCTGTCATGTTCACTAAGTATAAGAACCTTACCCAGATCCCCTTTATTATATCCTTTTACCCATTTGAAGACTTCAATCAATTCCCCTCTGACTCTTCTCCTTTCCAATGTATGTAGATTTAGTTTTCTGAGCCTTTCACCATAAGGTAAGTTCCTTAGCCCACCAATCATCTTTGTCATCCTTCTCTGCATAGACTCAAGCAAATCAATATCCTTCCTATAATATGGTGACCAAAATTGTACTGCATAGTCTAGATGAGGCCTAACTAGCACCAGATACAGTTTTAGAATGACTTCAGCACTCTTATTGCTTACACTCCTCCTAATGAATCCCAATATCCTATTAGCTTTATTCTTAGCATTTAGGCATTGCTTTCTAGGACGAAGGTCTGAACTTACCAAAATACCCAAGTCCCTCTCACAATCGGTCCTCCCTAAAATTCTCCCATTTAATTTATAATTATTCAATGGATTATTTCTACCTATACTAAGTACACTACATTTGTCTATGTTAAACTTCATTTGCCATTTCTCGGCCCAATTGGACAGAATGGTCAATTCCTCCTGCATTACAACAGCCTCAGAATCAGCCCTAATGGCCCTACCTAGCTTAGTATCATCAGCAAATTTACTCAGGTCACTACTTATACCTATGTCAAGATCATTAATATAAATTAAGAATAGCAAGGGACCCAAAACAGATCCTTGCGGAACTCCACTGCTAACACACCCCCACTCAGATTTAACTCCATCTATACTAACTCTTTGCTGTCTGTCACCAAGCCATGACTGAATCCACCTAAATATACTGCAATCGATCCTGTGTGCTTTAACTTTGCTCAGAAGCCGTAAGTGTGGCACTCGATCAAAAGCCTTACTAAAGTCCAAGTATAAAATATCATAGTTTTTATCATTATCTGCTGCTTCATACACCTTACTTTAAAAAGACAGCAAATTAGTCAGACAGGATTTACCCTTACTAAAGCCATGCTGTGATTCTTTTATCAACTTATGCTTATCCAAGTGATCTCTAATATTCCTTGCTATAATAGATTCCATCATTTTCCCTACCACTGATGTCAAACTTACTGGTCTGTAATTTGACATATTTGTTTTATCCCCTTTCTTAAATATAGGTATAACATTGGCTTTCTTCCATGCCACTGGCACAATGCCACTCTCCAATGATTTTCTAAAGATGCATGCTAGGGGCTCACTTAACACATCCTTACATTCTTTCAAAATTCTAGGAAAGACCTCATCAGGACCAGGTGCTTCACTACTTTTGATTTTATCAATTTCCTTTGTCACTATCTCCTTTGTGATCAAGATATCCTTTAATTTCTCTTCATCATTACCCCGAAAGATCATCAGGACCGGGTGCTTTGCTACTTTTGATTTTATCAATTTCCTTTGTCACTATCTCCTTTGTGATCAAGATATCCTTTAATTTCTCTTCATCATTACCCCGAAAGATCATTGACACCTAGGGTATATTTAGAGTATCCTCCTGTGTAAATACTGAGAAAAAAAGTCATTTAGCATTCCAGCCATTGAGTCACCTATCACTCACCAATTCTCCATTGGAATCTATAAGTGGGCCTATTTTATCTCTAACCTTAGTTTTGTATAATTGATAAAAACATTTAGGATCTTCCTTTGCCCTATTTGCCACTTTAATTTCATAATTTCTCCTTGCTACTCTAATTAACTTTTTAACATCTCTTGCTAGTTCATTATATCTCTGCCTTAAGTGATCCTCTCCATTTTTTATTTTCCTATGAATGCCCTTTTTAATGCCAATATAATACTTAATTTTATCTGTCATCCATTTTGGGACATTATTTTTAGTCCTAATCTCCTTATATGGAATGTTAATCATCTGACCTGTAATTAATTGCTCAATTATTCTTTCATACTCCTCTTCAATTGTAATCTCTTCCTCCTGGTGATTATTGTTTCCACTAACTGATATCATTCAATCTATTCCTGATTTGATTTCATTGCCTGGTTTCTGTACAACTGCCTCCAGGTAAGTCCTTAGCCCATTATAATTTGCTCTTCTAAAGTCAGGAATTTTAACATTGTTCATGCTACTATCAATTTCATCTTGAATCTAATTTCACAATGGTCACTATTACCCAAATTTCCTCCAATCTCAGTATCCTTAATAACTTCTTCCCTATTTGTCAGAACTAAATCCAGTATATTATTACCTCTAGTGGGTTCGTTAATAATCTGCCTCAGAAACTTATCTTGGACAATATTCAAAAATTCCTCAGCCTCCTGATAACCCACAAGAGCTTCCCAGTCTATATTTCTGTAATTAAAATCGGCCATTATACACACATGCTTACTTCTACATGCCCGTTCTATCTCCTGCCACAGAAGATTTGAAGCTTCCTTGCTAAGATTTGGTGGTCTGTATAATAATCCTATGACAAGCTTGTTTTTACCTTCCTTTACATTTAGCCATAATGACTCTGTGTTATCATCTAATTTAATTGTACTGTTTACACAACACTGGAGATTATCTTTAATATAAATAATAACCCTCCTCCTCTCTTCCTATTTCTATCTGTATGGAACATGTTAAAGCCCTCAATCTTAACCTCAGGTTTAAAGTGATTACCTGCCAAATCAAGCCATGACTCTGTTATCGCAATTATATCAAAATTCTCTTCACTCGCTAACGCTCTTAAGAGATCTATCTTATCCCTTATACTCCGACCATTTGTGTAGTATATTTTTAAGGTTTTTTTATTATTCCCATCTTCATTGCATCGTGCTTTTTTTATTCCTAGTTATCTGCTCATTCACTTGTGCATTATGTCACAACTATAGCATAAGGTGGGGAAATACCACAAGTTTCTTGCATGTCAATATATTTGATTTCCAACCACTTGATCCACCACTGCCCAACAGCTAACAATGGGCTCCCGAACAAAATAGGCCCCGGGCCACCCACATCCTAAATACGGGGGGGACCTTCCCCCGACGCACCAGCTTGCTTCCTTTCTCCCTTTTTGGGGTGTTTTTTTTTCTTTAAATTTTATTTTAAAGTAGCCTAGAACTAGGCCAGTTTTAATACGGCAACTAATGCCCAAGTAGGCATTCGCCAGATGAGCTCTTACAAAAAAAAAAAAACCTCCCGTCCATGCCACCTCCCAGGAACAAGAAGTCCACACCCTTTCACATCTACACTGTGCAGCAAGATTGCTGTGACTCATTTGATCTCTATGGCTCAGTTTTTTAGTCAACCTTTACACAGATGATTTACTCTGATGCTATAATATTTATACTTCAAAACGTCACAATATTGTTCCTTATAAAAGAAATTGTAATGTTCACAATGGATGAAATTTTTCATTATCCATGATGGGCCTTATACAGTTTAATAATAGGGATTCTTGCAGATTCTGAATGCTCTGTGGTCTTCCACTATTGCGCTCTTGGAAATGTTTCCTTGGCAAAGTTGTGATAAGTGACAAATATTTCACAGAAATTACCAGCAAACCTATCCTCAGACGTTATAGTTTACTCTAGAACAGGGACGTCCAACCTTTTTTCATAGTCGGCCAAATTATAAATTTAAGTTTATTCACCAGGCCACAAAGGTACTTAAATATAAACTTTTTAAATGTTCAAAATATAGTAAACAAAAAATTTTAATAACCAATGTACAAACAAAATAATGTACTATTTAGAATAAAAAATTAAATTATACTTACACAAAATAAAATCAATGTGATTTTTGGCATTGCTTTCCTTTTATGATATTGTATATATCTGCTTTTATGGTGCTAGTCTTTATTCTAAGAATGTTAGTTAAATGGCAATCACTCAACTTATTTCTTTCAGCAGTTTTGATGTTTTTCAAACACAAAAAGAATTGTTCACAGCAGTATGTACTTCCCACATACATAAGAGTTTTCTAGAGATATTTATAATTTGATCAAATTCATTGAAAGAATGCAGTTCTTTGTAAAATTCAAGATAGGTATGTTCCCTATGATAAATTTTCAAAGATTCTCGACTTTGAAGCTCAATGAGTTCTAGCTGGTATTTGGCTGGTGAACAATTTTAATTCAGTTTCTATCTTTCTGAATTCAGAAAATCTGGTTGTAAATTCTTCTAACAAAACTTCACATAATTCAGTATATTTTTCAAAGTTCTCAGGAAATTCTTCTTGTCTATTAGATAAACTCTGAAAATGTACAATTTCACCATTTTTCATTTGTTTTATGAAAAGTTCTAACTTCTTAGTAAAACTTGTTATTCACTCAAACATTGAGCAGCATAACTGGTCTTTTCCTTGTAAATGCAAATTCAGTTCAGCTAACATTTGAGTGATATCTACTAAGAAGGACAAATCATTCAACCATTCTTCATGTTCTAAAAAATCTACATTTTCTTTCTTGTTTTGCATGAACTGTTTTATTTCAGGCAACAATAATTGAAATCTTTTCAAAGTTGCTGCTTTACTGAACCATCTGACTTTTGAGAAATATATAACATCTTCACACTCACTGCCAACTTCTTCCAAGTATGTTTTGAATACACGATGGTTCAAACCCTGAGATCTGATAAAATTCACAACTTTCACAATATCTGACATCAACTCTTTCATATTTAATTTTTGTTGTTGATGAATCAAGCAGTGGTAGCTGAGTATATCATGATGAACCGATTCTTTAAATAAAGTAATAAACCGATTGTTTTTACTAGTTAATGCAGGGGCGCCATCAGTTGTAATTGAATTAATTTTATTTCTATCAACATTGAAATTTTCTAATGATAAATTAACATGCTCAATTATGTCTCTGCCAGTTGTTGTACCTTTCATATGATATAATCCAACATTTCTCCAATTATATTAAAGTTGACATCAATTCCTCTGATGAAAATAGCAAATTGTGCAGTGTCACTTTGATCAGTACTTTCGTCCAATGCTAAACTGTAATGAACATATTTAGATAATTGGGTCTGCAATGTACCCACAATACTTTCAGCTAAGTTATCAATTCTTCTACCAATTGTCTGATGTGACAGACTCGTTTCATTGAATAAGTTCACCTTCTCTGGACAATATTCATTAAAAGCAATTACAATACATTCTTTTATTAATTCTCCCCATCTATTAGCGGCTTACCCTTCTGAGCCAATTTTTCAGCTATTAAATAACTAACTTTTGTACATTGTATCAGTTTTAACAATATGTCTTTTGAGAATGTTTTGTTTTGAACTAAACTTCTTCAATTCACATATTTTCATTTTTCTTCTTTCTTCATTTAATTCATTATATTGTGACTCATGTTTGGCAGCATAGTGACGCTTAATATTATATTCTTTAGACACTGCAATTTTATCATTACATTTGAGGCAGATAATATTATTGCCTGTTTCAATTACAAAATATTTTTCTGTCCATAGACTTAAATTTCCTCTTTTCTTCTTTTATTTTTCTCTTCTTTGTATTAGATGCCATGACTAAATGATGGGTTCTTATTAATATAAATTTAAAGTTGATTAATTAATTACGAATATAAGTGGAATGTGAAACTTAAAATAATTAAGTATTCAAACAGATATATATATAGGCAAATGACTATATTAATATTCCGGAAATTAGAAACATAAAAAATAAATTATCATCTTCCGCATGAAGTAATTATCATTAGGCTTAGCCTAAATAGATTATAGAAATTAAAAATGTCTGACCCTCTTTTCCATCTGTGTGGTAAATCAACATGTTCCCATTTTTTAGATCACTAACACCATCACTGATACTACTGTCATCTTATTCCATATCACTCTGTATGGGGTCGAAATTATTATCTTCACTACTACTAAAGTCACTATCACTTGACATTGTAAAAATACTAATCCGACAGCAAAACACTGGGAACACAAAGCGCGCGTCTTTATGACAAACTCTGCCCACAAAGGTTTTCATTGGTCAGTTCAAAATCCGTCACCATAACATCAATGACATCGAATTCTATCCAGTGAACCACACATCGTTCACTACAAACTCCTATCAAGAAATAGAATGGGCTGAAATATGTATCTATAGTAGACTGTATATGTATTGAATGTATGTACTATGTACGTATGTATATATGTGTATGCATGCGTATATTTACAGAGTGACTGATTGAGCGCTTCTTGTTTCATGGTATACAAATTATTATAATTAGTATAATTATGGATTCTATTATTACGATTTGATGTAATAACTCAATTCCTTGGAAAGATGAAATATGTAAAACTACTACTGCATGGAAACTTAATATAAACATAAGAAAAGTCAAAATTAAAAACTAATGTGGCGATATAGCGACTTGAACGCTTCCAAACCAAAAATAAATAATTAAGTACAATAAGAACTAACAAATAGAAAGGAGAAAAAACAAAACTAAAGAGATGCCCAGTAACCTGGGAAACTATTTGCACCTTTTCTAACTTTCTTGTTTTACCACTGTTCTGTCCACCCCTCTACTCTCCCCCTTTCAACGCTTTTTTGACCATTGAACCTAATGGCACACTCCAATAATAATGTTCTCATTATACATTATCAAAGTAAATTAAAATATAACTAAAAAATCATGAATAGAATTATAATTTGAGTGAGCAGTGGGCGGCATGAAAATATTAAGCGGGTAATGCGGGCCACGGATTGGACGTCCCTGATCTAGAATCATTTCGAAAATGTTACTGCAATAATTTTTCTCAATTTATAATGTGTGGCAAAAATGAGAAAAAAAAAATATCCATTCTCTTCGATAAGCAGGGGTGACATTTGAAAAGGCCAATCAAAAGATAGTTTTTTGGCTATCTGAGAAAATGCTTATTTTAAGTGTTACCTTTTTGTCTATGTGAGAAGAGCTCCTTCTGAGGGCTTTGAGGAAGACTGTGTTTGCCAAAAATAGCCTTTTAACCGCATAATTATGATTGCGTTACTGCAATAATTTTTCTCATATATATATATATATATATATAAAATGCCTATATAATTATCAATACAGACAAGCTATCTTTTTGCAGATGCACATTATTGACTCATACAAAACCAACATTTATAAACTATAATCTCTTGTTCTAAATTATTTAAATCTACCATACACGGAAATGAATGTTCCTGTTAAAATATGAGCATGAAAAATGGTTTCAAACTTAATAAATATACAAATGGGGGCCCTCCATTATACTTTGTGTCTGGTAGATGAATGGAATAGGCTCACTAGACATGTGATAGAAGCCTCCTCTCTCGGTAGTTTTAAGAATAGATTAGATAAATATATGGATGAAGCTGCAAATGGGACTGACTTTTTTTATGTACATATGTATATATTTTTCTAAGGAGTGGGAGGGGGGTAGATGTGTTGTGGGAGGAGTATGATCGTGTTATTAGGTCTTTGCGGGCGGGAAACTAGATACTAATAGTGGTCAGGGAATTATGAGAGGACATTATAGTACTGAAAGTAGAATGGACTTGGCAGATAACAGAAATAGGTTCCAAGGCGATAGAGGTGAGGTCATTCAAGTTTCAAGAGGTGCTTCAGGGATAGGGGGGTTAAATTGTTTCTATACAAATGCTCGTAGTCTTAGAAACAAGAAGGATGAGCTATTTAGTTATATTAGCAATGAGGATATAGATATATTATGCGTTACTGAATCATGGGTTAATGAAATAGAATTTAGTGACACTATAAGTGAATTTGATTTTCAGGGCTATAATATGTACATTAGTCAAAGGACAGGTAGGATTGGTGGAGGAATAATTATCTATATAAAAAACAACATTGTTTCAAGTTTAAATACTTCAATAAAGCAGGATGGAGTTGAGTCACTTTGGATAGATATTAGGTTCAGTAAAAATAGAATGGTGCATTTGGGAGCTTTTTACAGGCCACCTGGGCAGACTGATGATATAGATGAACTAATGATAAGGGAAATAAGTAAGGGATGTGAAACAGATGCAGTTATTATTGGGGACTTCAACTTAAACTCTGTGGACTGGGAAAATATGATAGGTAGGGATAGAACAAGTGGCAGGTTCATAGAATGCTTTGAGGATAATTTTTTGAATCAATTTGTTAATGAGCCAACGAGGGGGGACAATATATTAGATTTAGTACTTTCTAACAGTGATCATTTAGTTCAAGAATTGACTGTTGGGGAAGCATTGGGAAATAGTGACCATCAGATAGTTCGTTTTAACTTGGGAATTGAGAAGGGTAAAATAACTGAGAATGCTGAAAAAGTTCCAAATTTTCATAAGGGAGATTATGTAAAACTTCGAAGCTTGCTAAATTTGGTAGACTGGGATATAGAATTCAGAGGTAAAAATGCTTATGGGATGTGGGATACTTTCAAGCATATAATAAATGTAGTCCAAGAACAATGTATCCCAATGAAGGCCATTAGGAACAAAAGTAGGAAACCATTATGGTGGAATCAGGAGATAGCTAGAAAAATTTCAGAGAAGAAAAGGGCATATAAAAAATTACAGGTAGAAAATAATATTCAAAATTTAAGTGATTATAGAATGGCTAGGAATGAGTTAAATAAGATTATAAAGAAGAACAAAAGGGTGTCAGAAATTAAATTAGCTCAGGATAGCAACAAAGATCCTAGAAAGTTCTTTAGTTACTATAAAACTAATAACAAGTCTGGCAGAGTTAAAATAGGACCTATCAAATATGAAGGGTTTGTGAGAGAAACTGATGAGGAAATAGTTGAGGTACTAAATGGTCATTTTGCATCAGTATTTACAAAAGAGAAACTAAATAGTCCTATGTATAGTACTCATAGGTCAGGAAAAGAGGTGTTTACTAACATTTGTGTGGATCGGAGGATGATAAAAGGACTAATAGGTGATTTAGATACTACCAAGGCCTCCGGCCCTGATAATATTCATTCTAGGATACTTAAGGAAGGGGTAGAAAGTATCTCAATAGCTCTGGACAAGTTATATACTAGGTCATTGGAATATGGAGAAATACCCGATGATTGGAAGAGAGCGAATGTAGTCCCCATTTTCAAGAAGGGTAGTAAAGAGGATCCAAATAATTTTAGACCGGTTAGCCTAACTCCTGTAGTCTGTAAAATTCTTGAGAAAATAGTTAAAAAAGGGATTTGCCAACATCTAGAGAGGGAGGGGTTAATCAGCGATGCTCAGCATGGGTTTAGATCAGGTAGATCATGTTTGACTAACTTACTAGACTTTCTGGAGTTTGTAACAGATCAAGTAGATAAAGGAGAGAATGTAGATATAATTTACTTAGATTTTAGTAAAGCATTTGATAAGGTACCACACAGGAGACTAGTTCATAAATTAAAAATGATTGGGATATGTGGGGGTGTTTCAAATTGGATAGCTGAGTGGCTGAAAGACAGGAAGCAAAGGGTAGTGCTAAATGGTGTAAAGTCAGAGTGGAGGGATGTTATCAGTGGGGTTCCTCAGGGATCAGTTCTCAGTCCATTATTATTTGTCATCTATATAAACGATCTTGGGGAGGCAGTTAATAATAAAGTGTCAATTTTTGCGGATGATACCAAATTAGCAGCTGTAGTTAAAGATATTGATGATAATTTTAAAGTGCAGGGGGACTTAAATAAATTGTTATCCTGGGCACATAAGTGGCAAATGACTTTCAACCTTGATAAGTGCAAAGTTATTAACATGGGAAAAGATAATAGAGAATTTAACTATGAAATGGATGGGCATTGGCTGAGCTCAGTAGAGGATGAGAAAGATCTAGGAGTAGTAATAGATAAGTCATTAAGGTTTTCTAAGCAGTGTATTGAAGCAAGAAATAGGGCAAATAGAGTGCTGGGTTTTATTAAGAGAAATGTCAGTTACAAAAGTAAGGAGGTTATTCTTAAACTCTATAACTCTTATGTTAGGCCACATCTAGAGTACTGTATACAGGCATGGTCCCCACATTTTAGACACGATATTAACCTTCTTGAGTCAGTGCAACGGAGGGCAACAAAGATTATTCCTTCCCTGAGGCACCTTGAATATGAAGATAGACTGAGGGTGTTAAATATGTTCTCGTTCGAAAGGAGGTGTGTGAGAGGGGATATGATTGAGCTCTTTAAAAATTTTTCCGGGATAGATAAATTGGATGTTAGCAAGTTTTTTGAGTTAGATGATGGAAATCGGACTAGAGGTCACCACTAGAAAATTAAAAAGCAAGGGTGTAGGTTGGTTATAAGAAAGTATTTTTTCACCAATAGAGTGGTAGACTTCTGGAACAAATTGCCGCAGAGGGTAGTAGGTAGTCCAAATCTAAATGTATTTAAGAGTAGGTTGGATGAGTTTATGGGAAGGGAAGGTTGTGATGGTTCCTAAGTTTTGTATATATTAATATTGTTTGTATATATCTATAGCTGCATGATTTAGTTCTTGACAAGCCTTGATTGGTGATACCCTTGTTTCTGGATGCAATCCTCTGGATGTAGTTTTCCTGGGAGTTTGGGTGCCTTGAAAAAGAGGCCGCTTGACTCGGATGACCTATGATGAGCCCTTGTGGCTTTTGTCATCCGTTATATTATATTGTGGGGGACTTTGATTTTGTCTTCCCCTGGTGATGGTGCTTTTTGTGGGTGGGTTTTGACGGAGGCGGATGACCTTTGATAGGCCCTTGTGGCTTTTGTCATCCGTGTAATTATGTTATGTTATGTTATGAGATTATATTTTGCGGTTACATGAATGGATATAATCCTCTGGATGCATTTTATGTATATTTTAGATTAGATCTGACGAACTCCTGTAAAGGGTGACAATGTTGATGACTTTTCTCTGGTAAGAAATCTTTTGTGTGTTGACTGGAACAGGAGATGCCAAGTGTAGGCCATGAATGGTCTTTTGCAGTCTTCTTTTCTTATGTTCTTATCTTTGAGAAGAGTTAAGAAAGGGATTTCTGACAATCTAGAGTAAGGTAGGTTAATAAATAATGCTCAGCATCAGTTTAGAAGAGGTAGATCGTGTTTAACAAATTTACTGGATTTTATGGATTATGTTACTAAACAATTAGATAGGGGAGAGAATGTTGATGTAATTTACTTAGATTTTAGCAAAGCCTTTGATAAGGTTCCACATAGGACACTAGTTCACAACTTAAAAATGCATGGGATATATGGTAAAGTTTTGAAATGGATAACTGAATGGCTGACAGACAGTTAACAGAGAGCTATGCTGAATAGGGTGAGGTCACAGTGGAGGGACGTTATAAGTGGCGTACCTCAAGGATCCGTTCTAGGCCCTTTATTATTCATAGTTTATATAAATGATCTTGGGGAGGCTGTAAATAAAAAGTGTCAATTTTTTGCTGATGACACAAAATTGGCAGCTGTAGTCAGAGAAGTTGAGTAACAAGGAGTAACAAGGAAAGTAAGTACCCTAGGAGACCTTACGGTCCATTCAAAGAGGGTACCTTTGGACTAGCAATTGAGCGGGCACATGGCTGCTCAATTGTTTTGCGTCCCTAAACGGCCACTTTTCAAGACTTTGTCTAGTCTTGACTTGAACTGGTCAACAGATTCACTGTTGACAACTTCCACTGGAAGTGCATTCCACTTACCGCAGATACTGTAGGTGAAAAAGTTTCCACACAGATTGCGGTTGTAACGCTTCAGTTCAAGTTTGAAGCCGTGATTGCGCGTTCTGTTCTCACTCAGTGTGAAAATATCCCGGTAGTCAACATTGTCGAACCCTCGAAGTATTTTGAAGACTTCGATGAGCTGACCACGCAGTCTACGGGTTTCCAGCGAGAACATATCTAACTCCCTTAGTCTATCCTCATAACTTTTATGTCGGATAGAGGGAATCAGCTTGGTTGCCCTGGCTTGTACGCGTTCCAATCTCGCGATGTCCTTTCGCAATGAAGGACTCCAAAATTGTACGGCATACTCCAGGTGCGGTCGGACAAGTGAGTTGTACAGGCACAGTACAATCTCCTGGTTCCGATAACCAAACTGGCGCTTAATATAGCCTAGCATCCTTTGGGCCTTTTTCTCCGCCTCAATGCACTGTTTCGAGAACTTGAGGTCACTAGTGATTGTTACACCCAAGTCCTTCTCAGTGTCACTCGATTCAATAGCAGTGC
The DNA here is from genome assembly GCA_963969495.1 of Ceratothoa steindachneri. NCBI lineage: Eukaryota > Metazoa > Arthropoda > Malacostraca > Isopoda > Cymothoidae > Ceratothoa > Ceratothoa steindachneri. The sequence goes on along the minus strand of OZ018334.1, from coordinate 101,084,210 downwards.
CCTTAAGGATATACTGAGTTGAGGGTAGCTTTAAAGTGAAGAGTGACTTAAATAAGTCATTAGCTTGGGCTCAGAAGGGGCAAATGACTTTTAACCTTAAAAATGCAAAGTTCTTAACATGAGAAAGGATAATAAGGAATTTAGCTATGAAATGGATGGGAATTGGCTGAATTCAGTTGAGGATGAGAAGGACTTAGGCGTAGTAGTAGATAGGTCACTGAAGTTTTTTTAAAGCAGTGCATTGAGCCAAAAAATATAGCAAATAGGGTGCTAGGATACATTAAGAGGAATGTTAGCTACAAGAGTAAAGAGGTTATCTTTAAACTCTATAACTCGTATGTTAGGCCACATTTAGAGTACTGTATACAGGCATGGTCACCACATTTTAGACATAACATCAACCTGTTAGAGTCAGTACAAAGGAGGGCAACAAAAATAATACCTTTCCTGAAGCACCTTGAATATGAAGATAGACTGAGGGTGCTATTCAAAATATAGCTAACTTGAATCACGTTTTATTTTAGAGCATCTAAATTCAAACTAATGGGTCACATCTAATGCCCGGCCACAAATGTCGCATTCGCTTTTAATTTGAACTAAATTATGAACATCCAAACACGTGAACAATTAAACTTTATCAGAAACTAGAGTTAATAATTCAGAAATGGAGGACGGACAAAGTGCATAATTCAATACCATTTTCCCATAGCTCAGAAGACATCTGTGAGTCATTTGCACACTGCGTCTGTTTGACACACCACACTGCTAAAAAAAAAAAAGTAGTTCCTTTAAATGATCCAGCTAAATAGATTTAAATGTATAAAAGAAGGTAATAAAAATAGTAAAATGGGGAAAAATATATTCACAAATAAAAATGACTCCAGAGGAGGATAATAAAAAGCTATTGAGTGGAGAAAAAAAATTCAAATCAATCATTTCTGACGTCATACCACACCCCCAACCCCTATTATAATTCGCAAAACGATTAAAGGCGCTGACATGATGTAGTTAAAGCATTCACCTCTGTAAACGTCAGAACATTATACCAATTAGGATTATATACTGGGGGGGGGGGGGCTCAATTTAATGAAACTCAGGATCATCGCAGTGTGGTCCACGCATCGTGTTTACCCCCACACGAGCCGTCCCCTTAAATGTACTCCAAAAACGTGAAACATTTTGGAATACGGACGAAATAGTACATCTTATCGTCCGGGCCGCTCGTCTACATATTTACCTTATGATGTAATGTGGCTTACTTGTTACAAATTTTTAATTTATTCACGATTTAGATTCTACACTAAATCTTCATACAAACTTAATTTATCTCAGCTTCTATAAGGCGATTGTAAAATGTTGTTAGGCCTCTAGTTTTTCTACCGCCATCTTTCACATCAGACACACAGCTCGCCGCTGAATGTTATTTAAATCACTCATATTTTAATTCAGAAAAAAAACATTCAAGGTGATATATAGCATAATATGGTGCGATTCAGATAGTACTTTGCTAAAATTCTTTCAACAAAAGTTATGTTAAGATATTTTTTTTTTTAAACAAACGCTGACAAAAGTTAAAGTGATTTAGTATATGAAATATATTTATCAACGGGTAACTTTAATAATTTTATAGAATATGTAACACTTTCCTTTAAATTAAGAGTGACGTTGCGGACGTTTTTGCTGAGCTCTTGATTTTGGACGTTGAATTAATTCTTTAAATAAAATCGTGATTATTGCTGAGATTACTACGGCTGCTGCTCTGCCCCAGCGCTATTCTTTGGCTTCTAAATACCTTGTAGCTCTTTACCATTTTCAATAACCTTGGTGGTAAGTCTCTTGTGAAATAGCTGGTAAAGATAGAGTAAATCCTAAGGGAGCTGGCAGGGCAGCCAATGGTAGCAGAGGGAGTTGCCTGTTCATAAAGATGTAAATATTGCTTTCAGCCAAACTAACTTTTCTTTCGGGGTCAGGAACGTTGTTTCTATTGCAAATAACAATAATGCTACCCAGTCTACTCAGAGGCCTAACACTAGAGCGCTTAGCCTCATTCCACCTATACGACAAACTTCTGATTCTTCCACTAGGAATGCTTCTGCTATTCCTCTTCTCACTGGTAATTCATTATCTTCCAATTATAATAAGGATCCCCACCCTTGTGCTTCTTGTAGTCAAACAGTTGGCATAGAGGCCCTCGTGTGTGATATATCAGGCTCTGCTTTTGCCCTACGAGTGAACAAGTGAATAATTTTATATTTATACTGAAATTTTTTCTCACGTTTCTGTCAGTTGATAACCTGCACGCTCTGACACACAGACAGGTACTCGTATATATATACTCGCATTCTCTCACCCACAGTAATTCTAAAATTCCCTCATTCTACTCTATGTATGGGATAATTCTCATTTACAAAGCACATGCGAGGGGCGATCAATAGGTTTTTCGAATCTTTCAGCCGCACGCTCCTGCCTCGTCTATTTAAGAAGCAGTAGCTGATTGCAGATCGTCAGTCACAAATTTTTCAACAATGGAAAAGGTTGAGCACCGCGCAATGATCAAACTTTTGACCAAGGAAGGCATGAATGCAAAAGAGATCCATGAACGCATGGTTGCAGTATACACCGACACTGCCCCTTACTATGCAACCATCACTCGCTGGAATAGGGAGTTCCGCTATGGTCGTGGGTCCCTTGAAGATGACCCCCGTCCAGGACGCCCGTCAGACGTGACCAACGAGGATAATGTGGCCCGTGTGGAGAGGATAATCCTCGAAAATCGACGGGTGAAGGTCGAAGAAATCGAGCGAGAACTTGGAATATCACATGGAAGTGTTATGAACATCATCCACGACGATTTGGCCATGACCAAGGTTGGGTCCCTAGAAACCTCAGGCCCATGATCGACTTCAACGTTGTCAAATTTCGGAGGAGCTGCTGCTCCTGTACAACCAAGACATGGCGAGATTCGAGTCACGCATAGTGACAGGTGATGAAACGTGGGTCCATCACTGTGTTCCCGAGACCAAGCTCGAAAGCATGGCCTGGAGGCACAGGGGCTCTCCGACCCCCATTTTGTTTCGGACTCAACCCTCAGCCGGGAAGATCATGGCCACCATCTTCTGGGGTTCCGAGGGAGTGTTGATGGTGGACTATGCGCCAAGTGGAAGGACCATCACAGTCCAAAATAAGGCCGAGGAATTGGCTGGGTTGAAGAAGTGCATCCGTCAGAAGCGGCGCTGCAAGTTGACACGCGGTGTCCTGTTCCTCCACGACAATACCCCTGTCTACAAGGCCAGAGTTGCACAAGCTGCCCTGCGCGAGTGCGGATTCGAGGAGCTTAACCCCCCCCCCCCCCCTACAGTCCAGATCTGGCTCCTAGAGACTACTTTTTAATCCGCCAGCTCAAGGCTGCACTGCGTGGACGCTAGTTTTGGGACGATGGAAATGTCCAGCTCACCGTTCAGGAGTGGATTGAACAGCAGTCGGGAGATTTCTGGTTGTCAGGAATTCGAAGCCTCAGGGACAAGTGGCGCAAGTGCATTGAAGTCGAGGGTAGTTATATTGAAAAATAATAAAACACTTTTCCTCATATCTCGTTTCCTTATATCCGAATTGCAAAACTTATTGACCTTCCCTCGTACATCCAAAAAGCATCACAATGGTAAACAAGTCATCGGCTTGTTGCATGAATGGACATAATCCTCTGGATGCATTTTATTTTATTGTAGATTAGATCTGACGAACTCCTTAAAGGGTGACAATGTTGATGACTTTTCTCTGGTAAGAAATCTTTTGTGTGTTGCCTGGAACAGGAGCTGCCAAGTGTAGGCCATGAATGGTCTTTTGCAGTCTCCTTCTTTTCTTATGTTTTTATGTTCTCATTGGTGAATGATCAAACGTCTTCAACTATGCAATCCTCAACTGAAGCACATCAAGATTTAAACAAAATCTCTCGTGCACTTCTCACACTTCAGGTTTATTATTCAACAAACCCAGTCGCTTGGATTGACCTTTGTGATTTAATCCTCTATCGTCTAGCCATAACAGAGGAGAAAAAAATGCTGCTATAATTCAAAAGGGCCCATAAGTATATTAATTAAATTTAAGGATATCTTATTTAATGGGGGAAAAAATTGGAGCTTAAGAGGTATAGAGGAAGGTCTTTCGAAAGGAATTTAGGAAGTCACGGGTTGAAGAATTAAGGGAGCTCCTTAATAGTCAGGAAATGGGTGATAAATGTCCCATTAGCTTTTTAAATCTTTTACAGGACCTTATTAGGGAAAAAGGCATACAATCTGACCCTTTCGACACTCTCCTCACCGAAATTTTCATGAGGGAAGTCCCAGAAAATATTAGGCCGCTCATTCTCAGGTCTTCACCAGCCGATGTGAATCACCTGGAAAAGCAGCCAACCAGCTCTATAAAAACCTTTATGTAAATTGGGGCAGTCTACACAATCATCGCTCTGAAGCTAATTCTTCCATTTTATAGGTTCAGGTAACGGCGAGTTGTGCTTGTGAACGACTGGAACGTGGCGGAATTCCATCCTCCCTAACAAGGAATTTAGCTGCCACATTATCGAGGATTGAGAGTGCCCTTAGCCGGTTAAAACTGCAGCAAAGGAAACAGAGCCGTAAAAGAAACCAACGATGGAACCTCAACACAAAAAGTGAGATGCAGCAATTTTCACAATCTTCCTCCCATTCTCACCATAATCTTTTTCAACAAAAGGGTCTCTGCTGGTACTACCAAAGGTATGGTAACAACGCTATACACATCTTTGTAACCACTATTATGCTTTTTCCCATACTGCACCTAGTAGTCTCTCCAGAGCATAATGGAACTTTCACCCAATCAACTTAATGGTTCTCGTACCACAACAAATATGGCGCCCAGGCTGTAAAATGTTTACAATTGTACATATATTTACAACCAATACCACTTTCTTCACCTAATCTCAACTCGCCACTCCCCGCAGATCACTCTTCAAATTTTCAAACTTCAATTTCAACCTCAAATTCACCTTTGAACTAGGAAGGCATGGGACAAAAGGGGTCTACATCCCATGCCCTCACATCAATTACTCATGTAGGTCCTGCCTTTCGCATTTTTTACCCATTTTCTGGTTTCTCATTCCTGGTCTTTAATTCGAGCCTTCGCTTTTCCTGTTTGTCCTTTTAATGTTCTGATTTAATGCCAGAATTTAGCCGGGTTCAACTCGCTATCGTCTCTGCCTATTAAGTTGTTCCATATTTCCTCCTGTTGGAGGTTGATATCGTCTTTAAGCTCGGCGCTTAGGCGCCATAGTAGCGAGATTCTCTCCCGGTTTGGACCTACCCTTCTAATGTCTTCATACACTTCCCAGTGAACACAAGCGATCAGCCTCTTCTCCACTCAAATGAAATTCTATAATGTGGTCCCAGCACCACAAGTTATTCGATAGAAAACGTTATTAGTCGGGGATTAGATTCAAAGTATTTATCTATACGACGTTTGAATGCGTCTACGGTGTTGCAGTATATTAATTTACGAGGAAGCCCATTCCATAACTTGACGATTAGGTTAAAAGAGAAATTCTTGGATTCGTGCGAGTTAAAATGTTGTCCTATAATTTTACAACCGTTTCCTCTCGTGTAATTTGACTGGTCGATAGGAAAATATTTATTGCAATCCATATGTTCTATGCCTTTGATAATTTTAAAGACTTGAATTAAGTCTCCTATTAATTTACGCTGAGTTAACGGAAATAGATTTAGAAGCCGCTCTTCGTATGTTTTGTTCTTTAAACTTGGTATCATTTTAGTTAGCCTTCGTTGGACTAGGTCTAATTTGGCTATATCTTTCTGGTAGTACGGGCAACAGGCTTAAACGCAATATTCCTTAATGGTACGGACCAAGGAATTATAGAGGGTAAGGAATGTATTTTTGGCCCTATACTCGAATGCTTTACCAATGAATCCAATTATTTTATTTGCTTTCTTAAGGACTTCTGAACATTGCTGACTGGGTTATAGGTGGCTCCATATAGTTAATCCTAGGTCCATCTCTCTGACTACGCTTAAAAGCTGAGTATCATTTAGTGAGTAATTTGCTTTGCCGTTACGATATCCGATATGGAGCACTTTACATTTATCCGTGTTAAAAGGTATTTGCCACGTTTGCGCCCGGTTCGACAATTTGTTTAGATTGTTTTGCATTTTATTAATCTCTGCGTTAGTGAGTTCTGAATTCGCAATTTTGGTGTCGTTAGCAAAATTCGATATCATGCCTGAAAGACCTTCGTCTAAGTAATTAAGGTATACTAGAAATAGAACTGGTCCCAGAACAGATCCCTGAGGTACCCTGCTAGTTATGACTGTCCAGCTGAATGATTTTCCATTTATAACTACGCGTTGCATACGATTACTCAGACAGTTTTCTAACCCCCTCACTATGGCGCCTTGAACTATATGCGGTTTGAATTTAGTCATTAAACGTTTGTGGGGAACTTTATCGAAGGCCTTTTGAAAGCAGAGGTAAATTATGTCAACTGCTTTACTCTCGGTGTATTCATCAAAAATGTCATTAAAAAGGTCTAATAGATTCGTTATGCAAGAGCGTTTATTACGAAAGCCGTGTCGGGTGTCTCTGAGTAGCTTCTTTTCTTCGTTAACGAGTTCGACGCATATAAATGTTTCTAACATTTTGCAAAGGACCGAAGTTAAAATAATTGAGCGATAATTACTAGTTAGAGATTTAATGCCTTTTTAAAACATGGGCGTTACGTTAGCGAGACAAGAAAAGAGTTCGAGGGGACTTGATTGAAGTCTTCAAGTGGGTAAAAGGTTATAATGGGAGAGACATAGCTAAGGTTCTTATTTTTAGTTGAGACGATAGGACACGTACAATGGTTTTAAGCAGATAAGTTTAAGAGAAGAGATTGGTAGAAATTGGTTTACAAATCGAGTGGTAGATGAATGGAATAGGATCACTAGTCATTTGATAGAAGCTTCCTCCTTGCCGAGTGGAAAAATAGATTGGATAGATTTATAGAAGAGGATGGTAGGTGGGACTGAACTGGGTTGGGGGGAACAGGAGCCGCCTCATATAGCTGCGGATTAGCTTTTTGCAGACTCCTTTTCTTGTTCTTAGTAATCTCCTCTTTAGACTTCTCTAGCTATGTACCATCCTCACCTTTTAACTTCTCCCAACTTTACCCAATTATGAACCGTTTCTCACCATTTGGGGGTGATCCTATTGGTAGGTCTTAATAATGATGTTTACAGGCGCTGTTCGAAGCCATTGTCCTTCACAGAGCGCCCCTCATCGACTCTCGGGAAGGGAGAGAGAAGAGGTTTGGCTTCTCTTCAGGGAAAGGGTTCGAGTCCAGAACGGAGCTTTAGGAGGAGGGGGGGGGGCGTTTAGTAAATTCCATAACTCGCATGGGCATGTCATGTGGGATTGTGTGCCTTAACGGCCCCAACACCGTGAGTTTGCTCTCCTGGCGCCTCAAGGCCTTCTCTTATCTTCTTCTATGTTCTTATCTTCTCTTTATTCTTCTATTTTTTTCTCCTCACTCTTTTTCGTCTTAGCAACCAAATGAAGGTGTCGCAAATTTATGCGACATTTTAATTACCTAAGGATTCGCGCTAAAATGAACCAACCGCCGTCAGCGTCGCAACTTCCCTTATACGATGGGACGAGAAGGGAAGTTTTTCGGAAGGCCTTCCACTCTATTGTGTACCCGTGTATCATTCGGTCATATATGCGCGATCGCGATTCGATCCCTACTCTGTCCCATTTGATTAAGTCTATTTATTTTGTTATTGTGATCTTCGTTAGTTCGCCCTTCCTATTCTAAACGCTTTAGATTGTATAATCAATTTCCATTGCCCGAGATTGTTCCCATACGTGTAAATTTATATAATTAGATTTACGCAGTGTAAATATCATTTAATACTAAGACAGTTATATATTTAACCCATTCATAAGTAAATATAAACTTGAAGGATTCAGTGCCTCCTTCCTCCTTAAGCAGCTCAAAAGCTTATAATTGGGCTTTAGCGCTGTGTAAACTTGTATAGTGGGATAATTAAATTCATACATCGGTGCACAGACCCGGGACCTTTAATCAAAAATCAGTTTGTTTAAAACTAGAGGGAGACATAGGGCTCTAAGTACCCATCTTATTAAATCTATATCTTCTTTGGTTGTTGACAAGGCTCTGGATTGAACACTTTGTATTCCCGGATAGACGAGTAAAGTACCATTTTGCTCAAATTTTATCATTTCATGAACTTATATTAAAAGAACTTGACGAGAATGATTTGGAAAAGGAAATCTTGGAGGCCTGCACGCGTAATATTGAGATTAGGCGAGGAATCTATATAGGCAAAAAATGTTTGAAAGACTCAAACGAAGTTAAACCATCTAAGGTTTCTACTTCGGCGAGTGAAATTAAGTTGCCTAAAATTAACCTACCAATATTTTCAGGAGACGTTCTCCAGTGGACAAACCTCCAAGATTTATTTTATAATACCATTCATGTTATGAATATTTCGAATTCACAAAAATTTGCATATCTTCTGGGACAATTGAGTGGTGTGCATTGCGCCTACTTGATGGGTTTACTATTTCCTGGGATCATTATGAAGAGGCTTAAGAGTTGCTCAAACGTACGCACGGCGATAAACAGCGAATCATTCAAACTCAGATTTACTCAAATTTAGATTTAGAAGGACCAAAATGTAATTCTAACTCCTTCTTGGACTTTAGGGCATCTCAAGAGTGTCATTTGAGCAGCCTAAAAGCTCTTGGTTTGGATATTGACGCCGCAGGTTTTTTCATCATAACACTATTAACACGTAAATTGCCATCTGCCGTAAGAGATCAAATAAATAGGTCGCTTAAAAATGAATCTGAGTATTGGCAGTTAAATATCTTCAGAGAGGCTTTGGAAGAAGAGATTAAATTATTACAGCATAAGTACGAGCAATTAGAATGTGAAAAAAGGTTTAGATCCCCGAGTAAAAAACAATTTTCCACGTTTAGCGTTACGGGGAAAAATCTAACTCAAGGTAATGGGTGGAATAAGGTTACTATTGAGCCCCAAAACTTTCCTCCCCCCAAACTGTGCACACTGTTTAACAATTCCCATAAGGTATATGCATGCACGAAATTTGTTTCTCCTTCTGATAAACTAAATCAAGCCAAAAGGTTGAAATTATGTACTAATTGTTTACGGTCGAATCACTACAATGAGTGTAAATCTAAGTTTGGGCTCATGGGATGTAAAAAAAGACACCATACAAGTTTCTGTATTTCCTTATATGAGGATAATAATAAAGCTAATACAATTGATCCTAAAAGGAAACAATCTAATTTCAATACATTATTCTCCAATTGTTTCTCCGCTCCTGGCCTACCAATAGCCGAAGTAACGATGGCAGGGTCTAAGAAACAAACCTATGCTAAGGTTCTATTTGACCAAGGTTCTTAAAACTTTCATTAATAAAAATTTACCAAAACGCTTACAGCTAACAGTTTGCCATAAATTTACGATATCTATAAATGGATTCGACCAACAAGGCCTACCAAAGGTATACGACGAAGTATCGTATAATGTAATAACTAATTAGAGACCAGTAAATATTAACGCTCTGGTAATTGACAAGGTTTCTCGTGACCTTTATATGCATGGGTTGAGCAAAACTAAGGCAACAATTGCAGAATTAAAGGTGAAGCTAGCCGCCCGCATTCAGTTGATTCAGTTTCACATATGTCCCTTTTGATAGATAGAGATTTCTACCATGAATTAGTAAATTAAATAGTTCATAGGGAAGATGTAACTTAGTTAAACTCTAATGTGGGTGCTATGCCTGTCGGTCATTTACCTCCCGCTAACGAAACCTCTAATTTCCTAACAGGGGGAGCAGCCGTATTAAAGGCAAACGTAAAAGACATTGACGAGCCATGGCTTCTATCTATGATCCACTAGGGTACCTACTCCCAATTACCATTAATACAAGGTTGTTTATGAAGAGTCCATGGAACAAGAAAATATATTGGGATGAGCCTCTGGACTCTGACTCCCAAACGGTATGGAATAAATTGGTTCCACACTTAAAACAAGGTTTGGACATTACATTTCCCCGGCAAGCATTACCGTCTAAGAATGTTGAACTCCACTGCTTTTGTGATAGTAGCACTAAGGCTTATGGCACAATAGTGTTTTCCGTATTTGGAAAAAATGTACGTCATGTTATGGCTAAAGCGAAGATAGTCGGAAAATCTATAACTATTCCAAAATTGGAACTAACCTCTGCCTTATTTGCAGTTAGATTAGTGAACGAATTATTATCCGTTCTTGATAAAAGTATTAATATTAATATTTGGACGGATAGCCAAATAGTTCTTCACTGGCTCGTGTCTGATCAAACATACGAGCCCTACATTCAGGACAAGGTAAATGAAATAAGAAATTTATCGCAGGGTCACGAAGGGAGACGTGTCGTATCCAAATTAAATCCATGCGACCCATTAACCAGAGGCCAATCTAGCAAGCAATTTACAAACAATTTATGGGTAAAGGGTTTTCAGCGTAGGTTATTCTTTTCCTTCAAATTTGAAGCGACTCCTCCACTCCCCCGCCCCGCCCAGGAGGGCGTATCAGAGAGAAAGGTTCTTAAAGAGATGTGTAAAGAAAGAGGCGAATATGAAGTGAAAATGGGAGGAAGACATATCGCCACAGATCCCCCGACAAGTGTTAAGGTAGGCAAGGCACCATCCTTCGGGTGGTCGTTCCCATGGCGACTTCCCAGTGGAGATGGAGATCCTCCCTAATTTTTAAACCTCTTCGGTCGTCTCTCCAGACAGCACAACATGCCCCAAAACCCACCGACGCCGGCTGGCCTCTGGTTGAGTGGTTGCCACCATACAATTAGGTGGAGAACAGCTCGAATTTCTAAGATACCTCCTATCCAACGAGGGCATCTTCCTCCTGACGGAGTTGCTGCAACCAGATGCCATTTCCCTGCACCTATAAATGCCTTCGGGAGTTCGGAGGTTGATTCAGTTTCGACAAGAATCGTGTAAAGTACGCGGCCTCCATCTTTGCCCCGCTAAAGGACCTCCTGAAAGGTGCTGCACAAACGCAGCCAAGTTCTGTTTGTCTTTCAGGAGGACAAACTTTGTATTTCTTCAGCCCCTGAATTAACGCACCCATTCCAGGACTCCCCATTTCGTATTTTGGTTGATGCGAAGGGCGGCTGGCACCAGGGAACTCCTAGAGAAGAGAACGGGGGGGCTCCCATATCTTTTTTTTCGAAAATTTGTACCCGGTTCAGTCGAAATTGCGGCTTTCCCCCTCATAAAATTCCCACGATAAAAGGCTCCAAGGTAACCCTTTTTATTGACCCCAGGGCTCCCTCTTTGGCATTTCTTTCTCCCAATACTTCTGACCCTCCTGGTGGGTAGAGAGCTCGATTTCATAACAATTTGTGGAAGACCTGCAGTGGTCACACGCCAAGCATCTCATCCCTGCTGACGCTCTGTCTTACCAATACACCAACCACAGACATCCTCTCTTTCATGGTCAGAATCACGATTCTCAATCACGTGGCACTGTTCGAGCGCAGCTCTCCCTCTACTCTCGTGGCTGCCACTGGTTTTATCCACCTCCTTTCAAACGGCCAATTCTAACCCCTGAACAAAATTCCTCAAACATTTAAACACGAAATATTTGACCTCTTTCGTTGCTTGACTCGGTCTGACGTCAAGGCACACTCCAATTACCAATTAATGTGTGTATGTGGAGGGGGGTAAAGCATGTGTGGTATAGATAGAACTAAATAAGAGAGAAGATAGTGTAAGAGAATTGCAAAGGGAAGCAAGGCACCAGGTGATCATGTCTATCGCTTTCATTAAATTTTTGTTTTTGCGTATTTTTTTGTTGTTGTTCTTGTTTTAGTGTATTTGAGCGGCGTTCCAGCATTTACCTTTGAAATCTTTAATGTTTTTGTATATATAGTGAGCATTTGCTGTTGTTTTATGATATAATTAATTTATTACTTCTTTTAATAGTATTTTTTGTATTAAATGTATACTGCGCTGTATGTTTTTTTTTTTGGAGTTTTCTTTCTTCCATATTCGTTATCTTTAGTTTCCGAAGTTTATCACCTTTTATCCTGTGGAGAACGTCATTTCGTCTCCGTTAGCCAAAAGGCGAGCGGAACATGGGAATCTTGGATGGCTTGTGGCTCTTCTGTTTTGGTTATTCATTTCGGTGATTTCGTCAGCCATTTCTTGATTTAACTTTATCATTTAATGACTGTTAATGTGACTTATCCCCGTCTCCCTGTACAACTCTTTTTGGCGTCTTCTTTCTTGCCTACGTGTACCCGTAATTAGATACATGCATTTATTCTGCACTTACTTTATTCTCCTCTTTTGTGTCATTGAGGCACAAGAGAGGGCGGAAGCGGGTTACAGCAGTGTAGCTCAGACAATTGCATTGCAGATCTTCTTATTGCTCTCTCGAAGGCTTATAAACATGTATAGAGTTTTGACTGCGAACGAGGTTTTTAAAATTCGATCAGAGACGTGCTACCTGTACCCGGATGAAATAATCTTCATTCCAAGCGCAGCGAACTCCGTGGTGTAGGGATAGGACCTCTCCCCCATCATGGCATATGATAGTAGTTTCCTTCTAATGGGTACCACCTGGAATTTCTCTTGGTTCGTTTTTATTTTCCATTTGGCCTCGTAGATGTTTATTCTTTAGATTTCTTCCGCTGCCAATTGAATGTTGAGGGAAGTGGGCTTGCCAGGGGCTGGGACATCTGCGGTGTATATCGAGTAAAGAATGGGGGACAGACACCCTCATTGCATGAGTCCTGAATTAAGCAGGAACTTTGGTCCACCCATGCTCCCCACACTGATATACGCCTGTCTCTCCATGATATAGTCACAGAGTTTTTAACAAGTTTTTACTTAGTCCCAGCCGTAGTATCTTTTATTGCATTCCCGTTTCCAACACCTTATCAAATGCTTTTGATACACCCCGACATACGAGGAGCGGGCAATAAGTTTTGCAATTCGGATATAAGGAAACGAGATATGTGGAAAAATGTTCTATTATTTTTCAATATAACTACCCTCGACTTCAATGCACTTGCACCACTTGTCCCTGAGGCTTCGAATTCCCGACAACCACAAATCTCCCGACTGCTGTTCAATCCACTCCTGGATGGAGAGCTGGACATCTTCATCGTCCCCAAATCGGCGTCCATGCAGTGCAGCCTTGAGCTGGCGGAATAAAAAGTAGTCGCTAGGGGCCAGATCTGGACTGTAGGGCGGATGGTTGAGCTCCTCGAATCCGCACTTGCGCAGGGTAGCTTGTGCAACTCTGACCTTGTGGACTTTGACGATGTTGAAGTCGATCATGGGGCGTGAGGTTTCTAGGGACCCAACAGGCAGAGACCTTGGTCATGGCAAAATTGTCGTGGATGATGTTGATAACACTTCCATGTGATATTCTAAGTTCTCGCTCGATTTCTTCGACATTCACCCGTCGATTGTCGAGGATCATCCTCTCCACACGGGTCACATTGTCCTCGTTGGTCACGTCTGACGGGCGTCCTGGACGGGGGTCATCTTCAAGGGACTCACGACCATGGCGGAACTCCCTATTCCAGCGATCAATGGTTGCATAGGACGGTGCAGAGTAAGTGTACACTGCAACCATGCGTTCATGGATCTCTTTTGCATTCTTGCCTTCCTTGGTCAAAAATTTGATCACTGTGCGGTGCTCAACGTTCTCTATTGTTGAAAAATTTGTGACTGACGATCTGAGATCAGCTACTGCTTCTTAAATAGACGAGGCAGGAGCGTGCGGCTGCAGGTCTTGACTTGTCATAACTTGTTCTAACACCCCCACAAACAGCCATCCCCCTTCCTCTGTTTTGCCCTACCGATTCGCAAAACTTATTGACCGCCCCTCGTACAATGTCCACGTAACTCTACTCCCTTTTGACTAGGGCGAGCTTTTCCGTGGTGACATTTATCGCCTTCTCCGCACTTCTACTTTCCCAAAGCCTAATTTCTACTGATTATACAGGGAGATCTCCTCCAGGTGAGACATCAGTTTTCGGTTGGAAATTTCTCGAAAAGGTTTGGCCAAATTCCAAGAGTGAAATTGACCGGTAGCTTTCTCTTTCTTTTCATTGGATCATTCCCAAACTTGGGTAAAAAATCATTTTCGTTGTCTTGAAAGCATCGGGAAAGTATCCTGTATTTAGACAAGCGTTAAAAGTCCTTCTCAGTCCTTTAATGAACTTCGCTGATGCCTCTTCAAAGTTTAAACTGTTAGCCCCGATTGTCCTGGGGCCTTCTGTCGGAATGAGCGGAGCGCGTCGAGTAACTCCCTTTCGGTTATCTCGGTGCTTCCGTCGCACTCTCTATCCACCTGCTTGTGCGCGTGCGTCCTATGGATATGTTTTTAGCTCGTCTATGGTTTCTTTTTCAAACTCAATATCAGAATATTCGTTCTCTTCACTTTTATTGAATATTTTTCCCAATAACTTCAGAATATTACTTCAATGTTTTACTTCTTCCGTTTCGTTTCGTATCTCCACTTTCTTCTTCCTTTCAGTCTATCCTTTGAGACGTCTGATTTTATTCCAAAAATCTTTGGGAGATGCGTCATGATCGAGACTTTCGTTCGCATCGTCCCAACTGTTGATCTTTTCTTTGATCTCGACTTCGTTGTATTGAGTCAATTGATTCATTTCTGCGTTTCAGCGACGTACGGGTGTTGGCTGAATGTTGATCGACCCTTTTGCCTTGAATTTAGCCACCAAGCGTCGAACAATGGACTCGGCAGGACGATTGTGGCGAGGATAGAAATCACGTAATGCGCCAAACGTTTGTCGAACGGAGCACTGATTTTGATAATAACATCCGATGATTTGCACACACTTTTCAACCCTATAACCTTCCAGCATGACTTGCCAAGTACTACTGAACAATTCACAGTGAGGTTGCCAGATGTCGCTTCAACAACATGGCCACTATCGCCTGACAAAGCTCGAGCGTCCTTCTTTAAAGACCCTTTACATAAGAAGGTATTATAGTACCTACCTTTTATTATTTTTATGATGTTATCTAAAAAGTGTTGTTGAACGTACATTACATCCTGGTCTCCTCACAGGATGCTCGACCGTCGACCGAGGACAAGCAAAAGGAGATTGAGGTCATGGGTGACAGCGACAGCGACAGCACCACTCTCCTAAAAAAAAAACCCGTATCGCTAACCAAGACGGCCATAATTGAGGAGGCTCTAGTGCACCTAACCGAGAAGGTGAAGGGAACTGGTGACGTGGGGGAGCAACTTTCCACTGCGATCCGGGCAACCACAAACGAATGGGTCACCTTTGGTCAATGGCTGGGCCTAGAGGCATGCGAGCTAAAAGAAGCACAATGGCAGGGCTTGCAAACGGATATATTTGCAGCTCTTGCGCGGTGGCGACAGGCTGACGTGCCAGCGCACACTCAAGCCCAACCATACGGACGCCAACCACCCCCACCACCACCACAAGTATACCCTGGTTAGGTTATAGCCAGGCTCCTCCAGGAAGCTCTACGCCTATCCCTGGGATTGGCTCCACGGACGAGCTACAACCTTTCCGGCTTTTCCGCCATATTAAGGGGTGTCTTCGTAGGCGTCGACCACCAGCCACCCAAGAAAGCCGAAGGCAATCCCACAAGTGGTCCGCCGTAGATTGACCCCTTAGCCTTTAAAAACTGTATTAGCCTTTATTAACTGGATTATCTTAGAGAAAATAAACCTGACCCATGGTACAATTTTTCCTTGTCCAATGATAACACAACTGTCCTTTCCTGTTAATGATTTTGCTTAATAAATTTAATATTTAAGCAATAATTTAATAATTGCTTATTTTTCATGAGTTTCTTAATAAATACATATATATATATATATATATATATATATATATTGAATGCAATACCCTTTTCAATACTATTTCTTATTACTATATATGTTATTTGTCTATAAGTAGTAATACTATATATCTTCAGTAATAACAATATTAATAGCATGAATTTGGTCTTTATAATTTAAGCATTACATTTTACTTTACTTAATATCTTTATTATGACATTATGATAAACTACATGTTCTTGATTGTAGCTTCAAATCATGCCCCCTTGGCACAGTACAGCACTAACGCAATTGAAGTACTCCTTCAGGTATATCCGGAGCTCCTTCCTCGTCCGAGATGTTTCAGTAGGAGTCAGTGGTGGCTCGTCTCCGGTCAGTTCAGCGTTGTTCCTCCATGCGCCATGGACAAGGTTGTGATTTTCCGTCTCCCGGTCCACAAAGACGTTGTGTGCTCTTGGATTGTTTCTTTTTATGAGATTGTGCAGGCAGACACATGCTAGCACGGCAGACTGCACTCGCGTTGGGTGGAGTTGGAGTGTGGTGAGCAGCCAACGAAATCTGTTTGAGAGTATTCCAAAAGCGTTCTCCACAATCTGGGGGGCGCGAGACAGTCTGTAGTTGAAGATTCTTCTTTCATTTGATAGATTGCGCCTGGAGAATGGCTTCTTGAGCCACCTTTTCAAGGAAAAGGCAACATCTCCCCTAATGAAGTATGGGGTCGGTCGATCGCCACCAGGAAGTTCGTCGGGCGCGGGAAATCCAAGGGAGTTGGACTCCAAATCCTCTTTCAGCTTGGACCGATTGAAGACAACACATTCTGAGGTGTAACCGTTGCTTCCGACATCAACCCACATGAACCTGTAGTCCGCATCCACAAGTCCCAGCATACTGATAGAGAAGAATCCCTTGTAGTTGTGATAGACAGATCCTGAATTCCTTGGTGCTTTGATTGCGATGTGCTTCCCGTCAATTGCCCCCACTGGATGAGGAAAGTTCCATTGGTTACCAAAATGCTCGCTGACCTCACGCCATCCGTCCTCGGGTTAGCAGAGACACGACTTCATGGTCATACTCCTGGATGATTGTCTCACAAACAATGGGCACGAACACAGATATTGCGTAGTGAATCACCCAAAAACTGTAAGCGAGACTGTGGTAACTATCGCCGGTTGCCAGGAAGCGAAGAGTGACTGCGAGCTTGAGTCCAGGAGGCCGGGGTTATCTGTAGTCGGTTGTTATCTTTGTCAATCTTGGAGATACCCGCACTAAAATCTCGTGAAACATTGCAGATTCCATTCTCATATAGTTTCCAAAATCAACTTGTCCTTCTATCTGCAGCTCTTCCATCAGGTTAGCGTAGTTGCTGTACTGTACACGCCGATATATCCTAGGGCGCATCCAATACCTCCGCCTTGTTTCAAATAATTGCCTCAGACGATACAAGAGAAGGATAACTGCAATGACATCCTGCTTTTCTTGAAGTGCGAGTTGTGCGAGAATCACTAGTTGTGAGGTTCTAGTGGAGTGCCCATGTTGTTGACCCTACTGAGGTAGGCAGAGGTGTGTGCAGGGTCACCACAAGCCGCCCTATATATAGGGTCATTATAAATTGACGACCGTTGGACGACCGCTCACCGATTGGTGGACCACCCATCGCCAAACAGTGAGCGACGTACGAAGACTTGTTGCAAACGAGAAATGATCGCCGGAGACCTGTCAGAAGTTTAATGGTCGTGACTAGTTGCTGACTGTTGGGTCACCAGTGGCCAACTACTCGTAGGTTGTCGGCGCCCGATGCGGGGTAGCAGCCACACTGATCGCCACTCGGACGCCCACTAGTGGGTTACTAGTCAGCCACTAGTAGCCCACCGGTCACACGACTACTCACCTACCACCTGCGACTACCTCTTTTTAGGTTTTGTGTCGCCGAACGATCGCTTGATTTTCGGTCGCAGGTGGTCGGAAACAGGTCGTAAGCTTGGTGTAACTGTGGCCTTAAGCCACCTCCCCCCGGGTACTTAGGTCATGACTGCTCCCAGCAGTCGCTCTGTGGTCGGAATCTCGGGTGTGCATATAACAAGGCTTACACAAAGCTTGATCTGAAGATGAATACGCAGAAGACCAAAACCGTATACTAGACGAGACCATCAAGACCTTACAACCCTCCTTCAAATTCCGTGGAAGGAAACAATTTGAATATGTGAAACCCTTCCAGTACCTGGGCAATCACCTCTCAGCACTGGTGGATTAACCCTATAAGCAAAGTAAGCATGTGCTTAGGGCATCAAGGGAAGGAGGGGCACCTCAGAAATTTTTTAGACTCAAATTTACCATTTAAATTACTAAATTAATTAAATTCATAGCCATTTTCAAAATTTAATGAAAAATGAATGAGTTCTGTTTATAAAGCGTTCTCACCTGTGTAGAGTTGCCAGACGTCCTGAAAATTCAAGACATGTCCTGATTTTGCATGTTTTGTCCTGTGTCCTAAATCAACTCTGTTAGGACGCTTAAATGTACTGAATTATGAAAAATGTTAGGTGAATAACAAATTTATCAGAATTTTTCTTCTTAACCATCAAAAATATCCACTCTTTCCTAAAATAAACGTCTGGAACAGACTGAAGCATAAATAATCGCATTTGAGTCCAGTCATTTGCTTGTTCATTTTATGTACAGAACGTGTTTTATCGTCGTTCCTTCTGGTTAAAAGCAGCGTGGTTGCAGTTGCTTTGGCACCTTGGCGGCTTACGCGTCTGGCTCCGGGGCACTCACAGTTATCTAATGAGTTCTGACGTCAGAGCATGTCGATGTCATTTACGCGGCGCGCCTAATAATTGCAGTTAGCGAATAAGTTAATCACTAGTTAATCAGAGCTTTCCTTCGTGCTATATTAGTTGGTACTTTGTAATTTGAAGTGTATTTTACTAATATTTCTTTTTTAATTTGCAAGCAATGGAGCTTTATTACAAGGGGTAAAACTGTTTATGAAGCATATTGTTACAAAATAACTTTTTTTTTAATTAAGAAAAATACAAATGAAGATGATGCCGTAATTGCAGCTGAAGTTACATTTGCTTTCCATACTACATATCATCATCAGTCCTTTAACTCAAATGACTGCTTAAATAAATTATTGCCTGAAATATTTTCCTATTCGAAAATTGGTAGAAAAATTTCAAGTGCCAGAACAAGAGCACTGCCAATTGCTGAGGTAGTCAATGATCTAAAAAGGTGTCCATTTTATGGAATATCTGTTGATGCAAGTAAAAACAATGCAGAAAAAACATTCGCCTTAATGTTTCACTATTTTACGCTTGAAAAGGGTCTGCAGGTAAAGCTTTTAAAAGTAGAATCTTCCCTCAATGAGACATCAGAAACAATCGCAAACTTTTCCGTAAAATCTATTACTGATTTAGGAATCGATAAGAAAAAATGTGTTGTATTTGCTGGTGAAAATATGAACGGAAACTTTGGAAGGTGCATGTGTAAAGGTAAAAATAATGTCTACACAAAGTTAAAACAATGCATGAATAATTCTATGGAAGGAGTTGGGTGTCCAGCTCATTTCATTCACAATGCTGCACAAACAGCAGCTGACACTCTTTGTTGAAATTGAAGTCATTGTCATGAAGTTGTTCTCTTACTTCAGGTTTTATTCTGTTAGAAGTGAACGATTAAAAGAGTTTTGTGTATTTCTTGGAGCTCAATATTCATCAGTTCTTCCACATTCAAAAACCCGTTGGCTCTCTCTAACAAATGCAGTTGAGCGAAATCTTAGTTCATTTGAAGTACCAAAATCATATTTTAACTCAAAAGAAAAGCCCCCTAAAATTATATTCCACTTTTTTAATGACCCATTAAGTGAAGCCTATTTAAGTCTTATACACAGCCTTAAATATGTTATTAGCAATAAGATAATGAAAATTGAAAAAGACCAAAATGCGTAATTGAAGTACTTTCATTCTTGAAGGATCTTGTTGAGTGCATCCAAACAAGGCATAACGAAAAATTCATACCACTCTGTGTCAATGTTGTACTTAAAATGAGCGACATTTTCATTAACTTAAAGCTAACTTTAGACTAGATATAGACAATCAGTATACTATGTGTTATCAATATCCCATAAAATAGATTTCAGTTTTGTAAGAGTTTCACTGTTTTACATTGATGCTACTAAATAATCTACCAGCATGAGTGCATGGGCCCGCGTCACTGTCCGAAGAGGTGGATTCTTCCCTGCCTTCTTCTTGTTCCTTTTCTTCCTCCTCTTCAGATTCCTCCGATGAGGAATCTTGAACTGCCGTTTTGAGGCCAGATCTAACCTTTTGGTTACTTCTGATCACGGTTTCCTTGAATGACATCGATCATTCTGGGTTGTCAGGCATTTTTACTGGAGGCAGGTTGTTATCCTTCATTAAGGCATTCAGCCGCTCATTATAGCAGCCAGGCTTGACTACATTAGCGACATTTGTATGTGTAATGCAAATAATAATCTTCGCACTTAGGTCGCTCGAGATGCTAAATTTGGGTATTTATGTCCTCTTTAGTTCGCTTTTTTTGGGCGGCGGCGCTCGCGTAGGACATTTCGTTTGCCTTCTTCTCTTCCTCTTCATTTTTTTTATGATTTCTCGTCGTTTCGGGCAGTTCCGAGCCATGGTCTTTGCCTTGAGTCCGGTGGTCTTGAATATGTTTTCTCCATCCTTCCGATAGAAGCCAGTCGATGTCTCTCGCTTCGGCGCAAATAGCGATGAATCCTGTTGAAACTTCGATTACTTTCCCCAGAGCCACATTTAGTCCGACGTTGAGGGTTTCACACAGTTTACTTTTGTCTGGGATCTTCGATCCTCGAATGCTCCTGAGGGGGACCCTGTTACGTAGGGTCTCCATGGTATTCTTAGTTCCTTCTTCCTTTCTTCTTGAATTTATCTTCCTTTCTCTGAAAACAAGTTGTAATTAATTTGTATTTTGTGAATTGTTGATGTAGAATGGAAAAAACAAACGAACAACATACACCGCAGTATAAATTTAATACACAAATACTATTAAAATAAGTAATGAATTAATTATATCGTAAAACAACATCAAATGCTCACGACATATATAATAAAAATGAAAGTTTTTAAGACAAAAGGCTTGAACGCCTCTCAAAGATAACTAAAACAAGAAGAACAACAAAAGATACACAAAACCAAAGAAATATTGAAAGCGATATGCCTGATTACCTGTCGCATTGCCTCCATTTGCAAGTTCTACACTACTTTCTCTTTTCATCACTTTTATTTTGCTCTATATATGCCACACATGCTTGGTCTCCACCCCACCTCACCAACCTCCACCCCACCCTACACACATTAATTGGCAAATGGAGTGTGGCTTTAACGTCAGAGTGAGTATTTCCTGTTTTAATGTTTGTTGCTCGAGGACCCTTAGTCTTCATAGAGAGGAATTTTACGGGCGGTGTTCAGGGGGCAGACTTGACCGTTTGAAAGCAGGTGAAAAAAGATTTCAGTGGCAGCCACGAGAGTAGAGGGTAAGAGAGGAAGAGCTGCGTTCAGACAGTGCCACGTGAGTGAGAATCGTTATTCTGACCATGAAAGAATGTCTGTGGTCGGGGGATTGGTAAAACAGAACGTCAGCAGGGGTGAGATGATTGGCGTGTGACCACTGCAGGTCGTCCACAAATTGTGTTTTAAATCCAGTTCTCCATCCACCATGAAAGTGAGAAGACTTGGGAGAAAGTAATGCCAAAACCTTGGAGCCTTGTATCGTGGGAAAATATTTTTGGATTAGGGAAAAGTCGAAAATTTGACTGAACCGAGTACAACTTTTCGAAAAAAAACCCCAGACGGGAGCCCCACGTTCTCTTCTTCGAAGGTGTTTTCTGGTGCTCCCCCCCCCCCTTCGCATCATCCAATATACGAAGGGGGCGTTTTGGAATAGGTGTCTTAATTTGGTGGCTGATGAAATACCAAGTTTGTCCTCCTGAAAGGCATAAACAGCACTTGGCTGCGTCTGTGCAGCACCTTTCAGGAGGTCATTCATCTGGGCTAAGATGGAGGCCGTGTCTTTTACACGATTCCTGTTAACATTGAATCGACCTCCGAACTCCCGAAGGGATTTATAGGTGCGGGGAAATGGCATCTGGCTGCATCAAGTCCGTCAAGGGGTAGATGCCCTCGTTGGTTAGGAGGTATCTCAACAATTTGAGCCTTCTCCTCCTAATTGTGTGGTGGCAATCACTCAACCAGAGGAATTTGAAGGAAAAGAAAAAACCACTCCTGGACAAATACTCGTGGTCGCTTTCATTCGGGTGCCCAGACGAAGAAGAGAAGAAAATAGAAGAATAAGAGAAGATAAGAACATAAAAGAGGATACAGAAGACACCGCCCTAAGACATTAGGGCCAAGAGGGCAAACTCAGAGTATTGGGGCCGGTAAGACACGCAATCCAACACACGTCGCCTCACATCCGCATTCCGGATATGGAGTTTAGTAAACTACCCCCGACCTCCCCCCCTCCTAAAACTACGTTTGGGGCTCGAACCCTTTCCCTGAAGAGAAGCCAAACCTCTTCTCTCTCTCTTCCCGAGAGTCGATCGGATGCGCTCTGTGAAGGCCAATGACCTCGAACAGCGCTATGCAAACATTATTATTATTAGGACCTACCGTTAGGATCTCCACAAAATAATGGTGAGGAAAGGTTCATAGTTGAGTAAAGTTGCGAGAAGTGAGAAGGTGAGGATGGTACATAACCAGAGCGGTCTAAAGATGAGACTACTAAGTAAATAAATAGTATGCAAAAAGCTAATCCAAGGCCTATACGAGGCTGCCCCTGCCCTCCCCCCTCTCGGTTCAGGACCACCTACCATCCACTTCCCAAAATTTATCCAATCTATTCTTCAAACTCGGCAAGGAGGAAGCTTCTATCACATGACTAGTGAGACACATCTACCACTCGATTTGTAAACCAATTTCTACCAATTTCTTTTACTAAACTTGTCCACCTTAAAACCATTGCTACGTGTCCTATCCTCTTCCCCTAAAATTAAGAACCTTACTTATGTCTCCTCTTTTATAACCTTTACCCACTTGAAGACTTCAATCGAACTCGTCACCTTTCTAACTTACCAAGATTTAGTCTCCATAAAGTACAAATCGAATATTCTCAAGTGTAAATACTGCAAGAAAATACTTGTTTAACATCCTAGCCATTGTTTCATTCTCATTTACTAAGTCTCCATCTGTAGATTTAGGTGGGCCTATTTTACCTCCTATCTTAGTTCTGAATAATTGAAAGAAACCTTTGTGTCTTCTTTTGCCACTTTAATTTCATAATTTAGCTTCCTTAAATGACTCTCACTATTTTTAATTTTCCTATAAACCTGCTTCTTTCCTTAGTTGAAGTAGGAAAAGTGTAAGCTATGACATCATCTCTGAGGAAAAACAACACGCGAGAATGTTCTTACCTTAATATTTCAGCCTTACCTTTGTATTTTCGAATTACATAATACTCCCACACCAATTTTACTCTGTAACGGAAGAAGAGTATGAGAAACCAAAGCTTTAAAAGAGAACGAATCTAGGATCATAAATAATGGACTAGTTCGGACCGTCTCCCTCCATCCTTCAACTGTACAAAGACAGACAAAATATTACCAACACCCATTCCTCTATACAAAAGGGAGGGCCTGGCTACTCCATTCCACGGCGACCTCTCAACGAGATTAAATTTAAAATTCTCTTTCGCATGATAAACGAGACTCAAGAGAATTCTTCAGGTTATTCTCCTTGAGCCCCACAAATAAACAAGATAAGTCCATGCGTACATACCAAATATGATGTCGCTCCCGAAACCAGGAAAACTAGCGGAGGGAAAGAAAACTCTGACTCAGGCAATGTGGGAGAGGAAGAACAAATAGGAAAATAATGCAGTGGAACAAATTAGGGGTGAGTGATCGGGTGAGAAGTGGTGATACATAAGGTAGGCCCTGCATGAACTATGAAGGAAGTGATTCTGTAGAGACCGGAATGGGAGAGTGGAGAGGAAAAAAATAAAGGGACAAATAGACGAATACTGGGCTTAAATTCTACAGGCAAAGGCTGAACGAGAAGAAATAGAGGGAAATGAAAAGCTAAATAATACAATACGTGAGGGAGAAGACAGACGGATGATGATCTTAAAGAAATATTGAATATGTGTTGGCAAAAATGAAAATCACAAGGCATTGCATGAGGAACGGAGAGTTGGGAATTTTTTCAAGTCTGGGGGCAAAGGATGAGAAAGTGTACTGGCCTTCTTATTTAATAAATAATATGCTGATGGATGGATTGGTCTCCAGGAAATGGCAGTGAAGCAGAATCAGCGTGATTTACAAAGGCGGAAGAAAATACAAGAAGCAGAAAGGTAATTACAGACCAGTAACTATAATGGGCACGGTAAAAAAAATGTTGGGCATTATGTCAGAGGTTGAAGGAATTGGAAGACCATATATATACATAGTTTGACCATGTCTTCCACCCTCTATTTTATTTAGATTTTCCAAACTTACTTTCATCTATCTCGACAATTATCTGATTTCCACCAATCTTGAGTTGCTTTCTAAGCAAAAACCTGGGTCAAAAAGGAAAATTGCATTGAATATGTGGCAAAGTTTTGAATTTAAGCGTTGAATGGCTGAAAGATAGGAAAAAGAGGGTGGTACTGAATGGGGTGAGGTCACAGTGGAGGGACGTTATTGGTGGCGTACTTCAGGGATAAGCTCTAGGCCCATTATTATTCCCAGTTTATATAAATGATCTTGGGAAGGGTGTAATTACAAAGTGTCAATTTTGATGTAGAGAAATTTGGCAAATGTGGTAAATGAATTTGGGGGTCACTTTAAAGTACAGAACGACTTAAGGTATTAGGCTGGGCGCAAAAGTGGCGGATGACTTTTGATTTTAAATGTAAAGTTATTAACACAGACAGAGATAATACAGAATTTAGCCATAAAATTAATGGGCATTGACTGAATGCAGTAAATGATGAGAAGGACCTAGATAATCTGGGACCACGATAACCTCGTCATTCCCAGGATTTTAGAGCCTTCTAATCAATAAAAGTCACAGCAGAAATGTTATTCAGATTATCCAACTACACAGGAATACCCATTTCGGGCGCAATTATGATGAAATCATATTTATCAATACTCTGTTACCTTTTCTATGTTCTCACAAAAAAAAAAAAATAGATAGGCCGCTATCTTGGGAGCAGTAGCCACATCTTTAATTGGAATCGCATTAGTGGCGTAGCTAAGGTGGGGTAGGGTGCGGGGGTCGACGGGACACAAATTTAAAAGTTATTCCGGGCCCCCAAGGAGAGGGCTATAAACGAGTGACCCATCCCTTTTTCGAATTACGAAAACAGTTCATAAAACAGTTAAATATAGACCCATAAAAATATAGACAAATATCAACTTGAACTTTAGTCAAGCAAAGTATAAGAAGTTACTTAAAGTAGAAGTTTTGTTATGCCGTTGTTTTTTACGATGAAAGAACAGGAACTGCTTAATCTCAAATCCTAAAATTGATATAGATCTCACCTCTATCAACGTGTTTATGGCGCGACCAAGATTGGATTGTTGGATAAGTATGAACACAGAAGCATCGTTATACGACACTAATATTTCTTTCCTAAAATAAAATATTGCTAGGGCTAGATTAGTATTAGGTAAAATAATTGATTCGAATGATGGCTGAAAAAGAATCTGATTGAACGAAAATGTTTTTAAACACAATCCTTTGGAAGCACTTTGTGGGCGGGTTTTGACGGATGTGGCTGACCTTTGATAGGCCCTTGTGGCCTTTGTCATCTGTGAAATTATGTTTATTCTAAATTAAACTGTATTTATCACTACTTATATTGTTGCTGTGTCAGACTGATAAAATGTATCTATATAAATTTTGACTGCTATATTTGATAAATATAATACGCGGTTTCACATTTCGTATTTTTTTCTGGTCATCATCCATAAGTATTCTGTTTTAAAGCGCCTTAATAAATATTTTTATTGTTGCTGTATCAGACTGATGGAATGTATCAATATTAATTTTGACTAGTATATTTGTCCAATATGTAATATCTGGGTTTCATATATTGTAATTTATTTTTTTAATCATATATAGGCATTCCCTATTAAAGTGTCTTACTTATTTTATTGTTTTATTTGACACACTATCAGACATACCAGAGTGCACAAAAAATTGCAGGAATATTTGTTCGCATGTCATTCATGATATCAAATCCCTATATACGCCACTGAATCGCATCATATTTTATTACTTACTTCTGCAGATTTTTAATTAGATTTGTACAGCATTTACTGTATCATGTATCATATTATGTATCATTTTGAAGATAATTTTTCCTGAATTAAAATATGATATTGAAATTTCATATCAATCACTTTTGAAAGAAAACATTATTGCTTCAAATAGCATTTATGTGCAAGGCCTATGTGTCTGATATGAAAGGTGGCGGTAGAAAAACTATAAGCCTAACAATATTCACACTCTGTTTACAAACAAAGAACGACTTACCTAAACGCTTCCGATTAGACTTTTCGTCGTTAATTTTATACTTACAGATACTTACAGAAGACTTCATGGAAGAGGCTTATGCCTGTGACTCCAGATCTATATTATCAACCTGCGGCAGCGTGTGGGGGATTATCTTTGCCTTGTAATTGTATTTCAATTCTTGATTAAACCAAAATTTATCAAGTCTGACCTCAAACTGGTTGACTGATGCTGCTGCAATCACCCACCCAGGCAACTGATTCTAGTTATTTATTACCCTACACGGGAAAGCATACTTCCTTATATCCAGCCGCGACCTTGTCTTAAAAAGCTTCAGTGAATTTCCCCTGCTGATGTTTTCTTCTTGAAGTTTCAATATGCCTTGACTACATTCCCCATCATATTTTCTAGTGAGTATCTTGTACGTCTCTATTAAGTCTCCCCGTGCCTTTCTGTATGCCAGTGTTGGTAGGTTCAGCGTCCTTAGTCTCTCTTCATAATTAAGTCCTTTAAGTTCCGGCACCGGTAATACTTCAGATTCAAGGCGCACGGTAGATGGCGCTGGTAGTCGGCTACAAGTTGGGGCTACAGCATATCTCTTATGACGTCAGATGTGACAATCACTGCGTTATATTTTTTTTGTTGTTTTGGGGATTTGTAACTTTTAGTCTATTATTTATTAAATATCTGCTCTCTTCTCGTTTATAGTTTTTTTCTAAGTTAGGTAAGGTTTCTTGATGTCTTTTATTGTTTTTTGTTTTGTTTTCATATTTTTTGTTTACTCCGAACGATAACAGCTTCTTACTGGCAACATCGTAGCTTATGAATAGGACCCGTTTTGCAAATGTTTTTCTTTCATTATTGTGTTTTCGTGCTTCCATGTGCTTCTTTGTTATTCAAATTTGGCGTTACTTTGTATGATCGAGAAAAACTTGTAGATTTTCTAGATTATCTAATCAAGAAACTTATTAAAGTAAGAATTGGTTGTTATTAGGTTAGGTTTTTCTGCCAGTAAAAAGCTGCTGGGGAGAAAAAACCCCCAGTAAATTCAAGGGGACTGCTCGTGGGGGAGATATCACTGCAGGGGGACCACCCTGCGATGATCCTGAGTTTCAATCAATTGGGGGGGGGTCTGGGGGGCACAGCCCCCCAGTATATACTCATATACAAAAAATATTACGCCGATATTGTTTACATCTGATGCTACCGTCTGACGTCATAAGAGATATGCTGTAGCCCAAAATTGTAGCCGACTAACAGCGCCATCTACCGTGCACCCCGAATCTGAAGTGTTACCCCGGCACCATCCTTGTAGCCCTTTGTTGCACGTTCTCCACCATCTCAATGTCTTTAACCAGGTGAGGACTCCATACCTGATTAGCATACTCTATATGCGGTCTTAATAAAGCTACAAACAAAGCTTTAAATATCGTTGCATCCAATGTAACAAAGGTCCTTCTGATTATTCCCACTAATTTGTTGGCTTTATTTACTTTCTCTGCCAGGTGATCTACACAACTCAATTTATCCTTGATTATTACTCCCACATCTTTCAGCTGCTTCTCCATTTGGTAGCCTTGATCTTCAATAGTTGTTCTTCCAATTCTCATGTAACTACACTTATCCGGCCGGATAAAAACTCAACAACCATTTTTCACTCCATGAGTATACCTCCTGCACATCCTGCTGCAGCTTTTGACAATCCTCTAGATCTTTTATGCATCTAAATATCTTTGTGTCGTCTGCATACAGGTATACTTCGCTGTCATTTACTATACTATCGGGGAGGTCATTGATAAACAAAACAAACAACAATGGTCCGAGAACAGTGCCCTGCGGCACTCCACTTGTCACTGGCTTCCATCTTGACATTTCCCCCTTCACCACCACTCTTTGTTGTCTTTGTGTTAGGAATTCTGCAATCCATTCTTGGTACTCCTTTCCAATTCCATAACTACTAATTTTACTGAATAGTCTTCTATGTGCAACTCTATCGAAAGCCTTCATAAAATCACAATATATTACATCCACTGCATGTCCATCCTCAATAATTTCAGTCCATCTGTCCAGAACCTTTATGAGCTGTAGCACCGTTGATCGTCCTGAGATAAAGCCATATTGCTTGTCACTAAATAAACTATTGGTTCTCATGTGTGCCATTATCTCCTCCCTTATCATTGTCTCAAATATCTTACAGATTATACTTGTTAAACTGACTGGCCTATAATTCTCTGGATCACACTTGGAACCCTTTTTAAATATAGGAGTAATATGAGCAATCAGCCAATCTTGAGGGAGTTCCTTATGTTTAAAGGAGTACTGATAAAGTATTTCTAAAGGCACTACTAATTGTTCCATAGCTTCTTTTATAATCCTAGAGTGGATTCCGTCAGGTCCTGGGGATTTATGCCTCTTTAGATTTTTAATGATCTTCTTAATTTTTTCCTTATTAATTTCCAGATGATTCAGTGTTGGTACATTTTTCATCACACAATATGGTACCTCATCTTCTGGCTCCATGACAAACACCTTCGAAAATTGCTTTGCTAAAACTTCAACTTTTTCCAGATCACTTTCAGTTTTTCCATCTTCAGCAGTGCCCTTGTATAAGTCAGGAATCCTTGGTTTCCTTTTTGTCTTAGTCTGCACATATTTCCAAAATATTTTAGGATTATCCTTCACATTTTTTGCAATCTCCCTTTCTTTTAGTTTTACAGCATTTCGGGTTTCTTTTCTAATTTGATTATTCAGTTTTCTGTACTCCTTCTCAGTTTCTAAATACTCGTTCTTAGTAGATACATTCATATTACTCTTCAAGGATTTCATTCTCATCCACAACCTCTGTTTCTTCTTTATCTTAGACCATAATTTCTTATTCATTGGTAGATTGCTATTCGTCCTTTTCCTGGATTGATTTAAATTCCCCATCTTTCTTGTGGGTACACTCTTATCTATTGCAACATACAATTTTGACTTGAATCTGCTCCACATTTCCTCAATATTGGTAGCCTCGGATAGGTATTTCACCCAGTCAATATTAATACTAAGTTCCCTTCTCAGCAACTCATAATCTGCTTTTTCATACAAATACATGGTTTTTCTATCATGAGCCACGATCTCCTCCATATTACATGTAACTTGTATCACAGCATGATCACTTCTCCCCAGTGGATTTCCAATCATGACCTCTTCAACTATTGATTCTTCATTTGTGAAAAATAAATCTAGGGTATTACCCACATTTTCACCCCTTATTCTTTTAATTTCCTCCACATGCTGGGTCAAAAAGCAATCGCGCACCTTTTCCACAAGTTTTGTTCCAAAATCATTCATTTCAGTGTTAGTCGTGCAATTTTTCCAATTTATTTGTGGCAAATTAAAGTCTCCCATCAAAATCTTAAATGTAGCCTTCATCTCAGTTACCTCTTGCAATAAATCCAGCAACAGTTGGTCATTTTCCTCCTGGCTATTTGGACTCCGATATACTAGAGTTAAGTTAAGTTTCTCTCCCTGAAGCATAATTTCCAGACAGCAATACTCACAGAAACATGAAACCAAATCCCCCTTACTATACTTAATGCCACTTTTCACGTATATCAAGAGACCTCTACCTTCATTACTCAAAACATTACTTTCCTCTATCTCATACCCTTCGATGTTGTATTCTTCAAGTTCCCTTCGATATCTAAAGTGCTTAGGTTTAACTTCAGAGAGGGCAATAATGCTTGGCTTATCACTTAATGTATCAAGTAACGACCTTAATTCTAAAAACTTATCAAAAGTATATACATGCTTCCCCTCTCCCATATCTGTTAAGTTTTTTACCTTCTTTAACAGTTCTTTGTCCATTTCTCTCTCTCTCTTGGTTAAATCATAGGCCACTCTAAAATTTTTCAAGTTTTCATCCTTGCCCAATTCTTTTATTTTTCTGAATATATCATTTCTCACTTCTGAGTCAGTGAGTGCAGCCAGTACTGGGCGATCTCGGCCTTCTACCTTTTTCCCAAGCCTTATCACTCTCATCATATTATCCTCATGAACCTCACATTTATTCAGAATTTTCTTAACAATCTGTCTGTCATAATTAATTCTTTCCTGGAACATGTTTGAATTGCTTTCAGGGACATTGTACACCACAATGTTGTTTTCTCTCTTCTTCTTATCATTTAGTTCTTCCAAAACTGTAGTCATATCCATTACCTCCTGTTTTTTCTGAGATGCCTGATGTCCTCCAATTGCCCCATATACTACATTTACTTCATCAGTACTTGATTTCTTTATTTCAAGTATATTGATTTCAGCTCTGTCCATCCGTGAACTCAATTCTTGTACAGTCTCCCTGTCCCCATTCATATGTTCATTAGTATCCACTGATCTAGCCTCCAGTACTGCTACTCTAGCAGTAATGTTAAAATCTTCTTTATCCATTTTGACTGTCTCTCGTATCTCCTTAACCTCTTCCTGCAATACATCTTGTTTCTCAATTAAGTCTGCTTGTATCTTCTCCAGTTTCTCAATATGAGATTTTAATTTTGCACATCCTTTTTTACTGGAGACGCAGTGCCATGTAAACTGGGATCCTGCCTCTTCTTCCACCATAAACTTATAAACATCCTCAGGTATCCTCTCACATTTGGCATGATACCAAGTCACACAGATATCACATAAGAGTGCCATATCATTATCTCTTACCAGTCCACTGCATCTCCCACAGCAATCACCTGCATTTTCTGTTTCCCTTGAAGACGCTTCCGTTGTTGTTCTACTTACTTTTCATCTTCCTCCATCAGAGTCCATCTGTTTACTCGGCATATTTCGCTAGATCACCAATATAAATGCAAATTTAAAGTATACCTTGTGTTCAAATATATCTCAAGCAAGCTTATGGTGTCTAAAGATGATACTGTATAGCAGCAAACAACCTCAAAGGCATGAATTCAAGAGAGCACAAGCAACACATCCACCACACGCCACCGCACATTTAAAAGCAAAATTATCTTGGATCGCTAACGCTTGACCACACTCTTCACAATTAATTTGAACTTTAATTAATTTATGATCGGCTGGAAATGTATCAACAGAAGCACTTTTACCACAGGAGATAACTTGGTTTAGGAATTGACTGTCGGGGAAGCATTGGGAAATAGTGATCATCAGATGGTTTGTTTTAACTTAGGAATAGCAAAAGGTAGAACATCAACAAACCACAAAACCCCAAATTTTTATAGGGGGAGATTACGATAAATTACCAAACTTTCTAGGTAAATATGTAGATTAGCGACTCGGCCGAAAAATTGATTTTGGGGGTTAAATATTTTTGTTAATCTGTTTTGGAATATTCATGCGTGTTTGAGTCCTATTTGAAATATAGCTGGCGCCATGTATTATACCCAAATGGCTAAAAAAAAAGTAGTTCCTTTAAACGATCCAGGTAACTAGATTTAAATGTATAAAAAAGGTAATAAAAATAGTAAAATGGGGAAAAATATATTGAAAAATAAAAAGGACTCCAAATGAGGATAATAAAAAGATATTAAGTGAAAAACAGAATAAAAATTCAAATCAAGTCATTTTTTATGTTAGACCCCACCCCCACCCCTATTATATTTGGCAAAATGATTAAAGGCACTGACCTGATATGGTTAAATCATTCACCTCTAAATGTTAAGACATTATTCTATAAATAATTAGGATTATATACTGGGGGGCTATGCTCCAGACCCCCCCCTTAGGATCATCGTAGTGTGATCGCCCCATTGTGTTTACCCCCACATGAGCAGTCCCCTTAAATGTACTCTGGAATACAGACAAAATAGTACATCCCAATGTTTGAGCCGCTAATATAAATATTTACTTTTTATAATTACTAATGTATTAAACTTCGTATATTTTGTTTAACTATTTTTGTGAAATTAAACCATTAATTTCACACACTGGCAACTTTTAACTCAACTTTATTTCAAACATTGGCAATGTTGAACCTTGCAGTAAAAGAGCACGATTGCTGTGAATACGATTTGTTTGACTTCAATCCGACATATTAATTCCTCAGTCAATTTAATAGACTTTTCTATAGAACGTGATCTCATTTAAAAGAAGCCCGGCTCAATTATAATAGTGAAAGGTAGAGATAGGGTAAACCTGAAGATCTGCGTCACATGCTCGCCTCCGCGGTTCCCCATTCCTGGCCTCATAATATTTCATCCATTTTTCCAATATTTTTCACCTTTTTTTGAGTAAATTTAAGGGGACTGCTTGTTGGGGAGATATCACTGCCGGGGGACCCCCTTATGATGATCCTGAGTTTCAATCAATTGGGGTACCTAGGGGGCACAGTCCCCTAGTATATACTCATACTAAAAAAATATGTTAATTTTTGGCAGAAATAGCCTAAATTAGGGGGCGCTATTGTCTTTGTTATTTTGATAAATGTGCGATTGGCTCTGCACATTTATCAAAATAATAAAGATGATGATGCCCGCCTACTTTAGGCTATTTCCCCCCTAAATTACCATTTTTAGTTACTGTGAAAATGAGGAGCTTTGCCTTATGACATCTAGTGCCTAAATTATAGCCCAGAAATAGCGCCCCCTATCGTGTGCTCCTAAACTGAAGTATTACCTTCTCTTCTTTGATTTTTTTTTTTAAATTTTACAACCTTTATTTTGATTATTGTTGCAAAAGGATCCATTCAGTATTAGTGTTTTTATTACTATATATGTGTATTTCAAGAAACACAAATTCTCAAATTCAGTAAAAAAACAAACGTCAACACTTTTTTGACCACATATGTCGTATTTAAACACCCACCCCTGCATTTTTCATGCCATTCGTCAAAATGTCATTTTCCTGCCTAGTATGTTCGTTAAATTTTCACCATTTAGGTGCTGTTTTAACAGACAACAATAAATGTGTTGCGTTTCTTGAAGCCCATAGGCTATTCAAATCTATACGCGAGTGTCCTAATTGTAAGACAGAGCTCAGAATGAAAAAGAATTGGGTGCTTTGGTGTGATAAATTGTGTATTGACACTGATGGCAAAAGCCAACCCTATAAATACAAATTGATTGCTCGGAAAGGCACTTTTTTGCTGGGTCATACTTCTCAATCAAGAACATTGTCGAGGTTGTCTTTTGGTTCATTGTGATTAGGGTACCTATGACAATATAACTTCATATACGGGCATTTGCTGAAAAACCCTCGTCGATTGGTTTAGTTTTTGCCGGGAAGTTCTTTTACATTATTTCAACAATTTTTCTACACCACTTAGATCATAAGAAAAGGAAGGACTGCTAAAAGCCACTGGGGCCTGTCAAGGTGGACCATGAGCTCTGGCTCACCGCCGGTAAACTCTACCCACCCATCTCACATAAGTATTACTGATTATTTTGAGCGTCAGCTCGTTGTTGGGGGCGGCTCATCACAGGGATGTGCCTACGATGACCCTGAGTTTCAATCATTTGGGGGGGGGGGGAGTCTAGGGGGGTACAGTCAGTATAGAAGCAAAAATTGCTATAAACTTCATTGATTTCATTTCAGAAAAAGTAGCCAAAAATCGCCCAGAATAAGCTAGGCCTCGGATTTGGCCGCACTCTACACAATTTTTTTTTGAGAATTTAAATCATTATAGGTTAACCAGAAATAAGTTAAATAAAGTTATTAAGAAGAGGGCCCCCTCCCTGAAAGGGTTGCTCTGCCTCTGCACTTGGCTCCCTACCGGGTGAGACCACACACCCTCCCTGTTACGCAGTGCACTTGCTGCCTCTCTTCGGCCACAGAAACATCTGCTGTTGGAGATGTAGTGGCTTCCATGATGCCAATGGGTGCACACAGTCTGCTTCCTGCCTTTTCTGTGGGGGTGACCGTCCAACTTCCAGGCAGTGCCGGCATACCTCCAGGCAACCCAAATCCAGCAGCTGCAACATGAAGCCAATCACTCCGTCAAAGCCATTAAAACTAAATTAGCAACTATAAAGCCTGGGTCTTTCCACACTAAGTCATCCAAGGTGCCACACTTTCTACTGCGCAGGCCCCCGCCCCCCTCATACAAGCTTACTCTACAGCTTCACCGTACTCTCTAAGTCCACAAATTAGTGTTATTCAGAATGCTGCTACTAAATCCACCCTTTCTTGCCCAATCACTGTCTGCCCCCTACAAACTCCCAGACCCCCAAAGAAACACCGCTATCCTAAATCTTCCCAAAATAATACCTCTTCACACCCTGTTTCACGGCCTAAAAATCAATGTGATAAGAGCCCCAAGGGGGCTGTCTCCCAGCTGGAAATACCCAGTCAGCACCATTCCAATGTCCCCCACCTCAGCTTCCCCCCATGCAGCCCATGCTTGGTAGTGCATGCCTTCGACCTACAGACACCTCTCAGGGGAATTGCATCCATTACACTGACCTTCATTAACCTCCTTTCAGGTAGCAGCCCTAGAGAAAGCCTTCTGAGGTGTCTGCCAGACTTTCTGACCTTCCTTATCTCACTCATGCAATGACTCCTTCATTTCCCCACTTCAGATTCTATACCAGAAACTTCCAATTTTTAAAACCAGACTTTCTTCCTATTCACCTCTAGTTTTCGGCATGTGTGAGACATGGCTCACTGATACATTCTCCCCCTCCTTTCCTGGCTGTGTATCATACAGAGTGGACAGGAGGCAGCCTGCTGCTGTTGGTCCACCAATCCCTTCCTTCTAGCCCTATCACTATAACTTCCTTCCCCAGAGGCGGATTAGAGCATCTGGGAATGACTATTACCTTTGATTCTGGGCCTCTTCAGATCCTATTAATATATAATCGATGTTTGGATATCTCCCTTCATGAGCTTAAATTTTTATCTTCTTAGTTCTCCTCCCGAACACTAATAATGGGCAATTTTAATGCCCATCACAACTTATGGGAACCAGCCCTTCCCTGGAGCCAGAGGAACCATTCGGGCTGCTCCCTCTCAGACTTCTTAGCAAACAGTGACTCCTATTCTCATACCCCCCCCCCCCTCTGCCCTGGCCTCCCTACCAGGATTGATCCAGTTTCAGGGAACCCCTCTACCTTGGACCTATGCCTGGGAAATGTCCCCCTCCTCCACACCACTATCACTACTCGCCCTTACATGGGAAGTAATCATCTTCCTGTAGTCATTTACTTCCCATCAATGCCACCCCCACTCCCCTCTCATGCAGACCTTGTTGGTCTTTTAAAAAAGGACACTGGGGCACATTTCAATAAGAATTTAAATCAATTACCCCACCCACTTCCCTCTTGTCGCATGACCAAACTCACTATATCACAGATACCCTGCTGGATGTGGGATCCCATCACTTTCACTTTGTTAGCTCTCCCCCAACCTGCACCTTGAGAGTCCCCTGGTGGCCCCAGAGGTGCGCGGCAGCCCTTCAGTCCAAATGCCATGCCTTTAAAGCGTGGCGTAATAACCCCTTCCTCCCCTTCTTCCCTGCTTCCGGTGCAAGCGCGTTATCCTTGATGAGAAATGTTCTGTCTGAGCTTCATTTTGTACCTCCCCTTCCTTTACTTTCTCAGTCTCCTGGGCCTGATCATTCATCAGAAAGATGGTCCACCCTTAACCCCCTCTCACCTTCCTGCTAACTAATAACAGTGGCCTCCTCACCACAAACACACATGGACCATACAATCAGCACAGCTATCACACCACCAGAGCTTTCCTCAGCCTTACACTCACTGTCTGTGGGGAACGCCACTGGGGAAGACAATATCTCCATGAATTCCTCCGATGCCTCCCAGACAATCTGGCTCACCCCCTCCTGAATGTCTTTAATGACAGCTGGCTGTCAGGGACTTTCCCTTCAGTGCAGTGACAAGCAGTCACACTTCCTATCCCCAAACCTGGCAAGGACCCCTCAAAGGCTTCCTCATACAGACCCATTAGCCTCCTTTCCAACCTTGGCAAAACACTAGAACACATAGTACAAAACAGACTGACATGGTGTTTTTCTGATGCAAAAGCAGCGTTTGAATGGAGAGAATGTCAGGCAAATAATTGGGTATGTATCCAAGGCTAGGAATGCGGCAGAATGAAAGTATTCGACTGTGGAGCGAGAGTTGGCTGCGATAAGGTATTGTTTGAAAGTGTTGCGTCCGTTTTTGTATGGTGTGAGGTTTGTGATCAAAACAGATCATCAACCTCTTGTGTATCTGCAGCGTATGAAGTGGGCTGATAGTAGGATTGCAAGGACTTTGGAAGATTTGAGTGACTTTGATTATGTGATTGAGTATGTGCCTGGTGAACGGAATGGAGTGGCTGATTTGGTGTCAAGGTATCCTGGTATGAGTGATGAAAATGTGTGTGGAGTGAGTGATCCTGAGTATTTACCGAAAGGGATTATGAATGGAAAGGAGAGTAAGGGTGGTGGTGATTCCTTGTTTGAGAGTGTATGGAATGGTTTGCAAGATGTGAGAGTGCCCGATAGTGCAGATGACTTAAGGAAGGAGGTAATGAATGAAGTATGTAGGAAGCCTGAAAGCATTGGTATGGCAAAGGTGCGGAACTTCATGAAAGAATTGAGAGCGATGTGGATGCAAGGGGTCCCACCGTTTCAGGAAGTGTTGATTGTAGCGAGTCATTTGTATGGAGTGATTGTTTATGTGCACTTTGGTGGTGAGAGGCCGATTGTGTACAAAGATGAAGGGTTTGAATGCTAATGTGGTACATCTGCAATGTTTGAATGGTGTGCACTATAATTGGGTGATTGAAAAGTCTTCGTATAGGAGAGAGAAGAAGGATTGTCTGGATGAAGATGAGTGATTA
Source organism: Ceratothoa steindachneri (assembly GCA_963969495.1). NCBI lineage: Eukaryota > Metazoa > Arthropoda > Malacostraca > Isopoda > Cymothoidae > Ceratothoa > Ceratothoa steindachneri. Next base: position 101,046,929 of record OZ018334.1, on the reverse strand, counting down.
TGTGGGAGTTGATGATGGTGTGGATGTCAGTGCTGATGTTTGGGTGCTTGTTCCTTCTGTGTATTGCGAACATGGTGGACCTGATATGATGGAAGCAAGAGTGGAAGGTTGTTCTGTGGTTTGATTGATACTGGAGCGCAAGTGTCTTTAGTGAATGAGAGGATTCTGAGTAAGCATGATGAGTTTAGATGTTGCAAGCATAAGCCTGTGAAGTTACGGATAAGTGGATTGGGGAATGGCATGGGAATAGGTTAGTCTGAAAGTGAGCTTGGGTAATGGTGTGAATGTGAAGCATGACTTTGTGATTCTGAAAGACGAGCAAATGCCGTGTTGTTTCTTGCTTGGTTTAGACATTATGAGATTGAATGAGTTGTCTTTGGATGCTGATAAGGATTGTTTTATGAAAGGTGATGAAGTTGAATGAGTGTGCAAAGAATGTTGTCAAATTTTGTGGTATGATTGAGTTGGTCATGGATGATGAGAATGATATTTTAAGTGATGATGATATTCTAGAAATGCAAGAGATGTGTCCTATTGTTAGGGAGTTGAAGAGGTGTGTAATGACGCATGTTGATTTGAATGAATAGTCAGAGTGTTTAAGTGATTTTTAAAGGTATGCTAAGGATTTTGTTGTTTGTATGGATGTTGTATATTTTTTGATGCATGTGAAGGGTGGTGATGATATGTATGTACCTGTGATGTCCTTAGTTGGTATGATTGGTCTGGTGAAGGTTGTGCATGATAATTATGGGCATATGGGTAAATTTAAGCTGTGGGAGTGTATGAAGGAGCATGTGTTCCATCCATTTCTGAGAACTGTTGTGAATGATGTTGCAACTACATGTGAAAGGTGTCAGAAGCGAAAGGTGCAAGTGAAACCACCGATGTTGAAAGTTGATGCGAAAGAACCGTTTGAATTGGTAGTGATTAATTGTGTCTTTGCCGCGTACGAGTGCTGGGAATGTTGGTATGGTTGTGATGGTTGATCATAAAAGTAAGTTTGTGTATGCAGCGCCTGTGAGAGATAAAAGGAGTATGACGGTTGAGCAGTTGTTTTTTCCTATGTGTGTATGGAAGCCTAGAAGATGTCTGAGTGATAATGGGCCTGAATTTGTAGGAGAAGTGTTTGAGCAAATGTTGAGAGAGAATGGTGTGGAGCATGTGAGAACGACTCCATATGTACCGTCTTCAAATGGATTGGCTGAATGTACGATAAGACCCTTTTGTGAGATGTTGAGAATGATGAGTATGACAGTGAATGACTGGGATGTATGTCTGGGGAGAGTGTTGTGCGCGTATAATTCGACTATGCATAGTGCAACTGGAATGTCCCCATGTCAGTTTGTGATGAATTTTGAAAGGAGAGTGAAAGATAGGTTTCGTTTGACTGAAAGTGAGCAGAGTGTATGGCGTGCATGAGGCACATGAAAAGTTCCGTCTATTTGAATTAGGTGCGAAAGTATTGAAGGTGAAAGAAGTGAAGGATAGGTTGAATGTGTCAAAGATGAGTGAGAAGTTTGATGGACCTTATAGAGTTGTGAGAGTTTGGGAAAATGGGGTGACGTATGTTTTGGATAGTTTGAATGACGGTATGACTGAGAGAGTACGGGCTCATCAGATTCAGTTAAGGAGATGGAGAGAACTACCTGGTGAGCAATCCGGTGTATGAATTGTGCAAAGAGAACGGTAAAGTGCATGATGATGAGAAGGAATGTGGTAGTATGGATCTGTGTGGGAAAGAGCTTGTCTTGGTCTCGAGGAGTAGAAAGCGTACAAAGAAGAGTGTAAGGAAGAATGAAAGTAAGTCTGAGCAGTCTTTGTGTAAACAGGTGAGTGATTTGGCTGGTATAAGTAGACGAGTGAGTGAGCTGCCTGTGCCTGATTTTTATGGTTTTGGGAACAGTATGAATGATAGTGTGTTTGGCCACAATGAACCTAGTGTGGCTGACTTTTCGGGTTTTATGAATGGTAATATTAGGGGTGAGTTTGATGTAGTGAATGATGAAGTGGCTGATTTTTCAGGTTTCTGGTGGGAACCAGTCGAAGGGCTTTCTGGTATGCCTGTTGAGAATGTACCTTGAGTTGGATGAGAGCTGTGAGTGAGGAGCTGATGAATGGGGGTATGAAGAGTGAAGGTTCTGAACGGAAGAGTATGAAAGAATTCTGTTGTGAGATGAGAGAACTGGTAATGAGGGCTAAGAGTATGGTTGATGAGATGATCAATAGTGATGATGAGACTGACAGGACGACTGACGAACAACCCCGACCAATTGCTATGCGTAGCCAGGGACTGGTAGAAGAGTGTGAATGGGTGCAGAAGGGTGCGATTGAGCATATATTTTGTTAAATCAGTTATAAAGCATAACAGTAAATATCTAGAATTATAAAAGTTATAAACGGGAATTTGTCGTGTGCATGTGGATGTTCACTTAGAGAGTGGAAGCTTTTACGCACTGTTAGAAGAATCCTCGAGGCGAGTGCTCTGCCCAGCCCAGCCCTGAAACAGAGGTCGGTACCTGCAGCTGATGAGCCTGTGCCCCTTCTTATTTGACAAGACTGCTACTACCCCCCACCCCCAGCGCCAAAAATAGCCCTGTCCCCCTTCTCGTTCGGGTGCTCTTTTTGTTGTGATTGATTTGTTGTGTCGACCTTGGTTGGGTTGTTGACATTTGTTCTCTGCGCCCGTCATACTTTATTTTGTTTTCGGTTGAGAAAATTACTTTTTGTATAAAATATTTATTTGAATGTGCACTGGTGTTTATCTTTTTTTTTGTAAATATAAGTGTATTTTTTTGTAAAGTAAAGGACTGTATATCAAATCGTATCAATTCCTCCTCAGGGTTCTCAAGGTCCATAAATCCTAGGATAAGGTTGGAACGCAGGTTTAGTGTTGCTTTTGGCCCGCTACAATGTGGTGCTTATCACCTTGAGAATCAAATCATGGCTGTCCAGGCTCAGGATTTCATTTCATCTATCATTTTGCAAGGCTAAGGACTTGGTCCTGGTACGCTGTAATATATTCCCCTCTTTTGTTCTCTGTAATTACCTATTCACTTCTTTTCATTTTTTCCTTTGAATATTTAGATTAGATTATTGTTAGAATATTTTTAATTAAATAAGTTCCTTTAGTTTCAGAGAAGATATCTGATAATTTACCTTTGATTGTCTTAAAGCATCCCAAACTGGAAATTTAAATGCTCTGAATTTAAGATTTAAATCTTTAAAGACCCCCAAAAGTGGTAAGTTATTTGCTAATTTTGAACTTATCTATTTTATTATTTACCTGTTAGAAAAATTAGATAATATAAATTTGTGATAACTCTTAATTTAGTTAAATTTTGTTGACTATGTTTCTGTGCAAGACAAAAGTTTCTTCACCTCTTCATGAAGTTTTCTGTTGTAAATTAATAAGCCTAAGTTCAACTTAAATTTATTATAATTTATCGCAATAGATTTATATTATTATATTACTATTACTAAATTTATAGTCTTTGCCTCCATTTCATTATTAAATTTTCTTTAAAAGAATTCCAGTGTCATTTGTTAATAAAAACTGTATTTTTTAGGTTCTAGTCTAAGACCAAAGAAATAGTTATGGTCTTGGACTGAAAAACCTCCAATTGTGCCAGTCTTGGACGCAAAAATCAATTCCAGTCTTTGGTCTATTTTGTCTAAAGAAAAAAAAATCTTTGGTGATGGTCCAATTATAAATATTATTTTGTATAGTAGTTAGTTCTTAAATTGAATCTATCTCAACAACCCTGTTGTTATTAGTAACCCAATTGCTAAAAAAAAAGAAGAAATCTTAAGCTCCTGCATCTTGATTGCCTTCTCTTAAGTCTGTTAAGAAAGAGACCATCTGGTCCTGGCCCATCCAGGCCTATAAGCACGTCATTTCCACACCCATTTGGAAATCTTCTGCAGGTTTTACACACCTGGGCCCTCCACTGGTAGAGCTTATGGCATAAATGGTTCATATCAATCCCTGGCTAATACAAGGACTCTCCCCTACTTCCCCCAGTGTGACCATTTCCTTTAAGGAGAAATAACCGCACGCCTCCACCGAGTCATTAGAATCCACAAGTTGCTACACCCCTGAAGTTAGTTGTGAGGCCATCTTCCAGGGTTTCTAAAGCTGCCTCCTGAAAGGTGGACATCTCTATAGGAGTTTTGGCTCCTACACCCACACCAAGTGCTATGCTGGGTGACTCTAATTCGGTGAATCCCCCCACCTTTTAAGCTACCCTGCCTGGCTCATTTGTAATCAATTTCTGCCACATTGACCTTATGATAAAGATAACTGTTCAATGCTCTATATAACTATTGGTTCAATTATAAAAATCTCCAAAAAACTTAATAACTAAATCAAATATAGCTGGACCATTATTATAAAAATCCCTCCTACTACCATAACCTGGGGTAACATTGACTACTTTTCAACTTTGAAAGTTAATCATAATTAAAATATTAAAGCAAAACCAAATGTTAAGTATTCATATAATAGGTCTTGTACTCAGTTTACCTCACTAAAGGCGTCGCTCCGATATATCTTCAAGTTTCATTGCAATAACCCCAAAACAAAGTGATCAAAGTTACATTGATCCGGGGGTTTCTTTGATTGCCTGGTCAAAGTTCCCTCTTTACCGGTCAATGCCCCCCCTCTCCCTCCCCACTCCAACTTGGAAATGGATCACCCATTTAAGGGCTAACTTGTGTGAGAAAAAAATGTAATAAAAGTGTTTCAAAATTATTGAAAATATACCTGTCAATATTTTATCATGTGGCCCTTTGCCTTGATGACCAAACAAAGATGCCTGGGCATTGATGCATCCAGTCCCTTGGAAGCAGTTGTTTTCCAGAGTAATCCAGAGGGCCTTCAACTTCTTGATGAGTCATGGAATGGAGGAGGTATTGGCAGTAGTAAGCTGGTCTTTCATGAAAGCCCAGCAATTTTTGAAGGAGTTTAGGTTGGGGCTACTCCCAGGCCACTCCAAAATATTGATATTGTGGCCAGCAAAGTAGTTTTTTACCTTTCCTAAGGTGTGGCAGGGGGCCCCATTTTGCATAAAAAATATGCGCTTTGAATAGCATAAAAAGGAAGATGATGTTCTACAGAATGTTCATGTAATGATCACTATCCATTCTAGTGTTTCAAGGTAAAAAATATAAGCCACTGCTCTCACCTTTTCCACTAAAAGCTCCCCACACCATCACCTGGTCGGTGTTTAACAATACAAACTGTATAGTGTGGGTCATAGTGGCTGATGATGGAGGATCATCACACTTTCCTGCCTGCCCCTCAGATACACTTAAAGCAGCTTACATTCGGAAACATCGCTTTCATCCAATCATCTTCAGTCCATTGAAGATATATCCTCGCAAAATCAAATCTGCTTCGCCATGATTGTGGTGAGTAGAGGTTTCTTGGCAGCACATCACTTGAGACTCCGAGGTCCTTCTGCAGGCGATTTTGAATGGGCTGAGTTGACACATTTTCCAACAGCTTGGGATGATTCTTTTTCAGTTTAGCAGGTGTAATGAAGGGATTCTTCAACACCCCCCTCCATATCAGCAGATCTATCTTCCTGGAAATCTTCTTTTTTCTCCCAGTCCCCAAGTTTTTGCCTCAGGAAAGTGTTGGGTGATAAATTGCGAGCTGCGGCAGCCACCCTCCTGATAGTTGTTTCTCCTCTTCCTGTCCAGTGATATCTCTTTTCTAGGCAAATTCTCCTCCCTCAAAGCAGGTATCCTTGTCTTCCCTGCTTCACAGAGGTGGTTAGGTATTTCTAAAATCACACACAAAAATAATAGTTACCAACATGAACACAATGAAAAGGACCCAACTCTGCAGAAAACTAGCAGCAAAGCAACACATACTACTCAACAACTGAGAGCTGGTATCATTTTCTTTCAAACTATGAAACTGTACAGAGCTCTCAGATGTGCATATTTGTAAACAAACTGTTCATATGCTCTGAAAGGCTGCCAAATTTGATCATGCTCTTTTGTGTACAGTGGAACCTCGATTTTCCAATTTAATTCATTCCTGAAGGCCGTTCATGAACCAGATGATTGCTTATTCAAACTTTTACCACAGTCAGTCCTTTGGCAACCTTAGCTTCTTTTATTGCTTCTTTGTTCCTAAGGATGGTACAAATTGATGACTGCTAAGCCATACTGTAAAGCCAGATCTGAAACAAGAACACCATTCTCATGCTTTCGTATAATCTCTTTCTTCACTTCTATTGTTGTTCTCACTATTTTTCTTTCCACCTTTCTGCTTTCACTAACTTTCTTAGGTCCCATGGTGGCTTATGGATTAAAGAAATAGAGAAATAATGAACAACACAAGAAATACCAGCAAAATCAGACAACAGTTCTTAGTGTATATACTCCCAGTGCGTGCTGAGGCAAAACTGACACCACATGCTCAGTCACTCAGTAGTCCCTGCATGGTATTGTTGGCTTGTTCAGCAACCGAGTGATGGTATGACAACTGGGGCAATTTTTAGTTAAAAAGTTTGTTTGACAACCGATTTGTTTGAAAAGGGAGCCGTTCAACAACCGAGGTTCCATTGTATTTTTAGAGCAACCCGATCATTTTCCATTGTAGTGACCGTAGATTTTAGCATAGATTTTACAACCATGAGGTTGGTCAACAAGTGGAGTGGAACATAATGCAATAAAGAAAAATTCTTTATATGTACAATAATTTTCTGCAGTATAATTCTTTTGTCCTTTCTTTTATATGCAGCAAATATTTCATTGAGGGAGAGGGATGGAACAAAATTCCCCAAAGAGGGGGGAAGAGGCAGAGGCTTTCTACTATGAGAACTTGCCCAGAGTCTTAGGTATATATTGATATTCCCTGTATAATGGGTGAGAATGGTAGCTATGGATTTGGTTGGACTTTATTTGAGTCCTTCTGTTTGTCAATCAGGTGTGTAGTGTATTTAGGCATAGTTGGAGCAGATGAATAGTGGTATATGTATCTGTGTTGAGTGTGATTTAGCTATGTCATATATGTAGAGCTGAGTATGTTGACTTTGTGAAGTTTGCCTTGCTTGATGGCTAGCCACCAAGTATCATCATGTGTGTGTTTACGCTCCAGATAATTGGTAACCATTTTTTTTATTGTTATGCATGTTGGTGTTGTATATTTTGTGTGTGAGGTTGTGTAGGATAGCATTGAAAGTTTTGTTGATGTCCATAGTTACTAGTAGTATCCAATCTAGTGCTTAGTTGAAGGTACCTTAGATTCTTTGTATCAGGTCTTTAAGAAGATTGGTTGTTGAGTAAATTGGTCTTAAACCATCTTGTATAAAATATATTATGTCAACAAAGAACTCTTGGTTTTGTAGTCCCTAATTTGCCCTGGGGTGGTTTCTTTATGTTCTTGCATGTTTAATGTGGAGTAGGGGAGGAAGGGTGCTGGCATCTGGCTATATCCGTCCCATTCTTGTGTTCTTCTCACTAACAACGGACCAGGTAGAAGGACAAATAGTGTCCCGCAAATTGCGGCAGACAGATATCTTTCCGACTCTTTCCTCACTCCAAAATGACAGCAATCAAGGGGTACCTTAGGAGCTGGAAAAAAGGGAAAAGAAATTACCCTCTTGCTTGCTCCTTAATGCTGTTACATATCCCTCTTCCCTTATATACATATATACCACCCATATGCATACACGACATTCCAGCTCCTCTTGCGTTGTAATGGGCTGAAAATCTACCCTAAATGCCCAAACGATCCAACCCACTTCCTACACTAATTCAGTCGTTAGAAATTGAGGGAGAAATGAAACGATTGGATATACATTCCTCTATTCACAAAAAAATTACAACAAATATTGGGGAAATATATTTATATACAACATGCTAATAATATATATATATAAAACAATTAGTTTTATCTTATGAATACTACCAATCAAAATTTAGACAAAAAAACACTCAATTAGACTATATATTCAAAAAGAAGAGATGCAAAAAAAATATCTGCTGGGGCAATAACAACCAATCGATAATATAGCAAACAAAGAAGTCTTCAACAAGAGGCTTTAAGCAAACAAGCGGACAAAAAAAAAGAACAAAGGCCTTACGTGTTACCCAGGTGGGTATGGGCATCTCAAGCATTTTACAAAAAAACTGACGCCTCTAAGCTCAGTACTATATATGTGATACTGTTGCAGTCTTGAGGGCTACAAAAGACCTCCCATCAAATGGGACATACAATAATTTTAATTTGTAATATTCCAAATTGTACAATGCCAGCCACTCTTTACAAAAGCAATATTTATTTTTGTTATATATTTAACAGAGTGGCTTTTTGTTTGCAATAATGCTATATAAAAACTATGTCAATCTTTCCTAGATTTAGGCTTCTGGAAAGGAAAAAAAAAGATTTTAAACAAATCATGAAATCAATTATATATATATGAAAATAAAAAACATTCCGATTCACACACACATTCTTACAGAAGGAGGGAGAGGGTATGGGGAAAGGGGTGGAAGAATGGCCGATCTCACACACACACTTTGCTCCACCACACCCCTTCCTCCTTAGGCCATTCAACCACAGTCATACAGAATACACTTGTAATCCTTACTCACGTTACATTGTGCCCTTCTACACCCATTTACACTTGTCTATTAGTCCCTGGTTATGCGTAGCAATCTGTCGGGGTTGTTCATCAGTCATCCTGTCAGTCTCCTCATCACTATCAATCATGTTGTCCACCATATTCTTAGCTTTCGCTACAAGCTCTCCCATCTCCCGAGAGAACTCTTCCATTCAGAACGTTCACTGTTCATACCCTTATTCATCAGCTCCTCACTCACAGATCTCATCCAACTCAAAGTACACTCTTATGAAACAGACAAATCACTTACATCCCCTCTACTCTCAGCGGCTACACCAAAAACCCCTTTAACTGGTTCCCACCAGAAGCCAGAAAAGTCGGTCACTTCCTCATTCTCCACATTAAACTCACCTCCTCATTCTCCACATTAAACTCACCTCTACCCTTACCATTTGCAAAACCAGAAAAATCAGCCACACTAGATTTATTCTGCCCAAACACACTATCATACATACTGTCCCCAAAACCTGATAAATCAGCCACAGGCAGTTCACTCACTCATCTACTTACATCAGCCAAATCATCCACCTGCTTATGCAAACACTCAATCTCCCCCATACCAGAAAGACTTTGCTCAGACTTAATTTCATTCATACTTGCATTCTTCCTTTCACTCTTCTTTGTACGCTTTCTACTCTTCGAGACCAAGACAAGCTCTTTCCCAGATAGATCCATACTATCACATTTCTTCTCTTCATCATGCACCTTATCTCTCTCTCTGCACATTTCATACACCAGATGGCTCGCCAGGTAGTCAGGAGGTTCTCTCCACCTCCTCAACTGATTCTGATGAGCCCACACACTCACAGTTACACCTTCATTCAAACTCTCCAAAACATACATCAAACCATTCTCCCAGATTCTCACAACTCTATACAGTCCTTCAAACTTTTCACTCATCTTCGACACATTCAACCTATTTTACCTTCAATACTTTTGCACCAATTTCAAATGAACGAAACATTTCATGTGCCTCACACCATACACTCTGCTCACTTTCACTCAAATGAAAATTCATAACAAACTGACACGGGTACACCCCAGTTGCACTATGCACTGTCGAATATATGCCCATAACACTACTCAATCATTCATCCCAGTCATTCAAAGTTGTACTCATCATTCTCAACATCTCACACAAAGTTCTAATTGTACGCTTAGCCAACCCATTCAAAGACAGTACATACAGAGTCATCCTCACATGCTCCACACCATTCTCTCTCAACATTCACTCAAACACTTCACTCACAAACTCAAGCCCATTATCATTCAGACATCTCCTAGGCTTCCATACACACATAGGATAAAACAACTGCCCAACCACACGCACAACAGTCACACCCTTTTATCTCTCACAGGTGTCTCATACACAAACTTGCTTTTATGATCAACCATAAAAACCATACCAACATTCCCAGCACTTGTATGCGGTAAAGACACACAATCAATTACTACCAACTCAAACTGTTCTTTCGCATCAACTTTTGAACTTCAAAAGAAAAGTTTTGAAACGCAGGCCAGTGTTATTTTATCATCAATATCTTTTTCTCAGACAACTCAGAGTAAATTTTTATCTTGGATCCGCAACTGGTCAGGAGTGATAATGAAGACAGACATGAGATAATAATGATGAGAAAGATCAGAAAGGAAAATGACCGAGACATTAAACGTCACCCATCCCCTAAATAAGGCGTATGGGGGATTGTCAGCACTGGCCCCTGGAAACAGAAGATTTGGGTTATTGTATGTTGTATCTATGGCACTGCCTAGAACTGCTACACTCACTCATCTAACCACACCTAATATTTTCCTCGTTCAGTAGAAAGTGGTCTGAAGGATTGGAAAGTTGAGAACTCTCTCAAAAACCTTCCCAATCATCTCCAGCAATGATATAAGTCTGAAGTTCATCACTTGATTGATTAGCCGCATTTCCAGGCTTGGGGACGAAAATCATCTTCAAAGTTTTTAGGCCATCAGGGAAATATCATGGTAGGCTTAGCAGTGTGATTCGAAGTCTTGGATGTTAGGTCCATGGGAACAGTCGCGTACAGGCGAATAAGGCACTGTGCACGGTGCAGAGCGAGTGGCATCTCCTCAGCATGGATAAGTAGGCTCTCAATGGGGGATGTGCGGAAGGCACCGGGCGGCAGGCGAAGGCCGGTGTGGTGGATCGAGTCCACCTCCCGCAAAAGACACTCGGGTGCGAATGCATAAAACTCGCATTCGGCGTTAGGCTTCAAAAGAACAAAGCAGCGATCAGGCATAGCTCTTTTAGCGCCACAGAATGAAGAATATAAATGGAGCCCAAGAATGGGCGCTCAGTCGATCTAGGAAATCCTAAAAATGGGTACTCGCATTAATCAATGGGGTAATATGCCATGTAATAAGTAGTAAACCAATATAAAAGAAAAATACTTATATCACAACTGTACATTTATTAGGAAAAGCATAAAAAAGGCAAGCGAATAACTGGTTTTCCATGCTGCCACACACACACACATATACATAAAGGTGCAGCTTCGGAACGGAAAGATACCGATGCTTGATAATTAAGGAAGCTGAGCAAATACAGATTGATATATGCTTTGACCGTTTGACTTCTCGTGAAACTGTCAAACTAAAAGTAAACTGTTGTATCTTGATAGAATTTGCCAGCCCAGTCTGAAAATATGTACAGCTAGTCTGGGAAGGCATATAATTCAACTGTGCATAGTGCAACTGGAATGTCCCCATGTCAGTTTGTGATGAATTTTGAAAGGCGAGTGAAAGATAGGTTTTGTTTGAGTGAAAGTGAGCAGAGTGTATGGCGTGAGGCGCATGAAAGGTTCCGTTCATTTGAATTAGGTACAAAAGTGTTGAAGGTGAAAGAAGTGAAGGGTAGGTTGAATGTGTCAAAGATGAGTGAGAAGTTTGATGGACCTTATAGAGTTGTGAGGGCTTGGGAAAATGGAGTGACGTATGTTTTGGAGAGTTTGAATGACGGCATGACTGAGAGAGTGCGGGCTCATCAGAGTCAGTTAAGGAGATGGAGAGAACCTCCTGACTACCTGTTGAGCCATCCGGTGTATGGACTGTGTAGAGAGAGAGGTAAAGTGCATGATGATGAGATTGAATGTGATAGTATGGATCTGTCTAGGAAAGAGCTAGTTTTAGTCTCGAGGAGTAGAAAGCGTACAAAGAAGAGTGAAAGGAAGAATGCAAGTACGAATGAAAGTAAATCTGAGCAGAGTGTTTCTGGTATGGGGGATCTTGAAAGGGAGATTGAGTTTTTGCGTAAACAGGTGAGTGATTTGGCTGGTATAAGTAGACGAGTGAGTGAGCTGCCTCTGCCTGATTTTTATGGTTTTGGGAACAGTATGAATGATAGTGTGTTTGGGCAGAATGAACCTAGTGTGGCTGATTTTTCGGGTTTTACTAATGGTAATAGTAGGGATGAGTTTGATGTAGTGAATGATGAAGTGGCTGATTTTTCAGGTTTCTGGTGGGAACCAGTCGAAGGGGTTTCTGGTATGCCTGTTGAGAATACAGGGGATGTGAGTGACCTGTCTGTTTCGCAAGAATGTACCTTGAGTTGGATGAGAGCTGTGAGTGAGGAGCTGATGAATGGGGGTATGAAGAGTGAGGGTTCTGAACGGAAGAGTATGAAAGAATTCTGTCGTGAGATGGGAGAACTGGTAATGAGGGCTAAGAGTATGGTTGATGAGATGGTAAATAGTGACGATGAGACTGACAGGACGACTGAGGAACAACCCCGACTAATTGCTACGCGTAGCCAGGGACCAGTAGAAGAGTGTGAATGGGTGCAGAAGGGTGCGATTGAGCACAAGTGGTACCGTGAAGAGTGATTGAAAGGGTTTAGTGAGTGGCTGGTCGAATGGCTTAAGGAAGGAGGGGTGTGGTGGAGCGAATGTGAGTGTGTGAAAAAGGGCCATTCTCCCACCCCTTTTCTCAGTACCCTCTCCCTCCCTCTGTAAGAATGTGTGTGAATGGGAATGGGTTTGTTTTATTTTTGTTTATTTTATGTATAAAATGATTACCATGTTTTTCTTTCTTTCCAGGCGTCATATTCTGGAAAGATAGTAGCTAGTTTTGAGATATCACTATAATTAAAAGAATATTGTACTTTGCTTAAAATAAACTTTTATCAAAGCGTCATATTCTGGAAAGAGAGAGTGGAAGTGTGGACTGACAGCAAGAGGGGTTCTCTAGGCGAGTGCTCCGCCCAGCCCTGAGACGGAGGGCTTTCGTGCCTCGCTAACCACCTGAACCGCCATACCCGCCTTCGTTGACAATCCTGCCTCCTTCTAAGTTAGCCTACTACCACCCACCTCCAGCACACAAGTGATAGCGCATGCCCCTTTTTTTTTTCGTTCGGTTGTTGTTGTGTTTTTATGTTTTGTGTAGATATATAAGTAAATTTGTTGTATTCGCCTTTTAGAAAATTCTCTGTTGGTATCGTATTTGGATTGGGGAATCCAGCCTCATTTTGAAGTGTGCACACTTCCCTTGTAAATATAAATTGCTGTAAATATAACTGTAACTATCATTGTACTTTTTTTTGTAAGTAAAGGCACTGTATATACAATCCGTTTCATTCTCCCTCGATTTCTCACGTCCGGACAGTGTAGGAAGCGGGTTGGATCGATTATCGATTGGGATTAGAGAAATATTTTCGGCCCGCTACAATTTGTTACCTTAAATAACTAGTTATTCTTTCTCTTTTCAGGTCTAGTTGTGCAGTACGATGGATCGGAAGTGTAAGAACCATCCTAACAAATTTGTTTCATCTGCGGCTCGTGTTTCTTCCAGACTGTCAAGCGAAAATCACAGATTTTGTGAAGAAGGCTTATTATGCTTATTTTGGAGTCAAACTAGGGGACCAGGATAAGGCATTTGCTTCCCATAACTGCTGCAAAACATGTGTGGAGAACTTATGCGATTGGAGGAATAGGAAACAAAAGAGTATGCCATTTGGTGTCCCAATGGTGTGGAGGGAAGGTAGAGATCACGTTACTGACTGCTACTTCTGCATGACAAATTTAAAAGTCATCAATCGCAAGAACAAGCACCATGTTCAATACCCTGATGTTCATTCTGCCATAAAGCCAATCCCCCATGGATCCGATGTTCCTGTTCCTGAGCCGGATGTCATCATAGAATCTAGTTCTGATTCCGAATCTACTGACATGACTGATACAGGTGAGTGTGGTGCATACCAGCCAGAAGAGGACGACCGATCGGTGCCATTGACCCAAACCGAACTCAACGACTTGACACGAGACCTGAACCTATCTAATGAGTCTGCCCAGCTGCTGGGTTCTCGTCTTCGAGAGAAACATCTACTTGCCCCAGGAACAATGTTCTATTGGTATTGGGAACATGAGAGCGAATTCAGAAAAGTCTTTATGTTCGTTGAAGCATCTTCACTGATCTACTGTAACAATATTGCTGAACTGATGAAATTAATGGGCATGAAGTATGTTGCTATGGAATGGAGACTTTTTATTGACTCGTCCAACAGAAGTCTCAAGGCAGTTCTTCTGAATAATGGAAATAAGGTTTCATCAATCCTTGTTGGACACTCGGCTGAAATGAAAGAATCACACAACAGCATGGAACGTCTGTTGTCTGCTCTCAATTACCAGGAACATAAATGGTTGATTTGTGGAGATCTTAAAGTTGTTGGACTCATCCTAGGACTTCAAGGTGGGTACACAAAGTATCCATGCTTTTTGTGTTTATGGAATAGTCGGACAAGAGTGGCCATCAAGATAAGGATTATAACCCGGATCACGCAATGTTCTGTCCCACCCTCTGGTTGAACCGAGCAAGGTGTTACTTCCACCCCTACAGAACAAACTCGGCCTAATGAAAAACTTTGTAAAAGCACTGGACAGGGAAGGTGGAGGGTTTGCCTTCCTCCGCCACAAGTTCAAACGAATCAGCATGGAGAAGCTTAAGGCAGGTATATTTGATGGTCCTCAGATAAGAGAACTCATAAAAGACTCTAGTTTTGATGATTCATTAAATCCTACTGAACTCTCTGCCTGGCTGTCCCTTAAGTTAGTCATTGCAAACTTCCTTGGTAACCACAGAAGTCCTCAGTACCAGAAGATGGTTGATGCCTTAATGGAGAATTTCTGCAAACTTGGTGCGCATATGTCAGTGAAAATGCACTTTCTTTGGTCCCATCTGGACTATTTTCCAGAAATTTGCAGAGACTTCAGTGAAGAACAGGGTGAGCGCTTTCACCAAGACATCCGTGTCATGGATGAACACTATCAAGGCCAATGGTATGTGGACTTTCTGGCTGACTACTGTAGGTGCCTTTAGCTGGATGTGGTGTCTGCTCGGCACAATTGGAGGTCACTAAAGAGACCATTCATCCATGAGTAGCCTTTTTTGTGCATTGTACTATTCATGCTATCTATTAAAATATTCTTTAAACTTCTGTGAGTAAATCGGCCCAATATTTGCTATTATGTGTTTCATTCACAACAAATATTTGGAAATATAGGAGTTTTTGGCATGTGCTCATGTTTCAAAAACCTGACCTGATTGGGTAAAATGAGCATGATTTTCAGATTCAGTGCAAAAAACTGACCTAAAATCAGGTATTATATATTTGACCTTAAAAACAATGCAGACCAATGTAATGGTTATCTTAGACAACATTATGATTAATAATGGTTATCTTACACAGCATTGATAATTAATAATGGTTATCTTACACATCAGTGATGATTAATAATGGTTATCTTACACAGCATTGATGATTAATAATGGTTATCTTACACAGCATTAATGATCATTATCTTACACAGCATTAATGATCATTATCTTACACAGCATTGATAATTAATAATGGTTATTTTACACAACATTGATGATTAATAATGGTTATCTTGCACAGCATTGATGATAGTTATCTTACACAGCAGTGATTATTAATAATGGTTATCTTACACAGCATTGATGATTAATAATGGTTATCTTACACAGCATTGATAATTAATAATGGTTATCTTACACAACATTGATGATTAATAATGGTTATCTTACACAGCATTGATGATGGTTATCTTACATAGCATTGATGATGGTTATCTTACACAGCATTGATGATGGTTATCTTACACAGCATTGATGATGGTTATCTTACACAACATTGATGATGGTTATCTTACACAACATTAATAATGGTTATCTTACACAACATGTTGATAGTTATCTTACACAGCATTGATGATGGTTATCTTACACAGCATTGATGATGGTTATCTTGCACAGCATTGATGAGGGTTATCTTACACAGCATTGATGAGGGTTATCTTACACAGCATTGATGAGGGTTATCTTACACAGCATTGATGATGGTTATCTTGCACAGTATTAATGATGGTTATCTTACACAGCATTGATGATGGTTATCTTGCACAGCATTGATGATGGTTATCTTACACAGCATTGATGATTATAAATGACGGCATCTCATAAAGGACTCAGCACCAACTCTCTCAGATCCAAATTTTTATCCACACATCAGAAAATTATGAATTGTCGTTTTTGGACGTCCGTTGGGATTTAAAACTGAATTTAATAGTTGTTTTTGAGATTTACCTTCATTTTAGACATGTATCATATAAGATACATTCGATCGCAACCAGTTAAAAAACTTTTTATATATTCTATATTATTATAATAACTTTCTGACTGGAAGAATATAGAAGTATGGCTTAAAAAAAATCATAAACGGGTCTTAAATTTGGGGGCTTCAGGCATCTAGCCCCTCCCCCTCCTTGATCAACGCTCACCCCTGACTAGGAAGGATTCGGGAGGTTCCTTACTTCCGGTCTCAATTTCTATTATCCCCGGAGGCCGTCATAATTTAGTTGCCTCCCACGACGCCCAGCCTGCATCACGCCGGTGCTATTCCTGTTCCCCTATCAGAGAAGTAAAATTGTGTGAAAGAGAGAAGATTTAATTGTGAAAATGCGTAGAATCATCACCATCTGTAAATTGATTGCTTTTGTTTTGTTTTAGGTGTTTGGAGGCGGCCGTTTCCTGAGAGCAACAATTCTGCTTGAAAACCACCACCGTCCCAAATTGGTCACCACCCCGTAGTCTCCTCACCCTTGGCACTTCGACCTCGCCCTTGAAGAGAAAATGACAAGGACCATTGAAGACCTCCCTGATTTGGTCATAGAAGGAATCTTCTTCTTGTTAGATCCTTCCTTCTTAGTTAATGATGTCCAGTTTGTCAACAAACGCTGGAATGCCCTAATTCGAGGCTCTTCTGTCTGGAACTCGATCAAGTACCTCCGTCTGGAAAACCTGACAATGGGTAGCCACTTCACCCAAAAGGTCCTTGAGAAGTGTCGCAATTTGGAACATTTGGTGATCATTAAGTTACATCCGTGGGCATCGTCGCGTTGTGCGACTCTCACAAAAGTGTGCCTTCCTCGATTACAATCCCTATTTTCCTCCAACATTCATTCAGAGATTGAGGACATAATTTGTATTATTAAGGGCGCTCCGCTTCTTCGACGTGTTTATTCTGAAAGGGGAACGACACAAACATTGGTCGATGCTATCTCTGAGCTGAAGGAATTATCTTTCATCGACCTGAATCATCTCGATCAAGATATATCTTTATCTCGACTCTTTCAAAAGTGTTCCAACTTGGAAGTCATTAAAGTTCTGGGCTGGGTCAACTCCCATACAGAAGACCTTAAAACCCTCCTTAGTAACCACTCCACTACCCTAAAGAGTCTGAGTTGGATTCCGATCGAGGATGACGACGTCATGCTCATATCAAGATGCACCACGTTGTCTGAGCTGAGTTTCATCTGTTGCTGCCTTACTGATGACTCCTTGAAATTGATCCAGAAGATCTCATCCTTGACATGTCTCATCTTAAAATATAGCGATATTTTTTCATCAGAAGCTCTCGAGCGATTCTTTGAAGACGGTTCCTTCCCTAAATTGAAGAGACTCGGTCTCGTAGATTTAGATGAATTAAACGACTTGGTCCTCGATGCCATATCAATGAAGTACCCAAATCTCGAGGCTTTGGAGCTGTCATGTCTTAAGCTCGGTTCAGTTGAGGGATTTGGCCGCTTAGTGAGACGTTGTGGTCACATACGAGTACTTAAGCTTTATCTTCCAAAGTTCGATTCATCTCTTATTAGCGACCTTTCAAATTACCTTCCGGGATTGACCTATCTTGAGTTGGACCGTTGTTCTGGAGTTGATTCTAATTTCGCGGAGAATTTCATCAAGTCCCACCCTAATTACAAAGGAGATGAATATATTAAATTTGATCTCGCATATAATGAAAGCATCGACCTCTATGAAAGACACCTCAAATGTCCCCATTTGAGCCCCGTCCTTGTACTCGGTGGTTGGCTCTATAAAATCCTGCCTGGTTACCAACCTGGGTGGCAGCTCTAAATGGGCTTCTCAATGATGCTTCACACCTTATCTTTTCAGGGGTGAAAATCTTCCATGGGTACAAATAATACACTTTTCTCTCCTTAATTTTTATTCTTTTGACTTCCCTTTGGTTTCATAGGGCGAGGTTGGTTGGTAACGACACACCCGCCCATTACGGCCATTGACCTCGTTCGCAGGTCACCGGCCAGTATCAAGGTTTAGTCGTCTTTCCTTCGCAGGGGAGATGAAGAACGCAGGTTCAACCCCCGCGCCCCAGATATGTGTTCAAGAATCCCCTCAGGGACTACATCAAGCCCCAACACCGAAGTTTGCCTTTCACCTTGAGAAGAGGGTCCCCTAGGTGCCAAGGATAATCAAAACCTCTTCTTGTCCCTTCTTTGTGTCCTTTATTTATTATAACATCAAAATGAAAAGAATAAAAGAAGAGTAAAAAGATGCGAAAATAAAAATGGGGAAAAATTCTCTGAGGAAAAGGCGGAAAGGTCCGAGTGGGCGGTTGGGGAAAAGAAACCCCCGGCGGTGGTGTTGATGGTCGGAAGGCGCAGACGACAATGTGGGTCCCGGGTAGAAGCGCTCCTCCTGAAGGTGATGGCGATTATTACGATTAGAAAACTGAATCCAGAAAAAAGGAAGTCGTAGGATGGTTAATTTGGCCGCTCAGCCGTTGCCAGAATTTTCGGTGGAGCGTTGCAGGAAGAGGAGATGGTTCTGTGTACCTTATGGCGCATGGGTGGAGTCAGGAGGGTCAAGATTTAGGCGGATACTCGAGGGTTGTGAGAAGATGGATTTAGCACTGTTCAGTTTTAGGGAGCTGCCAAAGAAACGTCTAATGTGTGGAGTAGGCCATTCAAATCGCCCAGCAGAAGCGCATCGTCTATGTAATTAAAGCCTGTATATTAGAGATGGTCCATTGGATAGGGGTGCCTTCCAAGACGGGAGGCCCCGTAAAGACCATGGACAGTCTTTCATTACCATGTCTCCCGGTCTTATATTCCGGAGGACCTTACCAATATCCGGTAGCTTGAAGCTAGCCGGGGTGAAGTTGGGAGTAAGAGGGCATACCATGGACCCATCTGGCTTGGGGACCCCAAAAAGACTGTTCATGGGAGACTACTACTTGTTTCTTCTAATATATATCTTTCTCGGTAAATAGTTCGATATCCTCCACCATTTGCGGAGCCTTCCATTGGAAGTGGCATAGCTCCTGGGTATGAAAATCTTAATTCCGTTTCCTTCGCAGCTTTTGACGATATTATTTACCGGTGGGGTCCGGATAATTCGCCGGGGTTGGGCATTTTAAATTTGCCAAACCTTTGGGTGAAGAGGATCGGCCACTGGGGTCACTTGATGCTCTCGTTGTGGTTATTTCGATTATTGTTATTGTATTTGCCATACCGCTTTCTTATGATTGTGATCGGTTGTTTTGGCGTCTTTTCTTCCTATAATCCTGATATCGGGAGCCTCCCTTTAGGAAGTCCCTTCTATGACTCTAGGTAGTAGAATCGCTATCATTACTAGAGGCCTTTGGTTCGTTGAGATTAATAACCGTGGGAATGGCAAGACTTGGTTGTGGAAACACTGTGGTGAGTTCTGGTTGTTGTCACGTGGTGTAGTGGGGATGGCGCCGTATCCACAATTAGCAGTGGGTCACCAGACTGGCCGAGGTGATATGACCAAAACCAAGAATCAAGTAAGTAAACAAGTATATAAGCCTCACGAAGTAGTGGGCATACACTGGAAGTAGTCCTGAAGAGGAAGGAGATCTGAATTCCCCGCGAATTCGTACTCTCACGAGTACCCGAGTGGTAAGAAAGGTATGTAAAAATTAATGTCCCCCTGATCGAATAATTTCACCATGGGTGGTATCTACCGTTCATATGGCATATGCCATTATATCTGAAATCCGTAACCCTACCACGACGGGGTACAAGGCCCCCGCATCGAAATCTACTAACGGGGTGAATGTACGCAGAAATTACAGCAGGCCTCTGATCCAGGTGTACCTGCACTGCCTCAGCCACAAAGGACGAGATAGAAGAACGGAGCCACCATGCCGGCTGCAAATGGCGCATCCTCCTCTCCAGCCCTGAACCTGTGATGGTGGGGTTGAAAATCCCTTGTACCCTTTGAGGGTGCGCAGGGGTATCGATCACGACATGTTCTCCAGCAGAAAGATAGCAAACTGCGAATTGGAGGAAATGGATCCGCGGATCTTCCGAGTTGGCTTGTAGTCTACAGCAATTCGCAGGCAGCACTGGGCGCGCCGGGACCAAGTCTTTATCATCACATAATTAAAGAGGATCCGTAGGATTTTCTTGACCAACTTAGCCATACATGATTGGGGAATCGTGTACAGCTCTGGAACAAGTCACACACAGTTCAGATAAACCCAACTTTACACGAACGATTCGTAGGGCCAAAGTGGTGGCATTAGTAGCAGCTCCGAGGCATTGGCACGAATGACTTGAGAGGGTATTCATACCAACCGGAGCGCACCATATTCTCATCGCATGTTTGACCTTGACCTATCCTCGGTTGGCCATCTCTTAGGCGATATCTTCCAAGGACTACTTCGTGACCTCTCATACACCCCTGCCCCCCTCTCTAATTTTACAAGTCAGTTGATACAATTTCGGATTATACTTAAATAGTCGACTATTCTACAGAGGTCCTAAGCTATCTAGAACCTCTCGACATAACTCTTCACCAACTTGAACTGAAGTTAGTAAATAATGTTTTTGCTCAATTTCGATCTAACAAAACTAATTTCATTTAAAACAAATCTTACGGTGAGCCTGTATTAGTGGCATAGTTACAATTAGAGGGACCCTGTTTTCTTATAGTCAACTCTATGTTGATTGCTCTAGAGTTAGAAGCAAAAGTAATCTGTTTCTATTTACTCAACAAGAAAAAATTAGGAATTTTGTTTGGGAAGAATAAAAATAAATCAACTTTTTCTTAGTTTATTTACAAACGCATATTTTGCCCAGGCAACGACGGCTATCTTTGCTAGTGTTTGTGTATATATATATATATATATATATATATATATATATATATATATATATATATATATATATAAACATAGAGAAATATTATTAAAGACGGATCTGAAGTATAAAACCAAATAGATAAGGTCTACTTCCGGAAATTCCAACTATGAACACAGAATGTAGACATTTAGGTCAAGAAGATAAATACATACACACCGAATTGTCAATACATAAAAATAAACGAGAGAAACATAACTAAATTAATAAATCAAAGTACTAAGATTTAAATTGGACAATTTCGTTATAAATAAGCCTTTTAATAACGGGATCCAGTTTAAAGAGTTCGCGGGATATATTAAAATTAGGCGAGGAATTAATGAATGAGCATTCAACAATATTTCTTTGAATAAAGTGATCAGATTTGTAAATAAATTCAGCCGAATTCCAATTGATAGGGTGACTGTTTTCCGATAAATGGACAAAGAAAGCGCTGCTGCATTCCCCCCTCCTAATATTGTATTTATGTTGCGTCAAGCGTACATTTAATGTTTTACCGGTTTGGCCAAAGTATTGCTTAGGGCAAACTGAACAATCGACAGAATAATAATCCTCCTTCCCTATACTAATGTTATTATTATCAATCAGCATTTTGCACATGGTAGACTGACACTTGAATATGACAGGAATATTTAACTTATTCAAGAGGCAGGGATCAAAGAAAAGGCCTCAGCAAAACGGTAAAACAAGGGAGTTCTTGAAATTGTATGCCGGAGTGATTTCAGTTCTGTAAAAGGATTTTATTTGCCAAATCTAGGCATCCTGCTAGACATTTTTGAGGGTAGCAAAGATTGTTCCTATTTCAAAAATCTTGGAAATCTCATGATCCAAGAATTCCTGGCTGGCGACCCGCAATCCCTGGAGAAACATTGAAATAGATACAGACCCTTTGACTTTATCAGTGACCAGAGTAAAAATGAATATAAAAACCGGCGTTGGTAGGCTTACGATAGACGGAAATTTAAATCTACATGGAGTCCTATCAATAAGTAGATCTAAGAACGGGAGGACACTAATTTGCTCGACAATCAGGCAAACGGAGCCAAAGACCTATTTTCCCCACTAATAAGTTGGTTCGGTTCTATCTGTTTAGGAAAAGATTTCGACAATTTAGTTATCTCTTTGTTCGCTTTTTACTCATTCATTTCTAAAGCCAACCTTTTTCTATTCAGGTTTATTTTGTAACATATTTATTTTTTTTAATTTAGGCATTTATTTCACACATGTGTAGTTTTAAATCATTAAGACCATACGATCAATAAACAATTTAGTTTGAACAAAATTGTTCAAATGTTTATCAATAAAATTTTTGCTCATTATGTTGGAAGGTCAGTTTCATTTCGAAGGAGTGGGGATGGTGAATGCGGGTTGGCACCATAGAGGCTAGGAACGCGACTAGTCTTAATTATTTGTTTTGTTCTGGGACACACCATTGCTGGGAACAATTGGGGTCCGTCACAATTGTCATTTCTTAGTTACAGATTTACATTCGTATCTGGTGTAGCGATTTTGATGCGGGTCTCGAGTTGGAAGCGTTTGTAAGCGGAGGAATTCTTCCTTATGAATTAGCACCGATGTTGAAGACCAAAAGGCCAGTCTCCATCGCCCTTTTTGCCATTTCACTAGAGAAAAAGGTAACTTTATGGAGCTAGTGTGGTTTCAGAGTTTCATAACAGTCTTCACCCTGGTCCTATAATGGTTCCTCTCTATTTCCTTTCGTATATCTTCGTGGGAGTGTCTTCCAACTATTTGGTCCAGTTAGTTGTAGACGATCGATCTGTGGTAGACAGGAAACCGCTAGTATTTTACGTAAATCACGATAATTAATCCAGTAATTGCCCTATATACGGCCGTTTCCGGTGGTACCTAGTTTTCGTATTTTAAACTCTTTTGTTCCTTTCGCGAGATCGTCTCACGGTGGGGGTGTCAGTTAAAGTTTAGTCATCCCACCATGTATCTCCCATCTCCCACCACACTACCCTTCAAGCTGTTGCTGTGATGGTTTCTCTTACAAGACTGCTCCATTTAGCTACCTCCTTCTTTACCATGTTAAAGAGTTCTGTTTATTTCTGTTGAACAGTTCTTCTGTGAGCTTAGGATTTGCTAAGGATTTCTGGCTTTCATCAATTATGTCGAAAGATGTATGGCAGCTTTTTGGTGTGTTTGCCTCTTTGTTTGGCAATCCAGTTGGTTAATCATCAAATGTGATTGTATCTTCACAATGTATCTTCACATTGTATCTATGACTAGATTTAACATTTGGGCTTTTGATTGGTGAACGAGACCATCGGGATTGGGGCCTCTTGTCTCGCTCTTTTCTGCGTATAGGTGCTGGTTTCTTTAATGCTGGGGAATGGTTTTCAATGATATTCTGGCTTTCCACATCTGTTTCAAGAGATGTACGACCACAGTTTGGTCTGTTTGCTTCTTTGGTATGGGGTACAACTGTTTGATTTTCAGAAATGTCTTTATTGTCCCCTAAGAATGCGAAGTCGCCATTGTTAAGACTGGTATGGAAAGTTACGGCTGGTAACGTCGTCTGTTACGACTGGAAAAAGCTCGTTGGTCGACGGAAAAGGAGAGGACCAGTCGCTTGAAGTTGTGAATCGGTTATGTCGAATTACATGGGACAGCAGAAAGTAATGAGACAACTTCAGGTTCTCTTCTCTCTCATAAGAATTTTTTATAATATTTTCGATACTCATTTCAAATGAGTGTGTGCATAAAAAAATATTAAACATAGGAGGGATTTTATAATAATGGTCCAGTTATATTTGATTTAGTTGATTTAAAAGAGATTAATAATACTTTTAATAAAAGAAATTAATAATACTTTAAATAAAAGAGATTAATAATTCTTTTATAAAAGAGATTAATAATACTTTTAATAAAACAGTCGAACGCCAAATGAGCGCTTAACATCCCCCCCCACCCACACACACATTGCCCCCTACTTGACAGCTCGCCCCAGCTGTCTGCTATGCATTGATTTCGTCCTAACTCTGCCTACGGACACAATCAGGGGCTCATGAGGAAACTGGTGTGGGGGAATTGCCCACAAGGGAAGAATAAGTCAGAAATCTTCCGGCATGATACTTAACTGCAGCCGGAGGGGGACGGGGGTAATCATCACCCCCAAAATTCCGACCCTGGGAGCAGCCATGGCCTACGTACCCGAGATGAGGAGGGGCAAAAGAGTCGCACAAGTTTATTGCACCGAATAAAATGCTAAGTATCAAAAGGTACTATTTGGGAGGAGATGAGGATCAATATTACCTTCCACACAAATAAACGCCACATCACGTTACAAAGGGTGGCATAACAACCTGAATCTAAAAACGGAAGGAAGGGGGGGGTGCCCCGCCAAAACATTGTTCCAGGCAAATTACCATTCTTGTAGAAGGCGGCTGCTCGATTCTCCTTGCTTCCATCCCCACTCGTCCTGTGCTTCCACCCGCATTCCCTGAGGCCAGTATAATGGGGGAACCCCCCACCCCGAGCGACCTCAACACTGGTGAAATAAAGCACTTTCCCACATGATACAACAATCAGACATAATCTGACCGTCTTCCCCGCCAGAAGGAAATTTAAGATTTCCATTTTTTTTTGCTCAGCCCAGAAGGGGATGGCATAGAAATGGAACTTTAGACCAGTTAGCCTAACTCCTGTAGTCTGTAAAATTCTTGAGAAAATAGTTAAAAAAAGAGATTTGCCAACATCTAGAGAGGAAAGGGTTAATCAGCGATGCTCAGCATGGGTTTAGATCGGTAGATCATGTTTGACTAATTTACTAGACTTTCTGGAGTTTGTAACAAATCAAGTAGATAAGGGAGAGAATGTTGATGTAATTTACTTAGATTTTAGTAAAGCATTTGATAAGGTACCACATAGGAGACTAGTTCATAAATTAAAAATGATTGGGATATGTGGGGGTGTTTCAAATTGGATAGCTGGGTGGCTGAAAGACAGGAAGCAAAGGGTAGTGCTAAATGGTGTAAAGTCAGAGTGGAGGGATGTTATCAGTGGTGTCCTCAGGGATCAGTTCTCGGTCCATTATTATTTGTCATCTATATAAACGATCTTGGGGAGGCAGTTAATAATAAAGTGTCAATTTTTGCGGATGATACCAAATTAGCAGCTGTAGTTAAAGATATTGATGATAATTTTAAAGTGCAGGGGGGTTTAAATAAATTGTTATCCTGGGCACATAAGTGGCAAATGACTTTCAACCTTGATAAATGCAAAGTTATTAACATGGGAAAAGATAATAGAGAATTTAACTATGAAATGGATGGGCATTGGCTTAGCTCAGTAGAGGATGAGAAAGATCTAGGAGTAGTAATAGATAAGTCATTAAGGTTTTTTAAGCAGTGTATTGAAGCAAGAAATATGGCAAACAGAGTGCTGGTTTTTATTAAGAGAAATGTCAGTTACAAAAGTAAGGAGGTTATTTTTAAACTCTATAACTCTTATGTTAGGCCACATCTAGAGTACTGTATACAGGCATGGTCCCCACATTTTAGACACGATATTAACCTTCTCGAGTCAGTGCAACGGAGGGCAACAAAGATTGTTCCTTCCCTGAGGCACCTTGAATATGAAGATAGACTGAGGGTATTAAATATGTTCTCGTTCGAAAGGAGGTGTGTGAGAGGGGATATGATTGAACTCTTTAAAAAAATTTCCGGGATAGATAAATTGGATGTTAGCAAGTTTTTTGAGTTAGATGATGGAAATCGGACTAGAGGTCACACTTGAAAATTAAAAAGCAAGGGTGTAGGTTGGATTTAAGAAAATATTTTTTCACCAATAGAGTGGTAGACTTCTGGACACATATCCGCAGAAGGTAGTAGGTAGTCCAAATTTAAATGTATTTAAGAGTAGGTTGGATGAGTTTATGGGAAGGGAAGGTTGTGATGGTTCCTAAGTTTTGTATATATTAATATTGTTTGTATATATCTATAGCTGCATGATTTAGTTCTTGACAAGCCTTGATTGGTGATACCCTTGTTTCTGGATGCAATCCTCTGGATGTAGTTTTCCTGGGAGTTTGGGTGCCTTAAAAAAGAGGCCGTTTCACTCGGATGACCTATGATGAGCCCTTGTGGCTTTTGTCATCTGTTATATTATATTGTGGGTGACTTTGATTTTGCCTTCCCCTGGTGATGGTGCTTTTTGTGGGTGGGTTTTGACGGAGGCGGATGACCTTTGATAGGCCCTTGTGGCTTTTGTCATCCGTGTAATTATGTTATGTATGTTATGTTATGTGGAGTCTTTGGTCCTTCCAATGTTCTTTGTTTTCATGGGAGGCTTCTGAACTTGAGACCCGTAAAAGCCCCGCGCCTGATTCCCAATTAAATCCATCCTCTTTTCTTCAATAATATAAAATGTCCATATCAGATTTTAATGGAGAAAAACCCTTCGAAATGGGATGCGATGCCAATTGACGCTGTGACTCCTTTTGGCTCTTTCAGGGTGGGACGGCGGTGGCTGCATTTGGACAGGGATCGAACCCTCCGAGGGATTTATTTAGAGACAATTTATGTAGAGATGTCCCCTCTACAGTTCTCGCTACCCGGCTGGATTTCTGAGGTCAAACTTGAGCGTGGTTATGAACTGGTCGCCTATTGGGCGGATACACTGATTGATACTCATCATAAGTCGCGTCACAGCTCCTAATTAATCACGACACCGCTATCCTTTCCCTCAGCTTCATAGAATAACAACTCTCCTCTTTTAGGAAACCCTCCCTATGGATTAGTAGCGTTCCCTTTTGGGGCACTCATCAAAACATGACCTTGACACGGATAGCCCCCCTTCCCTCTCCTCGGCTTACCAAGGGTTGCACCATCGCTGATTAGCCCAGTGCACATGTGTACACTAAAACATATCTGCACTTACACAGTATTTGGCGCACACGGAAAAGATGAATTTTCTTTTGAGTTCCCCCATCCCCATAGCGCGATTACCCCCCCCCCCCCCCCTCCTCTCTCTCTCCCTGCCGATCACGAACACTTCTCAGCGAGTAATAATAATAACAATAATTATAATAATAATAATTAAATATACACATTCACACCTATTTCTCGCCTCAATCCATTGAATATTGAGTAAATTGGAAAGGAAAGTGTTATTCTTAGGAACGAATTCCTCGCTCTTTCTTACATTAACCTCCTTTGGCTGCATTCGTCCCCTTTTGACGCCCTCGAGTGACCCGTTCTTTTTTATTTTCCCGCCTTTACGCCCCCCCCCCCTCACGTTTCAAAATAGCGCTCTAAGAAGTTGTGCTGTAGTTAACATCTGGCGGAAGAGTTGACGATGTGTGTTTGTTTATGCAATTTGAGGCCAAGGTTGAAAGGACTCGTTGGTCACGTCAAGCCTTTTAACGGCGTCCCTTTAAAAAGGTGGCAACACTTCTTAACCACCGGGGGGAAAAGGAAAAGCTGCCGATCAAAGGAAGGATTACGGAGACGAAGAAAAAAGAAGGTTAGATTTCGTTATGAAGTTGAGAGAATGAGACTCTTCCCTTGATTTGTAGGATAGAAAAGCTTTATCGTAAAGGCTGACATTGCTGACAGCGC
The DNA here is from genome assembly GCA_963969495.1 of Ceratothoa steindachneri. Taxonomy (NCBI): domain Eukaryota; kingdom Metazoa; phylum Arthropoda; class Malacostraca; order Isopoda; family Cymothoidae; genus Ceratothoa; species Ceratothoa steindachneri. The sequence goes on along the minus strand of OZ018334.1, from coordinate 101,019,203 downwards.
GGAAATGGTCAGAAAAATCATTGCTGACCGCCAGGCTGTCATTCTCCAAGGAACCGTGTAAGTTTAGTGTGAGGCCGTGGGGCCAGGGTGATCAGCATAACAGCCCCTGATCTTACTAATCCTCTTTCAGATCTTAGCGGTAGGTGTCATAAAGGAAATTGATGAAACGTAACGGCGCCATGAATTTCGGTTAGCCTGACGAAGGGTTCTTTGACGAAACGCACGAGCTCGGTTTCGGTCGACTTTGTTGCACAAAGTTGGGTTCTTTCGGAATCTGGCATGGGCTAACTTGTAGTTTTTGATAGCTATGGCACACGCCGAGGTCCACCAGGGCACGGTTGAGCGACCCGTGGCGGGTAGCCTTCGTGGGATGGTCTGCGTTGCTGCATTATAGATAGTCGATGTATAGTATTCTACTGCCGCGTCCAATCCATTAAAGGTCCCCAAGGATGCACTTGTGAAGAATGCCTCTCGGAAACCTTCCCAATCTGCATGACCTAAGTCCCACTTAAGGGGCATGTTTGTATGAGAACTAACTTGAAGGGCCGACAAGACAATAGGGAGGTGGTCACTCCCATGGAGATCGTCAAGAATTGACCATCGAAATTCCGTGAAACAATCCGGGGAACAAACAGACAGGTCAACACAGCTAAAGGAGTCTGTCTCGACATGATAAGAGGTAAAATTGCCAGTGTTTAAAACACATAAAATTCAGATAATAAAATAGACTCTAAAACACTGCCTTTTGGCATTTTGAGTGATGTCACCCCAGTATGGGTGACCGGCGTTAAAATCTCCTAGTAATAGGAATGGGGAGGGCAACTCGTTTATAAGTTCTAAAAGGTCAGGTCTTGACAATGATAAACAATGGGGGAGGTAAATAGAGCAAACGGTAAAAAGCTTAGTAAGAAAAACCCTCACGGCAACAGCTTGGAGCGTACTATGTAAAGGGATGGGAGAAACATGGTGGGATGAAGATACCATGATTGACACCCCCACGAGAGGAGCTTCCACCAGGAGCAATAGAGTTGCAAGTGAGAAAGTACGGTACCAGCAGGAAAGGGCCGTATACCTAGTTTATTCTCCTGAAGATAAATAACAGCGGGGTGGAGAGTCGTCCAAAGAATTTTGAGTTCTTCCCACTTTGGAAGAACGCCTTGATAATTCCATTGTAAAATGTAAGATATTATGTGGGACGATAGAGAACACTGTGGATATATTTTTTCTCTTTTGTGACCGTTATTGTATTTGAGGTTCATCCCAAAGGGCTTGGGAGACGGAGAGAATATTTTGAGGAGCCTGCTTTTGCAAGGGGAGAGATCCTAGAGGCAGTAACTGGGGCTTTTTTCGATGGTTTTGGAGAACCGACCGAGGCCCTTCATTGTAATTCGACTCACAACCTGGCGGAAAAAGAAGATCGAGAAGGGATTTTCGGCCGGTAGATCCGGATTCATGGGTCGAGGGTATTTTTGGTGTCTGGGGGGTTGGTCCAACCTCTGCAATTAGTGATGTTGGAGTATCAACTGCTTCCATTGGAACGAACAGGCGATCTGAGCGAGGTGTGTGGAGCTGGGGGTATATCAGCCATAGTTTGGATCAGGATGGGGCCTAAGTCCTGTAAAGTTTGGGACGGACTTAAGGACATAGAATGTTCAGCCATAGGAGAAGAGTCCATTGAAGAGGAATCCTTCCTCTTACCACTGGGCATTAGGTCTCGGGGCCGGGTGGATGAACCTTCACTGTTCGATGTTGACGATTCTTTTAAATAGCATCTGATGTCTTCAAGTGTCTCAACCTGAGCGTCTCTCCCAGCTAGAGCTGCTGGAGAGAGGGGGGGTTACAGTGGTTATCTCAGGCTGAGAGTGATGCTTCGACTGCATCTCCTAAATGTTTCCGATGGTGCGAGTAGATGTAGGATGAAGTGCTTCAGGCTGGTCGGAACTCGAGCGTGATGGTCTGTTTCGTCCAGCGTCACGTAAAATGTCAGAGAAGAGACGGCCGAGTGGTGAAGTTTGTGCTCGAGCATGCTGGCGAGCCTCTCTTATACCTTGACGTAGGGAGTCGCGCAAAGCGAGCACCTCCTTTTCATATAAAAATATAGAGCAGAGTTTTGACACAACACTGTGGGTACCTCCGCATTTGGCACAGCGAGGTGTTTTTGATGCATTCAGGGCCATGGTAGTATGAGCTACAATTCACGCAGGAGCGGGGGTGCCACCAGACACGTTCAACATGTACGAATTAATTGCAATTGAAGCAACGTCTGGGTAGTTCGATGTAGGGACTTACCGGGACACGACGGTGCCCAGCTTTAATATACTGCGGCAGTTCTTGTCGTTCGAATGTTTAAATCAGTGTGGTGGTTGGGACTCTAGTGGAGCCTAATGTTTTAGTTACCCTGTGTACGTGTGTGACACGTTGGGTATTGAGCTTGCTCTGAAGGCAGGTGAGGTCGTACTCCCTAAGTTCGTTTGAACGGACGACACCTTTGACAAAATTCAGACGCGTATGGGGCAAGACAGTTACTGAAATTTCAGCTATCGAAGATATATTTCGAACAAGGTTATGTTAAGAGTGGGATGACACCTCGTCTAGGAGATCACCACTACCTCTTGACCACATGGGGCGGTGTTTACCACAGCGGGGCTCAAAATATTCATTGAAGTAAAACACATCGACTTTTGCAAGTGGGGTTTCGGATGATGAATTCATGACAAGAAAGCGAGGATAATCTAGATATGCGTCTACTTCGTTGGAATAGGGATCCAACGAGCGAGGGAAGGTCGAAAGGGGAGCTAAGGAACGTTTGGCACGAGAACCCTTACGAGAAGGGGAGGTTTTGGATTTTTGGCTTGCCATTGCAAAAAGAAAAAACTTTGCATTCTCCCTCGGGAATTCCCACCATGGAGGCCTACAAGGGCCCGGCACTACTTCAACTCTACAATCAGTTACGTCCGGTATGGCCTCTTGGAGAATGGATACGGATCCACCAAACTATCTTTAAAAACCTAAGAGGCTGCCCGAGTTCATCTACGCACGGAGAAAAGGGGCGAACGATGGGTTTCTCCTTGGGCATTCGGTAGACGAAGGCGGTGGAGATGCGTAGCCTCTCCCACTTTCATGAAAGAACAATTCGGAATCAATCCATAAAACGAGCAGAGGTCGGGTATCCATAAGGACCACTAGATAGGTGAAGGAAGAGTGGGAAATAAAGGGCAATGGAAGAACGTAATAAGGGGGAAAGAAAGAGGGGAATGTTAAAAGTCTTGTTGGCAGTACCATGAGACCCATAAGGGGCCCAGAGCTGACCCCCTCGCCAAGAGAAGGCCAGAGCCTCTCTGGGAACAACCCCTAAAGAAGATGATCCCAGCGAGGGAAGGGGTGCTAGGAATGGAGATTATTTCACCCGAGTACAGGTATCACGTCTCTGATCGAATTTTGAAAGCCTCGGTGGCAGTCAAAACTCTATACATGTTTATAAACCTCCGAGAGAGCAATAAGAAGATCTACAATGCAAATGTAAGAGTACGCTGATGTAACCCACTTCCGCCCTCTCTTGTGTCTCCAAAATGTCTTGCAGGATGCTGAGATTTGGCAAATAAAATCCTTTTAAAGAACTGGAATCGCTCCGGCATTGAATTTTAAGAACTCCCTTGTTTTGCCGTTTTCTGAGGCCTTTTCTTTGCTTCCCGCCTCTTGAATAAGTTAAATATTCCTGTCATATTCAAGTATCAGTCTACCATGTACAAAATGCTGATTCAAAATGATAGAATTAGTATAGGGGATGGGGGGTATTATGTTGATTGTTCAGTTTGCCCTAAGCAATACTTTGGGCAAACCAGTAAATCATTAAGTGTACGCTTGACGCAACATAAATACAATATTAAGAGGGGAAAATGCAGCAGCGCTTTCTTTGTCCATTTATCGGAAAACAGTCACCCTATCAATTGGAATTCGGCTAAATTCATTGACAAATCTGATCACTTTATTCAAAGAAATATTGTTGAATGCTCATTCATTAATTCCTCACCTAATTTTAATATATCCCCCGAACTCTTTACACTGGATCCCGTTATTAAAAGGCTTATTTATAACGAAATTGTCCAATTTAAATCTTAGTTCTTTGATTTATTAATTTAGTTATGTTTCTCTCGTTTATTTTTATGTATTGACAATTAGGTGTGTATGTATTTATCTTCTTGACCTAAATGTCTACTTTCTGTGCTCATAGTTGGAATTTCCGGAAGTAGACCTTATCTATTTGGTTTTATACTTCAGATCCGTCTTTAATAATATTTCTTTATGTTTTGCCCTTTCGTTGTACGTATTGTCTCTCTCATATATATATATATATATATATATATATATATATATATATATATATATATATATATATATATATATATACACACACACACGCACTAGGCAAAGATAGCCGTCGTTGCCTGGGCAAAATATGCGTTTGTAAATGAACTAAGAAAAAGTTGATTTATTTTTATTCTTCCCAAACAAAATTCCTAATTTTTTCTTGTTGAGTAAATAGAAACATTACTTTTGCTTCTAACTCTAGAGCAATCAACATAGAGTTGACTATAAGAAAAACAGGGTCCCTCTAATTGTAACTATGCCACTAATACAGACTCACCGTAAGATTTGTTTTAAATGAAATTAGTTTTGTTAGATCGAAATTGAGCAAAAACATTATTTACTAAATTCAGTTCAAGTTGGTGAAGAGTTATGTCGAGAGGTTCTAGATAGCTTAGGACCTCTGTAGAATAGTCGACTATTTAAGTATGATCCGAAATTGTATCAACTGACTTGTAAAATTAGAGAGGGGGGCAGGGGTGTATGAGAGGTCACGAAGTAGTCCTTGGAAGATATCTCCTAAGAGATGGCCAACCGAGGATAGGTCAAGGTCAAACATGCGATGAGAAAATGGTGCGCTCCGGTTGGTATGAATACCCTCTCAAGTCATTCGTGCCAATGCCTCGGAGCTGCTACTAATGCCACCACTTTGGCCCTACGAATCGTTCGTGTAAAGTTGGGTTTATCTGAACTGTGTGTGACTTGTTCCAGAGCTGTACACGATTCCCCAATCATGTATGGCTAAGTTGGTCAAGAAAATCCTACGGATCCTCTTTAATTATGTGATGATAAAGACTTGGTCACGGCGCGCCCAGTGCTGCCTGCGAATTGCTGTAGACTACAAGCCAACTCGGAAGATCCGCGGATCCATTTCCTCCAATTCGCAGTTTGCTATCTTTCTGCTGGAGAACATGGCGTGATCGATACCCCTGCGCACCCTCAAAGGGTATAAGGGATTTTCAACCCCACCATCACAGGTTCAGTGCTGGAGATGAGGATGCGCCATTTGCAGCTGGCATGGTGGCTCCGTTCTTCTATCTCGTCCTTTGTGGCTGAGGCAGTGCAGGTACACCTGGATCAGAGGCCTGCTGTAATTTCTGCGTACATTCACCCCGTTAGTAGATTTCGACGCGGGGGCCTTGTACCCCGTCGTGGTAGGGTTACGGATTTCAGATATAATGGCATATGCCATATGAGCTGTAGATACCACCCATGGCGAAATTATTCGATCAGGGGGACATTAATTTTTACATACCTTTCTTACCACTCGGGTACTCGTGAGAGTACGAATTCGCGGGGAATTCAGATCTCCTCCCTCTTCAGGACTACTTCCAGTGTATGGCCACTACTTCGTGAGGCTTATATACTTGTTTACTTACTTGATTCTTGGTTTTGGTCATATCACCTCGGCCAGTCTGGTGACCCACTGCTAATTGTGGATACGGCGCCATCCCCACTACACCACGTGACAACAAACAGAACTCACCACAGTGTTTCCACAACCAAGTCTTGCCATTCCCACGGTTATTAATCTCAACGAACCAAAGGCCTCTAGTAATGATAGCAATTCTACTACCTAGAGTCATAGAAGGGACTTCCTAAGGGAGGCTCCCGATATCAGGATTATAGGAAGAAAAGACGCCAAAACAACCGATCACAATCAGAAGAAAGCGGTATGGCAAAGACAATAACAACCATCGAAATAACCACAACGAAAGCATCAAGTGACCCCAGCGGCCGATCCTCTTCACCCAAAGGTTTGGCAAATTTAAAATGCCAACCCCGGCGAATTATCCGGACCCCACGGGTAAATAATATCGTCAAAAGCTGCGAAGGAAACGGAATTAAGATTTTCATACCCAGGAGCTATGCCACTTCTAATGGACGGCTCCGCAAATGGTGGAGGATGTCGAACTATTTACCGAGAAAGATATATTAGAAGAAACGAGTAGTAGTCTCCCATGAACACAGTCTTTTTGGGGTCCCCAAGCCAGATGGGTCCATGGTATGCCCACTCTTATTCCCAACTTCACCCCGGGTAGCTTCAAGCTACCGGATATTGGTAAGGTCCTCCGGAATATAAGACCGGGAGACATGGTAATAAAGATTGCCTTGAATAATGGTTTCTACCATTTGTCCTGGTATTTGAAGGCAAGACATCAGTTTGGGGTGAAGGTCGGGGACAGGTGCTGGTAATTCGAAAGACTGTCCATGGTCTTTACGGGGCTCCCTTCTTGGAAAGCCCCCCTATCCAATGGACCCTCTCTAATATACAGGCTTTTATTACATAGACGATGCGCTTCTGGTGGGCGATTTGAATGGCTTACTCCACACATTAGACGTTTCTTTGGCAGCTCCCTAAAACTGAACAGCGCTAAATCCATCTTCTCACAACCCTCCAGTATCCGCCTAAATCTTGACCCCCCTGACTCCACCCATGCGCCATAAGGTACACAGAAACATCTCTTCCTGCAACGCTCCACCGAAAGTTCTGGCAACGGCTGAGCGGCCAAATTAACCATCCTACGACTTCCTTTTTTCTGGATTCAGTTTTCTAATCGTAATAATCGCCATCACCTTCAGGAGGAGCGCTTCTACCCGGGACCCACATTGTCGTTTGCGCCTTCCGACCATCAACACCACCGCCGGGGGTTTCTTTTCCCCAACCGCCCACTCGGACCTTTCCGCCTTTTCCTCAGAGAATTTTTCCCCATTTTTATTTTCGCATCTTTTTACTCTTCTTTTATTCTTTTCATTTTGATGTTATAATAAATAAAGGACCCAAAGAAGGGACAAGAAGAGGTTTTGATTATCCTTGGCACCTAGGGGACCCTCTTCTCAAGGTGAAAGGCAAACTTCGGTGTTGGGGCTTGATGTAGTCCCTGAGGGGATTCTTGAACACATATCTGGGGCGTGGGGGTTGAACCTGCGTTCTTCATCTCCCCTGCGAAGGAAAGACGACTAAACCTTGATACTGGCCGGTGACCTGCGAACGAGGTCAATGGCCGTAATGGGCGGGTGTGTCGTTACCAACCAACCTCGCCCTATGAAACCAAAGGGAAGTCAAAAGAATAAAAATTAAGGAGAGAAAAGTGTATTATTTGTACCCATGGAAGATTTTCACCCCTGAAAAGATAAGGTGTGAAGCATCATTGAGAAGCCCATTTAGAGCTGCCACCCAGGTTGGTAACCAGGCAGGATTTTATAGAGCCAACCACCGAGTACAAGAACGGGGCTCAAATGGGGGCATTTGAGGTGTCTTTCATAGAGGTCGATGCTTTCATTATATGCGAGATCAAATTTAATATATGCATCGCCTTTGTAATTAGGGTTGGACTTGATGAAATTCGAATCAACTCCAGAACAACGGTCCAACTCAAGATAGGTCAATCCCGGAAGGTAATTTGAAAGGTCGCTAATAAGAGAGGAATCGAACTTTGGAAGATAAAGCTTAAGTACTCGTATGTGACCACAACGTCTCAATAAGCGGCCAAATCCTTCAACTGAACCAAGCTTAAGACCTGACAGCTCCAAAGCCTCCAGATTTGGGTACTTCATTGATATGGCATCGAGGACCAAGTCGTTTAATTCATCTAGGTCTACGAGACCGAGTCTCTTCAATTTAGGAAAGGAACCGTCTTCAAAGAATCGCTCGAGAGCTTCTGATGAAAAAAAGACGCTATATTTTAAGGTGAGACATGTCAAGGATGAGATCTTCTGGATCAATTTCAAGGAGTCATACGTAAAGGCAGCAACAGATGAAACTCAGCTCGGACAACGCGGTGCATCTTGATATGAGCATGACGTCGTCATCCTCGATCGGAATCCAACTCAGACTCTTTAGGGTAGTGGAGTGGTTACTAAGGAGGGTTTTAAGGTCTTCTGTATGGGAGTTGCCCCAGCCCAGAACTTTAATGACTTCCAAGTTGGAACACTTTTGAAAGAGTCGAGATAAAGATATATCTTGATCGAGATGATTCAGGTCGATGAAAGATAATTCCTTCAGCTCAGAGATAGCATCGACCAATGTTTGTGTCGTTCCCCTTTCAGAATGAACACGTCGAAGAAGCGGAGCGCCCTTAATAATACAAATTATGTCCTCAATCTCTGAATGAATGTTGAAGGAAAATAGGGTTTGTAATCGAGGGAGGCACATTTTTGTGAGAGTCGAACAACGCGACGATACCCACGGATGTAACTTAATGATCACCAAATGTTCCAAGTTGCGACACTTCTCAAGGACCTTTTGGGTGAAGTGGCTACCCATTGTCCGGTTTTCCAGACGGAGATACTTGATCGAGTTCCAGACAGAAGAGCCTCGAATTAGGTCATTCCAGCGTTTGTTGACAAACTGGACATCATTAACTAAGAAGGAAGGATCTAACAAGAAGAAGATTCCTTCTATGACCAAATCAGGAAAGTCTTCAATGGTCCTTGTCATTTTCTCTTCAAGGGCGAGGTCGAAGTGCCAAGGGTGAGGAGACTACGGGGTGGTGACCAATTTGGGACGGTGGTGGTTTTCAAGCAGAATTGTTGCTCTCAGGAAACGGCTGCCTCCAAACACCTAAAACAAAACAAAAGCAATAAATTTACAGATGGTGATGATTCTACGCATTTTCACAATTAAATCAACTAGCTTTCACACAATTTTACTTCTCTGATAGGGAAACAGGAATAGCACCGGCGTGATGCAGGTTGGGCGTCGTGGGAGGCAACTAAATATGAGGGCCTCCAGGGATAATAGAAACTGAGACCGGAAGTAAGGAACCTCCCGAATCCTTCCTAGTCAGGGGTGAGCGTTGATCAAGGAGGGGGAGGGGCTAGATGCCTGAAGCCCCCAAATTTAAGACCTGTTTATGATTTTTTTTTAAGCCATACTTCTATATTCTTCCAGTCAGAAAGTTATTATAATAATATAGAATATATAAAAAGTTTTTTAACCGGTTGCGATCGAATGTATCTTATATGATACATGTCTAAAATGAAGGTAAATTTAAAAAATAACAATTAAATTCTTTTTTAAATCCCAACGGACGTCCAAAAACGACAATTCATAATTTTCTGATGTGTGGATAAAAATTTGGATCTGAGAGAGTTGGTGCTCAGTCCTTTATGAGATATTGTCATTTATAATCATCAATACTGTGTAAGATAACCATCATCAATGCTGTGTAAGATAACCATCATCAATGCAGTGTAAGATAACCATCATCAATGCTGTGTAAGATAACCAGCATCAATGCTGTGCAAGATAACCAGCATCAATGCTGTGCAAGATAACCATCATCAATGCTGTGCAAGATAACCCTCATCAATGCTGTGCAAGATAACCATCATCAATGCTGTGTAAGATAACCAGCATCAATGTTGTGCAAGATAACCATCATCAATGTTGTGCAAGATAACCATCATCAATGCTGTGTAAGATAACCAGCATCAATGCTGTGCAAGATAACCATCATCAATGCTGTGTAAGATAACCATCATCAATGCTGTGTAAGATAACCATCATCAATGCTGTGTAAGATAACCATCATCAATGCTATGTAAGATAACCATCATCAATGCTGTGTAAGATAGCCATTATTAATCATCAATGCTGTGTAAGATAACCATTATTAATCATCAATGTTGTGTAAGATAACCATCATCAATGCTGTGTAAGATAACCATTACTAATCATCAATGTTGTGTAAGATAACCATTATTAATTAATTATCAATGCTGTGTAAGATAACCATTATTAATCATCAATGCTGTGTAAGATAACCATTATTAATAATCACTGCTGTGTAAGATAACTATCATCAATGCTGTGCAAGATAACCATTATTAATCATCAATGTTGTGTAAAATAACCATTATTAATTATCAATGCTGTGTAAGATAACGATCATTAATGCTGTGTAAGATAACCATTATTAATCATCAATGCTGTGTTAGATAACCATTATTAATCATCACTGATGTGTAAGATAACCATTATTAATTATCAATGCTGTGTAAGATAACCATTATTAATCATAATGTTGTCTAAGATAACCATTACATTGGTCTGCATTGTTTTTAAGGTTAAATATATAATACCTGATTTTAGGTCAGTTTTTTGCACTGAATCTGAAAATCATGCTCATTTTACCCAATCAGGTCAGGTTTTTGAAACATGAGCACATGCCAAAAACTCCTATATTTCCAAATATTTGTTGTGAATGGAACACATAATAGCAAATATTGGACCGATTTACTCACAGAAGTTTAAAGAATATTTTAATAGATAGCATGAATAGTACAATGCACAAAAAAGGCTACTCATGGATGAATGGTCTCTTTAGTGACCTCCAATTGTGCCGAGCAGACACCACATCCAGCTAAAGGCACCTACAGTAGTCAGCCAGAAAGTCCACATCCCATTGGTCTTCATCCATGACACGGATGTCTTGGTGAAAGCGCTCACCCTGTTCTTCACTGAAGTCTCCGCAATTTTTTAATTCAGCACACAAAAAGGATCCTAAATCAGTTGGAGAACCCTTGACCTTCGAAAAAAAGTTTTGAAACGCAGGCCAGTGTTATTAATCATCAATGTCTTTTTCTCAGACAACTCAGACAGAGTAAATTTTTATTTTGGATCTGCCAGTGGTCAGGAGTGATAATGAAGACAGACATAAGATAATGATGATGAGAAAGATCAGAAAGGAAAATAGCCGAGACATTAAACGTCACCCATCCCCTAAATGAGGCGTATGGGGGATTGTCAGCACTGGCCCCTGGAAACAGAAGATTTGGGTTATTGTATGTTGTATCTATGGCACTGCCTAGAGCTGCTACACTCACTCATCTAACCACACGTAGTATTGTTCCTCGTTCAGTAGAAAGTGGTCCGAAGGATTGGAAAGTTGAGAACTCTCTCAAAAACCTCCCCAATCATCTCCAGCAATGATATAAGTCTGAAGTTCATCACTTGATTGATTAGCCGCATTTCCAGGCTTGGGGACGAAAATCATCTTCAAAGTTTTTAGGCCATCAGGGAAATATCATGGTAGGCTTTGAGTAGGCTTAGCAGTGTGATTCGAAGTCTTGGATGTTAGGTCCATGGGAACAGTCGCGTACAGGCGAATAAGGCACTGTGCACGGTGCAGAGCGAGTGGCATCTCCTCAGCATGGATAAATAGGCTCTCAATGGGGGATGTGTGGAAGGCACCGGGCGGCAGGCGAAGGCCAGGGTGGTGGATCGAGTCCACCTCCAGCAAAAGACGCTCGGGTGCGGATGCATAAAACTCGCATTCGTCGTTAGGCTTCAAAAGAACAAAGCAGCGATCAGGTGTAGCTCTTTCAGCGCCACAGAATGAAGAATATAAATGGAGCCCAAGAATGGGCGCTTGGTCGATCTAGGAAATCCTAAAAATGGGTACTCGCATTAATCAATGGGGTAATATGCCATGTAATAAGTAGTAAACCAATATAAAAGAGAAATACTTATATTATAACTGTACATTTATTAGGAAAAGCATAAAAAAGGCAAGCGAATAACTGGTTTTCCACGCTGCCACACACACACACACATATACATAAAGGTGCAGCTGCGAAACGGAAAGATACCGATGCTTGATAATTAAGGAAGCTGAGCAAATACAGATTGATATATGCTTTGACCGTTTGACTTCTCGTGAAACTGTCAAACTAAAAGTAAACTGTTGTATCTTGATAGAATTTGCCAGCCGTCTGAAAATATGTACAGCTAGTCTAGGAAGGCACACACCTCTGGTAACTCCGCCCAACGGTAAATGAGAAGACTAACAAATGCGTTTCTAATCATTAACTCTGCCCCGCGCCTTGAGAAAAGAAGAAAGAGGTCACAGCCCCTTAAGCAGGGTAGTTATGGGCAGTCAGGAAGAGAAGTTAAGTCATTCGGTCAGAAACTCTAAAGTAAAGGCATCTGCCTAACCCTATTATCATTAATAGTATCCCGAGTCCGTTCCTCATCCTTAGGTCCCATAGTTTTAGTCTCAGCTTCACCCAATATCAGTAAACCTACATAGGGCGGCATAGGACTCGATTTATTTCGCCACGCCTAATAAGGTTGACCCTATTCAAGAATAAAAGCCTACTTATCATCCCTTCAAGTCCTTTCCTTTAACCCCGAAATAACCAAGGCCCCTTCTGGAACCCAGCCTAGAAGTAGAATCTCCGTGAAACCTTTGGAGTCAGAGCAACCTCTCACCCATCGACCGGTAACCTAATGATGCGCAGCAATGAAACTGAGGACCTTTTCCACATCATATGGGTAACCATCATGCTTTTTTGCCCCCATAGGCTATTAGGAAGAAATGTAGGAAGCCATTGTGGTAGAATCAGGAGATAGCTAGGAAAATCTCTGAGAAGAAGAGGGCATACCAGAGGTTACAGAGCGAGAGTACTTTTGACAATTTAAATTATTATAGGTTGACCAGAAATGAGCTAAATAAGATTATTAAGAAGAGCAAAAGAGCGGCAGAAATAAATTTAGTTCAAAATAATAATAAAGATCCAAGAAAACTCTTTAGCCATTATATAATTACTAACAACTCTAACAGTGATAAAATAGGGCCTATTAGATAAGAAGGGGTTTTGAGAGAATCTGATGAGGAAATAGTAGTTCTTAATGATCCTATTTCTTCAGTATTTACACAAGAGAATCCAAATAGATTAATTGATGATAATTCTAGGTCAAGGGAAGTAGTGTTGAATACCGTTAATGTGAACATGGAACTAATTAAAGTGCTTATATTGGAGTTAAATACTTGTAAGTCATCTGGCCCAGACAACATTCATTCTAGGTTACTCAAAGAAGGTGTAGATAGTATTGCAGAAGCTCTTGAGAAGATATATACTAAATCACTAGATTTAGAGAAATACCTAAAGATTGGAAATTAGCAAACGTAGTGCCAATTTTTAAAAATGGAAGTAAAGAGGATGCGAATGTAGTGCCAATTTTTAAAAGAGAAGTAAAAAGCACCCAAATAACTTTAGACCGGTAAGCTTTGTAAAATCCTTGAGAAGATAGTTAGGAAGGGAATTTCTGACCATCTAGAGCAGGGGTCGGGTAACTTTTTGGGGTGTTACCTCAAAAGTATTTGTAGTAAAATGAATTTACCCCTGCCTTTGAAGTACTCTGGGGGACAAACCAATTTACTTATAAAAATCAGGGATAATAAAGACACAAAAAAAATTTATATTGGGATAATGTTTAATTTTTTATTTCATTTTCATTAGGAAAGAAAAGTCTGTCTGTTTGACATGGAAATAACACAAGAAAAAATTGTAGGAAATTATATATTTATAAACAGAAATAAAACAATCACTTTTTAGCATTACTTGGCACACAAGCAAAATTATTGACTATGTCACTATCATGTATTTAAAATTCGTACAAAAAGAAAATAGGAAAATGTTATTGAATCCACTATTATGGGGAAAAAATGTTTACCCTTTCTGGCATGAGAATGGTACACAAATAAATCTAATGAAAAACTATTGAAAACTTGAATATATCAGCTCCCTCAGGCTTTGGTAAAAATGATACTGTTTCATCTTTGATACAACAATTTCAATATCAGGGATTTTTGATGTCACTGCTACTTTGATGCTGTCTTCAGGATCCAACCGGTTTCTGTATTTTGTTTTTAGACTTACAAAGGTAGAAAAACAAAAGGTAGCAGCATTTTAGTTGCTTCCAAATGTGCAGTTTTATAAGCCTTTGCAGCTTTTGACATCTAAAAACTTGAGAGGTCATCCTTGGTCTCAAATTCCATGTTTGTTTCACTGATATAATGCAGTTCAATAAGCTCTTCTGCCAATCCTTCAGGCTCTTCAGGCAAATCAGCCAGTTCACACATGAAGGAATTTATAACCCAGCTGACAGTATGTGAATCAAGCTCTGGAAAGTAGTCACAGAACCTATTCCTAATTTTGGTCAGGTGCCTTGTGACTGATTCCTTAATGTCATTAAGACTGCAGTCTTCACATTCTTCCAAAAACTCTGCCACGTTTGGAAAGACAGCAATCTTATTGTCATTTAAATTTTTGGTTCCAATACTGAAGCCTTGATACAAATGATGAAATTTTTTCCCTTGTTAAAATGAGATTGATTTTCTTTCCTTGCAATTCCTTGTTCAGTGCATTTACATGCCCCAAAATGTCAGGCAAGGATGCATGAAGAATGAGCCTGGTTGATTTTCTAAACTTCTCTGCAAGTGTGTGTTTTTGATCAGTCAGAAATAATTCAAGTTCGATTTTAAGAGCCCACACTCTATTCAAGACATTTCCACATGAAAGCCACCTCACTTCCGTATGGAAAAGAAGGGTTGAATATTCAGCCTCTCTATCCTCACATAAGTCACAAAACATCATCGTGTTTAGTGCATGCCCTTTTACAACATTGACAATCTTAATTATATCATTCAACATAGCTTCCACTTCTGGTTCCAAATCCTTCACAACTAATGCCTGGCGATGTATCATACAATGGATGACCTGAATATTTGGATTCTGTTGTTTGGCCAAAGCTACAAAACCAGTGACGTGACCAAGCATGGCAGGAGCTTCATCAACTGATACTGCAATACAATCTTCCCACTTTAAATCAACACTTTGTATTTTGAAGTATGCATCAACCTTATTGAACACATCAATACCACAAGTTCTCAACTCAAGAGGAGAAGATAGCAACATTTCTTCTTCAATTTCATCAGAACCCCTCTATTGATCGTATACCATCAGCTGCGAATTGCTACTGACATCTGTAGTCTCATCAAGTTAAATGGCAAACTCTTTACTCTTTTTTACTGAAGAAATCACTTGTTCTCTCACATTTTCTGCCAAGATGGAAATTCTTTCTTTAATAACTCTTGCAGACAAAGGCACTGTATTCAGTTGTTTAGCTACTTTCTGCCATTTTCACAGCCGCCGGTTTGATTAAGTCTTTACCAATAGTATGTAGTTTCTTGTTTCGAGCAACCAACCATGCCACTTCAAAACTAGCTATTGCTGCTGAACGTTGGTCAAACATTGCACTCTTGTTATTTTCCAATCTCTATCTTTTGACTATTTTTCCCAAATTCTCAAAGTATTCCCATGGTTTGCAAGACAGATGTTAATGAACCTTGTCCAAACGTTTCTTCAGTTGATTCTTTTTGAAAGATTGGCAGTTAGTACTTTCATACAGATGACACATTTAGGTTTCATTTGTCCTTTGTCCTCTATTTCTGTGAAGGCATAATTAAGGAACTCTGCCTGATATGTCCTTTTCCTTGCTGATGCCATCTGAAAATGAGAAAACAAATCTATCACTTTTTTAAGGTCTTTTGACTTCTATTTTTGAAAAAGAAAAAAATATTTAGTGACGAATTTAAGAGTTTAAATTAAAACTTTAAAAATAACATAACATAAAATCAAACCACAACTCACAACCATAAAAATTTAAACACTAAGACTTAAAAAGAGTGAGCATTACATATGTAGGGGCTGCATAAAATCTTCTTAAATAGAGTTAAACTCGTTAAAAAACTTACTTTTAATATAAAATAATTCATCAAAATAAAAATAAATAAATAAATGAAAAATATAATAGTTATCCCTAAAAAAGTGATGGGACAATTAAGCCCTTTACAAATAAACTAAAATATCTTAAAGTCTAAACTAATCTATATTTATATATTTAACTTTTGTTGAATTTTAATCACAATACAGAAACGTAAATATTATAGATTATATCATAACTCACCTTATGTAAATAATTATTATATCACTTGATCAACTCTACTAATTTATCAACTACTCTGAAAGAGGCATGTTCAAAACATGGCAAAATGCCACTTAATTAGGAGAAATGTTGTAAGATTTTACCGAAAAATAGAAGAAAGGCTCCTTGATGCATTCTTTTTCTCCAACTTTCACATTCGTTTCCCTCACTTAGCACATTCACATCTATAGCACATCCATTACCCCCCAATTTTTCTAAATTACCCCATTTGGGGTAATTTACCCCTGTTCCCCGACCACTGATCTAGAGTATGGTAGGTTAATAAATGATGCTCAGTATAATATGATTGGTCTGGTGAAAGTTGTGCATAATAATTATGGGCATATGGGTAAGTATAAGTTGTGTGAGTGTATGAAGGAGTGTGTGTTACATCTGTTTCTGAGAACTGTTGTGAATGATGTTGTGACTACGTGTGAAAGGTGTCAGAAGCGAAAGGTGCAAGGTGTGTAAGTGAAGCTGCCAATGTTGAAAGTTGATGCGAAAGAACAGTTTGAGTTGGTAGTAATTGATTGTGTGTCTTTACCGCATACAAGTGCTGGGAATGTTGGTATGGTTTTTATGGTTGATCATAAAAGCAAGTTTGTGTATGAGACACCTGTGAGAGATAAAAGGGTGTGACTGTTGTGCGTGTGGTTGGGCAGTTGTTTTATCCTATGTGTGTATGGAAGCCTAGGAGATGTCTGAATGATAATGGGCTTGAGTTTGTGAGTGAAGTGTTTGAGTGAATGTTGAGAGAGAATGGTGTGGAGCATGTGAGGATGACTCTGTATGTACTGTCTTTGAATGGGTTGGCTAAGCGTACAATTAGAACTTTGTGTGAGATGTTGAGAATGATGAGTACAACTTTGAATGACTGGGATGAATGATTAAGTAGTGTTATGGGCATATATTCGACAGTGCATAGTGCAACTGGGGTGTACCCGTGTCAGTTTGTTATGAATTTTCATTTGAGTGAAAGTGAGCAGAGTGTATGGTGTGAGGCACATGAAATGTTTCGTTCATTTGAAATTGGTGCAAAAGTATTGAAGGTAAAATAGGTTGAATGTGTCGAAGATGAGTGAAAAGTTTGAAGGACTGTATAGAGTTGTGAGAATCTGGGAGAATGGTTTGATGTATGTTTTGGAGAGTTTGAATGAAGGTGTAACTGTGAGTGTGTGAGCTCATCAGAATCAGTTGAGGAGGTGGAGAGAACCTCCTGACTACCTGGCGAGCCATCTGGTGTATGAAATGTGCAGAGAGAGAGATAAGGTGCATGATGAAGAGAAGGAATGTGATAGTATGGATCTATCTGGGAAAGAGCTTGTCTTGGTCTCGAAGAGTAGAAAGCGTACAAAGAAGAGTGAAAGGAAGAATGCAAGTATGAATGAAATTAAGTCTGAGCAAAGTCTTTCTGGTATAGGGGAGATTGAGTGTTTGCATAAGCAGGTGGATGATTTGGCTGATGTAAGTAGATGAGTGAGTGAACTGCCTGTGGCTGATTTATCAGGTTTTGGGGACAGTATGTATGATAGTGTGTTTGGGCAGAATAAATCTAGTGTGGCTGATTTTTCTGGTTTTGCAAATGGTAAGGGTAGAGGTGAGTTTAATGTGGAGAATGAGGAGGTGAGTTTAATGTGGAGAATGAGGAAGTGACCGACTTTTCTGGCTTCTGGTGGGAACCAGTTAAAGGGGTTTTTGGTGTAGCCGCTGAGAGTAGAGGGGATGTAAGTGATTTGTCTGTTTCATAAGAGTGTACTTTGAGTTGGATGAGATCTGTGAGTGAGGAGCTGATGAATAAGGGTATGAACAGTGAACGTTCTGAATGGAAGAGTTCTCTCGGGAGATGGGAGAGCTTGTAGCGAAAGCTAAGAATATGGTGGACAACATGATTGATAGTGATGAGGAGACTGACAGGATGACTGATGAACAACCCCGACAGATTGCTACGCATAACCAGGAACTAATAGACAAGTGTAAATGGGTGCAGAAGGGCACAATGTAATGTGAGTAAGGATTACAAGTGTATTCTGAATGACTGTGGTTGAATGGCCTAAGGAGGAAGGGGTGTAGTGGAGCAAAGTGTGTGTGTGAGATCGGCCATTCTTCCACCCCTTTCCCCATACCCTCTCCCTCCCTCTGTAAGAATGTGTGTGTGAATGGGAATGTTTTTTATTTTCATATATATATAATTGATTTCATGATTTGTTTTAAATCTTTTTTTTCCTTTCCAGAAGCCTAAATCTAGGAAAGATTGACATAGTTTTTATATAGCATTATTGCAAACAAAAAGCCACTCTGTTAAATATATAACAAGAATAAATATTGCTTTTGTAAAGAGTGGCTGGCATTGTACAATTTGGAATATTACAAATTAAAATTATTGTATGTCCCATTTGATGGGAGGTCTTTTGTAGCCCTCAAGACTGCAACAGGATCACATATATAGTACTGAGCTTGGAGGCGTCAGTTTTTTTGTAAAATGTTTGAGATGCCAATACCCACCTGGGTAACACGTAAGGCCTTTGTTCTTTTTTTTTTTGTCCGCTTGTTTGCTTAAAGCCTCTTGTTGAAGACTTCTTTGTTTGCTGTATTATCGATTGGTTGTTATTGCCCCAGCAGATATTTTTTTTGCATCTCTTCTTTTTGAATATATAGTCTAATTGAGTGTTTTTTTTGTATAAATTTTGATTGATAGTATTCATAAGATAAAACTAATTGTTTTATATATATATATATTATTAGCATGTTGTATATAAATATATTTCCCCAATATTTGTTGTAATTTTTTTGTGAATAGAGGAATGTATATCCAATTGTTTCATTTCTCCCTCAATTTCTAACGACTGAATTAGTGTAGGAAGTGGGTTGGATCATTTGGGCGTTTAGGGTAGATTTTCAGCCCATTACAATGCAAGAGGAGCTGGATGAAAAGCTAGGTGTGTATTAGTGGGAATATCGTGTATGCATATGGGTGGTATATATGTATATAAGGGAAGAGGGATATGTAACAGCATTAAGGAGCAAGCAAGAGGGTAATTTCTTGTCCGTTTTTTCCAGCTCCTAAGGTACCCCTTGATTGCTGTCATTTTGGAGTGAGGAAAGAGTCGGAAAGACATCTGTCTGCGCAATTTTCGAGACACTATTTGTCCTTCTACCTGGTCCATTGTTAGTGAGGAGAACACAAGAATGGGACGGATATAGCCAGATGCCAGCACCCTTCCTCCCCTACTCCACATTAAACATGCAAGAACATAAAGAAACCACCCCAGGGCAAATTAGGGACTACAAAACCAAGGTGGCTTGTAGTTGTGGTTGGACCGAAACCACACAAGAGTGGAACAGCAACCTTGTAAAGTCGTGTGTAGACCAATGAATCTATTTCCTCATTTATTCTTTATTTATTTTTTCTGCATATTATTTTTGGGGGTAATTGCATTAGGTGGTAGAAATATATAAATATGTTTTTTTCTAAATAAAATAAAATTGATTATTTACATTACCTTGAGCCTCCTTCTGATCTAATATGCATCTCATGAGCGAGTGGTTTCTGGCCGGAACCATTCACAACAACTCTATCATAACATTCACCCATTATCCACTCCTTGATCTAGACAGTTCCTTGTTGACATAATATATTTTATACAAGATGGTTTAAGACCAATTTACTCAACAACCAATCTTCTTAAAGACATGATACAAAGAATCTAAGGTACCTTCAACTAAGCACTAGATTGGATACTACTAGTAACTATGGACATCAACAAAACTTTCAATGCTATCCTACACAACCTCACACACAAAATATACAACACCAACATGCATAACAATAAAAAAGATGGTTACCAATTATCTGGAGCGTAAACACACACATGATGATACTTGGTGGCTAGCCATCAAGCAAGGCAAACTTCACAAAGTCAACATACTCAGCTCTACATATATGACATAGCTAAATCACACTCAACACAGATACATATTCCACTATAAAGATACAGCTATTCATCTGCTCCAACTATGCCTAAATACACTACACACCTGATTCACAAACAGAAGGACTCAAATTAAGTCCAACCAAATCCATAGCTACCATTCTCACCCATTATACAGGGAATATCA
This sequence comes from Ceratothoa steindachneri, assembly GCA_963969495.1. Lineage (NCBI taxonomy): Eukaryota > Metazoa > Arthropoda > Malacostraca > Isopoda > Cymothoidae > Ceratothoa > Ceratothoa steindachneri. Next base: position 100,998,946 of record OZ018334.1, on the reverse strand, counting down.
ATATATACTTAAGACTCTGGGCAAGTTCTCATAGTAGAAAGCCTCTGCCTCTTCCCCCCTCTTTGGGGAATTTTGTTCCATCCCTCTCCCTCAATGAAATGTTTGCTGCATATAAAAGAAAGGACAAAAGAATTATAGTAGTGATTACTACTGCAGAAAATTATTGTACATATAAAGAATTTTTCTTTATTGTATCATGTTCCACTCCACTTGTTGACCTACCTCATGGATGTAAAATCTATGCTGGTTACTGGTACAAGCATTACGGTCAGCACAATGGAAAATGATCGGGTTGCTCTAAAAATACAGTGGAACTTCGGTTGTTGAACGGCTCCCTTTTCAAACAAATCGGTTGTCAAACAAACTAATTAACTAAAAATTGCCCCAGTTGTCATACCATAACTTGGTTGCTGAACAAGCCAACAATACCATGCAGGGACTACTGAGTTGTGGTGGAGCGAATGTGAGTGTGTGTAAAAGGGCCATTCTCCCACCCCTTTTCTCAGTACCCTATCCCTTCCTCTGTAAAAATGTGTGTGTGTCTGAATGGGAATGGGTTTGTTGTTTTTTGTTTATTTCATGTATAAAAATGATTACCATGTTTTTTTTCTTTCTTTCCAGGCGCCATATTCTGGAAAGATAGGACTTAGTTTCATTTTTCTTTATATTACAAACAAAGCGCCATATTCTGGAAAGATAGTCCTTAGTTTCGTATATCCTTATATTACAAACAAAGCGTTATACCCTGGAAAGCTATATATTATTATTGTTAATAAATAAAGGCCAATAGTATAGCTTAATGAAGGAGGGCTTATAATAGCCACGCAAGCTTTTTAAGGTCATTATCTTCCATCAAGCGCAGAGGCGCCACACTTGTTGTAAGTCCTAGGCATTTTGCTCGCTCGAGTGGCAGGTGGCTGGACATCTCCCCATCCTCTTTGTATAAAGTGAGGCCTTGTTTGTTGTTTATATATTGACTGTTGTAGTCAAGATTTTTTTGGTTGTTTGATTTTTTATGTTTATTAGGATAGATTAAATAGTATTCATATATATAGGATTTTCTTTTTGTATTTTTTGGTGAAAAGTAAGATCTCCAATATAATCGCCCCTCTCTATTGTAGATATTTTGTGCATATTTATCCATATTTTTTGTTAGTAAAGGACTGTACATACAATCCGTTTCATTCTCCCTCGATTTCTCACGTCCAGACAGTGTAGGAAGCGGGTTGAATCGATTATCGATTGGGATTAGAGATATATTTTCGGCCCGCTACATTTGGCGCCCAGATAGGGACATAAGACTTCGAAACTGGGAGAGTGACTGGATTGGATTGCAGTCCATACCCAATTAGTGTGACAAGTAGTTTGATTGATTTTTCCCTCCTCCTATCTTTTTACTAACTTGGGAACAATGGCTGTAGCGGAAACATTGAATGAAGAAGTAGTGCGATTGAGACTGGAGTTGAGAAAGAAAGAAGAGGAGTGTGAAATGTTGCGGGGAATGATGGAGGGAATGGAGAATAAAATAAAAGGGATGAATGAAAAGACTGATAGGATGAAGAAGGAAATGGGAGACCGACAGAATCAGACGGACCGACGGATGCAGGACCTGTATAACATGATGACAGGGGCTGGATCAGCCCCAGGACCTACAACCTTGACCCCTGCTCTTACTGAAGGGACTCCGCTAAAAGGAATGGATGGCAGTAGGATTGAGTCTAAAGAAGATACAGTGAGTGGTAGGAAGGACGGAGAATGGAAGAGAGTTGAACGCAAGAGAAGGAAGAGTGGTGCAAAGGGAAAGGATAGGAAGGTAAGAGGCAAGAGTGTGGACTCATTGTACTCGGATGAAGGAGAGAGTGATGGTATGATTGGAATGAGTGAGACCGAGAGTAGCTCTTCGGAGAGTGAAGTGAATGTGGGGAAAGGTATTTTGATAAGGAAAGGGCCAAAGATAGATCGATTTAGGTTACATGGTGGGAAAAGTATGGAAGAATTCTTCAGAGAATTTGAGCGTTATTGTAAGCTCAAGTACCCGGAGAATAAGGGATACTGGATGAATGTTTTGGGGGAATGTTTGGAGGGAAAAGTATTGGGAGTTTTTCCGTGTGATTACAAGTGTGGGGGAGCAAAAGCACGATGTAGTGAAGAAGAGATTGATTGGGCAGGTGAAACGAATGAAAGAGAGTGTGAAGTATAAGAGGGTGAATGAATTTGAGAAGGCTCGAATGGGGAAGAGTGAAAGTGTGAATATGTATGCACATAGGCTTGAGAGTATGGCAAGAACGAGGTATGGTGATGATGATGTAAATGAATGTAAACCACTGATGAGGAAGTTTTTGGACACGATCCCGCGAAAGGTGAGTGAATGGCTGAGTGGAAAGAGAAAGGAGAGAGTGAGACTGACAGCTGAACGGTTGATGTGGGAGGATGTGTTGGAACTGTTAGAAGATGGACGATTTGATGATTAAAGCGATCTAGAAGAGGATGGATGGTACAGTGTGAATGTTGGAGGTAAGAAGCCCAGGAGCTTTCATCCACCCCAGCAGTTTGTCAGCTACAGGGATGCCCTGAAGGCTGCACCAGCTGGAGTGATGTCAAACTTCCTGGGCCGGCAGAATGGATGGGCAAATGGAGGGTGGTCGAATGGAAGGGGGCAGATGAATTTCAAGCGTGGGAACGGATATATGAGAGAGAAGCCGAGGTATGTCCCAGCAAACGAGAGACCGAATGGTGGGAGAAAGATTGTGGAATGTCGTCGGTGTGGAAGGAAAGGTCATATGTTGGCAGAATGTAGGTGGACATCTGGTGCATGTTTTGGGTGTGGTAAGAAAGAGCATATGATAAAGGATTGCCAGGAAAGTGTGAAAGAGTGCTTCGAGTGTAAAGAAATAGGCCATTTGAAGAAAGATTGTCCGAGGTTGAATGGTGGAGCAACTGGTGGGGAAAGTATGAAATATGCATGTGGTAATTGTGGAAAGGCTGGTCATTATGCAAGGATGTGTCGTGACCAGAGGAATGTATGTAGCTATTGTGCGATGGAAGGACATTCAAGTGAAAAGTGTTGGATTAGACTGAGAGCGCAAGGTGTGAATGGAAAGTCTGAAGCGGGAAACTGAATGGTAAGAGGGTACCTGCTGAAGTATCCTCTGGGTGCATGAGTGTGAGTAATGTGTTGGTAAGTCTGTCTAGTGTGAAAGTGCTGTCTGGTAGGAAGTCTGAGTGTGAAGGTGGAATTGATTGTTTGGCTTTAATAATAGATTCTGGATGCAAGGCGAGCTTGGTGTATAAAGATGTGTATGACAAGGTTAGCGGGAAAGCCCTCCTGTCTGAGTGCAAGGGTAGTTTGGTAGGTATTGGTAATAGGAGAGTGCCTGTGATTGGAATGATAAGGTCAGCTGTTCGATTGCATGGTATGTTGATGAATGAATGTGAATTCTCGGTGATTGATAAGGTGAGTATGGTGTGATTTTGGGGTATGATTTTATGAAAATGAATCGTATGGTTGTGGATCCTGCAAGTGATCAGATTGAGAGAAAGATTGGTAAAAATGGGGTGTATAAGTTATATGTAGGGAAAGATGGTAGTGTTTTAAGGGGTTTGTTTACTGGTATTGAGGTGACTGCTATGGAGAATGTAAGGCTTGTGAAGGGTGAAAGGGTGTCTGTTAGAGTGAGTTGGAGTAAGGATGTTAGTTTGAATGTGAGTGAGAACACTGTGATATTGGATGGAAAGGATGCGTGTTATAAGGTAAGGCGTGTTGCTTGTGTGTTTGATGGCTTGATGAGAATGAATGATCCTTTTGTATGTGTGCAGGCGGACCCCAGTGTGAAAGGGCAGGTGAGGGGAATCCAAGTCGGAGATGTACGGGGCCACCTCTCCACTGTCAATGAGGTAGGTATGGATGATAGTACGGATATCAGGGTGAATGTTGCGAATGAAAAGACATGCGAATGGATGTATAATGAGGTGAAGGACATGGAGAAATTGGATGGATGTTTGACTGAGTATGAAAGGGAGGATGTGTATCGAATGATATTTGAGCGAAAGGGAGCCCTCAGTAAGGGTGATCTGGATTTCGGGGTTGCAAAGCTCCCGGAATTCAAGATTGTCCTTAAGAAGGACTCCCCAATCTATCAGTGGCCGAGGCATTTCCCATGTCCGGTTGCTGATGAGATTGAGGAGCAGTGTTTGGAATTGGAGAAATTGGGGGTGATTGAAGAGAGCGAGAGTGCATGGAATAGTCCAATTGTACCTGTACGTAAGCCGGATGGAAGATTGCGTCTGTGTGTGGATTATTGAAAGGTGAATGAAAGGACTGTGAAAGAAAGGTTTCCGATGTGTGTGGTATCTGAGTGTGTGTATAGTATGCATGGGATGGAGTGGTTTACGAAGCTGGATCTGGTACGGGGGTATTACCAGATGCCCATTGCTGAGGAGAGCCGGCCAGTAACTGCCTTCTCTTCCTCAAAGAGGCATTACCAGTTCCGGAACCTCAGCTTTGGGTTGGCTAATGCTCCCGGAGCCTTCCAGCGGGCAATGAATGTTGTGTTGAGTAAGTTTGCGAGTAAGAATGTGATTGCGTTTATAGATGATATTTTGATTATGACTGAGACTTTTGAGGAGCATATGAGATTGGTGAATGATGTGTTGAGAACGTTGGAGAGTGTTGGTGTGAAGGTGAAAGTGGCGAAGTGTGAATGGTTTGCGAAAGAAGTGGAATTCCTTGGGCATATGGTGAGTGAGAATGGGTTGCGAAAATCACCAAAGTATGTTGAGAAGGTGCGAATGTTTCCTGAACCGGTGACTGTGAAGCAACTGAAGTCATTTTTGGGTTTGATTGAGTTTCAGCGAAAGTTTATACGTGATTGTTCTGGTGTGAGTAAGCCTCTGACTGAGTGGATGGGCAAGAAAGGTAGTACGGTTGTCAAGTGGAATGATAAGATGAATGAGGCGTATGAGAGACTGAAAGAGGCAGCGGCTGAAGATGTTGAATTGGCTTACCCAGATTATAGAGCAAATGCTAAAATGCTTGAACTGTATACAGATGCGAGTGGGTATTGTATGGGAGGTTTTCTGATGCAAGAGCAGCGTTTGAATGGAGAGAATGTCAGGCGAATAATTGGGTATGTATCCAAGGCTATGAATGTTGCAGAACGAAAGTATTCGACTGTGGAACGAGAGCTGGCTGCGATAAGGTATTGTTTGAAAGTGTTGCGTCCATTTTTGTATGGTGTGAGGTTTGTGATAAAAACCGATCATCAACCTCTTGTGTATCTGCAGCGTATGAAGTGGGCTGATAGTAGGATTGCAAGGACTTTGGAAGATTTGAGTGACTTTGACTATGTGATTGAGTATGTGCCTGGTGAACGGAATGGAGTGGCTGATTTGATGTCAAGGTATCCTGGTACGAATGATGAAAATGTGTGTGGAGTGAGTGATCCTGAGTATTTGCCGAAAGGGATTATGAATGGAAAAGAGAGTAAGGGTGGTGGTGATTCCTTGTTTGAGAGTGTATGGAATGGTTTGCAAGATTTGAAGAGTGATGGAGTAGATGTGAGAGTGCCCGATAGTGTAGATGATTTAAGGAAGGAGGTAATGAATGAAGTGTGTAGGAAGCCTGAAAGCATTGGTATGGCAAAGGTGCGGAACTTCATGAAAGAATTGAGAGCAATGTGTATGCAAGGGGTCCCGCCATTTTAGGAAGTGTTGATTGTAGTGAGTCGTTTGTATGGAGTGATTGTTTATGTGCACTTTGGTGGTGAGAGGCCGATTGTGTACAAGGATGAGAAGATGAAGGGTTTGAATCCTAATGCGGTACATCTGCAATGTTTGAGTGGTGTGCACTACAATTGGGTGATTGAAAAGTGTTCATATATAAGAGAGAAGAATGATTGTCTGGATGAAGATGAGTGTGTGGTGAGTGATGATATGGGAGTTAATGACAGTGTGGATATCAGTGCTGATGTTGGTGTGCTTGTTCCTTCGGTTTATTGCGAACATGGTGGACCTGATATGATGGAAGCGAGAGTGAAAGTTAGTGAAAGGTTGTTCTGTGGTTTGATTGATACTGGAGCGCAGGTGTCTTTAGTGAATGAGAGGATTCTGAGTAAGTATGATGAGTTTAAATATTGCGAGCATAAACCTGTGAATTTACGGATAAGTGGATTAGGAAATGGCTTGATAGTGGCATGGGAACAGGTTAGTCTGAAAGTGAGTTTGGGTAATGGTGTGAATGTGAAGCATGACTTTGTGATTCTGAAGGATGAGCAAATGCCGTGTTGTTTCTTGCTTGGTGTAGACTTTATGAGATTAAATGATTTGTCTTTGGATGCTGATAAGGATTGTCTTATGAAAGGTGAATGTGAGGTGATGAAGTTGAATGAGTGTGCGAAGAATGTTGTCATGATTGAGTTGGTCATGGATGATGAGAATGAGATTTTAAGTGATGATGATATTCTAGAGATGCAAGAGATGTGTCCTTTTGTTAGTAAGTTGAAGAGGTGTGTAATGATCCGTGTTGATTTGAATGAATGGCCAGACTGTTTAAGTGATTTTAAAAGGTATGCTAAGGATTTTGTTGTTTGTATGGATGTTGTATATTTTATGAGGCATGTGAAGGGTGGTGTTGATATATATGTACCTGTGATGTCCTTAGTTGGTATGATTGGTCTGGTGAAGGTTGTGCATGATAATTATGGGCATATGGGTAAGTTTAAGCTGTGGGAGTGTATGAAGGAGCGTGTGTTCCATCCGTTTCTGAGGACTGTTGTGAATGATGTTGCAACTATGTGTGAAAGGTGTCAGAAGCGAAAGGTGCAAGGTGTGCAAGTGAAACCACCGATGTTGAAAGTTGATGCGAAAGAACCGTTTGAATTGGTAGTGATTGATTGTGTGTCTTTGCCGCGTACGAGTGCTGGGAATGTTGGTATGGTTGTTATGGTTGATCATAAAAGTAAGTTTGTGTATGCAGCGCCTGTGAGAGATAAAAGGAGTGTGACTGTTGCGCGTGTGGTTGAGCAGTTGTTTTTTCCTATGTGTGTATGGAAGCCTAGAAGATGTCTGAGTGATAATGGGCCTGAATTTGTAGGGGAAGTGTTTGAGCAAATGTTGAGAGAGAATGGTGTGGAGCATGTGAGAACAACTCTGTATGTACCGTCTTCAAATGGATTGGCTGAATGGACTATAAGAACCTTGTATGAGATGTTGAGAATGATGAGTACGACAGTGAATGACTGGGATGTGTGTCTGGGGAGAGTGTTGTGGGCGTATAATTCAACTGTGCATAGTGCAACTGGAATGTCCCCATGTCAGTTTGTGATGAATTTTGAAAGGCGAGTGAAAGATAGGTTTCGTTTGAGTGAAAGTGAGCAGAATGTATGGCGTGAGGGCATGAAAGGTTCCATTCATTTAAATTAGGTGCAAAAGTATTGAAGGTGAAAGAAGTGAAGGGTAGGTTGAATGTGTCAAAGATGAGTGAGAAGTTTGATGGACCTTATAGAGTTGTGAGGGTTTCGGAAAATGAGGTGACGTATGTTTTGGAGAGTTTGAATGACGGTATGACTCAGAGAGTGCGGGCTCATCAGAGTCAGTTAAGGAGATGGAGAGAACCTCCTGACTACCTGATGAGCCATCCGGTGTATGGACTGTGTAGAGAGAGAGGTAAAGTGCATGATGATGAGATTGAATGTGATGGTATGGATCTGTCTGGGAAAGAGCTAGTCTTAGTCTCGAGGAGTAGAAAGCGTACAAAGAAGAGTGAAAGGAAGAATGCAAGTACGAATGAAAGTAAGTCGGAGCAGAGTGTTTCTGGTATGGGGGATCTTGAAAGGGAGATTGAGTTTTTGCGTAAACAGGTGAGTGATTTGGCTGGTATAAGTAGACGAGTGAGTGAGCTGCCAGTGCCTGATTTTTCTGGTTTTGGGAACAGTATGAATGATAGTGTGTTTGGGCAGAATGAACCTAGTGTGGCTGATTTTTCGGGTTTTATGAATGGTAATAGTAGGGGTGAGTTTGATGTAGTGAATGATGAAGTGGCTGATATTTCAGGTTTCTGGTGGGAACCAGTAGAAGGGCTTTCTGGTATGCCTGTTGAGAATACAGGGGAGTTGAGTGACCTGTCTGTTTCGCAAGAATGTACCTTGAGTTGGATGAGAGCTGTGAGTGAGGAGCTGATGAATGGGGGTATGAAGAGCGAGGGTTCTGAACGGGAGAGTATGAAAGAATTCTGTCGTGTGATGGGAGAACTGGTAATGAGGGCTAAGAGTATGGTTGATGAGCTGATCAATAGTGACGATGAGACTGACAGGACGACTGATGAACAACCCCGACTAATTGCTAAGCGTAGCAGGGACCAGTAGAAGAGTGTGAATGGGTGCAGAAGGGTGCGATTGAGCACAAGTGGTACCGTGAAGAGTGATTGAAGGGGTTTTGTGAGTGACTGGTCGAATGGCTTAAGGAAGGAGGGGTGTGGTGGAGCGAATGTGAGTGTGTGTAAAAGGGCCATTCTCCCACCCCTTTTCTCAGTACCCTATCCCTTCCTCTGTAAAAATGTGTGTGTGTCTGAATGGGAATGGGTTTGTTGTTTATTTCATGTATAAAAATGATTACCATGTTTTTTTTCTTTCTTTCCAGGCGCCATATTCTGGAAAGATAGGACTTAGTTTCATATATCCTTATATTATAAACAAAGCGCCATATTCTGGAAAGATAGGACTTAGTTTTGTATATCCTTATATTACAAACAAAGCGTTATATCCTGGAAAGCTATATATTATTATTGTTAATAAATAAAGGCCAATAGTATAGCTTAATGAAGGAGGGCTTATAATAGCCACGCAAGCTTTTTAAGGTCATTATCTTCCATCAAGCGCAGAGGCGCCACACTTGTTGTAAGTCCTAGGCATTTTGCTCGCTCAAGTGGCAGGTGGCTGGACATCTCCCCATCCTCTTTGTATAAAGTGAGGCCTTGTTTGTTGTTTATATATTGACTGTTGTAGTCAGGATTTTTTTAGGTGTTTGATTTTTTATGTTTATTAGGATAGATTAAATAGTATTCATATATATAGGATTTTCTTTTTGTATTTTTTGGTGAAAAGTAAGATCTCCAATATAATCGTCCCTCTCTATTGTAGATATTTTGTGCATATTTATCCATATTTTTTGTAAATATTGTATTTTTTGTTAGTAAAGGACTGTACATACAATCCGTTTCATTCTCCCTCGATTTCTCACGTCCGGACAGTGTAGGAAGTGGGTTGGATCGATTATCGATTGGGATTAGAGATATATTTTTGGCCCGCTACAGAGTGACTGAGCATGTGGTGTCAGTTTTGCCTCAGCGCGCACTGGGAGTATATATGCTAAGAACTGTTGTCTGATTTTGCTGGTATTTCTTGTGTTGTTCATTATTTCTCTATTTCTTTATTCCATAAGCGACCATGGGACCTAAGAAAGTTAGTGAAAGCGGAAAGTGGAAAGAAAAATAGTGAGAACAACAATAGAAGTGAAGAAAGAGATTATACGAAAGCATGAGAATGGTGTTCTTGTTTCAGATCTGGCTTTACAGTATGGCTTAGCAAAGTCATCAATTTGTACCATCCTTAAGAACAAAGAAGCAATAAAAGAAGCTAAGGTTGCCAAAGGACTAACTGTGGTAAAAGTTTGAATAAGCAATCATCTGGTTCATGAACGGCCTTCAGGAATGAATTAAATTTGAAAATCGAGGTTCTACTGTACACAAAAGAGCATGATCAAATTTGGCAGCCTTTCAGAGCATATAAACAGTTTGTTTACAAATATGCACATCTGAAAGCTCTGTACAGTTTCATAGTTTGAAAGAAAATGATACCAGCTCTCAGTTGTTGAGTAGTATGTGTTGCTTTGCTGCTAGTTTTATGCTCAGATGGGTTCTTTTCATTGTGTTCATGTTGGTAACTATTATTTTTGTGTGTGATTTTAGAAATGCCTAACCACCTCTGTGAAGCAGGAAAGACAAGGATACCTGCTTTGAGGGAGGAGAATTTGCCTAGAAAAGAGATATCACTGGACAGGAAGAGGAGAAACAACTATCAGGAGGGTGGCTGCCGCAGCTCGCAATTTATCACCCAACACTTTCCTGAGGCAAAAACTTGGGGACTGGGAGAAAAAAGAAGATTTCCAGGAAGACTGATCTGCTGATATGGAGGGAGGTGTTGAAGAATCTCTTCATTACACCTGCCAAACTGAAAAAGAATCATCCCAAGCTGTTGGAAAATGTGTCAACTCAGCCCATTCAAAATCGCCTGCAGAAGGACCTCGGAGTCTCAAGTGATGTGCTGCCAAGAAACCTCTCCTCACCACAAGCATGGCGAAGCAGATTTGATTTTGCGAGGATATATCTTCAATGGACTGAAGATGATTGGATGAAAGCGATGTTTCCGAATGTAAGCTGCTTTAAGTGTATCTGAGGGGCCGGCAGGAAAGTGTGATGATCCTCCATCATCAGCCACTATGACCCACACTATACAGTTTGTATTGTTAAACACCGACCAGGTGATGGTGTGGGGGGCTTTTAGTGGAAAAGGTGAGAGCAGTGGCTTATATTTTTTACCTTGAAACACTAGAATGAATAGTGATCATTACATGAACATTCTGTAGACCATCATCAGCCTTTTTATGCTATTCAAGGCGCATATTTTTTTATGCAAAATGGGGCCCCCTGCCACACCTTAGGAAAGGTAAAAAACTACTTTGCTGGCCACAATATCAATATTTTGGAGTGGCCTGGGAGTAGCCCCAACCTAAACTCCTTCAAAAATTGCTGGGCTTTCATGAAAGACCAGCTTACTACTGCCAATACCTCCTCCATTCCATGACGCATCAAGAAGCTGAAGGCCTTTGGATTACTCTGGACAACAACTGCTTCCAAGGGACTGGATGCATCAATGCCCAGGCATCTTTGTTTGGTCATTAAGGCAAAGGGCCACATGATAAAATATTGACAGGTATATTTTCAATAATTTTGAAACACTTTTATTACATTTTTTTCTCACACAAGTTAGCCCTTAAATGGGTGATCCATTTCCAAGTTGGAGTGGGGAGGGAGAAGGGCATTGACCGGTAAAGGGGGAACTTTGACCAGGCAGTCAGAAACCACCGGATCAATGTAACTTTGATCACTTTGTTTTGGGGTTATTTCAATGAAACTTGAAGATATATCGGAACGACGCCTTTAGTGAGGTAAACTGAGTACAAGACCTATTATATGAATACTTAACATTTGGTTTTGCTTTAATATTTTAATTATGATTAACTTTCAAAGTTGAAAAGTAGTCAATGTTACCCCAGGTTATGGTAGTAGGAGGGATTTTTATAATAATGGTCCAGCTATATTTGATTTAGTTACTAAGTTTTTTGGAGATTTTTATAATTGAACCAATAGTTATATAGAGCATTGAACAGTTATCTTTATCATAAGGTCAATGTGGCGGAAATTTATTACAAATGAGCCAGGCGGGGCAGCTTCAGAGGTGGGGGTATTCACCAAATTAGAGTCACCCAGCATAGCACTTGGTGTGGGTGTAGGAGCCAAAACTTCTATAGTGATGTCCACCTTTCAGGAGGCAGCTTTAGAAACCCTGGAAGATGGCCTCACAACTAACTTCAGGGGTGTAGCAACTTGTGGATTCTAATGACTCGGTGGAGGCGTGCGGTTATTTCCCCTTAAAGGAAATGAACACACTGGAGGAAGTAGGGTAGAGTCCTTGTATTAGCCAGGGATTGATATGAACCATTTATGCCATAAGCTCTACCAGTGGAGGGCCCAGGTGTGTAAAACCTGCAGAAGATTTCCAAATGGGTGTGGAAATGACGTGCTTATAGGCCTGGATGGGCCAGGACCAGATGGTCTCTTTCTTAACAGACTTAAGAGAAGGCAATCAAGATGCAGGAGCTTAAGATTTCTTCTTTTTTTTTAGCAATTGGGTTACTAATAACAACAGGGTTGTTAAAATAGATTCAATTTAAGAACTAACTACTATACAAAATAATATTTACAATTGGAGCAGCCCCAGAGATTATTTGGTCTTTAGACAAAATAGACCAAAGACTGGAATTGATTTTTGCGTCCAAGACTGGCACAATTGGAGGTTTTTCAGTCCAGGACCATAACTATTTCTTTGGTCTTAGACTAGAACCTAAAAAATACAGTTTTTATTAACAAATGACACTGGAATTCTTTTAAAGAAAATTTAATAATGAAATGGAGGCAAAGACTATAAATTTAGTAATAGTAATATAATAATATAAATCTATTGCGATAAATTATAATAAATTTAAGTTGAACTTAGGCTTATTAATTTACAACAGAAAACTTCATGAAGAGGTGAAGAAACTTTTGTCTTGCACAGAAACATAGTCAACAAAATTTAACTAAATTAAGAGTTATCACAAATTTAAATTATCTAATTTTTCTAACAGGTAAATAATAAAATAGATAAGTTCAAAGTTAGCAAATAACTTACCACTTTTGGGGGTCTTTAAAGATTTAAATCTTAAATTCAGAGCATTTAAATTTCCAGTTTGGGATGCTTTAAGACAATCAAAGGTAAATTATCAGATATCTTCTCTCAAACTAAAGGAACTTATTTAATTAAAAATATTCTAACAATAATCTAATCTAAATATTCAAAGGAAAAAATGAAAAGAAATGAATAGGTAATTACAGAGAACAAAAGAGGGGAATATATTACAGCGTACCAGGACCAAGTCCTTAGCCTTGCAAAATGATAGATGAAATGAAATCCTGAGCCTGGACAGCCATGATTTGATTCTCAAGGTGATAAGCACCACATTGTAGCGGGCCAAAAGCAACACTAAACCTGCGTTCCAACCTTATCCTAGGATTTATGGACCTTGAGAACCCTGAGGAGGAATTGATACGATTTGATATACAGTCCTTTACTTTACAAAAAAATACACTTATATTTACAAAAAAAAAGATAAACACCAGTGCACATTCAAATAAATATTTTATACAAAAAGTAATTTTCTCAACCGAAAACAAAATAAAGTATGACGGGCGCAGAGAACAAATGTCAACAACCCAACCAAGGTCGACACAACAAATCAATCACAACAAAAAGAGCACCCGAACGAGAAGGGGGACAGGGCTATTTTTGGCGCTGGGGGTGGGGGGTAGTAGCAGTCTTGTCAAATAAGAAGGGGCACAGGCTCATCAGCTGCAGGTACCGACCTCTGTTTCAGGGCTGGGCTGGGCAGAGCACTCGCCTCGAGGATTCTTCTAACAGTGCGTAAAAGCTTCCACTCTCTAAGTGAACATCCACATGCACACGACAAATTCCCGTTTATAACTTTTATAATTCTAGATATTTACTGTTATGCTTTATAACTGATTTAACAAAATATATGCTCAATCGCACCCTTCTGCACCCATTCACACTCTTCTACCGGTCCCTGGCTACGCATAGCAATTGGTCGGGGTTGTTCGTCAGTCATCCTGTCAGTCTCATCGTCACTATTGATCATCTCATCAACCATACTCTTAGCCCTCATTACCAGTTCTCTCATCTCACAACAGAATTCTTTCATACTCTTCCGTTCAGAACCTTCACTCTTCATACCCCCATTCATCAGCTCCTCACTCACAGCTCTCATCCAACTCAAGGTACATTCTTGCGAAACAGACAGGTCACTCACATCCCCTGTATTCTCAACAGGCATACCAGAAACCCCTTCGACTGGTTCCCACCAGAAACCTGAAAAATCAGCCACTTCATCATTCACTACATCAAACTCACCCCTAATATTACCGTTCATAAAACCCGAAAAGTCAGCCACACTAGGTTCATTGTGGCCAAACACACTATCATTCATACTGTTCCCAAAACCATAAAAATCAGGCACAGGCAGCTCACTCACTCGTCTACTTATACCAGCCAAATCACTCACCTGTTTACACAAAGACTGCTCAGACTTACTTTCATTCTTCCTTACACTCTTCTTTGTACGCTTTCTACTCCTCGAGACCAAGACAAGCTCTTTCCCACACAGATCCATACTACCACATTCCTTCTCATCATCATGCACTTTACCCTTCTCTTTGCACAATTCATACTCCGGATTGCTCACCAGGTAGTTCTCTCCATCTCCTTAACTGACTCTGATGAGCCCGTACTCTCTCAGTCATACCATCATTCAAACTATCCAAAACATACGTCACCTCATTTTCCGAAACCCTCACAACTCTATAAGGTCCATCAAACTTCTCACTCATCTTTGACACATTCAACCTATCCTTCACTTCTTTCACCTTCAATACTTTCGCACCTAATTCAAATAGACGGAACTTTTCATGTGCCTCATGCACGCCATACACTCTGCTCACTTTCAGTCAAACGAAACCTATCTTTCACTCTCCTTTCAAAATTCATCACAAACTGACATGGGGACATTCCAGTTGCACTATGCATAGTCGAATTATACGCCCACAACACTCTCCCCAGACATACATCCCAGTCATTCACTGTCATACTCATCATTCTCAACATCTCACAAAAGGGTCCTATCGTACATTCAGCCAATCCATTTGAAGACGGTACATATGGAGTCGTTCTCACATGCTCCACACCATTCTCTCTCAACATTTGCTCAAACACTTATCCTACAAATTCAGGCCCATTATCACTCAGACATCTTCTAGGCTTCCATACACACATAGGAAAAAACAACTGCTCAACCACACGCGCAACAGTCACACTCCTTTTATCTCTCACAGGCGCTGCATACATAAACTTACTTTTATGATCAACCATCACAACCATACCAACATTCCCAGCACTCGTACGCGGCAAAGACACACAATCAATCACTACCAATTCAAACGGTTCCTTTGCATCAACTTTCAACATCGGTGGTTTCACTTGCACACCTTGCACCTTTCGCTTCTGACACCTTTCACATGTAGTTGCAACATCATTCACAACAGTTCTCAGAAACGGATGGAACACATGCTCCTTCATACACTCCCACAGCTTAAATTTACCCATATGCCCATAATTATCATGCATAACCTTCACCAGACCAATCATACCAACTAAGGACATCACAGGTACATACATATCATCACCACCCTTCACATGCATCAAAAAATATACAACATCCATACAAACAACAAAATCCTTAGCATACCTTTTAAAATCACTTAAACACTGACTATTCATTCAAATCAACATGCGTCATTACACACCTCTTCAACTCACTAACAATAGGACACATCTCTTGCATTTCTAGAATATCATCATCACTTAAAATATCATTCTCATCATCCATGACCAACTCAATCATACCACAAAATTTGACAACATTCTTTGCACACTCATTCAACTTCATCACCTCTTATTCACCTTTCATAAAACAATCCTTATCAGCATCCAAAGACAACTCATTCAATCTCATAATGTCTAAACCAAGCAAGAAACAACACAGCATTTGCTCGTCTTTCAGAATCACAAAGTCATGCTTCACATTCACACCATTACCCAAGCTCACTTTCAGACTAACCTATTCCCATGCCATTCCCCAATCCACTTATCCGTAACTTCACAGGCTTATGCTCGCAACATCTAAACTCATCATGCTTACTCAGAATCCTCTCATTCACTAAAGACACTTGCGCTCCAGTATCAATCAAACCACAGAACAACCTTCCACTCTTGCTTCCATCATATCAGGTCCACCATGTTCGCAATACACAGAAGGAACAAGCACCCAAACATCAGCACTGACATCCACACCATCATCAACTCCCACATCATCACTCATCTTCATCCAGACAATCCTTCTTCTCTCTCCTATACGAAGACTTTTCAATCACCCAATTATAGTGCACACCATTCAAACATTGCAGATGTACCACATTAGCATTCAAACCCTTCATCTTTGTACACAATCGGCCTCTCACCACCAAAGTGCACATAAACAATCACTCCATACAAATGACTCGCTACAATCAACACTTCCTGAAACGGTGGGACCCCTTGCATCCACATCGCTCTCAATTCTTTCATGAAGTTCCGCACCTTTGCCATACGAATGCTTTCAGGCTTCCTACATACTTCATTCATTACCTCCTTCCTTAAGTCATCTGCACTATCGGGCACTCTCACATCTTGCAAACCATTCCATACACTCTCAAACAAGGAATCACCACCACCCTTACTCTCCTTTCCATTCATAATCCCTTTCGGTAAATACTCAGGATCACTCACTCCACACACATTTTCATCACTCATACCAGGATACCTTGACACCAAATCAGCCACTCCATTCCGTTCACCAGGCACATACTCAATCACATAATCAAAGTCACTCAAATCTTCCAAAGTCCTTGCAATCCTACTATCAGCCCACTTCATACGCTGCAGATACACAAGAGGTTGATGATCTGTTTTGATCACAAACCTCGCACCATACAAAAACGGACGCAACACTTTCAAACAATACCTTATCGCAGCCAACTCTCGCTCCACAGTCGAATACTTTCGTTCTGCCGCATTCATAGCCTTGGATACATACCCAATTATTTGCCTGACATTCTCTCCATTCAAACGCTGCTTTTGCATCAGAAAACCACCATGTCAGTCTGTTCTGTACTATGTGTTCTAGTGTTTTGCCAAGGTTGGAAAGGAGGCTAATGGGTCTGTATGAGGAAGCCTTTGAGGGGTCCTTGCCAGGTTTGGGGATAGGAAGTGTGACTGCTTGTCACTGCACTGAAGGGAAAGTCCCTGACAGCCAGCTGTCATTAAAGACATTCAGGAGGGGGTGAGCCAGATTGTCTGGGAGGCATCGGAGGAATTCATTGGAGATATTGTCTTCCCCAGTGGCGTTCCCCACAGACAGTGAGTGTAAGGCTGAGGAAAGCAATGGTGGTGTGATAGCTGTGCTGATTGTATGGTCCATGTGTGTTTGTGGTGAGGAGGCCACTGTTATTAGTTAGCAGGAAGGTGAGAGGAGGTTAAGGGTGGACCATCTTTCTGATGAATGATCAGGCCCAGGAGACTGAGAAAGTAAAGGAAGGGGAGGTACAAAATGAAGCTCAGACAGAACATTTCTCATCAAGGATAACGCGCTTGCACCGGAAGCAGGGAAGAAGGGGGAGGATGGGGTTATTACGCCACGCTTTAAAGGCATGGCATTTGGACTGAAGGGCTGCCGCGCACCTCTGGGGCCACCAGGGGACTCTCAAGGTGCAGGTTGGGGGAGAGGTAACAAAGTGAAAGTGATGGGATCCCACATCCAGCAGGGTATCTGTGATATAGTGAGTTTGGTCATGCGACAAGAGGGAAGTGGGTGGGGTAATTGATTTAAATTCTTATTGAAATGTGCCCCAGTGTCCTTTTTTAAAAGACCAACAAGGTCTGCATGAGAGGGGAGTGGGGGTGGCATTGATGGGAAGTAAATGACTACAGGAAGATGATTACTTCCCATGTAAGGGCGAGTAGTGATAGTGGTGTGGAGGAGGGGGCCATTTCCCAGGCATAGGTCCAAGGTAGAGGGGTTCCCTGAAACTGGATCAATCCTGGTAGGGAGGCCAGGGCAGAGGGGGGGGGGGGGGTATGAGAATAGGAGTCACTGTTTGCTAAGAAGTCTGAGAGGGAGCAGCCCGAATGGTTCATCTGGCTCCAGGGAAGGGTTGGTTCCCATAAGTTGTGATGGGCATTAAAATTGCCCATTATTAGTGTTCGGGAGGAGAACTAAGAAGATAAAAATTTAAGCTCATGAAGGGAGATATCCAAACATCGATTATATATTAATAGGATCTGAAGAGGCCCAGAATCAAAGGTAATAGTCATTCCCAGATGCTCTAATCCGCCTCTGGGGAAGGAAGTTATAGTGATAGGGCTAGAAGGAAGGGATTGGTGGACCAACAGCAGCAGGCTGCCTCCTGTCCACTCTGTATGATACACAGCCAGGAAAGGAGGGGGAGAATGTATCAGTGAGCCATGTCTCACACATGCCGACAACTAGAGGTGAATAGGAAGAAAGTCTGGTTTTAAAAATTGGAAGTTTCTGGTATAGAATCTGAAGTGGGGAAATGAAGGAGTCATTGCATGAGTGAGATAAGGAAGGTCAGAAAGTCTGGCAGACACCTCAGAAGGCTTTCTCTAGGGCTACTACCTGAAAGGAGGTTAATGAAGGTCAGTGTAATGGATGCAATTCCCCTGAGAGGTGTCTGTAGGTCGAAGGCATGCACTACCAAGCATGGGCTGCATGGGGGGAAGCTGAGGTGGGGGACATTGGAATGGTGCTGACTGGGTATTTCCAGCTGGGAGACAGCCCCCTTGGGGCTCTTATCACATTGATTTTTAGGCCGTGAAACAGGGTGTGAAGAGGTATTATTTTGGGAAGATTTAGGATAGCGGTGTTTCTTTGGGGGTCTGGGAGTTTGTAGGGGGCAGTCAGTGATTGGGCAAGAAAGGGTGGATTTAGTAGCAGCATTCTGAATAACACTAATTTGTGGACTTAGAGAGTACGGTGAAGCTGTAGAGTAAGCTTGTATGAGGGGGGCGGGGGCCTGCGCAGTAGGAAAGTGTGGCACCTTGGATGACTTAGTGTGGAAAGACCCAGGCTTTATAGTTGCTAATTTAGTTTTAATGGCTTTGACAGAGTGATTGGCTTCATATTGCAGCTGCTGGATTTGTGTTGCCTGGAGGTATGCCGGAGGTAGGCAGGAAGGAGACTGTGTGCACTCATTGGCATCATGGAAGCCACTACATCTCCAACAGCAGATGTTTCTGTGGCCGAAGAGAGGCAGCAAGTGCACTGCGTAACGGAGGGTGTGTGGTCTCACCCGGTAGGGAGCCAAGTGCAGAGGCAGAGCAACCCTTTCAGGGAGGGGGCCTCTTCTTAATAACTTTATTTAACTTATTTCTGGTTAACCTATAATGATCTAAATTCTCAAAAGTACTTTGTCTCTGTAATCTCTGGTATGCCCTTTTTGGTAATTGTGTAGAGTGCGGCCAAATCCGAGGCCTAGCTTATTCTGGGCAATTTTTGGCTACTTTTTCTGAAATGAAATCAATGAAGTTTATAGCAATTTTTGCTTCTATACTGACTGTACCCCCCTAGACTCCCCCCCCCAATGATTGAAACTCAGGGTCATCGTAGGCACATCTCTGTGATGAGCCGCCCCCAACAACGAGCTGACGCTCAAAATAATCAGTAATACTTATGTGAGATGGGTGGGTAGAGTTTACCGGCGGTGAGCCAGAACTCATGGTCCACCTTGACAGGCCCCAGTGGCTTTTAGCAGTCCTTCCTTTTCTTATGATCTAAGTGGTGTAGAAAAATTGTTGAAATAATGTAAAAGAACTTCCCGGCAAAAACTAAACCAATCGACGAGGGTTTTTCAGCAAATGCCCGTATATGAAGTTATATTGTCTTTGGTACCCTAATCACAATGAACCAAAAGACAACCTCGACAATGTTCTTGATTGAGAAGTATGACCCAGCAAAAAAGTGCCTTTCCGAGCAATCAATTTGTATTTATAGGGTTGCTTTTGCCATCAGTGTCAATACACGATTTATCACACCAAAGCACCCAATTCTTTTTCATTCTGAGCTCTGCCTTACAATTAGGACACTCGCGTATAGATTTGAATAGCCTATGGGCTTCAAGAAACGCAACACATTTATTGTTGTCTGTTAAAACAGCACCTAAATGGTGAAAATTTAACGAACATACTAGGCAGGAAAATGACATTTTGACGAATGGCACGAAAAATGCAGGGGTGGGTGTTTAAATACGACATATGTGGTCAAAAAAGTGTTGACGTTTGTTTTTTTACTGAATTTGAGAATTTGTGTTTCTTGAACTACACATATATAGTAATAAAAACACTAATACTGAATGGATCCTTTTGCAACAATAATCAAAATAAAGGTTGTAAAATTTAAAAAAAAAAAAAATCAAAGAAAAGAAGGTAATACTTCAGTTTAGGAGCACACGATAGGGGGCGCTATTTCTGGGCTATAATTTAGGCACTAGATGTCATAAGGCAAAGCTCCTCATTTTCACAGTAACTAAAAATGGTAATTTAGGGAGGAAATAGCCTAAAGTAGGCGGGCATCATCATCTTTATTATTTTGATAAATGTGCAGAGCCAATCGCACATTTATCAAAATAACAAAGACAATAGCGCCCCCTAATTTAGGCTATTTCTGCCAAAAATTAACATATTTTTTTAGTATGAGTATATACTAGGGGACTGTGCCCCCTAGGTACCCCAATTGATTGAAACTCAGGATCATCATAAGGGGGTCCCCCCCGGCAGTGATATCTCCCCAACAAGCAATCCCCGTAAATTTACTCAAAAAAAGGTGAAAAATATTGGAAAAATGGATGAAATATTATGAGGCCAGGAATGGGGAACCGCGGAGGCGAGCATGTGACGCAGATCTTCAGGTTTACCCTATCTCTACCTTTCACTATTATAATTGAGCCGTGCTTCTTTTAAATAAGATCACGTTCTATAGAAAAGTCTATTAAATTGACTGAGGAATTAATATGCCGGATTGAAGTCAAACAAATCGTATTCACAGCAATCGTGCTCTTTTACTGCAAGGTTCAACGTTGCCAATGTTTGAAATAAAGTTGAGTTAAAAGTTGCCAGTGTGTGAAATTAATGGTTTAATTTCACAAAAATAGTTAAACAAAATATACGAAGTTTAATACATTAGTAATTATAAAAAGTAAATATTTATATTAGCGGCTCAAACATTGGGATGTACTATTTTGTCTGTATTCCAGAGTACATTTAAGGGGACTGCTCATGTGGGGGTAAACACAATGGGGGGATCACGCTACGATGATCCTAAGGGGGGGGTCTGGAGCACAGCCCCCCAGTATATAATCCTAATTATTTATAGAATAATGTCTTAACGTTTAGAGGTGAATGATTTAACCATTTCAGGTCAGTGCCTTTAATCATTTTGCGAAATATAATAGGGGTGGGGTCTAACATAAAAAAATGACTTGATTTGAATTTTTATTCTGTTTTTCACTTAATATCTTTTTATTATCCTCATTTGGAGTCCTTTTTATTTTTCAATATATTTTTCCCAATTTTACTATTTTTATTACCTTTTTTATACATTTAAATCTAGTTACCTGGATCGTTTAAAGGAACTACTTTTTTTTTTAGCCATTTGGGTATAATACATGGTGCCAGCTATATTTCAAATAGGACTCAAACGCGCATGAATATTCCAAAACAGATTAACGAAAATATTTAACCCCCAAAATCAATTTTTCGGCCGAGTCGCTAATCTACATATTTACCTAGAAAGTTTGGTAATTTATCGTAATCTCCCCCTATAAAAATTTGGGGTTTTGTGGTTTGTTGATGTTCTACCTTTTGCTATTCCTAAGTTAAAACGAACCATCTGATGATCACTATTTCCCAATGCTTCCCCAACAGTCAATTCCTGAACCAAGTTATCTCCTGTGGTAAAAGTGCTTCTGTTGATACATTTCCAGCCGATCATAAATTAATTAAAGTTCAAATTAATTGTGAAGAGTGTGGTCAAGCGTTAGCGATCCAAGATAATTTTGCTTTTAAATGTGCGGTGGCGTGTGGCGGATGTGTTGCTTGTGCTCTCTTGAATTCATGCCTTTGAGGTTGTTTGCTGCTATACAGTATCATCTTTAGACACCATAAGCTTGCTTGAGATATATTTGAACACAAGGTATACTTTAAATTTGCATTTATATTGGTGATCTAGCGAAATATGGCGAGTAAACAGATGGACTCTGGTGGAGGAAGACGAAAAGTAAGTAGAACAACAACGGAAGCGTCTTCAAGGGAAACAGAAAATGAAGGTGATTGCTGTGGGAGATGCAGTGGACTGGTAAGAGATAATGATATGGCACTCTTATGTGATATCTGTGTGACTTGGTATCATGCCAAATGTGAGAGGATACCTGAGGATGTTTATAAGTTTATGGTGGAAGAAGAGGCAGGATCCCAGTTTACATGGCACTGCGTCTCCTGTAAGAAAGGATGTGCAATATTAAAATCTCATATTGAGAAACTGGAGAAGATACAAGCAGACTTAATTGAGAAACAAGATGTATTGCAGGAAGAGGTTAAGGAGATACGAGAGACAGTCAAAATGGATAAAGAAGATTTTAACATTACTGCTAGAGTAGCAGTACTGGAGGCTAGATCAGTGGATACTAATGAACATATGAATGGGGACAGGGAGACTGTACAAGAATTGAGTTCACGGATGGACAGAGCTGAAATCAATATACTTGAAATAAAGAAATCAAGTACTGATGAAGTAAATGTAGTATATGGGGCAATTGGAGGACATCAGGCATCTCAGAAAAAACAGGAGGTAATGGATATGACTACAGTTTTGGAAGAACTAAATGATAAGAGAAGAGAGAAAACAACATTGTGGTGTACAATGTCCCTGAAAGCAATTCAAACATGTTCCAGGAAAGAATTAATTATGACAAACAGATTGTTTAGAAAATTCTGAATAGATGTGAGGTTCATGAGGATAATATGATGAGAGTGATAAGGCTTGGGAAAAAGGTAGAAGGCCGAGATCGCCCAGTACTGGCTGCACTCACTGACTCAGAAGTGAGAAATGATATATTCAGAAAAATAAAAGAATTGGGCAAGGATGAAAACTTGAAAAATTTTAGAGTGGCCTATGATTTAACCAAGAGAGAGAGAAATGGACAAAGAACTGTTAAAGAAGGTAAAAAACTTAACAGATATGGGAGAGGGGAAGCATGTATATTTACAAATGTGGATGTATATACTTTTGATAAGTTTTTAGAATTAAGGTCGTTACTTGATACATTAAGTGATAAGCCAAGCATTATTGCCCTCTCTGAAGTTAAACCTAAGCACTTTAGATATCGAAGGGAACTTGAAGAATACAACATCAAAGGGTATGAGATAGAGGAAAGTAATGTTTTGAGTAATGAAGGTAGAGGTCTCTTGATATACGTGAAAAGTGGCATTAAGTATAGTAAGGGGGATTTGGTTTCATGTTTCTGTGAGTATTGCTGTCTGGAAATTATGCTTCAGGGAGAGAAACTTAACTTAACTCTAGTATATCGGAGTCCAAATAGCCAGGAGGAAAATGACCAACTGTTGCTGGATTTATTGCAAGAGGTAACTGAGATGAAGGCCACATTTAAGATTTTTATGGGAGACTTTAATTTGCCACAAATAAATTGGAAAAATTGCACGACTAACACTGAAATGAATGATTTTGGAACAAAACTTGTGGAAAAGGTGCGCGATTGCTTTTTGACCCAGCATGTGGAGGAAATTAAAAGAATAAGGGGCGAAAATGTGGGTAATACCCTAGATTTATTTTTCACAAATGAAGAATCAATAGTTGAAGAGGTCATGATTGGAAATCCACTGGGGAGAAGTGATCATGCTGTGATACAAGTTACATGTAATATGGAGGAGATCGTGGCTCATGATAGAAAAACTATGTATTTGTATGAAAAAGCAGATTATGAGTTGCTGAGAAGGGAACTTAGTATTAATATTGACTGGGCGAAATACCTATCCGAGGCTACCAATATTGAGGAAATGTGGAGCAGATTCAAGTCAAAATTGTATGTTGCAATAGATAAGAGTGTACCCACAAGAAAGATGGGGAATTTAAATCAATCCAGGAAAAGGACGAATAGCAATCTACCAATGAATAAGAAATTATGGTCTAAGATAAAGAAGAAACAGAGGTTGTGGATGAGAATGAAATCCTTGAAGAGTAATATGAATGTATCTACTAAGAACGAGTATTTAGAAACTGAGAAGGAGTACAGAAAACTGAATAATCAAATTAGAAAAGAAACTCGAAATGCTGTAAAACTAAAAGAAAGGGAGATTGCAAAAAATGTGAAGGATAATCCTAAAATATTTTGGAAATATGTGCAGACTAAGACAAAAAGGAAACCAAGGATTCCTGACTTATACAAGGGCACTGCTGAAGATGGAAAAACTGAAAGTGATCTGGAAAAAGTTGAAGTTTTAGCAAAGCAATTTTCGAAGGTGTTTGTCATGGAGCCAGAAGATGAGGTACCATATTGTGTGATGAAAAATGTACCAACACTGAATCATCTGGAAATTAATAAGGAAAAAATTAAGAAGATCATTAAAAATCTAAAGAGGCATAAATCCCCAGGACCTGACGGAATCCACTCTAGGATTATAAAAGAAGCTATGGAACAATTAGTAGTGCCTTTAGAAATACTTTATTAGTACTCCTTTAAACATAAGGAACTCCCTCAAGATTGGCTAATTGCTCATATTACTCCTATATTTACAAAGGGTTCCAAGTGTGATCCAGAGAATTATAGGCCAGTCAGTTTAACAAGTATAATCTGTAAGATATTTGAGACAATGATAAGGGAGGAGATAATGGCACACATGAGAACCAATAGTTTATTTAGTGACAAGCAATATGGCTTTATCTCAGGACGATCAACGGTGCTACAGCTCATAAAGGTTCTGGACAGATGGACTGAAATTATTGAGGATGGACATGCAGTGGATGTAATATATTGTGATTTTATGAAGGCTTTCGATAGAGTTGCACATAGAAGACTATTCAGTAAAATTAGTAGTTATGGAATTGGAAAGGAGTACCAAGAATGGATTGCAGAATTCCTAACACAAAGACAACAAAGAGTGGTGGTGAAGGGGGAAATGTCAAGATGGAAGCCAGTGACAAGTGGAGTGCCGCAGGGCACTGTTCTCGGACCATTGTTGTTTGTTTTGTTTATCAATGACCTCCCCGATAGTATAGTAAATGACAGCGAAGTATACCTGTATGCAGACGACACAAAGATATTTAGATGCATAAAAGATCTAGAGGATTGTCAAAAGCTGCAGCAGGATGTGCAGGAGGTATACTCATGGAGTGAAAAATGGTTGTTGAGTTTTTATCCGGCCGGATAAGTGTAGTTACATGAGAATTGGAAGAACGACTATTGAAGATCAAGGCTACCAAATGGAGAAGCAGCTGAAAAAGATTACTTCTGAGAAGGATGTGGGAGTAATAATCAATGATAAATTGAGTTGTGTAGATCACCTGACAGAGAAAGTAAATAAAGCCAACAAATTAGTGGGAATAATCAGAAGGACCTTTGTTACATTGGATGCAACGATATTTAAAGCTTTGTTTGTAGCTTTATTAAGACCGCATATAGAGTATGCTAATCAGGTATGGAGTCCTCACCTGGTTAAAGACATTGAGATGGTGGAGAACGTGCAACGAAGGGCTACAAGGATGGTGCCGGGGTAACACTTCAGATTCGGGGTGCACAGTAGATGGCGCTGTTAGTTGGCTACAATTTTGGGCTACAGCATATCTCTTATGACGTCAGACGGTAGCGTCAGATGTAAACAATATCGGCGTAATATTTTTTGTATATGGTCTGGGGGGCACAGCCCCCCAGACCCCCCCAATTGATTGAAACTCAGGATCAGCGCAGAGTGGTCCCCCTGCAGTGATATCTCCCCCACGAGCAGTCCCCTTTAATTTACTGGGGGTTTTTTCTCCCTAGCAGCTTTTTACTGGCAGAAAAACCTAACTTAATAACAACCAATTCTTACTTTTATAAGTTTCTTGATTAGTTTATGCATCTCTAGATAATCTACAAGTTTTTCTCGATCATACAAAGTAACGCCGAATTCGAATAACAAAGAAGCACATGGAAGCACGAAAACACAATAATGAAAGAAAAACATTTGCAAAATGGGTCCTATTTATAAGCTACGATGTTGCCAGTAAGAAGCTGTTATCGTTTGCAGTAAACAAAAAATACGAAAACAAAACAAAAAACAATAAAAGACATCAAGAAACCTTACCTAACTTAGAAAAAAACTATAAACGAGCAGAGAGCAGATATTTAATAAATAATAGACTAAAAGTTACAAATCCCCAAAACAACAAAAAAAATATAACGCAGTGATTGTCACATCTGACGCTACCGTCTGAGGTCATAAGAGATTTGCTGTAGCCCCAAATTGTAGCCGACTACCAGCGCCATCTACCGTGCGCCTCGAATCTGAAGTATTACCGGTGCCGGAACTTAAAGCAATTAATTATGAAGAGAGACTAAGGACGCTGAACCTACCAACACTGGCATACAGAAGAGCACGGGGAGACTTAATAGAGACCTACAAGATACTCACTAGAAAATATGATGGGGAATGTAGTCAAGGCATATTGAAACTTCAAGAAGAAGTCAGTCTTCGACTGACCTTCGAACAGGTAGCACGTGTTTCGTAGAGCTCTCAGAATATTTTGATTATTTGATATACTTTGGTGTGTGACATAAACATAAATATTAAGTTATAAGATCATATATTTGGTTAATATAACAAAGTTAAATTGTGGTTATTTTGTATAAATTGTGGTTATTTTGTTTTGGTGAGAAAGTGACTTTTGTTTACTTCGGGGCCATCTTGATTAGCAGTTTTTAAACTTGCGCGCACAAATTGGGGTCAAATTCTTGTTGTTTGTAAGTTTTTGTTTCTATTATTGTTCTTGTTTAAGTATGGCTGACTGTTTGGATGTAGAGAGTATGCCTTTTGAAAGTAGTGTGTATGTAGTGTGCGATGTCTGTGGTGTAGAGAGGAGAGTGAATGTGTCTGAGTGCCGTGTATGTGCTTTGACTGAGGAGGTGAGTCGATTACGTGCGGAATGCTTGAGACTGAACGATTTAGTGTCTGAAGTGAGAAGAGATGCAAGTGTACGTTTGAAGAGTCAGATTGGGACCAGGAGGGAGGAAGTTAGGCCTAGAACAGGGACTGGAGAGAAAGCAGTAAGTGAAGTAAGTGATGATGAGTGGTGGGTGAAAGTGAACAGAATAGATAAGTTAGGACAGGTTAGGTGTGTGAATGAGAGGGACATGGAACCTGTTAGGCTAACTAACAGATTTGATGCCCTGAGAGAGGAAGAATTTGAAAGAGATTTGTCTGGTGTGGCCGTGCCTGAAAGTAGAATAGGAGGTCGAGTGAGTGAGAGCAGGAGGGAGGGTAATACTAGGCCTAGAGAGAATAGGAGAATGACTGAGGTGATTGTGATGGGTGACTCTCAGATTAGGTATTTAGATAGGAAGTTGAATGAAAGTAAATGGAAGGGAGTGAGAGTTTGTCTGCCGGGTGCTGGTGTAAATGATGTGTGTGAGAGGTATGATAGGTTGGTGTCTGGGTGTGAGAGGGAAGCAGTTGTGATTACACATGTCGGAGTAAACGATGTAAAGAAGGTGGGTACTTGTGAGTTACGACAGCGGTATAAAAGGCTGATTGAAAGGATGTGTGAAAGTAGAGTAAAAGGCGTTGTTTCAGGTGTGCTTCCCAGAATGGATGTGGGGATGGAATGGTTGTCTCGTGCAATGGGGTTGAATGAATATGTGAAAGGTTTGTGCGAGGAGTCAGGATTGGTATTTGTAGATGTTTGGAGTGGGTTTATGGGAATAAGGGTTTGTATGCGATGGATGGACTCCATCTGAGCCGAGATGGGGTTGAGGTTTTGTGGCGGGAATTAGATAGTGTTATTAGGTCTTTAGAGGCGGGAAACTAGGTTTTGATAGTGGTCAGGGAAATTTAATGGCTCAAAGTGAGGCAGGGAAAGGAAGCAAACACAGATTTGTAGAAGGTAGGCAGGCTAATGGAAGTGCTTTAGGGTTAAACTACTTGAGTAGTGATAGTGGTCAGGGAAATACAAGAGTACAGGGTCGGGGAAAGAGAGAAAGGAGATGCAGAGGAGATAGGCCCTCAGGTGCTTCAGGGATAGGTGGGCTGAGTTGTCTTTACACAAATGCTCGTAGTCTTAGAAATAAGAAGGATGAATTATTTAGTTATATCATTCATGAAGATATAGATATAATATGTATAGTTGAATCATGGGTTAATGAAAATATATTTAATGATAATGTCAGTGAATTTGAACTAGAGGGTTATACTATGTACATTAGTCAAAGGAGAGATAGGACTGGTGGTGGGTTGATTATTTATATCAGAAATAGCATTTCTTCAAATCTAAATAACTCTATAAAGCAAGGAGAAGGTGAATCATTATGGATAGATATTAAGGTTGGTAAAAATAGGAAAATACACTTGGGAGCTTTTTATAGACCACCAGGACAGACTGATTGTATCGATGAGTTAATGATTAGGGAAATAAGTAAAGGATGCAAAGAAGATACAGTTATTCTTGGTGACTTTAATTTAACTTCTGTAGACTGGGAAAATATGATAGGAAGAGATAGAGCAAGTTGTAAGTTTATGGAGTGTTTTGAGGATAACTTTTTGATCCAATTTGTTAATAAGCCAACAAGGGGTGCCAATATATTAGATCTAATTCTTTCAAATGATGATCACTTAGTTCAAGGATTGAGTGTAGGGGAATCATTGGGAAACAGTGATCATCAGATGGTTCGGTTTAATTTGCAAATAGTTAAGGGTAGAACAACGACAAACTCCACGAAAATTCCAAATTTTTATAGGGGAGATTACGATAAATTACGCAGCATGCTAAATCAGATTAGGTGGGATATAGAATTCCATGGAAAGAATACTTATGATATGTGGGATATTTTTAAGACTATATTAAACATGGTTCAGGAACAGTGTATTCCGATGAAGTCTATTAGGAAGAAATGTAGGAAACCATTATGGTGGAACCAAGAAATAGCTAATAAAGTTTCAGAGAAAAAAAGGGCATACCAGAGATTAAAAAGTGAGAGTAGTTTAGATAATTTAAACCATTATAGGTCAACCAGAAATGAACTAAATAAGATTATTAAGAAGACCAAAAGGACAGCAGAAATTAATTTAGCTAAAAATAATAATAAAGATCCTAAAAAATTCTTTAGCTATTATAGAATCAATAATCAATCTAACAGTGATAAAATAGGGCCTATTAAATATGAAGGGGTTTTGAAAGAATCTGATGAGGAAATAGTAGAGGTCCTTAATGATCATTTTGCTTCAGTATTCACAGAAGAGAAACCAGTTAGATTAATTGATGATAATTCTAGGTCAAGGGAAGTAGTGATAAATTCTATTAATATAGACAGAGAAGAAATTAAAGGGCTTATAATTCAGTTAAATACTAGTAAGGCATCTGGCCCTGACAACATTCATTCTAGGATACTCAAAGAAGGTGTAGAAAGTATTGCAGTAGCTCTCGAGAAGATATTTATTAGATCACTAGAGTCTGAAGAAATACCAAATGATTGGAAATTGGCAAATGTAGTGCCAATTTTTAAAAAGGGAAGCAAAGAGGACCCAAATAACTTTAGACCAGTAAGCTTAACTTCTATAGTCTGTAAAATTCTTGAGATGGTTAAGAAGGGAATTTCTGATCATCTAGAGAGTAGCAGGTTAATTAATGATGCTCAGCATGGTTTTAGAAAAGATAGATCGTGTTTAACTAATTTACTGGATTTTATGGATTATGTAACTAAAGAATTAGATAGGGGTGAGAAAGTTGATGTGATCTACTTAGATTTCAGCAAAGCTTTTGATAAGGTTCCACATAGAAGACTAGTTCATAAATTAAAGCTGCATGGGATATGTGGGAAAGTTTTAAATTGGATAACTGAATGGCTGAAAAATAGGAAACAGAGAGTTGTACTGAATGGAGTGAGGTCAGAGTGGAGGAATGTTATTAGTGGCGTACCTCAGGGATCAGTTTTAGGCCCTTTATTATTTATAATCTATGTAAATGATCTTGGGCAAGGTGTAAATAGCAAAGTGTCAATTTTTGCTGATGACACTAAATTGGCAGCTGTAGTCAAAGAGGTTGAGGGTAGCTTTAAAGTGCAGGGTGACTTAGATAAGCTGTTAGCTTGGGCTCAGAAGTGGCAGATGACTTTTAACCTTAATAAATGCAAAGTTATTAACATGGGGAGAGATAATAGGGAATTTAGCTATGAGATGGATGGATATTGGCTTAATTCAGTTGAAGATGAGAAAGACTTAGGAGTGGTAGTAGATAGGTCACTGAAATTTTCAAAGCAGTGTATTGAGGCAGAAAATAGAGCAAATAGGGTGCTAGGTTACATTAAAAGAAATGTTAGCTACAAGAGTAAGGAGGTCATCCTTAAACTATACAACTCTTATGTCAGGCCACATTTAGAGTACTGTATACAGGCATGGTCACCACATTTTAGACATGATATAAACTTATTAGAGTCAGTACAAAGGAGGGCAACAAAAATAATACCATCCCTGAAGCACCTTGAATATGAAGATAGACTGAGGGTATTAAATATGTTTTCATTTGAAAGAAGGTGTGTGAGGGGAGATATGATTGAGCTTTTTAAAATCTTTTCTGGGATGGATAAATTAGATTTCAGCAAGTTATTTGAGTTAGAAGGTAGTAATAGAACTAGAGGCCACCACTTAAAGATTAAAAAACAGAGGTGCAGACTGGATGTTAGAAAATATTTTTTCACTAACAGAGTGGTGGATTATTGGAATAGTTTGCCACCTGAGACTGTAGACAGCCCAAACTTGAATGTTTTCAAGCGCAGATTGGATGATTATATGGGGATGGAGGGTTAATTTCTTACTTTTTAGTATGTGGATATGTTTCTTGACTCATTCCTGTGGATGCAGTTTCTTTTTATTGTATATTTTGGGGGATTTTGATTTTGTTTTTGACAGACTCCTATGGAGGCTTTAAATTATATATTGTAGATGCATGGTTGGACATTCCTATGGATTGTTAAATTGTATATTGTAGCTGCATGATCTGACAAAATCCTATGGATGCATTATATGGGTGGGATTTGATGGATACGGATGACCTTTGATAGGCCCTTGTGGCTTTTGTCATCCGTTAAATTATGTTATGTTATGTTATGTTAAAACATCAGCAGGGGAAATTCACTGAAGCTTTTTAAGACAAGGTCATGGCTGGATATAAGGAAGTATGCTTTCCCGTGTAGGGTGATAAATAACTGGAATCAGTTGCCTGAGTGGGTGATTGCAGCAGCATCAGTCAACCAGTTTGAGGTCAGATCAGATCAGATCAAATGGTTCGGTATTACCTTTACATCGGCACCTGATATATAGTCATATTTATTAGAAAGTATTAAAATATTCAGATTATTATCTTTGTCCACAATATTATTTTTCAGGCTCTTTACCTATTTATAGTTGCCTTTGTCTTGTATTTACATTAAGATTATGTACAGAGTTTCAGAATATATATACATATATATAAATAAAATATGTCATATGTTTCAATTTAAATTATCACATAAAATAGGGCAAATGTCTCAATTCAAACTACTTACAAATTTTTCTCTCATTTTCCACATTCTTGATAAAATCATCTTATGTTTTTCTTGTTCATTCTTATTCATATTACTGCTAAACAATAGAATTGCAGCTATAAATGATTTTTTATCAGTGTAAAATTTACTCTCCTGTCTAATGTTTATCAATCTTGGACATTCGTATAAAAAATGATCTATATTTTCTATTTTTTTCATGTTGCAAAGGAGACATTGGTCTGTTTGATTTTTATCCAATTTTTCATTCCTCCAGTTCAGTTTGAGTGTATTGGTTCTTGCCAAAAATAAGATTCTTGAGTACTGGTCATTGTAATAAATTCCATCTTCTTTAATTTTCTTTTTATATTCACAATATATTGCAAGACTACTTCTTTCTGCTAGCTCTCTCTTCCATTTGTCTGTATCTATGTTATTTATAATGTTTATAAGGTCAGACTTGATAAATTTTGGTTTAATCAAGAATTGAAATACAATTACAAGGCAAAGATAATCCCCCACACGCTGCCGCAGGTTGATAATATAGATCTCGAGTCACAGGCATAAGCCTCTTCCATGAAGTCTTCTGTAAGTATCTGTAAGTATAAAATTAACGACGAAAAGTCTAATCGGAAGCGTTTAGGTAAGTCGTTCTTTGTTTGTAAACAGAGTGTGAATATTGTTAGGCTTATAGTTTTTCTACCGCCACCTTTCATATCAGACACATAGGCCTTGCACATAAATGCTATTTGAAGCAATAATGTTTTCTTTCAAAAGTGATTGATATGAAATTTCAATATCATATTTTAATTCAGGAAAAATTGTCTTCAAAATGATACATAATATGATACATGATACATTAAATGCTGTACAAATCTAATTATAAATCTGCAGAAGTAAGTAATAAAATATGATGCGATTCAGTGGCGTATATAGGGATTTGATATCATGAATGACATGCGAACAAATATTCCTGCAATTTTTTGTGCACTCTGGTATGTCTGATAGTGTGTCAAATAAAACAATAAAATAAGTAAGACACTTTAATAGGGAATGCCTATATATGATTAAAAAAATAAATTACAATATATGAAACCCAGATATTACATATTGGACAAATATACTAGTCAAAATTCATAATGATACATTCCATCAGTCTGATACAGCAACAATAAAAATATTTATTAAGGCGCTTTAAAACAGAATACTTATGGATGATGACCAGAAAAAAATACGAAATGTGAAACCGCGTATTATATTTATCAAATATAGCAGTCAAAATTTATATAGATACATTTTATCAGTCTGACACAGCAACAATATAAGTAGTGATAAATACAGTTTAATTTAGAATAAACATAATTTCACAGATGACAAAGGCCACAAGGGCCTATCAAAGGTCAGCCACATCCGTCAAAACCCGGCCACAAAGTGCTTCCAAAGGATTGTGTTTAAAAACATTTTCGTTCAATCAGATTCTTTTTCAGCCATCATTCGAATCAATTATTTTACCTAATACTAATCTAGCCCTAGCAATATTTTATTTTAGGAAAGAAATATTAGTGTCGTATAACGATACTTCTGTGTTCATACTTATCCAACAATCCAATCTTGGTCTCGCCATAAACACGTTGATAGAGGCGAGATCTATATCAATTTTAGGATTTGAGATTAAGCAGTTCCTGTTATTTCATCGTAAAAAACAACGGCATAACAAAACTTCTACTTTAAGTAACTTCTTATACTTTGCTTGACTAAAGTTTAAGTTGATATTTGTCTATATTTTTATGGGTCTATATTTAACTGTTTTCGTAATTCGAAAAAGGGATGGGTCACTCGTTTATAGCCCTCTCCTTGGGGGCCCGGAATAACTTTTAAATTTGTGTCCCATCGACCCCCGCACCCTACCCCACCTTAGCTACGCCACTAATGCGATTCCAATTAAAGATGTGGCTACTGCTCCCAAGATAGCGGCCTATCTATTTTTTTTTTGTGAGAACTTAGAAAAGGTAACAGAGTATTGATAAATATGATTTCATCATAATTGCGCCCGAAATGGGTATTCCTGTGTAGTTGGATAATCTGAATAACATTTCTGCTGTGCCTTTTATTGATTAGAAGGCTCTAAAATCCTGGGAATGACGAGGTTATCGTGGTCCCAGATTATCTAGGTCCTTCTCATCATTTACTGCATTCAGTCAATGCCCATTAATTTTATGGCTAAATTCTGTATTATCTCTGTCTGTGTTAATAACTTTACATTTAAAATTAAAAGTCATCCGCCACTTTTGCGCCCAGCCTAATACCTTAAGTCGTTCTGTACTTTAAAGTGACCCCCAACTTCATTTACCACATTTGCCAAATTTCTCTACATCAAAATTGACACTTTGTAATTACACCCATCCCAAGATCATTTATATAAACTGGGAATAATAATGGGCCTAGAGCTTTTTCCTGAAGTACGCCACCAATAACGTCCCTCCACTGTGACCTCACCCCATTCAGTACCACCCTCTTTTTCCTATCTTTCAGCCATTCAACGCTTAAATTCAAAACTTTGCCACATATTCAATGCAATTTTCCTTTTTGACCCAGGTTTTTGCTTAGAAAGCAACTCAAGATTGGTGGAAATCAGATAATTGTCGGGATAGATGAAAGTAAGTTTGGAAAATCTAAATAAAATAGAGGGTGGAAGACATGGTCAAACTATGTACATATATGGTCTTCCAATTCCTTCAACCTCTGACATAATGCCCATCATTATAGTTACTGGTCTGTAATTACCTTTCTGCTTCTTGTATTTTCTTCCACCTTTGTAAATCACGCTGATTCTGCTTCACTGCCATTTCCTGGAGACCAATTCATCCATCAGCATATTATTTATTAAATAAGAAGGCCAGTACACTTTCTCATCCTTTGCCCCCAGACTTGAAAAAATTCCCAACTCTCCGTTCCTCATGCAATGCCTTGTGATTTTCATTTTTGCCAACACATATTCAATATTTCTTTAAGATTATCATCCGTCTGTCTTCTGCCTCACGTATTGTATTATTTAGCTTTTCATTTCCCTCTATTTCTTCTCGTTCAGCCTTTGCCTGTAGAATTTAAGCCCAGTATTCGTCTATTTGTCCCTTTATTTTTTTCCTCTCCACTCTCCCATTCCGGTCTCTACAGAATCACTCCCTTCAGGGTTCATGCAAGTCCTACCTTATGTATCACCACTTTTCACCCGATCACTCACCCCTAATTTGTTCCACTGCATTATTTTCCTATTTGTTCTTCCTCTCCCACATTGCCTGAGTCAGAGTTTTCTTTCCCTCCGCTAGTTTTCCTGGTTTCGGGAGCGACATCATATTTGGTATGTACGCATGGACTTATCTTGTTTATTTGTGGGGCTCAAGGAGAATAACCTGAAGAATTCTCTCGAGTCTCGTTTATCATGCGAAAGAGAATTTCAAATTTAATCTCGTTGAGAGGTCGCCGTGGAATGGAGTAGCCAGGCCCTCCCTTTTGTATAGAGGAATGGGTGTTGGTAATATTTTGTCTGTCTTTGTACAGTTGAAGGATGGAGGGAGACGGTCCGAACTAGTCCATTATTTGTGATCCTAGATTCGTTCTCTTTTAAAGCTTTGGTTTCTCATACTCTTCTTCCGTTACAGAGTGAAATTGGTGTGGGAGTATTATGTAATTCGAAAATACAAAGGTAAGGCTGAAATATTAAGGTAAGAACATTCTCGCGTGTTGTTTTTCCTCATAGAGGATGTCATAGCTTACACTTTTCCTACTTCAACTAAGGAAAGAAGCAGGTTTATAGGAAAATTAAAAATGGTGAGAGTCATTTAAGGAAGCTAAATTATGAAATTAAAGTGGCAAAAGAAGACACAAAGGTTTCTTTCAATTATTCAGAACTAAGATCAGAGATAAAATAGGCCCACCTAAGTCTACAGATGGAGACTTAGTAAGTGACAATGATACAATGGCTAGGATGTTAAATAAGTATTTTCTTGCAGTTTTTACACTTGAGAATATTCGATTTGTACTTTATGGAGACTAAATCTTGGTAAGTTAGAAAGGTGACGAGTTCGATTGAAGTCTTCAAGTGGGTAAAGGTTATAAAAGAGGAGACATAAGTAAGGTTCTTAATTTTAAGGGAAGACGATAGGACACGTAGCAATGGTTTTAAGGTGGACAAGTTTAGTAAAAGAAATTGGTTTACAAATCGAGTGGTAGATGTGTCTCACTAGTCATGTGATAGAAGCTTCCTCCTTGCCGAGTTTGAAGAATAGATTGGATAAATTTTGGGAAGTGGATGGTAGGTGGTCCTGAACCGAGAAGGGGGAGGGCAGGGGCAGCCTCGTATAGGCCTTGGATTAGCTTTTTGCAGACTATTTATTTACTTAGTAGTCTCCTCTTTAGACCACTCTGGTTATGTACCATCCTCACCTTTTCACTTCTCGCAACTTTACTCAATTATGAACCTTTCCTCACCATTATTTTGTGGAGATCCTAACGGTAGGTCTTAATAATAATAATGTTTGCATAGCGCTGTTCGAGGTCATTGGCCTTCACAGAGCGCATCCGATCGACTCTCGGGAAGAGAGAGAGAGAAGAGGTTTGGCTTCTCTTCAGGGAAAGGGTTCGAGCCTCAAACGTAGTTTTAGGAGGGGGGAAGGTCGGGGGTAGTTTACTAAACTCCATATCCGGAATGCGGATGTGAGGCGACGTGTGTAGGATTGCGTGTCTTACCGGCCCCAATACTCTGAGTTTGCCCTCTTGGCCCTAATGTCTTAGGGCGGTGTCTTCTGTATCTTCTTTTATGTTCTTATCTTCTCTTATTCTTCTATTTTCTTCTCTTCTTCGTCTGGGCACCCGAATGAAAGCGACCACGAGTATTTGTCCAGCAGTGGTTTTTTCTTTTCCTTCAAATTCCTCTGGTTGAGTGATTGCCACCACACAATTAGGAGGAGAAGGCTCAAATTGTTGAGATACCTCCTAACCAACGAGGGCATCTACCCCTTGACGGACTTGATGCAGCCAGATGCCATTTCCCCGCACCTATAAATCCCTTTGGGAGTTCGGAGGTCGATTCAATGTTAACAGGAATCGTGTAAAGGACACGGCCTCCATCTTAGCCCAGATGAATGACCTCCTGAAAGGTGCTGCACAGACGCAGCCAAGTGCTGTTTATGCCTTTCAGGAGGACAAACTTGGTATTTCATCAGGCACCAAATTAAGACACCTATTCCAAAACGCCCCCTTCGTATATTGGATGATGCGAAGGAGGCGGGGGAAGCACCAGAAAACACCTTCGAAAAAGAGAACGTGGGGCTCCCGTCTGGGTTTTTTTTTCGAAAAGTTGTACTCGGTTCAGTCAAATTTGCGACTTTTTCCTAATCCAAAAATATTTTCTCACGATACAATGCTCCAAGGTTTTGGCATTACTTTCTCCCAAGTCTTCTCACTTTCATGGTGGATGGAGAACTGGATTTAAAACACAATTTGTGGACGACCTGCAGTGGTCACACGCCAATCATCTCACCCCTGCTGACGTTCTGTTTTACCAATCCCCCGACCACAGACATTCTTTCATGGTCAGAATAACGATTCTCACTCACGTGGCACTGTCTGAACGCAGCTCTCCCTCTCTTACCCTCTACTCTCGTGGCTGCCACTGAAATCTTTTTCACCTGCTTTCAAACGGTCAAGTCTGCCCCCTGAACACCGCCCGTAAAATTCCTCTCTATGAAGACTAAGGGTCCTCGAGCAACAAACATTAAAACAGGAAATACTCACTCTGACGTTAAAGCCACACTCCATTTGCCAATTAATGTGTGTAGGGTGGGGTGGAGGTTGGTGAGGTGGGGTGGAGACCAAGCATGTGTGGCATATATAGAGCAAAATAAAAGTGATGAAAAGAGAAAGTAGTGTAGAACTTGCAAATGGAGGCAATGCGACAGGTAATCAGGCATATCGCTTTCAATATTTCTTTGGTTTTGTGTATCTTTTGTTGTTCTTCTTGTTTTAGTTATCTTTGAGAGGCGTTCAAGCCTTTTGTCTTAAAAACTTTCATTTTTATTGTATATGTCGTGAGCATTTGATGTTGTTTTACGATATAATTAATTCATTACTTATTTTAATAGTATTTGTGTATTAAATTTATACTGCGGTGTATGTTGTTCGTTTGTTTTTTCCATTCCACATCACCCATTCACAAAATACAAATTAATTACAACTTGTTTTCAGAGAAAGGAAGATAAATTCAAGAAGAAAGGAAGAAGGAACTAAGAATACCATGGAGACCCTACGTAACAGGGTCCCCTTCAGGAGCATTCGAGGATCGAAGATCCCGGACAAAAGTAAACTGTGCGAAACCCTCAACGTCGGACTAAATGTGGCTCTGGGGAAAGTAATCGAAGTTTCAACGGGATTCATCGCTATTTGCGCCGAAGCGAGAGACATCGACTGGCTTCTATCGGAAGGATGGAGAAAACATATTCAAGACCACCGGACTTAAGGCAAAGACCATGGCTCGGAACTGCCCGAAATGACGAGAAATCATTAAAAAAAATGAAGAGGAAGGGAAGAAGGCAAACGAAATTTCCTACGCGAGCGCCGCAGCCAAAAAAAAAACAACTAAAGAGGACATAAATACCCAAATTTAGCATCTCGAGCGACCTAAGTGCGAAGATTATTATTTGCATTACACATACAAATGTCGCTAATGTAGTCAAGCCTGGCTGCTATAATGAGCGGCTGAATTCCTTAATGAAGGATAACAACCTGCCTCTAGTAAAAATGCCTGACAACCCAGAATGATCGATGACATTCAAGGAAACCGTGATCAGAAGTAACCAAAAGGTTAGATCTGGCCTCAAAACGGCAGTTCAAGATTCCTCATCGGAGGAATCTGAAGAGGAGGAAGAAAAGGAACAAGAAGAAGACAGGGAAGAATCCACCTCTTCGGACAGTGACGCGGGCCCATGCACTCATGCTGGTAGATTATTTAGTAGCATCAATGTAAAACAGTGAAACTCTTACAAAACTGAAATCTATTTTATGGGATATTGATAACACATAGTATAGTGATTGTCTATATCTAGTCTAAAGTTAGCTTTAAGTTAACGAAAATGTCGCTCATTTTAAGTACAACATTGACACAGAGTGGTATGAATTTTTCGTTATGCCTTGTTTGGATGCACTCAACAAGATCCTTCAAGAATGAAAGTACTTCAATTACGCATTTTGGTCTTTTTCAATTTTCATTATCTTATTGCTAATAACATATTTAAGGCTGTGTATAAGACTTAAATAGGCTTCACTTAATGGGTCATTAAAAAAGTGGAATATAATTTTAGGGGGCTTTTCTTTTGAGTTAAAATATGATTTTGGTACTTCAAATGAACTAAGATTTCGCTCAACTGCATTTGTTAGAATGAGCCAACGGGTTTTTGAATGTGGAAGAACTGATGAATATTAAGCTCCAAGAAATACACAAAACTCTTTTAATCGATCACTTCTAACAGAATAAATACTGAAGTAAGAGAACAACTTCATGACAATGACTTCAATTTCAACAAAGAGTGTCAGCTGCTGTTTGTGCAGCATTGTGAATGAAATGAGCTGGACACCCAACTCCTTCCATAGAATTATTCATGCATTGTTTTAACTTTGTGTAGACATTATTTTTACCTTTACACATGCACCTTCCAAAGTTTCCGTTCATATTATCACCAGCAAATACAACACATTTTTTCTTATCGATTCCTAAATCAGTAATAGATTTTACGGAAAAGTTTGCGATTGTTTCTGATGTCTCATTGAGGAGAGATTCTACTTTTAAAAGCTTTACCTGCAGACCCTTTTCAAGCGTAAAATAGTGAAACATTAAGGCGAATGTTTTTTCTGCATTGTTTTTACTTGCATCAACAGATATTCCATAAAATGGACACCTTTTTAGATCATTGACTACCTCAGCAATTGGCAGTGCTCTTGTTCTGGCACTTGAAATTTTTCTACCAATTTTCGAATAGGAAAATATTTCAGGCAATAATTTATTTAAGCAGTCATTTGAGTTAAAGGACTGATGATGATATGTAGTATGGAAAGCAAATGTAACTTCAGCTGCAATTACGGCATCATCTTCATTTGTATTTTTCTTAATTAAAATAAAAGTTATTTTGTAACAATATGCTTCATAAACAGTTTTACCCCTTTTAATAAAGCTCCATTGCTTGCAAATTAAAAAATAAATATTAGTAAAATACACTTCAAATTACAAAGTACCAACTAATATAGCACGAAGGAAAGCTCTGATTAACTAGTGATTAACTTATTCGCTAACTGCAATTATTAGGCGTGCCGCGGAAATGACATCGACATGCTCTGACGTCAGAACTCATTAGATAACTGTGAGTGCCCCGGAGCCAGACGCGTAAGCCGCCAAGGTGCCAAAGCAACTGCAACCACGCTGCTTTTAACCAGAATGAACGACGATAAAACACGTTCTGTACATAAATTGACCAAGCAAATGACTGTAATCAAATGCGATTATTTATGCTTTAGTCTGTTCCAGACGTTTATTTTTAGGAAAGAGTGGATATTTTTGATGGTTAAGAAGAAAAATTCCGATAAATTTGTTATTCACCTAACATTTTTCATAATTCAGTACATTTAAGCGTCCTAACAGAGTTGATTTAGGACACAGGACAAAACATGCAAAATCAGGACATGTCTTGAATTTTCAGGACGTCTGGCAACTCTTCACAGGTGAGAACGCTTTATAAACAGAACTCATTCATTTTTCATTAAATTTTGAAAATGGCTATGAATTTAATTAATTTAGTAATTTAAATGGTAAATTTGAGTCTAAAAAAATTCTGAGGTGCCCCTCCTTCCCTTGATGCCCTAAGCACATGCTTACTTTGCTTATAGGGTTAATCCACCAGTGCTGAGAGGTGATTGCCCAGGTACTGGAAGGGTTCCACATATTCAAATTGCTTTCCTTCCACGGAATTTGAAGGAGGGTTGTAAGGTCTTGATGGTCTCGTCTAGTATACGGTTTTGGTCTTCTGCGTATTCATCTTCAGATCAAGCTTTGTGTAAGCCTTGTTATATGCACACCCGAGATTCCGACCACAGAGCGACTGCTGGGAGCAGTCATGACCTAAGTACCCGGGGGGAGGTGGCTTAAGGCCACAGTTACACCAAGCTTACGACCTGTTTCCGACCACCTGCGACCGAAAATCAAGCGATCGTTCGGCGACACAAAACCTAAAAAGAGGTAGTCGCAGGTGGTAGGTGAGTAGTCGTGCGACCGGTGGGCTACTAGTGGCCGACTAGTAACCCACTAGTGGGCGTCCGAGTGGCGATCAGTGTGGCTGCTACCTCGCATCGGGCGCCGACAACCTACGAGTAGTTGGCCACTGGTGACCCAACAGTCAGCAACTAGTCACGACCATTAAACTTCTGACAGGTCTCCGGCGATCATTTCTCGTTTGCAACAAGTCTTCGTACGTCGCTCACTGTTTGGCGATGGGTGGTCCACCAATCGGTGAGCGGTCGTCCAACGGTCGTCAATTTATAATGACCCTATATATAGGGCGGCTTGTGGTGACCCTGCACACACCCCTGCCTACCTCAGTAGGGTCAACACCATGGGCACTCCACTAGAACCTCACAACTAGTGATTCTCGCACAACTCGCACTTCAAGAAAAGCAGGATGTCATTGCAGTTATCCTTCTCTTGTATCGTCTGAGGCAATTATTTGAAACAAGGCGGAGGTATTGGATGCGCCCTTGGATATATCGGCGTGTACAGTACGGCAACTACGCTAACCTGATGGAAGAGCTGCAGATAGAAGGACAAGTTGATTTTGGAAACTATATGAGAATGGAATCTGCAATGTTTCACGAGATTTTATTGCGGGTATCTCCAAGATTGACAAAGATAACAACCAACTACAGATAACCCCGGCCTCCTGGACTCAAGCTCGCAGTCACTCTTCGCTTCCTGGCAACCGGCGATAGTTACCACAGTCTCGCTTACAGTTTTCGGGTGATTCACTACGCAATATCTGTGTTCGTGCCCATTGTTTGTGAGACAATCATCCAGGAGTATGACCATGAAGTCGTGTCTCTGCCAACCCGAGGACGGATGGCGTGAGGTCAGCGAGCATTTTGGTGACCAATGGAACTTTCCTCATCCAGTGGGGGCAATTGACGGGAAGCACTTTGCAATCAAAGCGCCAAGGAATTCAGGATCTGTCTATCACAACTACAAGGGATTCTTCTCTATCAGTATGCTGGGACTTGTGGATGCGGACTACAGGTTCATGTGGATTGATGTCGGAAGCAACGGTTACACCTCAGAATGTGTTGTCTTCAATCGGTCCAAGCTGAAAGAGGATTTGGAGTCCAACTCCCTTGGATTTCCCGCGCCCGACGAACTTCCTGGTGGCGACCGACCGACCACATACTTCATTAGTGGAGATGTTGCCTTTTCCTTGAAAAGGTGGCTCATGAAGCCATTCTCCAGGCGCAATCTATCAAATGAAAGAAGAATCTTCAACTACAGACTGTCTCGCGCCCCCCAGATTGTGGAGAACGCTTTTGGAATACTCTCAAACAGATTTCGTTGGCTGCTCACCACACTCCAACTCCACCCAACGCGAGTGCAGTCTGCCGTGCTAGCATGTGTCTGCCTGCACAATCTCATGAAAAGAAACAATCCAAGAGCACACAACGCCTTTGTGGACCGGGAGACGGAAAATCACAACCTTGTCCATGGCGCATGGAGGAACAACGCTGAACTGACCGGAGACGAGCCACCACTGACTCCTACTGAAACATCTCGGACGAGGAAGGAGCTCCGGATATACCTGAAGGAGTACTTCAATTGCGTTAGTGCTGTACTGTGCCAAGGGGGCATGATTTGAAGCTACAATCAAGAACATGTAGTTTGTCATAATGTCATAATAAAGATATTAAGTAAAGTGAAATGTAATGCTCAAATTATAAAGACCAAATTCATGTTATTAATATTGTTATTACTGAAGATATGAAAGTAATCTATATAGTATTACTACTTATAGACAAATAACATATATAGTAATAAGAAATAGTATTGAAAAGGGTATTGCATTTAATATATATATATATATATATATATATATATATATATATATATATATATATATATATATACGTATATATATATATCTATATATATATATATATATATATATATATATATATATATATATATATATATATATATATATATATATATATATATATATATATATATATATATATATATATATATATATGTATTTATTAAGAAACTCATGAAAAATAAGCAATTATTAAATTATTGCTTAAATATTAAATTTATTATGCAAAATCATTAACAGGAAAGGACAGTTGTGTTATCATTGGACAAGGAAAAATTGTACTATGGGTCAGGTTTATTTTCTCTAAGATAATCCAGTTAATAAAGGCTAATACAGTTTTTAAAGGCTAAGGGGTCAATCTACGGCGGACCACTCGTGGGATTGCCTTCGGCTCTCTTGGGCGGCTGGTGGTCGACGCCTACGAAGACACCCCTTAATATGGCGGAAAAGCCGGAAAGGTTGTAGCTCGTCCGTGGAGCCAATCCCAGGGATAGGCGTAGAGCTTCCTGGAGGAGCCTGGCTATAACCTAACCAGGGTATACTTGTGGTGGTGGTGGGGGTGGTTGGCGTCCGTATGGTTGGGCTTGAGTGTGCGCTGGCACGTCAGCCTGTCGCCACCGCGCAAGAGCTGCAAATATATCCGTTTGCAAGCCCTGCCATTGTGCTTCTTTTAGCTCGCATGCCTCTAGGCCCAGCCATTGACCAAAGGTGACACATTCGTTTTTGGTTGCCCGGATCGCAGTGGAAAGTTGCTCCCCCACGTCACCAGTTCCCTTCACCTTCTCGGTTAGGTGCACTAGAGCCTCCTCAATTATGGCGCTCTTGGTTAGCGATACGGGTTTTTTTTAGGAGAGTGGTGCTGTCGCTGTCGCTGTCACCCATGACCTCAATCTCCTCTTGCTTGTCCTCGGTCGACGGTCGAGCATCCTGTGAGGAGACCAGGAGGTAATGTACTTTCAACAACACTTTTTAGATAACATATCATAAAAATAATAAAAGGTAGGTACTATAATACCTTCTTATGTAAAGGGTCTTTAAAGAAGGACGCTCGAGCTTTGTCAGGCGATAGTGGCCATGTTGTTAAAGCGACATCTGGCAACCTCACTGTGAATTGTTCAGTAGTACTTGGCAAGTCATGCTGGAAGGTTATAGGGTTGAAAAGGGTGTGCAAATCATCGGATGTTATTATCAAAATCAGTGCTCCGTTCGACAAACGTTTGGCGCATTACGTGATTTCTATCCTCGCCACAATCGTCCTGCCGAGTCCATTGTTCGACGCTTGGTGGCTAAATTCAAGGCAAAAGGGTCGATCAACATTCAGCCAACACCCGTACGTCGCTGAAATGCAGAAATGAATCAATTGACTCAATACAACGAAGTCGAGATCAAAGAAAAGATCAACAGTTGGGACGATGCGAACGAAAGTCTCGATTATGACGCATCTCCCAAAGATTTTTGGAATAAAATCAGACGTCTCAAAGGATCGACTGAAAGGAAGAAGAAAGTGGAGATACGAAACGAAACGGAAGAAGTAAAATATTGAAGTAATATTCTGAAGTTATTGGGAAAAATATTCAATAAAAGTGAAGAGAACGAATATTCTGATATTGAGTTTGAAAAAGAAACCATAGACGAGCTAAAAACATATCCATAGGACGCACGCGCACAAGCAGGTGGATAGAGAGTGCGACGGAAGCGCCGAGATAACCGAAAGGGAGTTACTCGACGCGCTCCGCTCATTCCGACAGAAGGCCCCAGGACAATCGGGGCTAACAGTTTAAACTTTGAAGAGGCATCAGCGAAGTTCATT
Organism: Ceratothoa steindachneri; assembly: GCA_963969495.1. NCBI lineage: Eukaryota > Metazoa > Arthropoda > Malacostraca > Isopoda > Cymothoidae > Ceratothoa > Ceratothoa steindachneri. The sequence continues at coordinate 100,954,632 of OZ018334.1, read as the reverse complement.
AAAGGACTGAGAAGGACGTTTAACGCTTGTCTAAATACAGGATACTTTCCCGATGCTTTCAAGACAACGAAAATGATTTTTTACCCAAGTTTGGGAATGATCCAATGAAAAGAGAGAGAAAGCTACCGGTCAATTTCACTCTTGGAATTTGGCAAAACCTTTTTGAGAAATTTCCAACCGAAAACTGATGTCTCACCTGGAGGAGATCTCCCTGTATAATCAGTAGAAATTAGGCTTTGGGAAAGTAGAAGTGCGGAGAAGGCGATAAATGTCACCACGGAAAAGCTCGCCCTAGTCAAAAGGGAGTAGAGTTACGTGGACATTGTACGAGGGGCGGTCAATAAGTTTTGCGAATCGGTAGGGCAAAACAGAGGAAGGGGGATGGCTGTTTGTGGGGGTGTTAGAACAAGTTATGACAAGTCAAGACCTGCAGCCGCACGCTCCTGCCTCGTCTATTTAAGAAGCAGTAGCTGATCGCAGATCGTCAGTCACAAATTTTTTAACAATAGAAAACGTTGAGCACCGCACAGTGATCAAATTTTTGACCAAGGAAGGCAAGAATGCAAAAGAGATCCATGAACGCATGGTTGCAGTGTACACTGACTCCGCACCGTCCTATGCAACCATTGATCGCTGGAATAGGGAGTTCCGCCATGGTCGTGAGTCCCTTGAAGATGACCCCCGTCCAGGACGCCCGTCAGACGTGACCAACGAGGACAATGTGACCCGTGTGGAGAGGATGATCCTCGACAATCGACGGGTGAATGTCGAAGAAATCGAGCGAGAACTTGGAATATCACATGGAAGTGTTATCAACAACATCCACGACAATTTTGCCATGACCAAGGTCTCTGCCTGTTGGGTCCCTAGAAACCTCACGCCCTATGATCGACTTCAACATCGTCAAAGTCCACAAGGTCAGAGTTGCCCAAGCTACCCTGCGCGAGTGCGGATTCGAGGAGCTCAACCATCCGCCCTACAGTCCAGATCTGGCCCCTAGCGACTACTTTTTATTCCGCCAGCTCAAGGCTGCACTGCATGGACGCCGATTTGGGGACGATGAAGATGTCCAGCTCTCCGTCCAGGAGTGGATTGAACAGCAGTCGGGAGATTTGTGGTTGTCGGGAATTCGAAGCCTCAGGGACAAGTGGCGCAAGTGCATTGAAGTCGAGGGTAGTTATATTGAAAAATAATAGAACATTTTTTCTCATATCTCGTTTCCTTATATCCGAATTGCAAAACTTATTGACCGCCCCTCGTATGTCGGGGTGTATCAAAAGCATTTGATAAGGTGTTGGAAACGGGAATGCAATAAAAGATACTACGGCTGGGACTAAGTGAAAACTTATTAAAAACTCTGTGACTATATCATGGAGAGACAGGCGTATATCAGTGTGGGGAGCATGGGTGAACCAAAGTTCCTGCTTAATTCAGGACTCATGCAATGAGGGTGTCTGTCCCCCATTCTTTACTCGATATACACCGCAGATGTCCCAGCCCCTGGCGAGCCCACTTCCCTCAACATTCAATTGGCAGCGGAAGAAATCTAAAGAATAAACATCTACGAGGCCAAATGGAAAATAAAAACGAACCAAGAGAAATTCCAGGTGGTACCCATTAGAAGGAAACTACTATCATATGCCATGATGGGGGAGAGGTCCTATCCCTACACCACGGAGTTCGCTGCGCTTGGAATGAAGATTATTTCATCCGGGTACAGGTAGCACGTCTCTGATCGAATTTTAAAAACCTCGTTCGCAGTCAAAACTCTATACATGTTTATAAGCCTTCGAGAGAGCAATAAGAAGATCTGCAATGCAATTGTCTGAGCTACACTGCTGTAACCCGCTTCCGCCCTCTCTTGTGCCTCAATGACACAAAAGAGGAGAATAAAGTAAGTGCAGAATAAATGCATGTATCTAATTACGGGTACACGTAGGCAAGAAAGAAGACGCCAAAAAGAGTTGTACAGGGAGACGGGGATAAGTCACATTAACAGTCATTAAATGATAAAGTTAAATCAAGAAATGGCTGACGAAATCACCGAAATGAATAACCAAAACAGAAGAGCCACAAGCCATCCAAGATTCCCATGTTCCGCTCGCCTTTTGGCTAACGGAGACGAAATGACGTTCTCCACAGGATAAAAGGTGATAAACTTCGGAAACTAAAGATAACGAATATGGAAGAAAGAAAACTCCAAAAAAAAAAACATACAGCGAAGTATACATTTAATACAAAAAATACTATTAAAAGAAGTAATAAATTAATTATATCATAAAACAACAGCAAATGCTCACTATATATACAAAAACATTAAAGATTTCAAAGGTAAATGCTGGAACGCCGCTCAAATACACTAAAACAAGAACAACAACAAAAAAATACGCAAAAACAAAAATTTAATGAAAGCGATAGACATGATCACCTGGTGCCTTGCTTCCCTTTGCAATTCTCTTACACTATCTTCTCTCTTATTTAGTTCTATCTATACCACACATGCTTTACCCCCCTCCACATACACACATTAATTGGTAATTGGAGTGTGCCTTGACGTCAGACCGAGTCAAGCAACGAAAGAGGTCAAATATTTCGTGTTTAAATGTTTGAGGAATTTTGTTCAGGGGTTAGAATTGGCCGTTTGAAAGGAGGTGGATAAAACCAGTGGCAGCCACGAGAGTAGAGGGAGAGCTGCGCTCGAACAGTGCCACGTGATTGAGAATCGTGATTCTCACCATGAAAGAGAGGATGTCTGTGGTTGGTGTATTGGTAAGACAGAGCGTCAGCAGGGATGAGATGCTTGGCGTGTGACCACTGCAGGTCGTCCACAAATTGTTATGAAATCCAGTTCTCTACCCACCAGGAGGGTCAGAAGTATTGGGAGAAAGAAATGCCAAAGAGGGAGCCCTGGGGTCAATAAAAAAGGGTTACCTTGGAGCCTTTTATCCTGGGAATTTTATGGGGAAAAGCCGCAATTTCGACTGAACCGGGTACAAATTTTCGAAAGAAAGATATGGGAGCCCCCCCGTTTTCTTCTCTAGGAGTTCCCTGGTGCCAGCCGCCCCTCGCATCAACCAAAATACGAAATGGGAAGTCCTGGAATGGGTGCCTTAATTTAGGGGCTGAAGAAATACAAAGTTTGTCCTCCTGAAAGACATAAACAGAACTTGGCTGAGTTTGTGCAGCACCTTTCAGGAGGTCCTTTAGCGGGGCAAAGATGGAGGCCACGTCCTTTACACGATTCTTGTCGAAACTGAATCAACCTCCGAACTCCCGAAGGCATTTATAGGTGCAGGGAAATGGCATCTGGTTGCAGCAACTCCGTCAGGAGGAAGATGCCCTCGTTGGATAGGAGGTATCTTAGAAATTCGAGCCGTTCTCCCCCTAATTGTATGGTGGCAACCACTCAACCAGAGGCCAGCCGGCGTCGGTGGGTTTTGGGGCATGTTGTGCTGTCTGGAGAGACGACCGAAGAGGTTTAAAAATAAGGGAGGATCTCCATCTCCACTGGGAAGTCGCCATGGGAACGCCCACCCGGAGGATGGTGCCTTGCCTACCTTAACACTTGTCGGGGGATCTGTGGCGATATGTCTTCCTCCCATTTTCACTTCATATTCGCCTCTTTCTTTACACATCTCTTTAAGAACCTTTCTCTCTGATACGCCCTCCTGGGCGAGGCGGGGGAGTGGAGGAGTCTCTTCAAATTTGAAGGAAAAGAATAACCTACGCTGAAAACCCTTTACCCCTAAATTGTTTGTAAATTGCTTGCTAGATTGGCCTCTGGTTAATGGGTCGCATGGATTTAATTTGGATACGACACATCTCCCTTCGTGACCCTGCGATAAATTTCTTATTTCATTTACCTTGTCCTTAATGTAGGGCTCGTATGTTTGATCAGACACGAGCCAGTGAAGAACTATTTGGCTATCCGTCCACATATTAATATTAATACTTTTATCAAGAACGGATAATAATTCGTTAACTAATCTAACTGCAAATAAGGCAGAGGTTAGTTCCAATTTTGGAATAGTTATAGATTTTCCGACTATCTTCGCTTTAGCCATAACATGACTTACATTTTTTCCAAATACGGAAAACACTAATGTGCCATAAGCCTTAGTGTTACTAATACAAAAGCAGTGGAGTTCAACATTCTTAGACGGTAATGTTTGCCGGGGAAATGTAATGTCCAAACCTTGTTTTAAGTGTGGAACCAATTTATTCCATACCGTTTGGGAGTCAGAGTCCAGAGGCTCATCCCAATATATTTTCTTGTTCCATGGACTCTTCATAAACAACCTTGTATTAATGGTAATTGGGAGTAGGTACCCTAGTGGATCATAGATAGAAGCCATGGCTCGTCAATGTCTTTTACGTTTGCCTTTAATACGGCTGCTCCCCCTGTTAGGAAATTAGAGGTTTCGTTAGCGGGAGGTAAATGACCGACAGGCATAGCACCCACATTAGAGTTTAACTAAGTTACATCTTCCCTATGAACTATTTAATTTACTAATTCATGGTAGAAATCTCTATCTATCAAAAGGGACATATGTGAAACTGAATCAACTGAATGCGGGCGGCTAGCTTCACCTTTAATTCTGCAATTGTTGCCTTAGTTTTGCTCAACCCATGCATATAAAGGTCACGAGAAACCTTGTCAATTACCAGAGCGTTAATATTTACTGGTCTCTAATTAGTTATTACATTATACGATACTTCGTCGTATACCTTTGGTAGGCCTTGTTGGTCGAATCCATTTATAGATATCGTAAATTTATGGCAAACTGTTAGCTGTAAGCGTTTTGGTAAATTTTTATTAATGAAAGTTTTAAGAACCTTGGTCAAATAGAACCTTAGCATAGGTTTGTTTCTTAGACCCTGCCATCGTTACTTCGGCTATTGGTAGGCCAGGAGCGGAGAAACAATTGGAGAATAATGTATTGAAATTAGATTGTTTCCTTTTAGGATCAATTGTATTAGCTTTATTATTATCCTCATATAAGGAAATACAGAAACTTGTATGGTGTCTTTTTTTACATCCCATGAGCCCAAACTTAGATTTACACTCATTGTAGTGATTCGACCGTAAACAATTAGTACATAATTTCAACCTTTTGGCTTGATTTAGTTTATCAGAAGGAGAAACAAATTTCGTGCATGCATATACCTTATGGGAATTGTTAAACAGTGTGCACAGTTTGGGGGGAGGAAAGTTTTGGGGCTCAATAGTAACCTTATTCCACCCATTACCTTGAGTTAGATTTTTCCCCGTAACGCTAAACGTGGAAAATTGTTTTTTACTCGGGGATCTAAACCTTTTTTCACATTCTAATTGCTCGTACTTATGCTGTAATAATTTAATCTCTTCTTCCAAAGCCTCTCTGAAGATATTTAACTGCCAATACTCAGATTCATTTTTAAGCGACCTATTTATTTGATCTCTTACGGCAGATGGCAATTTACGTGTTAATAGTGTTATGATGAAAAAACCTGCGGCGTCAATATCCAAACCAAGAGCTTTTAGGCTGCTCAAATGACACTCTTGAGATGCCCTAAAGTCCAAGAAGGAGTTAGAATTACATTTTGGTCCTTCTAAATCTAAATTTGAGTAAATCTGAGTTTGAATGATTCGCTGTTTATCGCCGTGCGTACGTTTGAGCAACTCTTAAGCCTCTTCATAATGATCCCAGGAAATAGTAAACCCATCAAGTAGGCGCAATGCACACCACTCAATTGTCCCAGAAGATATGCAAATTTTTGTGAATTCGAAATATTCATAACATGAATGGTATTATAAAATAAATCTTGGAGGTTTGTCCACTGGAGAACGTCTCCTGAAAATATTGGTAGGTTAATTTTAGGCAACTTAATTTCACTCGCCGAAGTAGAAACCTTAGATGGTTTAACTTCGTTTGAGTCTTTCAAACATTTTTTGCCTATATAGATTCCTCGCCTAATCTCAATATTACGCGTGCAGGCCTCCAAGATTTCCTTTTCCAAATCATTCTCGTCAAGTTCTTTTAATATAAGTTCATGAAATGATAAAATTTGAGCAAAATGGTACTTTACTCGTCTATCCGGGAATACAAAGTGTTCAATCCAGAGCCTTGTCAACAACCAAAGAAGATATAGATTTAATAAGATGGGTACTTAGAGCCCTATGTCTCCCTCTAGTTTTAAACAAACTGATTTTTGATTAAAGGTCCCGGGTCTGTGCACCGATGTATGAATTTAATTATCCCACTATACAAGTTTACACAGCGCTAAAGCCCAATTATAAGCTTTTGAGCTGCTTAAGGAGGAAGGAGGCACTGAATCCTTCAAGTTTATATTTACTTATGAATGGGTTAAATATATAACTGTCTTAGTATTAAATGATATTTACACTGCGTAAATCTAATTATATAAATTTACACGTATGGGAACAATCTCGGGCAATGGAAATTGATTATACAATCTAAAGCGTTTAGAATAGGAAGGGCGAACTAACGAAGATCACAATAACAAAATAAATAGACTTAATCAAATGGGACAGAGTAGGGATCGAATCGCGATCGCGCATATATGACCGAATGATACACGGGTACACAATAGAGTGGAAGGCCTTCCGAAAAACTTCCCTTCTCGTCCCATCGTATAAGGGAAGTTGCGACGCTGACGGCGGTTGGTTCATTTTAGCGCGAATCCTTAGGTAATTAAAATGTCGCATAAATTTGCGACACCTTCATTTGGTTGCTAAGACGAAAAAGAGTGAGGAGAAAAAAATAGAAGAATAAAGAGAAGAACATAGAAGAAGATAAGAGAAGGCATTGAGGCGCCAGGAGAGCAAACTCACGGTGTTGGGGCCGTTAAGGCACACAATCCCACATGACATGCCCATGCGAGTTATGGAATTTACTAAACGCCCCCCCCCCTCCTCCTAAAGCTCCGTTCTGGACTCGAACCCTTTCCCTGAAGAGAAGCCAAACCTCTTCTCTCTCCCTTCCCGAGAGTCGATGAGGGGCGCTCTGTGAAGGACAATGGCTTCGAACAGCGCCTGTAAACATTATTATTAAGACCTACCATTAGGATCACCCCCAAATGGTGAGAAACGGTTCATAATTGGGTGAAGTTGGGAGAAGTTAAAAGGTGAGGATGGTACATAGCTAGAGAAGTCTAAAGAGGAGATTACTAAGAACAAGAAAAGGAGTCTGCAAAAAGCTAATCCGCAGCTATATGAGGCGGCTCCTGTTCCCCCCAACCCAGTTCAGTCCCACCTACCATCCTCTTCTATAAATCTATCCAATCTATTTTTCCACTCGGCAAGGAGGAAGCTTCTATCAAATGACTAGTGATCCTATTCCATTCATCTACCACTCGATTTGTAAACCAATTTCTACCAATCTCTTCTCTTAAACTTATCTGCTTAAAACCATTGTACGTGTCCTATCGTCTCAACTAAAAATAAGAACCTTAGCTATGTCTCTCCCATTATAACCTTTTACCCACTTGAAGACTTCAATCAAGTCCCCTCGAACTCTTTTCTTGTCTCGCTAACGTAACGCCCATGTTTTAAAAAGGCATTAAATCTCTAACTAGTAATTATCGCTCAATTATTTTAACTTCGGTCCTTTGCAAAATGTTAGAAACATTTATATGCGTCGAACTCGTTAACGAAGAAAAGAAGCTACTCAGAGACACCCGACACGGCTTTCGTAATAAACGCTCTTGCATAACGAATCTATTAGACCTTTTTAATGACATTTTTGATGAATACACCGAGAGTAAAGCAGTTGACATAATTTACCTCTGCTTTCAAAAGGCCTTCGATAAAGTTCCCCACAAACGTTTAATGACTAAATTCAAACCGCATATAGTTCAAGGCGCCATAGTGAGGGGGTTAGAAAACTGTCTGAGTAATCGTATGCAACGCGTAGTTATAAATGGAAAATCATTCAGCTAGACAGTCATAACTAGCAGGGTACCTCAGGGATCTGTTCTGGGACCAGTTCTATTTCTAGTATACCTTAATTACTTAGCCGAAGGTCTTTCAGGCATGATATCGAATTTTGCTAACGACACCAAAATTGCGAATTCAGAACTCACTAACGCAGAGATTAATAAAATGCAAAACAATCTAAACAAATTGTCGAACCGGGCGCAAACGTGGCAAATACCTTTTAACACGGATAAATGTAAAGTGCTCCATATCGGATATCGTAACGGCAAAGCAAATTACTCACTAAATGATACTCAGCTTTTAAGCGTAGTCAGAGAGATGGACCTAGGATTAACTATATGGAGCCACCTATAACCCAATCAGCAATGTTCAGAAGTCCTTAAGAAAGCAAATAAAATAATTGGATTCATTGGTAAAGCATTCGAGTATAGGGCCAAAAATACATTCCTTACCCTCTATAATTCCTTGGTCCGTACCATTAAGGAATATTGCGTTTAAGCCTGTTGCCCGTACTACCAGAAAGATATAGCCAAATTAGACCTAGTCCAACGAAGGCTAACTAAAATGATACCAAGTTTAAAGAACAAAACATACGAAGAGCGGCTTCTAAATCTATTTCCGTTAACTCAGCGTAAATTAATAGGAGACTTAATTCAAGTCTTTAAAATTATGGATTGCAAAAAATATTTTCCTATCGACCAGTCAAATTACACGAGAGGAAACGGTTGTAAAATTATAGGAAAACATTTTAACTCGCACGAATCCAAGAATTTCTCTTTTAACCTAATCGTCAAGTTATGGAATGGGCTTCCTCGTAAATTAATATACTGCAACACCGTAGACGCATTCAAACGTCGTATAGATAAATACTTTGAATCTAATCCCCGACTAACAACGTTTTCTATCGAATAACTTGTGGTGCTGGGACCACATTATAGAATTTCATTTGAGTGGAGAAGAGGCTGATCGCTTGTGTTCACTGGGAAGTGCATGAAGACATTAGAAGGGTAGGTCCAAACCGGGAGAGAATCTCGCTACTATGGCGCCTAAGCGCCGAGCTTAAAGACGATATCAACCTCCAACAGGAGGAAATATGGAACAACTTAATAGGCAGAGACGATAGCGAGTTGAACCCGGCTAAATTCTGGCATTAAATCAGAACATTAAAAGGACAAACAGGAAAAGCGAAGGCTCGAATTAAAGACCAGGAATGAGAAACCAGAAAATGGGTAAAAAATGCGAAAGGCAGGACCTACATGAGTAATTGATGTAAGGGCATGGGATGTAGAACCCTTTTGTCCCATGCCTTCCTAGTTCAAAGGTGAATTTGAGGTTGAAAATGAAGTTTGAAAATTTAAGGAGTGATCTGCGGGGAGTGGCGAGTTGAGATTAGGTGAAGAAAGTGGTATTGGTTGTAAATATATGTACAATTGTAAACATTTTACAGCCTGGGCGCCATATTTGTTGTGGTACCAGAACCCTTAAGTTGATTAGGGTGAAAGTTCTATTATGTTCTGGGAGACTACTAGGCGCAGCATGGGAAAAAGCATAATAGTGGTTACAAAGATCTGTATAGCGTTGTTACCATACCTTTGGTGGTACCATCAGAGACCCTTTTGTGGAAAAAGATTATGGTGAGAATGGGAGGAAGATTGTGAAAATTGCTGCATCTCACTTTTTGTGCTGAGGTTCCATCGTTGGTTTCTTTTACGGCTCTGTTTCCTTTGCTGCAGTTTTGACCGGCTGAGGTCACTCTCAATCCTCGATAATGTGGCAGCTAAATTCCTCGTTAGGGAGGATGGAATTCCGCCACGTTCCAGCCGTTCACAAGCACAACTCGCCGTTACCTGAACCTATAAAATGGAAGAATTAGCTTCAGAGCGATGATTGTGTATTCTGCCCCAATTTACATAAAGGTTTTTATAGACCTGGTTGGCTGCTTTTCCAGCTGATTCACATAGGCCGGTGAGACCTGAGAATGAGCGGCCAAATATTTTCTGGGACTTCCCTCATGAAAATTTCGGTGAGGAGAGTGTCGAAAGGGTCAGATTGTACGCCCTTTTCTCTAATAAGGTCCTGTAAAAGATTTAAAAAGCTAATGGGACATTTATCACCCATTTCCTGACTATTAAGGAGCTCCCTCAATTTTTCAACCCGTCACTTCCTAAATTCCTTACGAAAGGCCTTCCTCAATACTTCTTAAGCTCCAATTTTTTTCCCCATTAGATAAGATATCCTTAAATTTAATGAATATACTTATGGGAACTTTTTGAATTATAGCAGCATTCTTTTCTCCTCTGTTATGGCTAGAGGATAGAGAATTAAATCACAAAGGTCAATCAAAGCGACTGGGTTTGTTGAATAATAAACCTGAAGTGTGAGAAGTGCACGAAAGATTTTGTTTAAATCTTGATGTGCTTCAGTTGAGGATTGCATAGTTGAAGACGTTTGATCATTCACCAATGTATCAGCCGATGACTTGTTTACCATTGTGATGCTTTTTGGATGTACGAGGGGCGGTCAATAAGTTTTGCAATTCGGATATAAGGAAACGAGATATGAGGAAAAGTGTTTTATTATTTTTCAATATAACTACCCTCGACTTCAATGCACTTGCGCCACTTATCCCTGAGGCTTCGATTTCCCGACAACCACAAATCTCCCGACTGCTGTTCAATCCCCTCCTGGACGGCGAGCTGGACATTTCCATCGTCCCAAAACTAGCGTCCACGCAGTGCAGCCTTGAGCTGGCGGAATAAAAAGTAGTCTCTAGGGGCCAGATCTGGACTGTAGGGGGGATGATTGAGCTCCTCGAATCGGCACTCGCGCAGGGCAGCTTGTGCAACTCTGGCCTTGTAGACAGGGGTATTGTCGTGGAGGAGCAGGACACCGCGTGTCAACTTGCAGCGCCGCTTCTGACGGATGCACTTCTTCAACCCAGCCAATTCCTCGGCATAATATTGGACTGTGATGGTCCTTCCACTAGGCGCATAGTCCACCATCAACACTCTCTCGGAACCCCAGAAGATGGTGGCCATGATCTTCCCGGCTGAGGGTTGGGTCCGGAACAGGATGGGGGTCGGAGAGCCCCTGTGCTTCCAGGCTATGCTTTCGAGCTTGGTCTCGGGATTCCAGTGATGGACCCACGTTTCATCACCTGTCACTATGCGTGACTCGAATCTCGCCGGGTTTTGGTTGTACAGGAGCAGCAGCTCCTCCGAAATTTGACACGTTGCATCGTCGTGGATGATGTTCATAGCACTTCCATGTGATATTCCAAGTTCTCGCTCGATTTCTTCGACCTTCACCCGTCGATTTTCGAGGATTATCCTCTCCACACGGGCCACATTATCCTCGTTGGTCACGTCTGACGGGCATCCTGGACGGGGGTCATCTTCAAGGGACTCACGACCATGGCGGAACTCCCTATTCCAGCGAGAGATGGTTGCATAGTAAGGGGCAGTGTCGGTGTATACTGTAAACATGCGTTCATGGATCTCGTTCGCATTCTTGCCTTCCTTGGTAAAAAATTTGATCACTGCGCGGTGCTCAACCTTCTCCATTGTTGAAAAATTTGTGACTGACGATCTGCGATCAGCTACTGCTTCTTAAATAGGCGAGGCAGGAGCGTGCGGCTGAAAGGCCCTGACTTGTCATAACATGTCCTAACACCCCCACAAACAGCCATCCCCCTTCCTCTGTTTTGCCCTACCGATTCGAAAAACCTATTGATCGCCCCTCGTATGTGCTTTGTAAATGAGAATTTTCCTATACATAGAGTTGAATGAATGAATTTTAGAATTACTGTGGGCGAGAGAATGCGAGTATATATATATATATATATATATATATATATATATATATATATATATATATATATATATATATATATATATATATATATATATATATATATATATATACGAGTACCTGTCTGTGTGTCAGAGCGTGCAGGTTATCACCTGACAGAAACGTGAGGAAAAATTTCCGTATAAATATAAAATTATTCACTTGTTCAGTCGTAGGGCAAAACCAGAGCCTGATATATCACACACGAGGGCCTCTATGCCAACTGTTTGACTACAAGAAGCACAAGGGTGGGGATCCTTATTATAATTGGAAGATAATGAATTACCAGTGAGAAGAGGAATAGCAGCAGCATTCCTAGTGGAAGAATCAGAAGTTTGTCGTATAGGTGGAATGAGGCTAAGCGCTCTAGTGTTAAGCCTCTGAGTAGACTGGGTAGCATTATTATTATTTGCAATAGAAACAACGTTCCTGACCCCAAAGGAAAAGTTGGTTGGGCTGAAAGCAATGTTTACATCTTTATGAACAGGCAACTCCCTCTGCTACCATTGGCTGCCCTGCCAGCTCCCTTAGGATTTTCTCTATATTTACCAGTCATTTCACAAGAGACTTACCACAAAAGTTGTTGAAAATGGTAAAGAACTACAAAGTATTTAGAAGCCGATGAATAGCGCTGGGGCAGAGCAGCAGCCGTAGTAATCTCAGCAATAGTCACGATTTTATTTAAAGAATTAATTCAACGTTCAAAATCAAGAGCTCAGCAAAAACGTCCGAAACGTCACTCTTAATTTAAGGGAATAGTGTTAGATATTCTATAAAATTGTTAAAGTTACTCGTTGATAAATGTATTTCATATACTAAATCACTTTAACTTTTGTCAGCGTTTGTTTTAAAAAAAAATATCTTAACATAACTTTTGTTGAAAGAATTTTAGCAAAGTACTATCTGAATCGTACCATATTATATTATATATCACTTTGAATGTTTTTTTTTCTCAATTAAAATATGATTGATTTAAATAACATTCAGCGGCGAGCTCTGTGTCTGATGTGAAAGATGGCGGTAGAAAAACTAGAGGCCTAACAACATTTTACAATCGCCTTATAGAAGCTGAGATAAATTAAGTTTGTATGAAGATTTAGTGTAGAATCTAAATCGTGGATAAATTAAAAATTTGTAACTAGCAAGCCAGATTACATCATAAGGTAAATATGTAGACGAGCGGCCCGGACGATAAGATGTACTATTTCGTCCGTATTCCAAAATGTTTCACGTTTTTGGAGTACATTCAAGGGGACGGCTCGTGTGGGGGTGAACACGATGCGTGGAGCACACTGCGATAACATAACATAACATAATTTCACGGATGACAAAAGCCACAAGGGCCTGTCAAAGGTCATCCGCCTCCGTCAAAACGCACCCACAAAAAGCACCATCACCAGGGAAAGACAAAATCAAAGTCCCCCACAATATAATATAACAGATGACAAAAGCCACAAGGGCTCATCATAGGTCATCCGAGTCAAACGGCCTCGGTAACACTTCAGATTCGTGGCGCACGGTAGATGGCGCTGTTTGTCGGCTACAATTTTGGGCTACAGCATATCTCTTATGAAGTCAGACGGTAGCGTCAGATGTGAACAATATCGGCGTAATATTTTTGGGTATATGAGTATATACTGCGGGGCTGCGCCCCCCAGACCCCCCCCCAATTGATTGAAACTCAGGGTCATCGTAGGGTGGTCCCCTGCAGTGCTTACTCCCCCACGAGCAGCTTTTTACTGGCAGAAAAAACGTAACCTAAAGACAAACCATACTAACTTTAAGCGGGCAGAAATTCGTGGAATCGCTCTTTGATACTGGAAAATTTCTTCACGAAAAGAGCGGTTGCGAGATAGCCAGCAAAATGTTTACCGTTTTCGTTTAAATAGAACTTATCACAACGAAACAGTAAATTTTCCGAAAAATGTAAATTCGCACTGTATTTTGGGCATTTTATAGTTTTCTTAATTAATTTATGAGCCTCTAGATAATCTAAAAGTTTTTCGCGGTTATGCAAAATAAAGCCAAATTCGAATAATGACGAAGCACAAGTAGAGCACGCAGAGCAAAACGGGTCATAGTTATAAGCTACGACGTTGCCAGTAAGAAGCTGTTATCGTTCGTAACAATACAAAATATACGAAAACAAAAAAAAAACAATAAAAGACATCAAGAAACCTTACCTAACTTAGAAAAAACTATAAACAAGCAGAGGCGCAGATATTTAGTAAATAATACAAACTAAAAGTTACAAATCCCCAAAACAACAAAACAATATAACGCCGTGATTGGTCATATCTGAGGCTACCGTCTGACGTCATAAGAGATATGCTGTAGCCCAAAATTGTAGCCGACTAACAGCGCCATCTACCGTGCACCACGAATCTGAAGTATTACCACGGCCTCTTTTTCAAGGCACCCAAACTCCCAGGAAAACTACATCCAGAGGATTGCATCCAGAAACAAGTGTATCACCAATCAAGGCTTGTCAACAACTAAATCATGCAGCTATAGATATATACAAACAATATTAATATATACAAAACTTAGGAACCATCACAACCTTCCCTTCCCATAAACTCATCCAACCTACTCTTAAATACATTTAGATTTGGACTACCTACTACCCTCTGCAGCAATTTGTTCCAGAAGTCTACCACTCTATTGGTGAAAAAATATTTTCTTAAATCCAACCTACACCCTTGCTTTTTAATTTTCTAGTGTGACCTCTAGTCCGATTTCCATCATCTAACTAAAAAAACTTGCTAACATCCAATTTATCTATCCCGGAAATTTTTTTAAAGAGCTCAATCATATCCCCTCTCACACACCTCCTTTCGAACGAGAACATATTTAATACCCTCAGTCTATCTTCATATTCAAGGTGCCTCAGGGAAGGAACAATCTTTGTTGCCCTCCGTTGCACTGACTCAAGAAGGTTAATATCGTGTCTAAAATGTGGGGACCATGCCTGTATACAGTACTCTAGATGTGGCCTAACATAAGAGTTATAGAGTTTAAGAATAACCTCCTTACTTTTGTAACTGACATTTCTCTTAATAAAACCCAGCACTCTATTTGCCCTATTTCTTGCTTCAATACACTGCTTAGAAAACCTTAATGACTTATCTATTACTACTCCTAGATCTGTCTCATCCTCTACTGAGCTCAGCCAATGCCCATCCATTTCATAGTTAAATTCTCTATTATCTTTTCCCATGTTAATAACTTTGCACTTATCAAGGTTGAAAGTCATTTGCCACTTATGTGCCCGGGATAACAATTTATTTAAGTCTCCCTGCACTTTAAAATTATCATCAATATCTTTAACTACAGCTGCTAATTTGGTATCATCCGCAAAAATTTACACTTTATTATTAACTGCCTCCCCAAGATCGTTTATATAGATGACAAATAATAATGGACCGAGAACTGATCCCTGAGGAACCCCACTGATAACATCCCTCCACTCTGACTTTACACCATTTAGCACTACCCTTTGCTTCCTGTCTTTCAGCCACTCAGCTATCCAATTTGAAACACCCCCACATATCCCAATCATTTTTAATTTATGAACTAGTCTCCTGTGTGGTACCTTATCAAATGCTTTACTAAAATCTAAGTAAATTATATCTACATTCTCTCCCTTATCTACTTGATCTGTTACAAACTCAAGAAAGTCTAGTAAGTTAGTCAAACATGATCTACCTGATCTAAACCCATGCTGAGCATCGCTGATTAACCCCTCCCTCTCTAGATGTTGGCAAATTCCCTTTTTAACTATTTTCTCAAGAATTTTACAGACTACAGGAGTTAGGCTAACCGGTCTAAAGTTATTTGGATCCTCTTTACTACCCTTCTTGAAAATGGGGACTACATTCGCTCTCTTTCAATCATCGGGTATTTCTCCATATTCCATTAAATTGGGGGGGGGGTCTGGGGGGCACAGCCCCCAGTATATAATCATATTTGGTATAATGTTCTGACGTTTACAGAGGTGAATGCTTTAACTACATCATGTCAGCGCCTTTAATCATTTTGCAAATTATAATAGGGGTTGGGGTGGGATATGACGTCAGAAATGATTGATTTGAATGTTTTTTTCCACTTAATAGCTTTTTATTATCCTCCTTTGGAGTCATTTTTATTTGTGAATATATTTTTCCCCATTTTACTATTTTTATTACCTTCTTTTATACATTTTAATCTATTTAGCTGGATCATTTAAAGGAACTACTTTTCTTTTTAGCAGTGTGGTGTTTCAAACAGACGCAGTGTGCAAATGACTCATACAGATGTCTTTTAAGCTGTGTAAAAATGCTATCAAATTGTTTCTCTTTGTCCGTCCTCCATTTCAGAATTATTAACTCTAGTTTCTGATAAAGTTTAATTGTTCACCTTTTTGGATGTTCATAATTTAGTTCAAATTGAAAGCGAATGCGACATTTGTGGCCGGGCATTAGATGTGACCCCTCAGTTTGAATTTAGACGCTCTAAAATAAAACGTGATTCAAGTTAGCTATATTTGGAATAGCACCCTCAGTCTATCTTCATATTTAAGGTGCTTCAGGGAAGGTATTATTTTTGTTGCCCTCCTTTGTACTGACTCTAAAACAGGTTGATGTCATGTCTAAAATGTGGTGACCATGCCTGTATACAGTACTCTAAATGTGGCCTAACATACAAGTTATAGAGTTTAAGGATAACCTCTTTACTCTTGTAGCTAACATTCCTCTTAATGTATCCTAGCACCCTATTTACTATATTTTCATGGCTATATTTTTTTGAAAACTTCAGTGATCTATCTACTACTACGCCTAAGTCCTTCTCATCATAACATAACATAACATAATTTCACGGATGACAAAAACCACAAGGGCCTATCAAAGGTCATCCGCATCCGTCAAATCCCATAAAGCAAACATAGGATTTTGTCAGATCATGCATCTACAATATACAATTTAACAATATATAGGAATGTCCAACCATGCCTCTACAATATATAATTTAAAGCCTCCATAGGAGTCTGTCAAAAAAAATCAAAGTCCCCCAAAATATACAATAAAAAGAAACTGCATCCACAGGAATGAGTCAAGAAACATATCCACATACCAAAAAGTAAGAAATTAACCCTCCATCCCCATATAATCATCCAATCTGCGCTTGAAACATTCAAGTTTGGGCTGTTTACAGTCTCAGGTGGCAAACTATTCCAATAATCCACCACTCTGTTAGTGAAAAAATATTTTCTAACATCTTGTCTGCACCTCTGTTTTTTAATCTTTAAGTGGTAGCCTCTAGTTCTATTACGACCTTCTAACTCAAATAACTTGCTGAAATCCAATTTATCCTTCCCAGAAAAGATTTTAAAAAGCTCAATCATATCTCCCCTCACACACCTTCTTTCAAATGAAAACATATTTAATACCCTCAGTCTATCTTCATATTCAAGGTGCTTCAGGGATGGTATTATTTTTGTTGCCCTCCTTTGTACTGACTCTAATAAGTTTATATCATGTCTAAAATGTGGTGACCATGCCTGTATACAGTACTCTAAATGTGGCCTGACATAAGAGTTGTATAGTTTAAGGATGACCTCCTTACTCTTGTAGCTAACATTTCTTTTAATGTAACCTAGCACCCTATTTGCTCTATTTTCTGCCTCAATACACTGCTTTGAAAATTTCAGTGACCTATCTACTACTACTCCTAAGTCCTTCTCATCTTCAACTGAATTAAGCCAATAGCCATCCATCTCATAGCTAAATTCCCTATTATCTCTCCCCATGTTAATAACTTTGCATTTATTAAGGTTAAAAGTCATCTGCCACTTCTGAGCCCAAGCTATCAACTTATTTAAGTCACCCTGCACTTTAAAGCTACCCTCAACCTCTTTGACTACAGCTGCCAATTTAGTGTCATCAGCAAAAATTGACACTTTGCTATTTACACCTTGCCCAAGATCATTTACATAGATTATAAATAATAAAGGGCCTAAAACTGATCCCTGAGGTACGCCACTAATAACATTCGTCCACTCTGACCTCACTCCATTCAGTACAACTCTCTGTTTCCTATTTTTCAGCCATTCAGTTATCCTGCAGGAAGATCTTGAGAAGATTGGGGAGTGGTCGGACACGTGGCAAATGCCTTTTAACGTGGGGAAATGCAAAGTGATGCATATCGGCCACAGAAACCCCCAATCTCTGTATATCCTTAAGGGCACTGCTATTGAATCCACCGACACTGAGAAGGACTTGGGTGTAACAATCACTAGTGACCTCAAGTTCTCGAAACAGTGCATTGAGGCGGAGAAAAAGGCCCAAAGGATGCTAGGCTATATTAAGCGCCAGTTTGGTTATCGGAACCAGGAGATTGTACTGTGCCTGTACAACTCACTTGTCCGACCGCATCTGGAGTATGCCGTACAATTTTGGAGTCTTTCATTGCGAAAGGACATCGCGAGATTGGAACGCGTACAAGCCAGGGCAACCAAGCTGATTCCCTCTATCCGACATAAAAGTTATGAGGATAGACTAAGGGAATTAGATCTGTTCTCGCTGGAAACCCGTAGACTGCGTGGTCAGCTCATCGAAGTTTTCAAAATACTTCGAGGGTTCGACAATGTTGACTACCGGGATATTTTCACACTGAGTGAGAACAGAACGCGCAATCATGGCTTCAAACTT
Source organism: Ceratothoa steindachneri (assembly GCA_963969495.1). Lineage (NCBI taxonomy): Eukaryota > Metazoa > Arthropoda > Malacostraca > Isopoda > Cymothoidae > Ceratothoa > Ceratothoa steindachneri. The sequence goes on along the minus strand of OZ018334.1, from coordinate 100,936,155 downwards.
GAACTGAAGCGTTACAACCGCAATCTGTGTGGAAATTTTTTCACTTACAATATCTGCGGTATGTGGAACGCACTTCCATTGGAAGTTGTCAACAGTGAATCTGTTGACCAGTTCAAGTCAAGACTAGACAAAGTCTTGAAAAGTGGCCGTTTAGGGACGCAAAACAATTGAAGCAGCCTTGTGCCCGCTCGATTGCTAGTCCAAAGGTACCCTCTTTGAATGGACCGTAAGGTCTCCTAGGGTACCTTCTTTCCTTGTTGTTACTCCTTGTTGTTACCTCTCTCTCTCGCCTCAATCAATTACACACTGAGTAAATTAGAAAGGAAATGTTATTCTTAGGAACGAATTCCTCGCTCTTTCTTAAATTGGGCCTTTGGCTGCATTCTTTACCAGTTCGACTGCGGCGTTCTTTTTATTTTCCCGCAGGTTACGTAACGACAGAATACCCCTACTCCAAAGCCAAGTAGAAGGAGGGGTTGTAAAGTCATATAATTAAGGCTTTTACAATGGGGAAACTCCATGAAAAGTGGGAACCCTGAATCGGTAAGAAGCAAATCTAATAATTTAGGGGATATTCTAAAATACAAAGTTCCCCTCTCATTAAGTTTATGAGGGAGAGTTGATGGTCTTACCGTGAACCATTTTGAGACGACAGATGGAAGACTCCGGGAGGGAGGAATTAAGGACCAAGGTTTATTTGGACCCCAATAAAAGTTTATAACTCGACGCCGTCTTCCCACAGAAGGACGATTTTTCGACAACGAGCCAGTGTTGATACGAATCCATCTATCATCACCCTCCATCTCCCTCAGTACTCGAGCAGGGAATCAATTAGGTAATGGGCGGGAGCTCTCAATCCAGTCAAATCCGAACAGCTTTTTAACCTACACTCTCTATCGCTAAATACGTCTCACACCCAAAACACACAATTGCACATTGTTTACAGGGCAAGAAAGAAGAGGATAACCAGAGACAAGAGGAAAGAAACCAGCATAGAGATCCTCACTAAGAGGGTCCCCTCGAGTACCATCCCCGGCCAAACTCAGCCCCAGAAAGCAGACTTTGCGGGGCCCTCACTCTACGTCGAGCTAAAAGTCGATCTCGTAAAGCTCATCGAAGTACCAATCGGATTCATCGCTCTTTGCGCAAACCTTCGAGAAGATGATCTACAATGCACTTGTCAGATCTGTGCTGTTCTTACGCCTTCTCCTGTGCCTCGAGGACACAAAAGAAGTGACTACTGGTCGTGCAAAACAAATGGATGACCTAAATTACGTGTACACGCCAAGAAAAGCTGCATTCATTCCTGGTGGGTTTGAGGGGAGGGGGCAACCCTTTCCTCTTAGCGTTTTCAACTTTCACTTCATCTTCGCCTCTTTCTTAACAGATTTATCCTTGATACGCCCTCGTGGTGGGCGTCAGGAGAGGAAGGAGGGGGGGGGGGGGTACGTTTCAAATTTGGAGGAAATGGAAAAACTTTCGCTGAAAAATACCTGCAGTCGCCTTCATCATTCAGTACATTTCCCCCTAAGTTTTCCTCGAGTTTCCTCTTTCATTTTTTTTATATTTCTTTCGATACATTCTTTCCTCTTCGTCATTCTTTTTCATTCCTCTTTGCTCTATTGTACTCTTTCCTTTGCGTTATTCCTTGTCTTATCTCTTCAGTTACCCATGGAGCTTCAACTATTAGGTTTTGGTCTTTGTAGAGCATTCTTCCTCTCTAAGCTTTTTTTAGTTTGCTCTCTACTGCTCTCTTCAGAGCACCCTTCAATCCCACCCTATTCTGTCGGCGGTTTCCTTTTATTTCCCTCTTCCAATTCCTTTCTGTAGCGCTCTAGGGACTTTTAGTACGGGGGTGGGGGGGCTTATAGGACCGAATCGAATGAGAGTAGACAGACTTCGACAACCCCTCTCGTGTAACTTCCAAAGCTGAACCTTTTCTAAGGAGCCAGGGGGTTGGGGGGAGGGGGGTGATGGGTTAAATTAAGACGTTTCTTCCAAGTTCGTTAAGGAAATAAAGAGGCTTCCTGTCATCCTTCGTTAAGGGAATAAAGAGTCTTCCTTTCCTCCTTCGTTAAGGGAATAAAGAGGCTTCCTCTCCTCCTTCTTTAAGTGAATAAAGAAGCCTTCTCTCCTTCTTCGTTAAGTGAATAAAGAGGCTTCCTCTCTTCCTTCGTTAAGTTAATAAAGAGGCTTCCTCTCCTTCTTTGTTAAGTGAATAAAGAGGCTTCCTTCCCTCCTTCGTTAAGGGAATAAAGAGGCTTCCTCTCCTCCTTCCTTAAGTGAATAAAGAAGCCTTCTCTCCTTCTTCGTTAAGTGAATAAAGAGGCTTCCTCTCCTCCTTCGTTAAGTTAATAAAGAGGCTTCCTCTCCTTCTTCGTTAAGTGAATAAAGAGGCTTCCTTCCCTCCTTCGTTAAGGGAATAAAGAGGCTTCCTCTCCTCCTTCTTTAAGTGAATAAAGAAGCCTTCTCTCCTTCTTCGTTAAGTGAATAAAGAGGCTTCCTCTCCTCCTTCGTTAAGTTAATAAAGAGGCTTCCTCTCCTTCTTCGTTAAGTGAATAAAGAGGATTTCTCTCCTCCTTCGTTAAGTGAATAAAGAGGCTTCCTCTCCTTCGTTAAGGGAATAAATAGGCTTCCTCTCCTCCTTCGTTAAGGGAATAAAGAGGCTTCCTTTCCTCCTTCGTTAAGGTAATCAAGAGTCTTCCTTTCCTTCTTCATTAAGTGAATAAAGAGGCTTCCTCTCCTCCTTCGTTAAGTGAATAAAGAGGCTTCCTCTCCTCCTTGGTTAAGGGAATAAAGAGGCTTCTTCTCCCCCTCCGTTAAGGGAATAAAGAGGCTTCTTTTCCTCCTTCGTTAAGGTAATCAAGAGTCTTCCTTTCCTCCTTCGTTAAGAGAATAAAGAGGCTTCCTCTCCTCCTTCGTTAAGGGAATAAAGAGGCTTCCTCTCCTCCTTCGTTAGGGGAATAAAGAGGCTTTCTTCCCTCCTTCGTTAAGGGAATAAAGAGGCTTCCTCTCCTCCTTCTTTAAGTGAATAAAGAAGCCTTCACTCCTTCTTCGTTAATTGAATAAAGAGGCTTCCTCTCCTCCTTCGTTAAGTTAATAAAGAGGCTTCCTCTCCTTCTTCGTTAAGTTCTTAAGAGTCTTCCTTTCCTTCTTCGTTAAGGGAATAAAGAGGCTTCCTCTCCTCCTTCTTTAAGTAAATAAAGAAGCCTTCTCTCCTTCTTCGTTAAGTGAATAAAGAGGCTTCCTCTCCTTCTTCGTTAAGTGAATAAAGAGGCTTCCTTTCCTCCTTCGTTAAGGTAATCAAGAGTCTTCCTTTCCTTCTTCATTAAGTGAATAAAGAGGCTTCCTCTCCTCCTTCGTTAAGTGAATAAAGAGGCTTCCTCTCCTCCTTGGTTAAGGGAATAAAGAGGCTTCTTCTCCCCCTCCGTTAAGGGAATAAAGAGGCTTCTTTTCCTTCTTCGTTAAGGTAATCAAGAGTCTTCCTTTCCTCCTTCGTTAAGAGAATAAAGAGGCTTCCTCTCCTCCTTCGTTAAGGGAATAAAGAGGCTTCCTCTCCTTCTTCGTTAAGTGAATAAAGAGGCTTCCTCTCCCCCTTCGTTTATGTCCGTTCCGTCCAACCATTAACAGATTTCTACTGACGTCAAATTCTTTGTACCCGTCTCTGGAGTCTCTGAATTTCCTCCCAGTGGTTCACTCGTTAATCACTTCCTCTCCATACACTCAGCTCAAGCTACGCCATTACACTCCCGAAATACTTGGCGGCACCGACGTGTCCCTTCAACACACCATTTTGCTTGCACTCAGCCACAAAAACAAACGGACAAGCACAAATCCACACTACTCTTCCGCCAGATGTTAACTGCAGCCTAACTTCTTAGAGGGCTATTTCAAAGCGTGGCAGGTGGAGGGGTAGAACCGGCACCAAAACTCGGGAGCGCCTCTTACCCTCGCTGGGTAACCGTTCGAACGTTCCGTGCTGCCGGTATTCGGGCGTAACCTGGGGAAAATTAAAAAAGAACGTGTGAAAAGGGGAAGAAAACAGACATGTTAGAAACCAATAACAACTGGAGAAAAGTGAGAGAGGATTATGCCCCTCTGTCCTCATCCTGCCCCAACTAAGGATCAATAGATAGATGCGAGTCAGCGACTAGCCTGCGAAATCATTCGCCGAACGATAATATAAGTGAGGATGATGATAAAAAATTTTGCCGAATGGAAGATAGGAAGAAAGATACAATTGATGGGGTGGGGGTGGGGGGGGGGTAGTGAGGGGGACCCCCTGAATTTTGAAAAGGTCTAATTTAAGACACGAGGAATTCGTTCCTAGGAAAGACACTTTCCTTTCCAATTGACTCGATGTCTAATGCATTGAGGCGTGTGAATGTATACATGTGTACGTTTAATTTATTATTACTATGTAAATGTGAGTGTGGGCGGATACACCGATATTGTGTGACGCGACTCATACCCTATCACGACACCGGTACCATTTCCCTCCCAGGCTTCTCAACGCAACATAGCCAATGCCACCTCTTTTACAGAACCCTACACATGAAGTTGTAGCGTTCCTCACTGGGGCACTCATAGCCTGACACGTCCCTAATGGCTCAGGGAGGGTTCCTCCGATTGGAGTGAATTCAGTTTGATAATTTCCCCAAACACGAAAACTGTCTACATAACAAATTACAAACGTTGGTACCATTTCCAGTTATCAGAAAACTCATTTATACCAAAGTTTCTTTTTGTACTTGAGAGTGGTTTCTTTAATCAATCTTTGTGAAAAGAAGTTTCTGAACTTCCATCAAAATATTCTTTTCAGACTGATTCTAAACGTGTGTAATCCAACGAGAACAATCTCGGTGGCTCTTTAAAGTTAAAGAGGAAACTCCTCAAAGAATGACGCACCGCTGTCGTTTATTTTTATGCAGGCCCTGTCCAGTCATGCTGAGTGAAGCGTTGCTCAACGATCAAATATCATCATCACTAAATCTATAATTTAAGAAGGTGATTATTTTGAGTATTTGAATAATAATTTCATCTTAGTTTGGTTATGACTTATTTTTTTTTTAGCAAAGTTATTTCTAATAATTCTTTTATAATATCAAAAAACAAAATGGTGAGGTTCTGAAATAAATATAAGTATCGAAATTTTGTGAATTTTTTAAAACCCAAAGAATTACAAATAGTGAAGTTCAGAAAATATATTTTTATATATCTTCTTCTATAACTATATTTTAGGCAACGTGATATTTTGAAAGGGGGGAAATTTAGTTCCTTTTTAAAATTATTATAATTGGCGAAGTTCAGATAATTTATAAAAATTTAACCATGGCTGCTTTTTTTTAGATTTGAAATTTTAATATTAGTAGCGATGCGCAAGCTCCCCCGACCGTTGGGGGAAATGGCCAAGCCATTGCCTGGCTGCCTTATAAAAATAAATAAAGGAATCTTGGTCATGCTACCTGATGCTTTGAAAAATGCCCCCCAGTAAGTTCAATGGTCACCTGGGGTCAACCATTCTCTATGTAGGCCACTCCGCTCAAATGCTGGCCAGATGTTGTGCAAGACTGTTCATGGATTCTGTTATGCACCCTCTCCCGTGCCAGGCTTCAAGGTTGGGTGTGTGGGTTCCCTTATCCCTCCTTTCTGTGCCCGGTATTTTGTCAATACCCAAGTTAATTGCCACTCTCTTTCACCGAGTGATTCTTCGGCGTAACCGAGTGGTAACAACGTAAATTTAAGTGAGAGCGATTGTGGCAATTCGGCCGATGGAGTTTGTCAGTTTAACGATGGCTGCTGTTATGTATCTGATATAAAAACAAATTTAGTATCTTAAATTTTCTATTTCTAAAGGTCGAGAAGTTGAGGGTACCATGGAGGAAGATTTAGTTAATAAAGGAAGATATATATCTTTCAGCACACTCCTCGGTATTGGTTTTCTATCCCAACTTAAATTGAGCACCGTCAGCCCCAACCTTTCCTATCTTCGCGCCATATTTGAGACTTGGCGCGAACTTATTAAAGCTAAGATTCGAATTCCCTTGAAAAAGGCGGCTCTAGTCACGTTTTCCTCAGCTTCCGTTATTTTAAAATGTACAGCGAGTCACTGTACACCTCTGAATTTTATCCATTACTCCTCGAATATTTATTAAATAAATCATAAATTGAAGATGTAGTATTAATAATGGAGGATAAAGTAAATAAAAATAATTTAAGGTAATTGCGCATACGAGATGAGAAAAGCGGCAGTTGTCCCCAATTAACTATAATAGATTTACGATAGTTTTTGAGTTAGTAGCATTTGAAAATAGTATTTTCGAATAAATAAAACTATTATTTGGCCCTGCCATAACGTCATAAGCCTCGGGGGAAATAGTTTCATTACCTCGATTCAAGAAATGCATACAGGGCGAAACTCCCCCTCCCCCCAAAAGGGTCAGAACTATCGATAGGCTTCGTTTCTTAATTCGACAAAACATTAAGAAATGAAGCCTATCCAAATCTGGAGCGTATTTTGGGTGTGTGGGGGTGGGGGGGTAAGAGGCATGGAATGGATTAAACAGTTTCAGGTCAACCGACTCCTGAAAAGCTCGAATCCCTGGGGTTTATTTTTATTTAAGCTTTGTGGGGCGGGAAGAAGAGCCATAGCGTCAGTAGTTGGGTGAGGGAGAACCCCCCCCTCCCCCCTCCCCTACAGTTGACGCTACCCGAATGATACAGCGCTGGATTTGTGCAGCCACCGCTGTGTATCACACCAACCTTAATGAAACAGCCATGAAAATAAATACACGTGTTTGGTCTACATATCCACAAAAGGCCTCTTACTCTGAGGATTGAAAAGCCGAAAGAGACTATTTTTGATGTTCCGCAAATGGTGGATTTCATGAAAGAACCACGTTTAAAAGATTCAATAGACACCATTGAGGCACGTGCGTCCACGTCGCTTATACTGGTGGTAAAAAAAAAAAAAATCATGAGAAATATAAGGCCTATAAGTATGGTAAACTCGTGGAAAATAATATGTGCTCTTCTTTTTGCCAACGTGGCTGTAAATGGAATATTAAAGAGGTCGGTGCATTAATTACATTATAAACACCGCGTTTCTTTTGTATCCCCCAAATTCCTTCAGTTGTTAATTTAATTAAATTTCTTCTAATACTTCCTCTTTCGCCCTATTCTTGAACGCACCGTGAGATGCGCAGAAGTGCACAAAGCAACAATCATGAAAACAGACGAAATTATTATTTTTTTTAATGATTTGTTGTTAAGTTTTCGTCTTAACAACCCAATCACGGTAGATAAATTGAATTAGTTACAAGGAAAGAAATAAACGTCAAATTCCTTATGGACCATTCCAAGATATTCCTGTAAATTGTAGTACCTAGTCAAACTAGTTTTATTATTATCGGTAATCACTGTAGCGCCTTATCCAAAAGCGAAATATTGTATGTATATTTTTCCAACATATTTTTAGACGTATTTACACGAGTACTTTTCACATGATATCGCATTCGAGTCTACGAATTAAACACATCGTAGGAAGGAGTACTAATTATAGCATGAATTAAATTAATGGAGTTTCTTTTTGCCTATCCCTTCCAACCATTTTCACAAGTCGGACATTTGGTAATTGACGACCATTTAAAAAAAAACCCGGTTATTAGTTTCCCTCGGGGTCTTCTTGTCTACAATGAAAATAAACCGAGGTCTATTAAGTCAGTTCCATAAATTTTAGGCCTGATATTAATTTAGTCGCCTAGCAATCACTTTCTCTAGCTTCTAGAAGTCTTTCCTAGACAAAAGTGACCACACATATGAAGAATATTCCGACTGTGTCCTTACAAATGCAAATTAATTAGAATTGATGAAGTAATCCATTATTTCTATCGCTTCCTTTTCTAACTCTATACATTGTTTACGTGCCTCATGACAATAACTCCAAGTTACTCCTTGTTCTCTGATGTAACCTTAACTTATCATCTTTTCGTGAGTAGTACTCTCTCTGGTTTCTGTACCATATATGCATTTATTTCCGCTGATCTGCAATATTTGCCAGGTCTCAGATCATTTACCTATTATTTTCAGGTCGAAGCGGAGTTTAGCTGTAGATACAGAATTAGCTACGCAAGCTCCTACTTTGTTATTGGTCGTGAACTTAGAAAAAGTGATAAGAATTCCTTCATTTCTGTCCTTAATATATATGCAGGGTACGGACGGTATTCGTTCGCAATTTTCACCTGATAATATTTCGCTTTATTTAGAATTGTTCATTTACCTTCAGGATTCAAATAAAGCACTTCAAAGTTTAGATAGATATCCAAACCTAAAAAAGTCATTTATTAAATACACCACCACCCTTCCGTCGTCAGTTCCTGGGGAACGGCTCTTCTCTTTAGGAGGATTGACCTTATCTCCAAAACGGAGTTCTTGATCTGACGAAACATTTCAGCAACTGATATTATTGGGTTGAGGAATAAGTTCTTGCGGTTTTATCAAATTTATTCATTAACATTCACAATTTTAGAAAAACTTAATTTTTAATTGATAACAATATGCAATTTAATCAATAATGTATTCTCCGTTGTTATTTACGACTTCTTCCCAACGTCCAACTAGTTTTTCGATGCCTCTGCAATAAAGACCTTTGGATTTTGACTCGAAGAATTCGTCTAACCAGGTTCTTAATTCCACATCAGTATTGAACGAAACGCCAGGCAAATTGTTGGAGAGCGATCGGAACAGATGGAAATCCGCTGGAGCCAAGTCTGGCGAATATGGAGGATGCGGCAGGATTTCCCAATTAAGCGTTTGGATGGCGTCTTTTGTCATATTCGCAATGCGAGGACGAGCATTGTCGTGTTGCAGAAGGACTCCACAACGTCGATGAGGTCGCTTTTCACGAATAGCTTCATCGAGTCGATACATTTGTTGAACGTAGAGTTCTGCATTGACAATCTCGTTGTTCGCAAGGAGCTCATAAAGAGTGATGCCTTCACAATCCCACGACGCACACAGCATCGTCTTTCGTGGATGAAGTCTTTGCTTTAATCGCGGAAGTGGTTTTTTATTGGAGCTAAGCCATTGCTTTCGATGGTTCATGTTGACATAAACACACCACTTTTCATCGCCAGTTAGAATGCGGTTAAGAAATCTGCCCTTATATCCAAGAGTAGCCTTGTGACGAACAAGCAAACCTGTGGCAATCGTGGATCGTTGAAGTTTGTTGCTTTCGCTCAAAGCGTGCGGAACCCATTCACCGAGTTTTTGAACTTTCCCCATCGAATGAAGGTGATTCACTACCGTTTTCTGATCACACGCCAATTGTACAGCCAAATCTCTAGTCGATTGACGAGGATTTTCAGGAAGAAGGTCGTTCAATCGATCTTCATCCAACTTAATGAGGAGACCAGAACGTTCTTCGTCATTAAGATTGAAATGACCGTTTTTAAAACGTGAAAACCACCATTGAGCTGTCCTTTCTGATAAAGCATTTTCTCCGTACACAGCACAAATACCGCGATGAGCTTTGGCTGCGTTTGCATTGTTCCCGTCTCGATTGAAAATGAATAACAACAAATGTCGAAAATGCGCCTTTCTTTCAACTTGACATCCATTTTGAGGGTACAGAACAAAAATTAAATTAACACAACTTTTAAATAAATCGCAATAACTTATTACTCAACTTCAAGACGCAGCCTAAGCAAAAGCCTAATAGTCTATGCTGTTAAGAGACGTAGCCTAACCTTTGTAAATTTTGCTCTCATTATTTATTATTGTTTCTTAATATGTGCACAAATCACGTCAACAAAACTTAAATCAACACAACATTAAAAAAACCGCAAGAACTTATTCCTCAACCTAATACTTAAATGTAATGCTGATATAAATAGCTAACTGAGATTTCATTCTATGGAACTTTCTATTTTCTTTGTAGTACCTAACTCCAATTGTCACCAAATCCTACATTAGTAATTATAAAATACAATTTCATTTTTATGGATATTTTTTGTTGTGATACCAATGGTCCTTATTGATTGCCATTATATATCATGTATTTGAAATGTATTTAAAAATGTATCTAAATACATTTAATGTATTTAGTATTTAAATACAAAATACATTTTCAAAATGTATTTAGTATATAAATACATTTTGCTCATGTATTTAATATTAGTATTTAATTACTTTAAATGTATTTAGTGCCCACCTTTGATTGTCAGTATGTTAGCTTAGCTTAGGCTGTGAAGATTGGTAGGTCTGCCTCTACTTGGGTCATTTGACCTGTATAATTTTGTATGTATCAAGTAGGTTAGCCTTGGGCTGGGATGGTTTTTTTTGGTTACATGGTTACTCACAGGTAATCATGTAGGTAGCCAGGTAGGTGTTTTTTTTGTCGCTGTTTGTTGGGATCGGTCGCGTTGTACTTTGATAAATGTATATTAGTATTGTGCGCGTTTTTGTTTGTTTTTATGTAGTTGATTTATGCTTAGGCGATGTCAATCACTTTGGTCAACGCTTAAACTCGATTTAATTATTTTAGTTTTATTTATTTGTGCTTTTTGTTATAATGATTAGTGCTGAATTTTATTTGACACTCGTTGTCACATGTATTTTGTGCTGTGTATACTTTTTGTATAACATTCATGACTAACATTGTTGTGAAAATGAAAATGTGGGTTTCGTTTACTGTGGAACATACATCTATGTATGTTGATTGCATCGTATAAATTTATAAATTTTGTTATTGTAAATTTCAATTTACTCCATGTAGTATTCTCCTTGTTTTTGCATGATTCATGTGGGATCATTTCCTCTTCGCGATGACGTCAGAGAAAGATTAGGAGCATCCTAAGAGGAGACGAGCGGGTTTAGATCACGCGTTACTGTTCAAATAAATCAGCTTTCGAGCGTTTTGGTCGATCAGTTGACAGCAGAGTTGGTTGAGCCCAGCAAAGGTTCTATTTGTACTTCATGTAAAGTTTGAAATAAACTTGTCAAAAGAAAAGAAAGTAAGGGTCCTTCTACCAGTCCGGGACAGGAGTCCGGCTCTAACAAGAATTGGGACAGAAATCCCAGGCAGGAAAAACATAGGTGAGGACAGGAATGATTTCAGGTTTGACCGAAGAGCGGAAGACAACATGTTCGTGGTGAATGAAAGGATTGAAAGGAAGGTCAAAGATGGTAGTAAGCTGTATCTAGGTTTTCTAGACATAGAGAAGCCATATAATAGAGTAAACAGGGAGGTTTTGTGTATTTAGAGTGTTGGAGAAGGTAGGACTTAGTCAGAAGATAGATAACACTGTAAATACCATGTATGTAGATAATAGAGCAAAGTATAGACTAGGAGATATAGAAAAAAGATGGGTGAGGAATGTGAGAGGCGTTAGGCAAGGCTGTATCCTCTCACCCACTCTGTTTAGCATGTACACAGATGAGTTAGCTGATAGGGTAAGAAGGTTGAATGTAGGAATAAGCGTTGCGAATGAAAAGATATGCCTGTTGATGTACGCAGATGATGTGATTGTAATGAGTGAGACAATAGAAGAGTTGCAAAGGTTGCTAGATGTTGTAAATGAATATGGCAGAGATTTTGGAGTTAGTTTTAGCAATGAGAAAAGCCAGGTGCTGACAGTAAATAGGTCGAGAATGACGGCTATGCCACATAGAAAATCGGAGAAAATGTATTAAAGCAGATTGAAGAATACAAGTACTTAGGAGTGTGGATGAGCTCAAAAGGCAGTGAGAAAATGAAGAATGAGAAGATTAGTATGACTAACCATTGGGTAGGTAGAATGGGCAGTGCAGCTTGGATTAGGGCTAGTAAGTATGATGTGGTGAGAGAAGTATGGAAGAGTGTGGCGGTACAAAGTATTATGTATGGTATTGATGTGATAGCTTGGAAGGAGAAGGAAATAGACGAGCTAGAGACTGGGCAAAATAGGGTAGGAAGAATGGCCCTGAAGCCACCTAAATATGCAGCGATTGAGGGTGTGAGAGGTGACATGGGATGGAGTACTTTTAGAGAAAGGTGTATGAAAGCGTCTTTGAGGTATAATATTAGACTGGAGCGAATGGAGGATACGAGATTGGCACGAAAGGTTTATTTGTGGAATGAGAACAGTAGCGGGTGGAATAAGAGGTGCTTGAGGATGAAAAATGTGTGTGGATTAGTAGCAAACTTTAGTTTGTATGAGTGGACAATGTTGAATGCGAATGGGGAGGGACGTAACTGGGATGGGAGGAAGTGGAAAAAGGAAATAGACAAAGTGGTGAAGGATGTGGCTCAAAGAAAGTGGATGGATGAGATGGAGAGAAAGAGGACACTAGAGCTATATAAGGAGAAAAAGGCGCCAAAGTATGAAAGCTGGTATGATGGAAGCTTGGGTGGTGACCTTCTCTTCCGTGCTAGGACACAATGTATGGATGAGAATGCGAGAAGTTACAGATGGTCAGAGTCTGGCAGTAAAGTGTGTGGCATGGGTGAGGATGAAACAGTAGAGCATGGCAGGATGGAATGCGATAAGTATGTTAGTGAGGGAGTGGAAATGATGCAGGTCATCCTGAATGAAATGAAATGTGAAATGAATGAGGCGATAGAAACGAGTGGAAGAGAATGGCTGCTTATTCTGTTGGGGCTCTGTGACCGGACGAATGAGTGCAGCAGTGAAAGATTTCGTGGACAGCGTGTGGAAGGTGAGAGTGTGTGTGTAGGCAGGTAACATTAGGACGATACTAACTGTTTCCCTGTCCTCACAGGTAGTGTCCATAGAAAGGCCAGAGGGAATTGCCGCTCGGTGGTCGCCCGCCTCGGGATCAAGATCAAGGTCCGTCTCTGATCATTTCTCTCTTCTTCTCTCTCCCGCCCCACCCATTTCTCCCTCTCTATCTCTCTTCATTTACTACCTCTTATTCTACTCTATCTATTTGTTCTCTTCTTTTTTCTCGAACTTATTTCATTCTCTTCTTTATATAATTCCACTCCCTTTCTCCCTTTTTTCTCTCTCCTCTATCTGTTTCTCTTGCTTTCTCCTTCCGTCCCATATCTCTCTTCCTTCAACCCCTCCTTCGCTTTTTTCTATAATGCTCCGTTTTCCCCTCTATCTGACATCTCTCTTTTTTTCTCTTTCTACTACATTTCCTCCTAACCTCTCCCGCTTCCCTCCTTCTTTCTCTCTTTATCTGAAAAAGCTCCATTTCTCCAACTATCCATTATCTCTATGTTTCTCCTTCTCTCCGTCCGTTTACATGTCTCTCTTCTTTTACCCAATCTTTCTCTTCTTCATCTAAATAAAGAGAGAAAGACCGCATTTAGATAAAGAAGAGAAAGATTGGGTAAAAGAAGAGAGACATGTAACGGGCGGAGAGAATGAGAAACATAGAGATAATGGATAGTTGCAGAAATGGAGCTTACATATATACAGGGTGTCCCAGAAAAAAGTTAACCGTAATCTGAATTAGTATAACTCAAAAACTATTAGGGATTTTGGGGTCCTGCAAAAAGTGTTTTATTTAACAACTATTTATCTTTCGATTCTGGGAATTTCATTAAATTCCTTTTTATGATATTGATGCACTAATGGGTTTAGTGGAGCCTATCAAAAATATGCTTGCGAAAGGAGGTAAAATAATGAAGCGAAGCCTAGGAAGGCTAGGCCACCGTGCACTCTCAAGAGAAGCATAGGCAGCCTAGGTAGCCTAGGTCACTGTGCGATTCTTCATTTTTTTTTTAAGAGCTCATCTGGCGACTGCCTACTTGGGCATTAGTCGCCGTATTAAAAAACCTGCCTAGTACGAGGCTACTTTAAAATCAGATTAAAAAAACAAAACAAAAACAAACCCAAAACTAAAAATTAAAAAAAAAGGGAAAAGGCAAAGAGCAGGAACGTGCGACCTAAACGGGGAAAAAACAAAACAAGAACAAAAACAAAACAAGGAAAAACCGGTTAAATAAAAGGGAGTAGGCCGGCCTCCCCCTAAAAGTCTACAAGTCTACCAGTCAATGTGCACGCAATCAACCCGAGGACAAGGGACAGGCGGTAGCGACCCCGCCCATCCCGGTACCCGGATGGGCGAAGATCGCCCAGACTGGCACATTCAACAAAAATGTGCCGAACAGTTTGGGGGGACAACGCAGTCTTCGCAGTAGGGCGCTGGCGAGCGCTCCATCAAATGGCAGTGCGTCCCGCGAGTGTGCCCAATTCGGAGACGACAAAAAGCAATTTTTTTTATATTATCTCATCTGGCGACTGCCTTCTAGGGCATAAGTCGCCTTACTCAAGCTAGCCTGCATCTAAGCTATATTAAAAGCCAGATTAAAAATGAAAAATACAAAAATAAAGCAAAAAAAACAACAAAAAACAACTGAATTAAAAAAACATAGAGCGAGCTCCATCGACGGGGTAAGGTCCGCCCTCCCGCGCTGAAGAAGTCCGCGATCCATAATTGAATATTAAATAACGGGGAGAAGGCCAGCCTCCTCCCACAAGTCTAAAAGTCCACAGGTCGGTGTGCAAAAATCCGTCTCGAGCACAAGGGACAGGCGGTAGTGACCCCACCCATCCCGGTACCAAGACAGGTAACGTGCGCGAAGATCACCCAGACTGGGACATTCGACAAGAATGTGCCGAACAGTCTGGGGGACGAGGCAGTTGGCAGATTGGGCGCAGGCGAGCGCTCCATCAAATAGCGATGCGTCACACGAGTATGTCCGATTCGAAGACGACAGAAAGCGGTCTGAAGCCGTCGCGGCGCAATGGCACGCAACTTTAAGTTTCCTTCAACGGTCTCCCATCTTCTTTGCCAAGCAGTCCGAAGAGCTGCCCGTATTCCTGCCATGTAGTCGGTGTGAGGAAGAGCGAAAGGCTGGTCCAGTCGCAGAGTCCTCGCGGACTCTTTGGCGTCCTCATCGGCGCGCTCATTCCCCGCAATTCCTACATGTCCAGGAACCCAGCAGAAGATAATCTCGACATCCGCCCGGCTCGCTAAAACCGTGGCATCATGGATATCGCGAACCAGGGGATGCGGAGATTCCAATACCACGAGAGTACTCAGAGCGCTTTGTGAGTCGCTATAGATCACAATCCGGTCTCCGAACTGGGCACGTCGCGTAATCTCCCGTACCGAGTGGTGTATTGCCACCAGTTCGGTATTGAAGACAGACGCAGCGCCTGGCAGAGCCCCGCTGACTTCAAACAGAGGGCATACGGCGTGGAAGCCGACCCCCTCTTGGGAATTGGAGCCATCCGTATACACTGGCACGGTTCCAGCGTGACACGAGGTGTGCTCCAAAAAAGGTCGAACGCAATATTCCAGGCGCTGTACAAGCTTTGGGAGCAGAGGCGTGGCGACAAATAGCCAAATGTGGTACCCTCCAGGGTGGCGTCCTGATCAGAACCAGGGGCGCCACCTGACGAGAGCTATACTAAGCTCTCGAAGGAGTTTCCTGACCCTAAACTCAAAGGGTTTAGGGTATAAATGGCGTCTCTCGGCGGCATAGGCACCGTCGAGATCAGTTGCGGATGCAGTGAGAGCTGTTGGCGACTGAGGGAGGCGCCAGGCTCGCGCGTACAGGCGAGTGATGCACTGTATGCGACACAGAACGAGTGGCATCTCCCCAGCATCAACCAACACACTCTCAATGGGGGAAGTGCGGGAAGCACCGGTCGCAAGGCGAAGGCCGGTGTGGTGGATCGAGTCCACCTTATGGAATAAACGCTCGGCTGCGGATGCATAAAAATCCCATCCATAGCTGAGCTTCGAACGAACAAAGGATCGATAAAAAAGTAGGGCAGTAGCCCTATTAACGCCCCAAGCACTGAACGTCACGTAACGGAGAATGTCCATGGGTCGGGTACAAGAGACCCTAAGGCTGAGAATATGAGCCTTCCATGTGAGTCGAATACAAGACCAAGGAAACGGTGCGACTCAACCACATCCAAGTGCACCCCATTAAGAAACAAATCAGGGTCGAGGTGAAGCCGTGGATGGCGGCAGAAGTGCACCACCTTAGTCTTGGCGAAGGAAAACCGAAACCTGTGCGCTTCGGCATAGCGAGAGACGCGGTTCAATGCGTGTTGGAGTCGACGCTCCAGAGTTGGCATGTGGGCCGCGCAAAAGAGATCGAAAGGTCGTCCACGTAGAGCGTAGCGAGAAATCTTCCGGCAGCAGAGAGGTGATGCCGTTGATGCTTAGGGCAAAGAGTGTGACACTGAGGACACTTTCCTGCGGGACACCCTCTTCCTGCTCCTTTGGGCCGGAGAGGGCTCCCCCCACCCGTACGCAGAATCGACGATCTCGCAAAAATTCAGATATAAACATTGGGAGGCGTCACCTCTCCCTCATCGTGTGGAGGGTCTCCGTTATACCGTATGGCCATGCGGTATCATAGGCCTTCTCCAGATCGAAAAACACCCTGACGTAGTGCTGTCTACGAAGGAAGGCCTAGCAGACGGCATTTTCAAGTCGGAGCAGAGCATCCGACGTGGAGTGAAACTTGCGGAAGCCGCACTGTGCAGAAGACAGACAGCCTCCGCTGTCCAGGAAAAAGGCTAATCTAACATTTACCAATTTCTCCATCAACTTGCACACGCAAGAGATTAGAGAGATTGGGCGGAAACCGCTGGAGACCCTCCACCCAGATCCTGTTGAACAAATCTAACATAAAGGGCATTCATCGCTCACCCAGGTGTCGAAGCATGGCGTACGAGACATCGTCCAGAGCATGGGCGGTTTCCGCGCACCAAGCAAGAGCGGAGCGCAACTCACTCAGAGTAAACCTGTCGTTGAAGGGTTATCCGCCTCTGGAGGTAAAGTCTAGCCGGCGTGCTTACAAATATACCGGAACCTAGCCCTAGACCGACGAAATTCAGCGACAGTGAAATCGTTCGGGTGGCGCTTATAGCGCATGTAGGCATAACACTTCTGTTTAAGGGCAGTCTCACACTCGGCCGACACCATGGGAGTGGTCGGCGTGCAAAATGGCCAGACGTTCTGGAAATAGTAGTTAGGCCCGCGGCGATGAGGTTACCGGAGATGAACTCAACGGCCTCATCTAGCGACCTAAACTCCTCGACTGAGATAGAGAATTCAGTCATTTCCTGAAATACAGGCCACCGCGCCAGCACCAAGCACCACCGAGGTGGGCTGTACATCCGAAGAGCACAAAGATGGATCAAGGCAAGAAAATAAAGTGGTTCTCGGGCAGTGATGCATAAACTCATCCACATTTAGGACACCTATCTGAAGCTCTTTGACCAGATCGGCAAGGACTTGTCCCCTGGGATTTATGGAGTAATTTCTCCAGAGAGGATGCCTGCCGTTCAGATCTCCAAGCAAGAGAAAAGGCCTCGGCAACCGTGCCACGACGCGGCGGAAGTCCCCCACGTCGAAGTCAGCTGACGGTGGAATGTACGCAGAAATGACTATACCTCCTATCCAGGTGAAGCTGCACAGCCACTGCCTGAAAGGAGGTATCTAAAGTGAAAGAAAGAACGGAGACATCCTGCCGGGTGTAAACCGTGCATCCCCCAGCCCGGCCATCCCGCGGCGGTGGGGTCGCAAGAGCCTTATACCCCGGGAGGGCAGGCAGGGGGCACGCGTCTAGCATGGTCTCCTGCAGAAAAATAGCTAACGGGGAACGGGACGAGACGAGCCTCCGCAGCTCCTCCCAGTTGGCCGAGATTCCAGGGCAATTCCATTGAAGGAATATGCCCTCCGGGCCTAGCTCGGAGGAGACGTGGGGTCCTCCTCGAACATAAAACCCTCACGGTAATGGCCGTACGCTAGCCGGAGGCAGAACCCCGGGCTCTGTCGCCTTCAAGGACATATTATGGGAGTCTTTTCCTCCCTCCGCCTCGAAACCTTAGGCGGGCGTTGCGGCTTCAGAGGTGGGGGGCCCTCTTTTCGAGGAACCACCGTCTGCGAGGCACTCAGCCCACAACTAGGCATGGGCGAAGGAACCGAAGCTCCTTTGTTGCCGTCCTCCTTTCGGAGGACAGCTTTAGGAACCCCGAAAGGTTGACTGGCGACTAACTTCAGGGGTGTTGCCACCTGTTAGTCTAACGACTCGGTGGAGGCGCGTGGCCGTTTTGCCTTACGGGAAACGGTCACGCTGGGGAAAGAGGGGGGAGCCCTGGTTTTAGCCGGAGCTGGGTATGAACCCTTTTTGCCACCAGCTTTACTAGGGGAGCGCCCGGGTTGAGTAGAGCCCACAGAAGGGCTCCGAATAGCCGCCGAAACAACCGTGCTCGTTGGCCTGGATGGGCTAGGAGCAGAGTATGCCTTTCTAACTATTGAGGCATAAGATGCCCCAGGCAGAGCCGGGCGCGCCAGGACCAAGTCGTAAGCTTCGCGAAATGAAAGTCGATCCTGGGCCTGAACAGCCAGGATTTCTTTCTCAAGGAGATATGCACCACATTGCTTCGAAGCATCGGAGTGCGGCTCTCCGCAATTGACACACTTGGCCACACACGATTTAGACTTATCGTGTGCGGCCTTTTGAGCAATTTACACAGACTTCGGGTGACCCCGACTTTGCACGACTAAAATAACGATTCGTATGGCTGAAGCAGTGACATTAATAGCACCGTCGCGGCACGAACGAATGACTTCACGCGGTAGCGGTACCAACCTTCACGCACCGACTCAGGGGGCTGGTCAGAGTCGAACGTGACGAAGAGAGCAGGGGTGGGTCTCGAGGCCCCTCCCTGTTTTCTCATCACACGTTCGACCTCGACCGCCCCATGGTCGGCCAGCTCTAAGGTGATATCCTCAATGGAGTAGTCAACGAGTTCCCTCGCATAAACTACTCCTTTCACAAAGTTCATGGTAGAGTGCGGCGTCACACTCACCGGGGTGCCATGAAGTGTCCGAAGAGCACTTATCTTGGCCGCCTCGGCGGGATTCGCCGCATTCGCCAGAAGTCTTCCATCCGAGAAACGGGTCACCTTCGGCTCTCTACCAATTGCACTAGCTAATGATCTCCTCTGATGGATCATGTTACCCTTGGCCAACATGGTGCCATCGGTGGAGCGACTAACGAGGAAGTTTTTGAAGCCAGCGGGCTCGAAAACGCCAGGTAACCTCTGAATCAGGGGCCTCGATGTTATCGAGGCTCCGCCCTGTGCACTTTTGTTCTTAGTCAGGGGCTCCTCACACGGGGGGGTAGAAGGGCCGGATGTTCCGATCTTGGCTTGGCTCTTGCCAAAGTAGCAGCAGACCCATCCATCCCCGCAGCCCCCGCGGATGGAGTGGAGACCCGAGTCTTTTTCGTCTTTTTCCTGTTCTTTTTCTTTTTTGGAGACGAGGGCGTGAATGAGCCCCATTCTACCCTCCGGCGGCAGGAGCCCCCAGGCCAAATGGACCGGCCTCAGCCAGGTCCTTCTCCGAAATGGATAAGGTCCTGGCAATCGTAGGGGCACCGGTCAGATGAGATCCCTCCCCTCCTTGTACTGCCTCGGAAACTCTAACCGTTTGAGGAGGACCTTGCATAGGTTCGGATTCGGGTTCGGTGCTTGGCGCACGGCCCGGATTCTCCCCAATGGAAAGCCCTACCATCTGAGGTTGGGTTGCCTCAAGGACCATGTTAATCACAGGAAGGGCCTCCAGTTGGCCATCCCCTCCCAGGACATCACAGGTCCCGTTGGCAGCGTCACCAGTCATGTGTGGGGAGGCACAGGCCTTGACCCCGGCAAGGTTCAATATTCTTGCCAGCAGGTCTTTTGAGGGAAGCGACCGAAGGGGCCTGGATTCCCTCTCTCCCCTAAGGGGGTTTGCCCTACCAAGCCGCTTCAATGAGGGGCGGTCGGCAATGGGCTGCCTGCTGGCTTTCTTGCCAGTCCCCTTAGAACGAAAAGGAGGGACTGCCGCTGGAAATAGGGAGGTGCACGAAAGCAGCTACAGAGAACGGGGTGAATGGGAGTCCCTTACACCCGTAATCGTATGAGAGGAGTAAGCCTCCTCTCCGGGTTAGAGAAATATGGAGGGTCTCCTGCGCAAGCACATGAGGGGGGACCCTTATTTTTTTGGTGAGCTGCCCGAGGGGGGCTCCGTCGTTGTTACAGGGGGAATTGAGGGAAGATGTTTATTTTTTTCATCAGTGGGCATGGTGACCCTAATTTTTCTACGGTACGCAATAGCTCATCATCCCTCGCAGGAGTTGTCTTACAACTTCAATTCTCCCCAAAGTTAATCGAAGAAGAAGTTATTGCATCAGCATTTACCAACCAAGCCGAATCAACCATCCCCACACGAAAGGTACAAGAACTAGGAAATCAAGAGCCCCCCAGAAGAGCCGACCCCAGAATTGAAGCGAGAACAGCGAAGGAAGAAAAAGCAAGGAAACCTACCACAAAGGTACCAAAAAGAAGGAAAAGTCATACGACGACTGACACAGACTCGGACAGTGGCAGCATCGTGAGCGTACCCACAAGAGAGGTCAAAACAGAAAAGAAAAAAGAAAGAAAATCAGACACAAGTACGACCGGCAGGGAACTGGGTTTGAAGGTCTACACTTCGGACAAATACCCTTTCGCAGAAAGTCTAGACCTCACGGATATCACGAATGGAATAAAACCAAAAGCTGAAATGGTCGTTTACCGAGACAGATGACGAAACAGAAGTCGCGGCAGCACTCTTCTCTGGAAAAGTGGTACTCGACAACACCTCCTTTCATACAATCCCAGCCATGGAATTTAAGAAGCTCAAAAGCGGAAAGGTTCGCAAGCACAGGGAATAAGTAACACAATCTATAAGTAGACACAAAACATGGAGAACATAAACAACACCCTAAAAATCTTTACACTAAACACAAACGGATGGTTGTGGAAAACGAATGAATATGGCAACATATTCAGAAGGGCGGACCCTGACATTATCCTAATGTCAGAACACGGTGTCAAAACTAATAGCATACGGATGAAAATCCCAAATTACCACGCATTGGTAAGTAACGCCACTCAAGAGAGATATGACGGTGCTGTTATCGTCATTAGAAGTAACATCACCTTCAAAAGTCTCTTAGAGCTTGATGAGTCCTTCATGGCGGTCGAACTTCCTACACTTGTTGGGGGACTCACAATTGCAGCTGCATACCAGCCTCCTCGCCGTCGGTATCTTCCCATCAACAACCTCCTGACCCTAACAGCCCACCGCAGGAATATCTTCATTGGGGGCGACCTCAATGCCTAAGTAGCAAGCGCTTGAAGCGCCTACAAATAGTCCAAAACAAGGAGACTCTCTACATAAATAACAAAAGAAAGCGAGACCGAATTCCTCAAAGACAACTCCACCAAAGAGCCGCTCTGACACCTATCAATCTGGTGATGCAAAGTTTGGCCAAAGGAACTTGGGAGAGGATCTTGAATGAAACGGCGCCTGAACTAGCGGAGGAGCTAAAAATCTGAGAGAATAGAAGGGATAAAGTGAGCAGAAAGAGGCGATTTCCTAGCTCGAGAGAATGCTCTGAGGAGCAGTTGGCACCGTGGTTCACATAATAAACTACACCGAAAAAAAACAAGTACAAACACCCATTTTTAAATAGCAGGAAATTTATGAAGAAGTTGCTATCAAGAAAATGAAGGAAGAGTTCTCTGATCCACATCAAGAAAATGAACAAAGCTTGGTTAAAGGTCAAGAAGAAGCAGTTGTTGATGGTTCTAATGAATTACTTTCTGAAGATTGCCCTGTCAAAGAGGTAATTATAATGAGTTGCTTGTTACGATGTTTTCCAATTTCTCAATGGTACTTTATTCTCTGCAACCTGATATTGGTTAAAAGAATTAACTCAAGAGGGTTAAATTTTATATGGTCATTAACTGGAAGCAATTAAAAAGTTTTCTAGAAGGTTCAATATTAAGATCCTTATTACACAAGGGAGTGGTACCTGGATGAGCAAGTGCCCCTAGTCTCGAACAATATTATAAATACCTGGGCCTTCTTAACACTCCCAATGTAGCTTTTCTTTGCCACTTACTTTATTAGGCTCTTTGTTCCTAATTCTGTCTGGCAGGTAATTTTTCTTTTTTATCTGGCCATATATCATTCATTCATCCCTGGTCAGGGCCAGGAAGAGGACTCCTAGCTGTGAGTGGTGGTTTTTAACATGTTTGTACGCTGCCTTCCCTTTGCCCATTCTACCTCCACCATCTTTCTTTTCTTCTGTCTGTCTTTTTAAACTCAACTCCCAGTGGCTCGTCATGCCATGGAGCATTTGGTTACTGGACACAAAAGGTTCTTCCTAATGATACCAATTTGGTTCAACTCTGCAGTTGCCCAGGGATCCCTCTGCATGCATTTAGCTTTTGTTTCCCTCTTTAAAATATGGCTCACCCTGTCCAATGTT
Source organism: Ceratothoa steindachneri (assembly GCA_963969495.1). Taxonomy (NCBI): domain Eukaryota; kingdom Metazoa; phylum Arthropoda; class Malacostraca; order Isopoda; family Cymothoidae; genus Ceratothoa; species Ceratothoa steindachneri. Next base: position 100,913,813 of record OZ018334.1, on the reverse strand, counting down.
GCTACATTGAAATTGTTTAACTTCATGGTTGTTGTTGATGTTCTCCGAGCTCTGTCATTCCAGAAGCCCGCACCACACAGGTAGGACACCACACTGACTGGATCCGACCATAACTGATGGACATGTGAAATGTTGTGGTGTTGCCTGAGAGCTGCCAAGTTAAGGCAATCTGCTATGAGATGTGTGATTGTGTGGGGACTCACTTGGCAGAGTGGACAGAGATCTATATTGGTGTTATCTATGCGGTGTTTGTAGGTGTTTAGTGACTAGTGGTATCCACAGCAAAGTCATGTAAGATGTACTCTTTCCAACCATGAGAGTTGCGTTTCTGTGCTGCTTATGTCAGGTGGGGGGAGGTGTTGATGTTGAGTATTTTGTTGTGAGGGAGATTGTTCAGTGCTGGCCTGGTTAGGTATGTGTGAATGTTTTTTATACTGTTACATTTGCAGGTTGTGGTATGGTATTTAGTATATTTGTGTAATATCTGTGTAGTGTGCTTACTATTTGTCTGTGGGTAGGTGTGTGGTTTCGTAGATAGTGACAGGGGCTGTTTGTATTGTTTAGGACAGATTCTAGGAACTGTGTTCCTCTCATGTTCAGATGTTGTTTTATAGTTAGTACCTTGGTTTCATCATGTAGGTGTTCTATGGGTGTTGTTTGTGTGCCACCAAGTATGATTCTAAGTAGTGTGTTTTGTGTGATTTTTAACTTGTTTAGCTGTGTGTTGGATATGACAGGGGCCTAGGCAGGGCTGGCATAGTCTATTATGGACTGTATGTGTTTTGTTGTGTTGCCCAGAAGTTCATGGTAGAAAGTTATACCCCTTAACACATTCTCTCTGTGAGCTACTCCAAAGCGTTCCCTCTCAAGTGTGAAGGCGTCCCTCACTAAGCTTTTTCAAAGACCCTTTCCCAAAATAATCAGAGGAGGAGCTATGAATAAGTTTGGATCCTTGTGAGACAATCATTGGCAAATCCTTTCTGGGGCCTGCACCAAGTTATAGACACCGGGGTGGTAAACTCTGTGACTCAGTGTGCTGGCTTCCTGGGCTTTACATTTCTGTTTGGGAGTGCTGACACTCTTAATTCTTCCTGGCCTACATGCATAGTTGTATATCAGTACAAAATGGTTTACCCTGAGACCAGCTCTCTCAATGGTCCCAGAATCTATCCCCAACATTGATTTCCTGATTGATGCCCAATCCTGGATGACCGAGGCTCTAATATTAGGGCCAAGGAAGGCATCCTCTCCCGAGGTGGCTTTTTTCTATGGGGAAAGTGTGAAATGGAGGGATCAACCCCCAAGCTTAATGGCAATAATAGTCAGGCCACTCTCAAGGAGACTGAAGCCACCCCAAAGTAAAAAAGAGAAAGAGATATAATGGCTCTCTTCTATAACCTCTTTCCTAAGTGTGGTTGATCTTGTTATTGGGCTCTGTAAGAATGTAAGCCTGGATTCGTTTTAAGATGACACCATTTACAAGGGAGGTTATTGCCATGACTAGGCATCAGTGTGGGGAGTTGGGGGTTGCCCTGGCTGACATCTGCCTGAGAAGCAACATTGCTTGGGGGAGAATTGAGACCAGAAATTTTTTATAGTATGTTAGTGGCTTCTCCTCCGTCAGGACACTGCTCAGTACTGTTGGTCTCAGTCCTTCCCTGGGATTTTGAGTGAATCTCCTAGAATGAAGGTTGAATGTGTAAATGCGTTTTACAAATGAATGTGAGAGAACAGAATGAGATAAGCAGGCTGGTGAGAACTTTGGAATAATTCACTGTGCTCTGTAAAAATAAAAAAACAAAAACAAAATCAATAACTAACCTGGATCATTGGTGGATACAACCTTCCAAATGAGTACCACCAAAGATAATACTAAAATTTTATTTTCTAAGAATTTTATTTACAAAAAGGGCTAACACCAATAGGTATATATATAGATAAATACCTATATAACTTAACAAGCTGAATATGCTACCATAATAATAATAACTCAATACTCTTTGCAAGGGCTATAAGTTTACAATATTCCTATAGTTAAATGTTAGGCTATTTCAAAATGAGAAGAAACAACAAGAACACAAAAGGGAGGGGAATGCTATTATGGGAGGACAATTACTTAAAACATATACAAACAAAATGAGATTATTTACTGTGGTGGAGGAAGTAAACAATGGTGTCTCTTTTCTTTAGTCACATCCAGAAATGCTCCCACCAAACAGGGATAGGGTAGGGTTCTTTCAAAGTTGGATCAGCAATAATTTTGATACTTTAGCTTTTATCGTTTATTTTTTTCTTCTTCAGCATTCAATATTATTATTATTATTATTTTGCTATTGATAAAGCAATTTAAATGCTGAAAATATTAAGAAATTTTAAAGGATACCCCAAACAATAATTAAGGGAGGGGTCTCCCAACTAGAGGATGCCTACATTTTTCTCCTCCAAGAGTAAGAAGGAACATCACAATATCCAACTTTCTTTAACTGCTCCAAAGCGAGAACCCATACTTGAATAAAAGATAAAAAAAACATGGAGTTCTCATCTCCTCAAACATTAAAATTTATGCCAAGGAATGCTGGGCTGTTCTTAAATCATAAATTCATTAGAATTTCGAAGTACTTGTTCATTTTAAATGCAGTCTTTACATTCTCTAAACTTCTTAAAATATCTAGTGAAGTTTTGCAACTTTTTAGCAACTTCACCTATTGAGTGTGTCTTTAGGTTATAAGTCAGTGCTGACCCAATTCCTCCAAGGACTTACTGGCACTGGTCAATGAGGATTAAAGAAATGTTTTCATGCTCTTAAATATGCACACAGAGGAATCTGTAGTTAGAAATCAAAAGCAGGAAACATTCAACAAAATATTACTTCTTGCATACTTACTACAATGTGTATATGGGTTTTGTTGAGAAGACAGATAAAGTTCATTATTATACTATGGCTACAAAATCTAAAATGATAGAAGAAATTAGCTTGTCATATGATTTAAGTTTCGATTCTTGATGCTTTTAGTATTTATAATTTGGTAAAAAAAATCAATAAAATGTAACATTTCTTGACTTTGGTAATATTTCTAATCAAAAAATGAACTCTATCCAATCCAACCAAGAGATGCCGTTTGTTACAAACATAGAATAAAAAAAGAAGCTAGATATCAATGTAAAACCTACTTAGATAAGCCTGGCTTATGTCACATTTCTTGTTATTATGGTGGCAGGGTTGCCAGACCCTCACCAAGTATGCCCATTGCCTATACCCACTGCCCCAACAAGGTCCAGTCAGTGGTTCAAGGAGAGAGTCTAATTTTAATTTTATCTACCAAACCCCAGTAATGGTTAAATTTTTATAAATTTTCTGAACTTCACCAATTATAATAATTTTAAAGGGAACTCTAAACTAAATTTCCTCCCTTTCAAAATATCACGTTGGTAAAATATAGTTATAGAAGATATATAAAAATAAACTTTCTGAACTTCACCATTTGTAATTCTTTGGGTTTTAAAAAATTCACAAAATTTTGATACTTGATTTTTGATATTATAAAAGAATTATTAGAAATAACTTTGATAAAAAAAACATAAGTCATAACAAAACTAAGATAAAATTATTATTCAAATACTAAAAAAAAAATCCCCTTCTTAAATTATAGTTAGTGATGCAAAACAATAACAAAACAAATAAAATATTTACAGCTTCTAAACAAAAAATATATATATGAGAAACTCACTAAAGTAACGTGTGAGTAGAGCAATGAAGGGGGATTCCAAGTACTTTCGAACTTGGATATTTGTATATATATATATTTTGTTAAATTTCACATTGTTTTTTTTTAGGGGGCGTGCAAGAGTAAAATTCACTGTCAATTATTTTCCTTCCTATTTTATATAAATTCCCTCATTTTTTTTTCTCATATTTCCATTGTAATCAATTCTTCTCAAATTTAATATTCATGTTTCACAATTTTATTACATGTGTTAACTATTTTGTATTCTTTCTTTAGTACTGATGATGGGATTAGTTATAATCCTGAAACGTTTGGAATAAATGTTACGAGGCATCTACTTCTCTGTCCTGTTCATCCTGTTTATACTTTGCCTGAAGTTTGTTTCTATCAATTCGTTTGCCACTTTTATATATATATATATATATATATATATATATATATATATATATATATATATATATATATATATATATATATATATATATATATAAAAGCAGTACCCGCTGCCTCAGTGTGCCTGATTTGAATCGCTTCCCTGCACAGATTTTTTTCAAAAAAGGTAATAAAAATATTACTGCAAGGAAAAATTATTCCGTTTTCTCTTTCAATGTGGTTTAATGGATTTATTTTCATCATTCTCTCGCGCTGCTTCGAGATATATATATATATATATATATATACACTTCTCAACTCTTTCCTTAACCTACTCAAATTTTCCATTCCCAATTGCTCCGGTCTTTTACACACTTCCTCCAAAACCATCTTTCATAATACATTCATACTTTCTGGCCCCTCCTCAAGTAATCCATCATCAAGTCTCATAAACCATACAACACACTTTCAAGCATAGAATCGCCTCCACCTTTACACTTCCTTCCTACTTTTACACCTACACTCGCTGGCAGATACTCAGGATTTATACTTAGTCTCGCCCTCATTTAAACTTGGTGGCAAACATGACATCAAGTCAGCAATTACATTCCTTTCACCTGGCAAATACTCAACCACAAAATCACTGAATCTTCCATCATCCTTGCAAACCTATTATCAACTAACCTCATATGCCTCAAATATACTAGTGGCTGTTGATTTATGCTCTCAACAAATCGTACTCCATACAAAAATGGTTGTATCGACTTGAGACGGAATCTTAACGCAGCAAACTCTCTTTCCATCATCAAATATGCAGCCCTGCCACAATAAATGCCATAGAAACATAAGCAATTACTCATTTTATTTCAACCCCATCTACAACCTGATCTTGCATCAAACATCCACCCATTGAATTATGCCTTACATCCATATACACTTCAAGAATTCTCACATTTGCTCCATCTGCTGGATATGCCAGTTCCACATCTTTTGCAACTTCCGCTTTCAACTTCTCAAACTCTGCATCCATAGAGTCATTCCACTTAATCACAGTACTCTTCTTTTTCCTAGTCTATGCACTCAACAGTTTCATCACATCCGAACAATTTTTCATAAACTTCCAAACTCAACTAAACCAAGAAATCCATTCAGCTCTCTCACTGTGGTAGGCTTAGGAAGATTCCTAACATTTCACAAACTTCTCCGATTTATCCAATCCAGCCACAATCACCTTATGTGTCCAAAACTCAACTTCACTGGCAAACTACACACATTTAGACAACTTCACTTTCACACCAACCTCTTCCAACTTTCTCAAAACATCATTCACCAAGGTTATATGTTCTTCCATGTTCTCAGTCATCACCAAAATATCATCCCAAAACACTCGTACATTCTTACACAGAAAACCACTCAACTACATTCATAGCACGCTGAAAAGGAGCCGGGAATTTTGCCAACCCAAAGTTCATGTTTCTAAACTGATAATGGCGCTTTGAGGTGGAGAATGCTGTAATGGGCCTTCTCTCTTCAGCCACTGGCATCTGGTAGTAGCAATCCATCTTCATAAACACGTTCATTCCATACATACTATACATACACTCAGACACAACACTCATAGGAAACTTGTCTTTCAATGTTCATTCATTAGTTAAACTGTCTAGTAGAGAGCTGAAAATCACCCATTTCTCAGAAGGGACCTTCTGGCAAATGTGGCAGACCCTTCCCAGGCATGCATTATTATTTGTGCCCTATGGACCCTCATTGGTTCAACTGTGCACTATCAGACATTTTGTAAAAAAGATTGTTGTATGCTAGGTAACTCATGGATTACTCCCTACAAGCCCTAATTGGGTTGTTGGGAAGCTATCATGTTTGACTGTAATGATCACACTGGCTGCTATCACCACTGCACCCCTCCCTGAGGATCACGTGTCATGGTAGAGGGGCTTGCGTACTTCAATGATACAGTGGGCTATGTCAGTGAAGAATCTGATGGACATTATTGTCCATCAGTCTGTCCTCAGGGGTCCTACCTTGCTGAACAGGCCACTGTGGAGGAGTCAGACTAAGGATCCTCACACCCGTGTGTTGAGTACCGCTGTATGGGTTGCCGATCATGTTCACCGGTGGTATCGCCTTGAAGGCCCTACTCGTTCTGGAGCTGATAGCAGTTCACAGTGTGGGTCTTAGCCTAGCTGCCATCAAACTTCCATTCATGGCATTGCACTGTTTTTAAAAATGACAGCTGTAGCGTAGGGAAGGACTACCCTGAGTATGGTGTAAAGCGCCTAGTCCGGGGGCAACTACAGTAACATGATGATTTTGATTATGATAGATTTGTAGTTTTAAAATCACACAATGATACACCAATAAGTCAGGCTATGAAGACTTTGTTGCCAAATGTGGTGAACCTGTCCAAATCTAGCCTAAGAATGATGGCTTCCTTTTTGTGGAGTCCTCTTCATTTGATCAGCATCAAAAAATCAAAGCACTAGATTCTCTTGCTTCCTTCAATATCTCCTCTTCAGCCCATCCTACCTTTAACACCTGCAAGGGAGTTATCAGGTCCGGGGAGCTTATTGAATATGATGTGGACCGGATTGTTGCTAAACTGACTTCTCAGGAGGTATTTGGTGCATACTGCATCACTCGTAATGTTAATGGCACCAGAGTTCCATCCGCTACTATCATATTAACTTTCAGTAAAGCCCTACATGGAGAATCCCGGTAGTTGCTTTCATTGTTAACGTTTTGGACATGTCAGTAAGCACTACAGACAGGAGAGGGTATGTATCAATTGTTCCTCTGATTTCCTTGGAACACTGCCCCGTAAGGGGCGCGACGATTTGCCATCCTGGCCGCTGTGCTGACGGGACTCAGCACTCCGTCCCACAACTTTCTCTGGTCAGCCTCTAATTTCACAGGGTAGATGCTGACCTTCTCAAGCCAACCATCCTGGATCGGGGCTGAGGGGGGAGGGGACAATTTTTCCTAACCCCTGAGCTCCGGTTCGGGATGGGTTTTTTTTTAAAAACCTGCTTCATTCCCACCCATACCTTCCTCACATCCCTTTTCCTCTCCTCTGCACATTCTATCCATTTTTACGCTGTGTCTAAGGTGGAGCCGCCATGCCGATGGATGCCAGGCCACCAGGCGGGAGGGGTGGTCCCAAATGGCGGCGCCTGGCTCTGCCAGGCCTGTAAGCACCTCTTGCAGTGCGGGCAACTGCAAGAGGTGATGAGCTTTTGCAGCCCGTATAAAAAAGAGGGTCACCATGCCCATATAGGAAAAAACCCCCCCAAAACCCAACCCCTAACTTCCCCTGAAACAGCGACGGAGCCGCCCTCGGGCAGCTCCAGCAAAATAAAATGGAGGTCCCCCTCCCTGTGCTTGCGCAGGGGACCCTCCATATCTCTTCAACCGGAGAGGAGGCTTACTCCTCTCCTACGCCTACGGGTGAAGGAGACTCTCCCTCACCCCCTTCTCTGGAGGTGCTTTTGGGCACCTCCCTCTTACCAGCGGCAGTCCCCTCTTTTCTTTCCAAGGGAACTGCCAAGAAAGCCGGCAGGCAGCCCTTAGCCAGCCGCTCCACATCGAATCGGCTCGGTAGGGAAAACCCCCTTATGGGGGAGAGGGAAGCCAGGCCCCTTCAGTCGCTTCCCTCAAAAGACCTGCTGGCAAGAATATTGAACCTTGCCGGGGTCAAGGCCCATGCCTCCCCACACAAGACTAGTGACGATACTGCCAACGGGACCTGCGATCTCTTGGGGGGGGGGGGGGAGATGGCCAACTGGAGGCCCACCCTGAGAGAGACATGGTTCTTGAGGAAACCCAGCCTCAGACGGTAGGGCCTTCCATGGGGGGGAATCCGAGCTCGGCGCCAAGCACCGAACCCGAATCCGCCCCTATGCAGGGTTCTCCTAAAACGGCTGTGGTTTCCGAAGCAGTACAAGGAGGGAAGGGATCTTCTCCGACCGGTGCCCCCACGACTACCAGGACCTTCTCCATTTCAGAGAATGACCTGGCTGAGGCCGGTTCATCTGGCCTGGGAGCTCCTTCCGGCGGAGGTGAGAAGCGGGTTCATTCCTCGCCCTCCTCTCTAAAAAAGAAAAAAAAAGACTCGGGGCTCCTCTCCATCCCCCGGGGCTACGGGGACGGATGGGTCTACTGCCACTTTGGCAAGCGACCAAGCTAAGATCGGCACATCCGGCCCCTCTGCCCCCCCCCTCGGTTGTGGAGCCCCTGATTAAGACCAAAAGTGCACAGGGCGGAGCCTCGATGACATCGGGGCTCTTGATTCAGAGGTTACCTGGCGTTTTCGAGTCCGCTGGCTTCAAACGCTTCCTCGTTATTCGATCCACTGATGGCACTATGTTGTCCAAGGGCAACATGATCCATCAGAGGAGAGGATTAGCTAGTGCAATTGGTAGAGAGCCGAAGGTGACCCGTTTCTCGGATGGAAGACTTCTGGCGAATGCGGCGAATCCCGCCGAGGCGGCCAAGATAAGTGCTCTTCGGACACTTCATGGCACCCCGGTGAGTGTGACGCCGCACTCTACCATGAACTTTGTGAAAGGAGTAGTTTATGCGAGGGAACTCGTTGACTACTCCATTGAGGACATCACCCTAAAGCTGGCCGACCATGGGGCGGTCAAGGTCGAAGGTGTGTTGAGAAAACAGGGAGGGGCCTCGAGACCCACCCCTACACTCTTCGTCACGTTCGACTGTGACAAGCTCCCTGAGTCGGTGCGTGCCGGTTGGTACCGATACCGCGTGAAGGCATTCGTGCCACTGCCGCGGCGGTGCTATTACTGTCACCGCTTCGGCCATACGAATCGCTCATGTAGACGTGCAAAGTCGGGGTCACCCGAAGTCTGTGTAAATTGCTCCAAGGTCGCACACGATAAGTCCACATCGTGTGTGGCAAAGTGTGTCAAATGCGGAGAGCCGCACCCCGCTTCTTCGAAGCAATGTGGTGCATATCTCCTTAAGAAAGAAATCCTGGCCTTTCAGGCCCAGGATCGACTCTCATTCTGTGAGGCTAAGGACTTGGTCCTGGCGCGCCCGGCTCTGCCTGGGACGTCATATGCCTCAATAGTTAGAAAGGCACCCTCTGCTCCTGGCCCATCCAGGCCAACGAGCACGGTTGTTTCGGCGCCTATTCGGAGCCCTCCTGCGGGCTCTACCCAACCCGGGCGCTCTCCTGGTAAAGCTGGCGGCAAAAAGGGTTCATACCCTGCCCCGGCTAAAACCAGTGCTCCCCCCTCCTTCCCCAGCGTGACCGTTTCCCGCAAGGCAAAACGGCCACCCGCCTCCACCGAGTCGTTAGACTCACAGGAGGCAACACCCCTAAGGATGGTCGCTAGGCCATCTTCGGGGGTTCCTAAAACTGTCCCTCGAAAGGAGGACAGCAACAAAGGAGCTTCGGCTCCTTCGCCCACGCCCAAAGGTGGAGCGAGTGGCTCGGAGACGGTGGTTCCTCGAAAGAGGGCCCTTCGCCTCCGAAGCCGCAACCCCCGCCTAAGGTTTCGAGGTGGAGGGAGGAAAAGACGCATGGCGAGCTCAACCTCCCCCAATAAGTCCTCGAAGGCGACAGCGCCTTCAGCGCTTTGTCCGGCCAACAGCGTCCGGGGTTCTGCCCCCGGGAAGCGTACGGCCATTCCCGTGAGGGTCTTCTGTTCGAGGCGGGCCCCCGCGTCTCCGAGCTAGGCCTGGAGGGCATATTCCTTCAATGGAATTGCCGTGGACTCCGGGTCTACTGGGAGGAGCTGCGGAGGCTCGTCTCGTCCCATTCCCCGTTAGCTATCTTTTTGCAGGAGACCATGCTAGGCCCGTGCCCCCTGCCTGCCCTCCTGGGGTATAAGGGTCTTGCGACCCCACCACCACGGGATGGCCGGGCTTGGGGTTGCGCGGTTTACACCCGGCGTGATGTCTCCGTTCTTCCTTTCCCTTTAGATACCTCCTTTCAGGCAGTGGCTGTGCAGCTGCACCTGGATAGGAGGTATACTCTCATTTCTGCGTACATTCCACCTTCAGCTGACTTCGACGCGGGGAACTTCCGCTGCGTCGTGGCACGTTTGCCGAGGCCCTATCTCTTACTTGGAGATCTGAACGGCAGGCATCCTCTCTGGGGAGATTACTCCATAAATCCCAGGGGACAAGTCCTTGCCAATCTGATCGAAGAACTTGAGATTGGTGTCCTAAACGCGGATGAGTTTACGCATCACTGTCCGAGAACCGCTTCATTTTCTTGCCTTGACCTATCTTTGTGCTCCTTGGATGCACAGCCTGATTTTGATTGGGAGGTGGTTGATGACCTCCATGGTAGTGATCACTTTCCCATTCAAATATCATTTTCAGGGCAACTGCCGCCTGAGAGCCCACCTCAGTGGTGCTTGGCGAGGGCGCGGTGGCCTGCATTTCAGGAAATGACTGAATTCTCTATCTCAGTCGAGGAGTTTAGGTCGGTAGATGAGGCCGTTGAGTTCTTCTCCGGCAACCTCATCGCCGTGGGCCTGACTAATATTCCTAGGACGTCTGGCCGTTTTGCACGCCGACCAGTCCTATGTTGGTCTGCCGAGTGTGAGACGGCCCTCAAACAGAAGCGTTATGCCTACATGCGCTATAAGCGCCGGCCGAACGATTTCACTGTCGCTGAATTTCGTCGGGCTAGGGCTAGGTTCCGGTATATTTCGAAGCACGCCCGCCGCTCTTCTTGGTGGGCATATGTCTCTTCACTTAACGGGAAGACTCCTTTAGCAGGTGTTGAAGCGACTCAAAAGGATTCGGGGCAAGTTCTCGCAGGACCCCCCTCCCGTTCTCCAGGAGAATCGGACTGCAATTTCGAACACCGCGTCCGTGGCGGAATCATTAGCGACCGCTTTTTTCGCATTCTCTAGCCGGGATGCTGCTCCGCCAGCATTCAATGCACGTCGTGATATCGCGGAAGGCCGCCGGCTGGACTTTACCTCGAGAGGTGGAGAACCCTTCAACGACAAGTTTACTGTGAGTGAGTTGCGCTCCGCTCTCGCTTCGTGCGCGGACACCGCCCATGGTCCGGACGATGTCCCGTACGCCATGCTTCGACACCTGGGTGAGCGAGGCAGGGCGTTTCTCTTCGATTTGTTCAACAGGATCTGAGTGGAGGGTCTTCTCCCATACTCCTGGCGAATCGCTACTGTGCTCGCCTTTCGCAAACCGGGAAGAGATCACTCTACTCCGACCGGTTTTCGCCCAATCTCTCTAACCTCTTGCGTGTGCAAGTTGATGGAGAAATTGGTAAATGTTAGATTAGCCTTTCACCTGAACAGCGGAGGCCATCTGTCTTCTGCACAGTGCGGCTTCCGTAAGTTTCACTCCACGTCGGATGCTCTGCTCCGACTGGAAAGTGCCGTCTGCGAGGCTTTCCTTCGTATACAGCACTACGCCACGGTGTTTTTCGATCTGGAGAAGGCCTATGATACCGCATGGCGATACGGTATCATGGAGACTCTCCACACGATGGGGGCGAGGGGACGCCTTCCAATGTTTATATCTGAATTTTTGCGAGATCGTCGATTCCGCGTACGGGTGAGGGAGACCTCTCCGGCCCAAAGGAGCAGGAAGAGGGTGTCCCGCAGGGAACTGTCCTCAGTGTCACACTATTTGCCCTGAGCATCACCGGATCACCTCGGTGCCCCTGAAAGATGTTCTCGCTACGCTCTACGTGGACCAACTTTCGATCTCTTTTGGCGCGGCCCAGATGGCAACTCTGGAGCGTCGACTCCAACAGGCACTGAACCGCGTCTCTCGCTATGCCGAAGCGTACTTGTTTTGGTTTTCTTTGGCCAAGACTAAGGTTGTGCACTTCTGCCGCCATCCACGGCTTCATCCCGACCCAGATTTGTTTCTTAATGGGGTGCGCCTGGATTTAGTTGAATCGCACCGTTTCCTCGGTTTTGTATTCGACTGACGACTCACCTGGGAGGCTCATATTCGCAGCCTTAGGGTCTCTTGTACCCGCGCCATTGACATTCTCCCTTCCGTGACGTTCAGCGCTTGGGGCGCTGATATGGCTACTGCCCTACTTTTTTATCGATCCTTTGTTCGTTCGAAGCTCTCCTACGGATGCGAGTTTTATGCATCCGCAGCCGAGCGTTTATTGCGGAAGGTGGATTCGATCCACCACACAGGCCTACACCTTGCGACGGGTGCCTTCCGCACTTTCCCCATTGAGAGCCTGTTGGTCGATGCTGGGGTTCTGCCCAGGACGCCACCCTGGAGGGTACCACATTTGGCTATTTGTCGCCACACCTCTGCTCCCAAAGCTTGTACAGCGCCGGGAGTAATCCTTTCGACCTTTCTGGAGCACACCTCGTGTCACGCTGGAACCGTGCCAGTGTATACGGATGGCTCCAAGTCCCAAGAGGGGGTCGGCTTCCACGCTGTATCCCCTCTGTTTGAAGTCAGTGGGGCTCTGCCAGGCGCTGCGTCTGTCTTCACGGCCGAGCTGGTGGCAATACACCACTCGGTACGGGAGATTACGCGACGTGCCCGGTTCGGATACCGGATTGTGATCTATAGCGACTCACAAAGCGCCCTGAATGCTCTCGGGGCATTGGAATCTCGGCATTTCCTGGTTCGTGGTATCCGTGACGTGACGGTTATGGCGAGCCGGGCAGATGTCGAGATTATCTTCTACTGGGTTCCTGGACATGTAGGAATTGCGGGGAATGTGTTTGCCGATGAGGGCGCCAAAGAGTCCACGAGGAGTCTGCGACCGGACCAGCGTTTCGCTCTTCATCACACCGACTACATGGCAGGAATACGGGCAGCTCTTCGGACTGCTTGGCAAAGAAGATGGGAAACGGTCGAAGGGAACTTAAAGTTGCGTGCTATTGCGCCGCGCCTGTTCCCAATGACCTATCCCCCAATGCCGGGACGGCTTCAGGTCGCTTTCTGCCGTCTCCGAATCGGACACACTCGTGTGACGCATCGCTATTTGATGGAGCGCTCTACTGCGCCCTATTGCGACGACTGCGTCGTCCCCCAGACTGTTCGGCACATTCTTGTCGAATGTCCCAGTCTGGGTGATCTTCGCGCACGTTACCTGTCCTGGTCCTGGGATGGGCGGGGTCGATACCGCCTGTCCCTTGACCTCGGGTCGAGGGCGTGCACCATGACTGGTGGACTTGTTGACTTTTGGGGGGAGGCCGGCCTTCTCCCTTGTATTTAACTTGTTTTTTTTATTGTTTTTTTTTTTTAGGTCGCAGGCTCCTTCGCCGGGGGGAGGGGGACCTCCCTTCGACGCCGGAGCTTGCTCCCTGATTGTTATCCCCTTTTTATTGTTATTTCTGTCAAAATTTTTATTTTAAAGTAGCTTAGAACTGGGCTGTTTGTTTGCGGCGACCTATGCCCAAGTGGGCAGTCGCCAGATAGCCCCTTTAAAAAAAACAAAAAAACTGCGAGAGTCGGGTACTCCCTTTGCCCTACCATAGACTTCAAATCTGCATGGGATACTTCTGCCGAGTACAGCAAGCCCCTCTATCAGAAGTTTACAGATGCCTGTATGCTGCCGAATCAACGGCGGCATATGATAAGTTGCCATCTTTACCCCACCCCTTGAACCTTCGCATTGGAGATCATCTCTCGAACCTGGGTGCTCCAAGGGTCCTTACCCTTCCATCCTTACTGACCCCTAGTTGGCGTGCTCCTCTCCCCACAGTATGTACCAACATGTGGAGCCTGGGGAAGTCTTCCATGGACCCTCGCATCATTAAGAGCCTGTTCTTAGAGCATTCGATATCACAAAAACAATGCTGCCCACTATGCACGGATGGCTCTAAGTCGGACGGTGGCGTGGGCGCCGCAGCCATCTACCCAGGAGGAGAATTCCTAACTCTATCTTTGCCCCCAGCAGCATCCATTTTTACCGCTGAACTTTCAGCAATCTTTTTAGCCTTCAGACTCATCCAAATTTTACCTTTTTCGTGATTTTGTCATTTTTTTCTGACTCAAGGAGTGTCTTACAGTCATTTAGATCTTTTAATGCGTCCCATCTCTTAGTCACCGAAATTTGCAACTGGCTGATCCACGATGCGCCTCGATATAGAATTTTTTTTTTGCTGAGTCCCTGGCATGTGGTGGTCGTGGGCAACGAAAGGTCTGATCGGCTGGCCCGCTCAGCATATTCTGTGTTCCCTGAGAATTCGGCTCTGCCTTTTAGGGACTAGTTTCCTTCAATAAGAAAATATATTTTTCAACTGTGACAGAATGAATGGGATGACTGTTCATTATCCAAACTATACAAAATTAAAAATTCGATTCACTCCTGGCCCTCGAGCCGTCATAGAATGCGGTCGTTGGAGGTGGCCCTTTGCCGAGTTCGCATTGGCTACACGAGACTTACTCATGGCCATCTTGATTCGGGTAATGTTCATATCAGCCCTTGCTGTCGTTTTTGCGGTGGGGACCAATCGGTTGCCCACCTTTTATTGGATTGTAGCCATTTCGCCATTCTCCGGTTGTCCTGTTTCCCGACCCTTCTATCTATTCCTCAACACACCCGTCTTCGATTCATATTGGCGGAGGAATCTTTTAACCCGTCGTTTTTTACTTTTTTGTCATAAAGTGGTCTCCTACACCTTTTATAGATAATTTGCCTCGTTTCATCCTAGCTGCCATATAGAATCAACTTGGATTGGGCAGCAACACACTGGTTCCTTGCCGTAAACCTTAAACCTTTCTACGCTCTACGTGGACGACCTTTCGATCTCTTGTGGCGTTGCCCAGATGCCAACTGGAGCGTCGACTCCAACCGGCATTGAACCGCGTCTCTCGCTATGCCAAAGCGCACAGGTTTCGGTTTTCTTTGGCCAAGACTAAGGTGGTGCACTACTGCCACCATCCAGGGCTCCACCCCGACCCAGATATGTTTCTTAATGGGATCCGCATGGAAGCGGTTGAATCACACCGTTTCCTTGGTTTGTATTTGACCGACGCCTCACCTAGACGGGTCATATTCGCAGCCTTAGGGTCCGTTGTACCCACGCCATGGATATTCTCTGTTCCGTGACATTCAGCGCTTAGAGTGCTGATAGGGCTACTGCCTTACTTTTTTTATCGATCCTTTGTTCGTTCGAAGCTCAACTACGGATGTGAGTTTTATGCATCTGCAGCCGAGCGTCTATTGCGGAAGGCGGACTCGATCCACCAGACTGGCCTTCGCTTGGCGACCGGTGCCTTCCGCACTTCTCCTATTGAGAGCCTGCTTGTCGATGCTGGAGAGGTGTCATTATCTATGCACTGTGAACAATGCATTACTCGCTTGTACGCACGAGGACAGCGTCTCCCTTTGTCGCCAACGGCTCTCAAAGCATCCGCAGCTGATCTCGACGGTGCCTATGCCGCCGAGAGACGCAAGTTTAGGACTAGAAAACTCCTTCGAGAACTAGATATAGTTCTCGGGTCGGTGGCGCCCCTGGTTCTGTCCAGAACGCCACCCTGGAAGGTACCACCGTTGGCTATTTGTCGCCACGCCTTTGCTCCCAAAGCTTGTACAGCGCCGGGAGTATTGCGTTCGGCCTTTTTGGAGCACATCTCGTGTCACGCTTGAGCCGTGCCAGTGTATACGGATGGCTCCAAGTCCGAAGAAGGGGTCGGTTTCCGCGCCGTATTCCCTCCGTTTGAAGTCAGCCGGGCTCTACCGCGAAGTGCGTCCGTCTTCACGGGTGAGTTGGTTGCAATACACCACTCGGTACGGGGGATTACGCGAGGTGCCCGGTTCGGAGACCGGATCGTGATTTATAGCGACTCACAGACTGCCCTGAGTGCTCTCGGGGCATTGGAATCTCCGCACCCTCTGGTTCGCGATATCTGTGATGCCACGGTTTTAGTGTGCCAGATGGATGTCGAGTTTATCTTCTGCTAGGTTCCTGGAGATATAGGAATTTCAGGGAATGAGCGCGCCGACGAGGGCGCCAAAGAGTCCGCTAGACCGGGCGACCGGACCAGCGTTTCGCTCTTCCTCACACAGACTACATGGCAGGAATACGGGCAGCTCTTCGGGCTGCTTGGCAAAGAAGATGGGAAACGGTCGAGGGGAACTTAAAGTTGCGTGCCATTGCGCCGCGACTGTTCCCATGGACCTATCCCCTAATGCCGCGATGGCTTCAGGTCGCTTTCTGTCGTCTCTGAATTATATTTTAGCCTTTATGGAGGAAGAAAGGTACCAATTTGAAGGGGTGTCGCCAGTTTTATAGGTTGGCTGTTTATACATGAATGGGGATCGGTTTATGGGTGATGAAAAAAATTGGTAAAAAGTGGTTTAATTAATTGGGAAGTGGAGGTAAAAGTAACCTGCTTATTTGCATTTTCAGAGAGAGAAAGAGAATCACTTCACGCAGAAAAAGAAGCCTAAACGGGTACCTCACGCACGAACGGATCTTCAACTGAGATCTTTCAGTAAACATCCGGGGCGATAACGAAGCGAGATGAGTCTAACTGGAGCCCGGAACCCAAATCAGCGAGAGGGCGCTAAAAGCCTTTACTCGCCGTGTCTTGAATCGGGGTGGGACCCACTTCCGACGGCCAACAAAATCTCTTCCGGCGAAGCCTTATATATTTCCCAGCACGGAAACGAGCAAATTAGAATTTAACCATGAAGCAGGCACTGCTCACGCGGTTTTCAAGCAGTAATCACGAGGATTTATTGGAACCCGCCTAAGGACAGAACGCGCTCCTTCATAGGCGACTTTCTGTTACTCTAAGGACTGTAGCGCAAGAAACCAGTTGTTCAGAACTACGGCAGTCAAGGACGTAAGTACTCATTCTGGAATACGCGCTTTGATCCGTGCCCTGCAAGGACACTCCTTCGACCCACCCTCTAGGCCACCTTTTCCCTTCATGGAAAATCTTAAGCCAAATATTGTTTTCTCGATCACCGTCGGAGAGGCGTGACCCTTTCCCACTACGTAGCTTCACCCCCTAATCTCCCGTTTTTGCTCGGGTAAATATTGGGCTACTCATAGCTCGTCCAGAAGCATTCCATTGTAAATTAATTCCTTTGCTGAACCATTACTTTTCCCATACTGTATATTTTTTTGTTAAATTCTGTTATTTTTTGTATAATAGTAAGGATTATTTTTGTTTCTCTTGTTTCAATCCCAGAACCACATAAAAAGCCATTGATCTATTTTCTAAGTCGGCCAACGGAATGCACGCACTCGAATATCCCCCATACTTAAAAGGGACTCCCCTCCCGCTGCGTCTAGGTCGGTAAGCGAAGGTCAGTGAAATCTAGCTGACCGACGACACTCAAACTCTCTTTTGGGGTCAGTTTCCCCCTCCCATCTATTCATCCGGGTTCGGTGCCGGGAAGGGATGGGGGGGGGGCAATGCCCCTTCCCTCTTATCTGAGGTGGTTGGTTTTAACCTTTTGCTACCCCAAACCTCCTCTACCTTCCTTCCACTCCCCTCAGCATCTTCTAATTCAGAATGCAAATCCCACCCTAATCTCAAGGACAACCATGGCTGAGGCAGTGACCGTTGCAAGAGCATTCGATATAGTCATAGCGCATTAATTCAATAAAGAGGGAAATATCAAATGCAATATTGAAAACAAAATAAAGCTACAAACCGATAATTCATTTCAGCCAATCACACGAGTTTGCAAGTAGGTTCGGAAAATACGAGCTTTTTCTCTAGCTTTGAATTATAGTGTTTTCCCCAAAACATTTCAGCGGCTATAAAAATGAGCCAAATACCCCAATTTACGCAAATAGGGCAGCATACAGTTTGAGCATGCGTGACGTCACAAAGTGTGCTCAAAAGTGTTAGCCCTCATTTTTAGCTCCCACCATTAAAAGCTCAAAAGCGGGGTTTGTTCCCTTTTTTCGCGATTTGTTATTACCATCGTAAAAATGGGTACTCGCATGAATTAATGAAGTAATATGCCATGTATAATAGATATTGAACCAAGGAAAATTAGAGAGAAATAATATATACTTAAGGAAATGTATAAAGCAAGCGGATCGCAAGAGCCTCACGCGGACACGGCTGCCAGTCAAAAAGGTATCAATTACAGGTAACAGGGAGAAGCTGAATAAATAAAGGGTGTCGTGGTATCGTAAGTGTATACCTTAGCAGCTGTGAAGGCAATTACACTTACGTGGCAGGCGGCCGAGAGATGACCGGCTGTACAAAGCTAAAGAGGTGGGACAGTGAGTCTTTCTTGGGTTCGGGAAGTTTAAAACGATTAAATTTATGCGAGTTCCTATTCGTTGGCCGGGGGGGGGGGAGGCGTTCTTTAAATGCCAAGTTTCAGTCAAGTTTATTAAAAAAATAAAACAAAATGTTTACTAACAAAAACAAGATAAATATGAAAACATGTACATAGGGATAAATTGAGAAGTAATTTCGACCTCAAAGGGAATAATGACTCAATGAATAAAGTTACAATCGGGGAAATGAATGCTCGACTCGGTCAGAAAGGAAAACAATGACAATAGGGAATAATCTTCGGGACGGAGTATAAAAGGTGGAAATGCTTTTACCTTGTAGACTTGACTCTTGGTGAAGGAAGGGGGGGGGGGGTGAAACAAAAGCTCGGATTCTTCTGAGTGAGAATCTTGCGGCACGGGCGAAGTAATCTCAACGGTGAGATAGGATTACCTCCGGCACGAGTGGGGCAATCTTGAATCCTAGGCGAATTACTCTTACAAGGCGAGTCGAGATATTCTTGAACTCGGAACGAGATACTTTCGGATGTGGGAATAAGTAATCTCGAACGATGTGGCAACGTATTCTTGAAACGGGATGAGATGATTAGGTCGCGCAATTCTCCGAGGAAATGCTACTTCACGAATTTGGCTATGGCCCAAAATCACGGTAGTTTGTCTAGCCGATGAAACCTTCTAAACTCTGAGTTCGACTCGAGACGAGGGGATGTATCTTCACCGACCGCGGCGATATACTCCCGCTCTGTTTGCGTGTTGGGGTGTGTAGTTGTCGGGGTAATACCCCACACGAAACAACCGCTTTCTGTTTTTGTGAAACGTTTCCCCCCCCCCCAACAACAACATCGTTTGCGAGCACTTTCATGGGGGGAGGAGGCGCACAGTATATTTTTTGGACAACCGTCCTGTGTGCGTTATGAGGGGCTGGGTGGGGTTTTATTTTCATCCTTCTACGTTACTGTCTTCGTCCTTAATGCGTCTGTTTTGATTTTTGACGAGGGTTACGAATAAACTTTGGATTTAGTAGCCCTACTCCCCTAAACAAACAGGAACATTCGCCCGAACATCTTTAGAAGGTTTTGAACATCTTTTTTTCCCCCCTGAGTGGCGTGTGCTACAGCTAACACCTGTAACATGTAGACGCGGTTCGCGCGAATGCATAGGGCTACAAACTGCAAAGAATCAGTACTTAGTTTTGCTTAATTTATTGCGGCATCTTCTGCTTCTTGATCTTAAGTGTGCTGCAGGTTACATCTGGAAAGCAAAGTTACTATTAGTTGCTGTGTCGGAGTGCAGCGCATCTATTCTGGATTTTCTATATATAGGTTCGCTATTTGAACCTATATGTAGGTTCGAATAGCTGCAGGTAACCTTTCTATTGCTGCCTTGCTGCAGCTAACATTTGAAAACGGAGGTAGTTTTTTTTTTCCTCTGCGCACTGTGTGTGTTATATGTACATTTAACTACTTTGTTTTCTCTTATTTTATTTACTGAGGTACTTAGTGTTCTGCTCCGTTTTCGGGCGCAGTTTCTGTCTGTAGGCGCGAACGCTTCGACATGAGGTGAGTTTCCTGGTATTCGAGGTGGTCGATCGGTCTCCACGGCCAGGTCGGTAACGTCCAGCCAGTCCCATCGGTTTCAGATCGGTGATTTTGGCTCGGGTTGAAGTTCGCGAAAACCACCACTGGAACCGGCTTAAAGATGTTAGTTATTCCTTGGTACTTCCCTCTCAGTCGATCCTCATTCTTACATTTCTCCAAGGTGGAGTAATTGAAGGCGCGGGCGTCGATCCTTGGTACGGCGAAGGCAATCCCATAGTCTCGGTCGCTAAGCAGGAATGCCACGTCCTGGTCCCGCCGTCCATGAGGTTGTACCGGAAGCAGTCAGACAGGAAATGGGCTAAGAAGGTTTTCCCTTTCCCTGACCCATATGACCTTCCTGGGTGTCTGCTCGAGAAGCCGCTTCCAAACATTTGGTACCTCTCGTTTCGTACTTGGAGAGCTTTTCGTTTAAGTACCTCTCGTTTCGTACTTGGAGAGTTTTTCGTTTAAGTACCTCTCGTTTCGTACTTGGAGAGCTTTTCGTTTAAGTACCTCTCGTTTCGTACTTGGAGAGCTTTTCGTTTAAGTACCTCCCGTTTCGTACTTGGAGAGTTTTTCGTTTAAGTACCTCTCGTTTCGTACTTGGAGAGCTTTTCGTTTAAGTACCTCTCGTTTCGTACTTGGAGAGTTTTTCGTTTAAGTACCTCTCGTTTCGTACTTGGAGAGCTTTTCGTTTAAGTACCTCTCGTTTCGTACTTGGAGAGCTTTTCGTTTAAGTACCTCTCGTTTCGTACTTGGAGAGTTTTTCGTTTAAGTACCTCTCGTTTCGTACTTGGAGAGCTTTTCGTTTAAGTACCTCTCGTTTCGTACTTGGAGAGCTTTTCGTTTAAGTACCTCTCGTTTCGTACTTGGAGAGCTTTTTGTTCAAGTACCTCTCGTTTCGTACTTGGAGAGTTTTTCGTTTAAGTACCTCTCGTTTCGTACTTGGAGAGCTTTTCGTTTAAGTACCTCTCGTTTCGTACTTGGAGAGCTTTTCGTTTAAGTACCTCTCGTTTCGTACTTGGAGAGCTTTTCGTTTAAGTACCTCTCGTTTCGTACTTGGAGAGCCTTTATCTCCGAGCTCCTTTCGTCCAAGCACCGCTTCCGTGAAATGTAACTTCCGGGGTTCTTAACCAGCTGGTGGTCGAGCCCAAGAAGACCTTTAATTACTTGCTCGTAAGGGATTGGGCCAGTGATGGCGGCCACTTGCTGCTGCGGGTGAAGCTGCTGGGCTTCGCGCCCCAAGTCTCAAAGGTCCCCCCTTTGGTGCAGTTCAAAATGTATCGCTGGGTGAATCCACTTGATTATCCCGATCCGCACATGTAGCCTTGCATGTGCGGGTTATTTGTGGTCGGAGCGACCTCGTATCCCCACATGGCCCGCTTAATTGTCTGTTGCACGGGGAAAAAGAAGGGAAGTTGAACACTGGGGGCATTGTTCCAGGTTAAAGCCCACGTGGACACCTGGGGTAGGCTTGCTAAAAAAATAACCTGGTACGGGAGATACACACACGGCAGCTGCTCTTGCCACTTGCGCGGAGAGGGAGATAGGCAGGAAGCATTAGGGCAGAAACCGAAGGCATGTTTCTAATCACTGAAGGATTCTTTACGGAACCAGGCAAAACCCTGACTTGAGGAGAGGAATGCTGAACTTACACTGAAGGGTCGCTCCATTTTAATACACGGCTTAACTTAGCCTAGGTGCAGCCGGCTCGTCAAAAGATGGGCTATAGCTTTTGTTGCGCTATGCTCAGACACACTTGTTTGCTTTGGGGGTTCACATTTGTTTATCGTTTTTTTTCGTTCTTTTTTCTCAGGTTGAAGGCGCTTTTTTATCATAGTTTCTAGACCCTAAAACTAGCCGGGTGTCACAATGGTATATCGCCGATATACTCTTGTAACGCCGACTGGCCGGAGCTCGAAATAGCCGCTAGAAGAGGAGAAAATAGCACGAAAAGAAATTGAAGGCCATTGATGACCTCCATGGGGGTGATAACTTTCCCATTCAAATATCATTTTCTGGGCCACTGTCACTTGATTGCCTGCCCTGGTGGTGCGTGGCGCGGGCTCGCTGGTCCGCATTTCAAGAAATGACTGATTTATCTGTCTTAGTTGAGGAGTTTAGGTCGGTAGATGAGTCCGTTGAGTTCTTCTCCGTCACCTCATCGCAGTGGACTTAACTACTATTTCTAAAACATCTGACAGTTTTGCCCACCTACCATTCCCTCGGTGGTCAGCCGATTCTAAGACAGCCCTCGAACAGAAGCGTTATTCCTAGAGACGATATAAGCGCCATCCGAATGAGTTCACTGTCGGTGAATTTCGTGGAAATAGGGCTAGGTTTCAGTCTGTTTCGAAGCACGCCTGCCGCTCTTCTTGGCGGGCATACGTGTCTACACTTAACGGGAAGTCCCCTCTAGCAGAGGTGTGGAAGCGAGTCAAAAGGATTGGGCGCAAGTTCTTGCAGGACTCCCCTCCCGTTCTACAGGATAATGGGACTGCAATCTCGCGAACGCTTCTCCGCACTCTCTAGCCTGAGTGCTGCTCCACCAGCATTCAATGCGCGTCGTGATGTCGCGGAAGGCCGCTGACTAGACTCTACCTCCAGAGGCGGATAAACGATCAACGACAGGTTTACATTAAGTGAGTTTTGTTCCGCTCTCGCTTCGTTCGCAGACACCGCCCCTGGTCCGGGTGATGTCCCATACGCCATGCTTCGACACCTGGGTGAGCGAGGCATGGCCTTTCTGTTAGATTTGTTCAACATTTATCAGGGTAGAGGAGATCTTCACTGATTCCTAGCGAATCTTTCGCAAACCTGGGGGAGATCATTCTACCTCGGCCACTTTCCGCCCAATTTCTATAACTTCCTGAGTGTGCAAGTTGATGGAGAAATTGGTAAATGTTAGTGCGGCTTCCGCAAGTTCCACTCCACGTTGGATGCTCGGCTCCGACTTAGAAATGCCGTTTTCGAGGCCTTCTTTCGTAGAAAGCAGTACGCCACGGTGTTTTTCGATCTGAAGGCCATTTTTTATAGTTTCTTTGATCATTTGAAACTCAACACCAGATGAGAGTTTTATGCATCCGTCCAAGCGTGTATTGCGGAACGTGGAGTCAATCCACTACACCGTCTTTCGCCTGGCGACCAGTGCCTTCCGCACGTACATTAAGAGCCTACTTGTCGATGCTGGGAAGATGCCGCTAACTCTGCACTGTGTACAGTGCATTATTTGCCTGTATACGTGAGCCCAGTGCCTACATCAGTTAACACCACCTCTCAATGAATCCGCATCTGATCGCGACGTTGCCTATGCCACCGAGAAACGCATCATACCCTAAGACCTTTGGATGTAGGGCTATAAAATTCCTTAGAGAGCTCGTTATAGCTCTGGGGCCGGTGGCTTTCCCGGTTCTGTCCAGGACGTCACCCTGGAGTGTTTCACCTTTGACAATTTTTCGCCACGCCTCTGTTCCCAAAGCTTTTACTGGGCAGGGAGTATTGCGTTCGGCCTTTTGGGAGCACATTTTGTGTCACGCTGGAACAATGCAGAGGGCTCCAAGTACCAAGAGGGTGTTGGTTTCCATGCTGTATCTCCGCTGTTTGAAGTCAGCTGGGCTCTGCCAGGCGCTGCGTCTGTCTTCACGTCGAGATTATCTTCTGCTGGGTTCCTGGACATGTAGGAATTGCGGGGAATGATAACGCCAAAGAGTTCGCTAGGATTGAGCCACCTGACCACCGTTTCCCTCTTCCTCGCATAATTACATAGTAGGAATACGGGCAGCTCTCAGGGCTGCTTGTCAAAGAAGATGGGAGACGGTCGAGGGGAACTTAAAGTTACGTGCCATTGCGCCGCGGCTCTTCTCATGGACACCCCTCCCCCCTCAATGCCGCGACCTCTTAATGCTGCTTTCTGCCGTATCCGAATCGGACACACCTACGAGACGAACTGCCGTTTGATTGAGCTCTCGCCTGCGCCGTATCGGGACGAATGAGTTGTCTCCCAAACGTTTCGGCATATTTATGTTGAACGTCCCATTCTGGCTGATCTCCGTTACCGGTCCCGGTACCGGGATGAGCGGGGTTGCTCCCGCTTTTCCTTCGCAATCGGGACTGGTTCTTGCCTACAGACCTGCGTACTATACCACTTTTTGGAGGAGGTTGGCCTCCTACATTCATTCGATTTGTTGTGGGTTTCTGCGCCGGGGAGAAGCGAGCCTATGCCCCTCGCTGTAGCGCTTTCCTTTTTGTTTTATTTGTTGTTTTTTAGCTTTTGTTCTTTTATTATCTCTGTTATTTGTTATTAATATTACTTGTTTATTACTCTAGCTAACATTAGGCTGGGTTGTGAGTAGAGCGACTTTTGCCCTCGTCAGCAGTCGCCAGATGGGCTCTCAAAGTAGGCTAAAAAATCCTTGTTTTGACCTTTGACCTTGCCATTGATAACGGTGGATGTGGACCTCCCTCGCTTCATCCTTCCTCTCCCTTTAAAATACTTCGTGAACTATTGGTTAATAGACGTTACTATATCTCTTAATTTAGTTATATAAACCCCCTTTTTAAATTGCTTATACTTTTCCTGCGAAATTGCTACATAAAGTTCAAAAGGACTTGGAATTCTTCATCATTTTTCCTTGGTCTATTTTAGTAATTCACTGCTGCTCTCCCCTCCTACTTCTTCACTTCATATATATATATATATATATATATATATATATATATATATATATATATATATATATATATATATATATATATATAATATATATATATATATATCAGAGCTGGGAAATCGAATCGAATTCGAATCGATAAACCTTTAAAATCTATATATTTTCAAACTCGAATTAAAAAAAAACCCCTCGAACTGAAAATAATTCAAAAACTCGATTTCGAACTTGAATCGATTATAAATATAAGTTTGAAGCGAAGACGTCGAGTATCACTGATAGAATAATTGAGGAATTCCAAGAAATAACAGTGGTCTAACTTGTGAATCGTAGGTAAATGTATATTTTAATCTTTCGTCCTAATCCTAATCTGTTTTCGCTAATCCCACACAGAATGACCCAAAGCTAAACTTTTCTTCTCATTGCCAATAATTTAACCATTGATCAATCAATAGAAAGGTACACACTCAATTTGGGCATCTGGTACATAAGGGTAGCTTCAGTAAGCAAGAAATAACACAGTAAATAAAGAATTTACTCAAGGAAAATGTGTAATAAGAGGGGACAAAAGTTTTCTACGTTACTTTGGTATAAATTATATTTTACGAGGAAAAAGCAAATAGAACTCTGAAATAATAGATTTAAGGACTCGAAATGGAAGCTGAACTCGAACTCGAATCGAATTCGAATCCCAATCCATATTAAAAAATCGAAAAACCCAAAAATTTGAATCGAAAAAAATATATAAAGAACTCGAATCGATATTCATTTCACTTCCCAGCCCTGATATATATATATATATATATATATATATATATATATATATATATATATATATATATATATATATATATATATATATATATATATATATATATATATATATATATATATATGGAGGATAATGGTAAACCACAATATTGAATCAAGATTTTATTTGTAACTATCGGACTAGTTTCGGCAACATTCCATTTTCACCTAATAATGAAGAGGCCAGGCAAGGAGCACAGGGTACATAAAGTAAGACTCAACTTAAACAAAATGAAACAGCACGAAACAATCTGGAAAAAAAATATACTCGATTAAATCTGGCGTGAATCACTTTTGAGCGAAGTTATTTGTAAAATAGCTTTTAAATTTTAATCTTTATCAGGAGGAAAAAGCTACTGGCACCTAAAAACGGGTAGAGCAAACTGAGGAGGGAAGAAGCCGCTCGTTTTGTCACTAACGATATATTTTAAGAACGGGAATTTGGGGATGGGTTAAATAGAAAGAAATAATGCATGAGGAGAAGAAGAGGAATAAGAGTAGGAGAATAAGAAGAGAAGGAAGGTGAAGATGAGGAGAGGAAGAAGAATGAGGAGAAAAGAAAGAAGTGAAATAAGAATAAGAGGAGGAGGAGAAGGTGAAGTTTAAGAAAAGGATGGGGTAAGAAGAAGAAGAAGAATAGGAAGAGTAGAAGAAGAGACAAGAAGGAGAAGAAGAGACAGAAGAAGAAAAAGAGAATTAGAGGAAGAGGAGAAGCATAGCATAAATATGAGCAAGAGAACAAAATATGAAAAGCAGGAGAATAAAAGAAAAAAAGAAGGATGAGAATAAGAAATAGGAGGAGTTGCGAAGAAAAGGAATAAGTAGATGGATAAGAAAGAGAAAAAAAGATAAGAAGGAAGAGGAGAAAAAGAAGAGGGAGAGAAAAAGAGGGAAATAAATCATTAAAATTTGATTGAAAGCAAAAATGGCGAAGGAAACCATCACCTGTTACTCCATCCTCCCATCGGGTGATGGGTGGTGTTACGATGACCCAGCTACGAATGAAACCCCGAGGGACGGCAGGTTCTCCCGCCCCAAGTGCCCCGAGAGAACCTGGTTCTCCTGACTCTCTCGGGTCGTCTTTATCACCTCTTTTCACCCCCTCACTTTATTTACCGCTCCTAAAAAGACCCAATAAAGGAGGAAAGATGGCGTTAAGCGTTCTGAAATAAAATGGGCTTGCCATCTATTCTCATTTCGAAATTTGCTATTAATTTTAAGGAGATTGTCTGAAATTAAAAGGAAAAGTGTTGAAATGCTTGATAGGACTGCTCCCCCCCGGCCCCCCTAAAGGCCCCTCCTTTTATTCTCTTCTCAATTATTTTGTCGAATCAGAGGAGGCAGCTGAAAGGTCTCATAATAGTCGACTATTATAAGAGTGAAGAGCCCGCAAGAGGCTAAAATAAATTATATCTACTACTACCCTCTTCCTCCTGACCCCCCAAAGCCCTCGTGCCCTAAATGTGCCGGGTGATGATAATAATACCTCATCACCCGCCTCACACATTCGTCCTCCTACCGCATAACTTTGGCCGGTGGCAGGATAAATTGCGGGGTCCCCACCTGCTGGCTACGCGAGGTGGGTTGGCCGGCACCACCGTTTTGTCTCGGGATGTTGCCTCTGTTCCCCATTTCCAGAGCACAGATGAGGTGGGTCCGCCGGCACCACCGCTTTGTCTCGGGATGTTGCCTCTGTTCCCCATTTCCAGAGCACAGGTGAGGTGGGTCCACCGGCACCACCGTTTTGTCTCGGGATGTTGCCTCTGTTCCCCACTTCCAGAGCACAGATGAGGTGGGTCCACCGGCACAACCGTTTTGTCTCGAGATGTTGCCTCTGTTCCCCACTTCCAGAGCACATATGAGGTGGGTTCGCCGGCACCACCGTTTTGTCTCGGGATGTTGCCTCTGTTCCCCACTTCCAGAGCACAGGTGAGGTAAGTCCACCAGCACCACCGTTTTGGGCTCGAGATGTTGCCTCTGTTCCCCACTTCCAGAGCACATATGAGGTGGGTCCGCCGGCACCACCGTTTTGTCTCGAGATGTTGCCTCTGTTCCCCACTTCAGAGCACAGATAAGGTGGGTCCGCCGGCACCACCGTTTTGTGTCGGGATGTTGCCTCTGTTCCCCACTTCCAGAGCACAGATGAGGTGGGTCCGCTGGCACCACGGTTTTGTCTCGGGATGTTGCCTCTGTTCCCCACTTCCAGAGCACAGATGAGGTGGGTCCACCGGCACAACCGTTTTGTCTCGGGATGTTGCCTCTGTTCCCCACTTCCAGAGCACAGATGAGGTGGGTCCACCGGCACCACCGATTTGGGCTCGAGATGTTGCCTCTGTTCCCCACTTCCAGAGCACATATGAGGTGGGTCCGCCGGCACCACCGTTTTGTCTCGGGATGTTGCCTCTGTTCCCCATTTCCAGAGCACAGATGAGGTGGGTCCGCCGGCACCGCCGCTTTGTCTCGGGATGTTGCCTCTGTTCCCCACTTCAGAGCACATATAAGGTGGGTCCGCCGGCACCACCGTTTTGTCTCGGGATGTTGCCTCTGTTCCCCACTTCCAAAGCACAGATGAGGTAGGTCCACCGGCACCACCGTTTTGGGCTCGAGATGTTGCCTCTGTTCCCCACTTCCAGAGGACATATAAGGTGGGTCCGCCGGCACCACCGTTTTGTCTCGGGATGTTGCCTCTGTTCCCCATTTCCAGAGCACATAAGGTGGGTCCACCAGCACCACCGTTTTGTCTCGGGATGTTGCCTCTGTTCCCCACTTCCAGAGCACAGATGAGGTGGGTCCGCCGGCACAACTGTTTTGTCTCGGGATGTTGCCTCTGTTCCCCACTTCCAGAGCACAGATGAGGTGGGTCCGCCGGTACCACCGTTTTGTCTCGGGATGTTGCCTCTGTTCCCCACTTCCAGATCACAGGTGAGGTCGGTCCGCTGGCACCACCGTTTTGTCTCGGGATGTTGCCTCTGTTCCCCACTTCCAGAGCACAGATGAGGTGGGTCCACCGGCACCACCGTTTTAGGCTCGAGATGTTGCCTCTATTCCCCACTTCCAGAGCACAGATGAGGTAAGTCCACCGTTTGGGGCTCGAGATGTTGCATGTGTTCCCCACTTCCAGAGCACACATGAGGTGGGTCCGCCGGCACCACCGTTTTGTCTCGGAATGTTGCCCCTGTTCCCCATTTCCAGAGCACAGATGAGGTGGGTCCGCCTGAACCACCGTTTTGTCTCGGGATGTTGCCTCTGTTCCCTACTTCCAGAGCACATATCTGGTGGGTCCGCCGGAACCACGGTTTTGTCTCGGGATGTTGCCTCTGTTCCCCACTTCCAGAGCACAGATGAGGTAGGTCCGCCGGCACCACCGTTTTGTCTCGGGATGTTGCCTCTGTTCCCCACTTCCAGAGCACAGGTGAGGTGGGTCCACCGGCACCACCGTTTTGTCTCGGGATGTTGCCTCTGTTCCCCACTTCCAGAGCACAGATGAGGTGGGTCCACCGGCACAACCGTTTTGTCTCGAGATGTTGCCTCTGTTCCCCACTTCCAGAGCACATATGAGGTGGGTTCGCCGGCACCACCGTTTTGTCTCGGGATGTTGCCTCTGTTCCCCACTTCCAGAGCACAGATTAGGTAAGTCCACCAGCACCACCGTTTTGGGCTCGAGATGTTGCCTCTGTTCCCCACTTCCGGAGCACATATGAGGTGGGTCCGCAGACACCACCGTTTTGTCTCGGGATGTTGCCTCTGTTCCCTATTTCCAAAGCACAGATGAGGTGGGTCCGCCGGAACCACCGCTTTGTCTCGGGATGTTGCCTCTGTTCCCCACTTAAGAGCACAGATGAGGTGGGTCCGCCGTCACCACCGTTTTGTAACGGGATGTTGCCTCTGTTCCCCATTTCCAGAGCACAGATGAGGTGGGTCCGCCTGCACCACCGTTTTGTCTCAGGATGTTGCCTCTGTTCCCTACTTCCAGAGCACAGATCTGTTGGGTCCGCCGGAACCACCGTTTTGTCTCGGGATGTTGCCTCTGTTCCCCATTTCCAGAGCGCAGATGAGGTGGGTCCGCCGGCACAACCGTTTTGTCTCGAGATGTTGCCTCTGTTCCCCACTTCCAGAGCACAGATGAGGAGAGTCCGCCGGCACCACCGTTTTGTCTCGGGATGTTGCCTCTGTTCCCCACTTCCAAAGCACAAATGAGGTGGGTCCGCCGGCACCACCGTTTTGTCTCGGGAAGTTGCCTCTGTTCCCCACTTCTAGAGCACAGGTGAGGTGGGTCCGCCTGCACAACCATTTTGTCTCAGGAACTTGCCTCTGTTCCCCACTTCCAGAGCACAGATGAGGTGGGTCCGCTGGCACCACCGTTTTGTCTCGGGATGTTGCCTCTGTTCCCCACTCCCAGAGCACAGATGAGGTGTGTCCGCCGGCACCACCGTTTTGTCTTGAGATGTTGCCTCTGTTCCTCACTTCCAGAGCACATATGAGGTAGGTCCGCCGGGATGTTGCCTCTGTTCCCCACTTCCAGAGCACAGTTTAGGTCAGCCCGCCGGCACAACCGTTTTGTCTCGGGATGTTGCCTCTGTTCCCCACTTCCAGAGCACAGATGAGGTGGGTCCGCTGGCACCACCGTTTTGTCTCGGGATGTTGCCTCTGTTCCTTACTTCCAGAGCAGAGATGAGGTGGGTCCGCTGGCACCACCGTTTTGTCTCGAAATGTTGCCTCTGTTCCTCACTTCCAGAGGACAGATGAGGTGGGTCCGCCAGCACCACTGTTTTGTCTCGGGATGTTGCCTCTGTTTCCCACTTCCAAAGCACAGATGAGGTTGGTCCGCAAGCACCTCCGTTTTGTCTCGGGATGTTGCCTCTGTTCCCCACTTCCAGAGCACAGGTGAGGTGGGTCCGCCAGCACAACCGTTTGGCTCTAGATGTTGCCTCTGTTCCCCACTTCCAGAGCACATATGAGGTGGGTTCGCCTGCACCACCGTTTTGTCTCGGGATGTTGCCTCTGTTCCCCACTTCAGAGCACAGATAAGGTGGGTCCACCGGCACCCCTGTTTTGGGCTCGAGATGTTGCCTCTGTTCCCCACTTCCAGATCACAGGTGAGGTCGGTCCGCCGGCACCACCGTTTTGTCTCGGGATGTTGCCTCTGTTCCCTACTTCCAGAGCACAGATCTGGTGGGTCCGCCGGGACCACCGTTTTGTCTTGAGATGGTGCCTTTGTTCCCCACTTCCAGAGCACCTTTGAGGTAGGTCCGCCAGGATGTTGCCCCTGTTCCACACTTCCAGAGCACAGATGAGGTGGGTTCCCCGGTACCACCGTTTTGTCTCAGAATGTTGCCTCTGTTCCCCACTTCCAGAGCACAGTTTAGGTGGGCATGCTAGGAACAACCGTTTTGTCTCGGGATGTTGCCTCTGTTCCCCACTTCCAGAGCACAGATGAGGTGGGTCCGCCGGCACCACCGTTTTGTCTCGGGATGTTGCCTCTGTTCCCTACTTCCAGAGCACAGATGAGGTGGGTCCACCAGGACCACCGTTTTGTCTCGAAATGTTGCCTCTGTTCCTCACTTCCAGAGCACAGATGAGGTTGGTCCGCCAGGACCTCCGTTTTGTCTCGGGATGTTGCCTCTGTTCCCCACTTCCAGAGCACAGATGAGGTATGCTCGCCTGCACAACCGTTTTGTCTCGAGATGTTGCCTCTGTTCCCCACTTCTAGGGCACATATGAGGTGGGTCCGCCGGCACCACCGTTTTGTCTCGGGATGTTGCCTCTGTTCATCACTTCCAGAGCACAGGTGAGGTGGGTCCGCCGGAACCACCGTTTTGTTTTCGGGATGTTGCCTCTGTTCCCCACTTCCAGAGCACAGATGAGGTGGGTCAACTGGTACCACCGTTTTGTCTGGGGATGTTGCCTCTGTTCCCAACTTCCAGAGCACAGGTGAGGTGGGCCCGCTAGCACAACCGTTTTGTCTCGGGATGTTGCCTCTGTTCCCCACTTTCAGAGCACAGATGAGGTGGGTCCGCCGGCACCACCGTTTTGTCTCGGGATTTTGCCTCTGTTCCCCACTTCCAGAGTACAGATGACGTGGGTCCGCCGGCACCACCGTTTTGTCTCGGGATGTTGCCTTAGTTCCCTACTTCTAAAGCACAGATGAGTTGGATACGCCGGCACTGCCGTTTTGTCTCGGGATGTTGCCTCTGTTCCCTACTTCCAGAGCACAGATGAGGTGGGTCCGCCGGCACCACCGTTTTGTCTCGGAATGTTGCCTCGGTTCCCCATTTCCAGAGCACAGATGAGGTGGGTCCAACGGCACCACCGTTTTGTCTCGGTTTTGCCTCTGTTCCCCACTTCCAGAGCACAGATGAGGTGGGTCCACCGGCACCAACGTTTTGTCTCGAGATGTTGCCTCTGTTCCCCAACTTCTAGAGCACATATGAGGTGGGTTCGCCTGCACCACCGTTTATTCTCGGGATGTTGCCTCTGTTCCCCACTTCCAGAGCACAGATGAGGTAAGTCCACCAGCACCACCGTTTTGGGCTCGAGATGTTGCCTCTGTTCCCCACTTCCAGAGCACATATGAGATGGGTCCGCCGGCACCACCGTTTTGTCTCGGGATGTTGCCTCTGTTCCCCATTTCCAGAGCACAGATGAGGTGCGCCCGCCGGCACCACCGCTTTCTCTCGGGATGTTGCCTCTGTTCCTCACTTCAGAGCACAGATGAGGTGGGTCTGCTGGCACCACCGTTTTGTCTCGGGATGTTGCCTCTGTTCCCCACTTCCAGAGCACAGGTGAGGTGGGTCCGCCGGCACCACCGTTTTGTCTCGGGATGTTGCCTCTGTTCCCCACTTCCAGAGTACAGATGAGGTGGGTCCGCCTGCACCACCGTTTTGTCTCGGGATGTTGCCTCAGTTTCCTACTTCCAGAGCACAGATGAGTTGGGTCCGCCGGCACCACCGTTTTGTCTCGGGATGTTGCCTCTGTTCCCCACTTCTAGAGCACAGGTGAGGTGGGTCCAACTGCACAACCGTTTTGTCTCAGGAACTTGCCTCTGTTCCCCACTTCCAGAGCACAGATGAGGTGGGTCCGCTGGCACCACCGTTTTGTCTCGGGATGTTGCCTCTGTTCCCCACTTCCAGAGCACAGATGAGGTGTGTCCGCCGGCACCACCGTTTTGTCTTGAGATGTTGCCTCTGTTTCCAACTTCCAGAGCACATATGAGGTTGGTCCGCCGGGATGTTGCCTCTGTTCCCCACTTCCAGAGCACAGATGAGTTGGGTTCCCCGGCACCACCGTTTTGTCTCGGAATGTTGTTCTGTTCCCCACTTCCAGAGCACAGTTTAGGTCGGCCCGCCGGCACAACCGTTTTGTCTCGGGATGTTGCCTCTGTTCCCCACTTCCAGAGCACAGATAAGGTGGGTCCGCCGGTACCCCTGTTTTGTCTCGGGATGTTGCCTCTGTTCCTTACTTCCAGACCTCAGATGAGGTGGGTCCGCCGGCACCACCGTTTTGTCTCGAAATGTTGCCTCTGTTCCTCACTTCCAGAGGACAGATGAGGTATGTCCGCCGGCACCACCGTTTTGTCTTGGGATGTTGCCTCTGTTTCCCACTTCCAGAGCACAGATGAGGTTGTCCGCCGGCACCTCCCTTTTGTCTCGGGATGTTGCCTCTGTTCCCCACTTCCAGAGCACAGGTGAGGTGGGTCCGCCAGCACAACCGTTTTGTCTCGAGATGTTGCCTCTGTTCACCAATTCCAGAGCACATATGAGGTGGGTCCACCGGCACCACCGTTTTGTCTCGGGACGTTGCCTCTGTTCCCCACTTCCAGAGCACAGATCAGGTGGGTCCACCGGCACCACCGTTTTGGGCTCGAGATGTTGCCTCTGTTCCCCACCTCCAGATCACAGCTGAGGTCGGTCCCTCGGCACCACCGTTTTGTCTCGGGATGTTGCCTCTGTTTCCCACCTCCAGAGCAC
Organism: Ceratothoa steindachneri; assembly: GCA_963969495.1. NCBI lineage: Eukaryota > Metazoa > Arthropoda > Malacostraca > Isopoda > Cymothoidae > Ceratothoa > Ceratothoa steindachneri. Next base: position 100,880,476 of record OZ018334.1, on the reverse strand, counting down.
AGATGAGGTGGGTCCACCGGCACCACCGTTTTGGGCTCGAGATTTTGCCTCTGTTCCCCACTTCCAGATCACAGATGAGGTTAGTCCACCGTTTTGAGCTCGAGATGTTGCATCTGTTCCCCACTTCCAGAGCACATATGAGGTGGGTCCGCCGGCACCACCGTTTTGTCTCGGGATGTTGCCTCTGTTCCCCATTTCCAGAGCACAGATGAGGTGGGTCCGCCTGCACCCCTGTTTTGTTTCGGGATGTTGCCTCTGTTCCCTACTTCCAGAGAACAGATCTGCTGGGTCCGCCGGCACCACCGTTTTGTCTCGGGATGTTGCCTCTGTTCCCCACTTCCAGAGCACAGATGAGGTGGGTCCGCCGGTACAACCATTTTTTCTCGGGATGTTGCCTCTGTTTCCCACTTCCAGACCACAGATGAGGTGGGTCCACCGGCACCACCGTTTTGGGCTCGAGATGTTGCCTCTGTTCCCCACTTCCAGAGCATAGGTGAGGTCGGTCCGCCGGCACCACCGTTTTGTCTCGGGATGTTGCCTCTGTTCCCCATTTCCAGAGCACAGATGAGTCGGGTCCACCGGTACCACCGTTTTGGGCTCGAGATGTTGCCTCTGTTCCCCACTTCCAGAGCACCGTTGAGGTAGGTTCACCGGCACAACCGTTTTGTCTCGGGATGTTGCCTCTGTTACCCACTTTCAGAGCACAGATGAGGTAAGTCCACCGGCACCACCGTTTTGGGCTCGAGATGTCGCATCTGTTCCCCACTTCCAGAGCACATATGAGGTGGGTCCCCTGGCACCACCGTTTTGTCTCGGGATGTTGCCTCTGTTCCCCATTTCCAGAGCACAGATGAGGTGGGTCCGCCTGCACCACCGTTTTGTCTCGGGATGTTGCCTCTGTTCCCTACTTCCGAGCACAGATCTGGTGGGTCCGCCGGCACCACCGTTTTGTCTCGGGGTGTTGCCTCTGTTCCCCATTTCCAGAGCACAGATTAGGTGGGTCCGCCGGCACAACTGTTTTGTCGTGAGATGTTGCCTCTGTTCCCCACTTCCAGAGCACAGATGAGGAGGGTTCGCCGGCACCACTGTTTTGTCTTGGGATGTTGCCTCTGTTCCCCACTTCCAAAGCACAGATGAGGTGGGTCCGCCGGCTTTACCGTTTTGTCTCGGGGTGTTGCCTCTGTTCCCCACTTCCAGAGCACAGATGAGGTGGGTCCGAGGGCACCACCGTTTTGTCTCGAGATGTTGCCTCTGTTCCCCACTTCCAGATCACATATGAGGTGGGTCCGCTGGCACCACCGTTTTGTCTCGGGATGTTGCCTCTGTTCCCCACTTCCAGAGCACAGGTGAGGTTGGTCCGCCGGCACCACCGTTTTGTCTCGGGATGTTGCCTCTGTTCCCCACTTCCAGAGCACAGATGAGGTGGGTCCGCCGGCACCACCGTTTTGTCTCGGGATGTTGCCTCTGTTACCTACTTCCAGAGCACAGATGAGGTGGGCCTGCCGGCACCACCGTTTTGTCTCGGGATGTTGCCTCTGTTCCCCACTTCCAGAGCACAGGTGAGGTGGGTCCGCCTGCACAACTGTTTTGTCTCAGGAACTTGCCTCTGTTCCATACTTCAAGAGCACAGATGAGGTGGATCCGCCGGCACCACCGTTTTGTCTCGGGATGTTGCCTCTGTTCCCCACTTCCAGAGCACACATGAGGTGGGTCCGCCGGCACCACCGTTTTGTCTTGAGATGTTGCCTTTGTTCCCCACTTCCAGAGCACATATGAGGTGGGTCCGCCGGGATGTTGCCTCTGTTCCCCACTTCCAGAGCACAGATGAGGTGGGTTCCCCGGCACCACCGTTTTGTCTCGAGATGTTGCCTCTGTTCCCTACTTCCAGAGCACAGTTTAGGTGGGCCCGCCAGCACAACCGTTTTGTCTCGAGATGTTGCCTCGGTTCCCTACTTCCAGAGCACAGATGAGGTGGGTCCGCCGGCACCACCGTTTTGTCTCAGGAACTTGCCTCTGTTCCCCACTTCCAGAGCACAGATGAGTTGGGTCCGCTGGCACCACCGTTTTGTCTCGGGATGTTGCCTCTGTTCCCCACTTCCAGAGCACAGATGAGGTGTGTCCGCCGGCACCACCGTTTTTTCTTGAGATGTTGCCTCTGTTCCCCACTTCCAGAGCACATATGAGGTGGGTCCGCCGGGATGTTGCCTTTGTTCCCCACTTCCAGAGCACAGTTGAGGTGGGTTCCCTGGCACCACCGTTTTGTGATCGGAATGTTGCCTCTGTTCCCCACTTCCAGTGCACAGTTTAGGTCGGCCCGCCGGCACAACCGTTTTGTCTCGGGATGTTGCCTCTGTTCCCCACTTCCAGAGCACAGATGAGGTGGGTCCGCCGGCACCACCGTTTTGTCTCGGGATGTTGCCTCTGTTCCTTACTTCCAGAGCACAGATGAGGTAGGTCCGCTGGCACCACCGTTTTGTCTCGAAATGTTGCCTCTGTTCCTCACTTTCAGAGGACAGATGAGGTGGGTCCGCCGGCACCACCGTTTTGTCTCGGGTTGTTGCGTTCTTTCCCACTTTCAGAGCACATATGAGGTTGCCCGCTGGCACCTCCGTTTTGTCCCCGGATGTTGCCTCTGTTTCCCACTTCCAGAGCACAGGTGATGTGGGTCCGCCAGCACAACCGTTTTGTCTCGAGATGTTGCCTCTGTTCCCCACTTCCAGAGCACATATGAGGTGGGTCCGCCGGCACCACCGTTTTGTCTCGGGATGTTGCCTCTGTTCATCACTTCCAGAGCACACGTGAGTTGGGTCCACCGGCACCACCGTTTTGTCTCGGGATGTTGCCTCTGTTCCCCACTTCCAGAGCACAGATGAGGTGGGTCAACTGGCACCACCGTTTTGTCTCGGGATGTTGCCTCTGTTCCCTACTTCCAGAGCACAGATGAGGTGTGTCCACCGGCACCACCGTTTTGTCTCGGGATGTTGCCTCTGTTCCCCACTTCCAGAGCACAGGTGAGGTGGGTCCGCCTCACAACCGTTTTGTCTCGGGATGTTGCCTCTTTTCCCCACTTCCAGAGCACAGATGAGTCGGGTCCGCCGGCACCACCGTTTTGTCTCGGGATGTTGCCTCTGTTCCCCACTTCCAGAGCACAGGTGAGGTGGTTCCTCCGGCACAACCGTTTTGTCTCGGGATGTTGCCTCTGTTCCCCACTTCCAGAGCACAGATGAGGTGGGTCCGCCCACACCACCGTTTTGTCTCGGGATTTTGCCTTAGTTCCCTACTTCTAGAGCACAGATGAGGTGGATACGCCGGCACCACCGTTTTGTTTTTGGATGTTGCCTCTGTTCCCTACTTCCAGAGCACAGATGAGGTGGGTCCGCTGGCACCACCGTTTTGTCTCGGGATGTTGCCTCTGTTCCCCACTTCCAGAGCACAGATGAGGTGGGCCGCCGGCACCACCGTTTAGAGAGCAAAACCCCAGGACCAAATCGCCACTGCGGCTGATCGGAGTGTCAAGGCCCATCTTAGCTCATCTCTGCAAGCCGAGGATATGTAAAGGATCGCATTTCTGATCTTAGAGATACTTTTGCCATCGCCTCCCAATGCATTGGGAGGTCATAGTATCTGCCTTCCATTGCTCTCTTTATTTCTATGGCCATAAATGTAGGGAATAACGGAATGAACTTACCATCTAAAGGGGAGCGGCCTCAAAGCGAGGCCTCGTCGCCTCCCCCCCACCTTGGTGCCCAGGTAGAAGAGGTAACTCGAGGCCCCCTTTCAACTGTTTGATGGGGCTCCCCTCGTAGCAGCGGCGAACTCCCTTAGAGGGGCAAGTGTGTGTTGCGTTTCAGACAATCCTGCTCCTTACCTTTGGGTACAGACAGACAGAGACATATACATATAGAAGCAGAGACAGAGACAGACATAGACAAAAAGAGACATATAGATATAAACAGTCAGAGAGAGACAGAGACAGACAGATAGACGGAAACAGACTGACAGAGTGACAGACACATATAAAGGCAAATAGCGAGACATAGACAGACAGCCCGAGTTAGGCAGGAGACAGAGTCAGAAAGGCAGAGACACCGAGACAGAGATAGACAGACATACAAGAAAAGACAGATAGGGTCATATATGTTTTTTTTTTACTTTTTCTTTGTGAGAGTTTGATTTTTGCACTGGTCTTATGTTGGGTGCCTTTCTTTGGCGGGACGCACAGTATCTTTTGGGACAATCGCCCTATGTATGGGTGTGCGTTATGCATACTTGCCAACTCTCCCGATTCACTCGTGAGACTCCCGATTTTTAACCCTCTCTCCCGCTTAGTAATTTCTCCCACTAATCTCCCGATTTTACAGTGAAGGATAAAAGTGGGGGATATTTGCCACAGTATCTGGTAATCCTGGCCTGGCTGCGCCTATGAGGCAAGCCGGTAACGTGACTCAGTCCCTCGCTGCAGGCAGTGATACGTCGAGTAGCGTTGATATTACCGCAAATTAAGAAGAAGAAGTCCCTCGCTGGCGGTTAAGTTCACGGTTAGTTTCTCACTTCAGATTTCGGACAGAGATGGATGCAGCAAAATGACACCTGACTGTGACACTCATCCGAAGAGAAGAAAAAGTGAGCAAGAAAAAAGAGAGAGATGCTTCCAAATTCAATACTGCGTGGACTCAGACCTTCCCCTGGGTTAGAGCCAGCCAGTGTAGTGCCCACCATTCGTATTGCAAAGAGTGCAGTGCTGATTTTAGTTTGGAGCATGGCGGGAAAAATGATTTGATAAAGCATGGTACCACTGCTAAACATAAAGTAGTCATTGAAGGACAGAGGGGAATACCAAAAATCCCTCGAAGAAAGTACTCGCCGTTGCCAAGCATGCCAACCATGAGTACAACAAGTCCATGAGTGACAAAGAGAACAATGATTTAATTCTTAGATATTCACTTACTCAGATGCACACAATTCAGTGGCCAGTTAATGTTGTTTCTTGTTGTCTGTTATCTTCAACTCTTTTTCACATTGTGTACACTTTTTATGTGCAATAAATAATACATACTAAATGTATTATTTAGCCTTCTGGTACTCATTTAAACAATTAAAACTGGTATTTTTTTCATTTTCTTCAATGATAAACAGCATCATTTATTGAATATCAAAAAACAACATTTTCAGAACAAGGTTCCTTCTTCAGGTTTAAAATACAAGGCAAGAAATGACGACAATTTCTGGGCAAACCTGGCAAAAGAACCCTTTTTCTTTGGCGATACACCGAGGGAAAAAATCTCTCTATTCTTCACACCTTAATGTTGGCTAGTATTGTTATGACGGGGGAGGGACCACAACAGAAGATGCGCCAAAACTTCTTCTGAGGTTGTGCATGTTTGCCAGTGTTTATTTCATGGCTACATGAGTTACCCCTCCGATGTTGGAGTTTTCTTTAAGAGTTTTATTTTAGGGATGACTATTCTAATTCTTTTTTTTTTGCAATTCTTCGAAGTATTCTTTCGTTGCAATTGTTTTTTAATGATTCTTGTTTTTTTTTTCAATACTTTCCTCGTGAAAATCGTTTACTATTTGTAACTTCTGTTCATAGATGTGTTCCTCTAGCTTATTATTTTCAGCTTATTATGGGCAGGGCCAGTTTAAGGAGCTGCGGGACGTGTAGCACAAGGAACAGCGGGGCTCCCACCCATATATATATATATATATATATATATATATATATATATATATATATATATATATATATATATATATATATATATATATATATATATATATATATATATATATAAAATCTTACCTCCACCCCACCCCCCATTTTTTTTTACAGAGAGGGAAAAAATTATCTGAGGAGCTTAAAAGAACTGCTCGTATGGCTGGGAGAACTCCACTGAAAAAAGAGGCTTTTATTTTGTACACCTTTTATTTCCTTATAAAGAACCACACGGTGCATACCAGTATCTTAGCCAGTAGGCTATTTGTGCTGCCTTGGAGAATCTTGGAACCATTTGCTGAACTGAGTGCACACCAACTAAGTCAGTGAAGGAAATACACATGTAGCGGTCTATACACCTACAAATGTAAATATTTATCCCCCTTCCCCTGTGCTTGCGAAGGGAACCCTCCATACTTCTTTAACCGGAGAGGAGGCTTACTCCTCTCCTACGAATACGGGTGTAGGGGACTCCCCCTCACCCCCTTCTCTGGAGCTGCTTTCGGGCACCTCCTTTTTTCCGGCGGCAGTCCCCTCTTTTCTTCCCAAGGGGACTGCCAAGCAAGCCAGCAGGCAGCCCATGGCCGACCGCACCTCGTTGAAGCGGCTTGGTAGGGCAAACCCCCTTAGGGGGGAGAGGGAAGCCAGGCCCCTTCGGTCGCTTCCCTCAAAAGACCTGCTGGCAAGAATACTAAACCTTGCCGGGGTTAAGGCCTGTGCCTCCCTACACATGACTGGTAACTCTGCCAAAGGGACCTTACATGTCCTGGGGAAGATGGCCAAATGGAGCCTTCCCCTGAGATAGACATGGTCCTTGAGGAAACCCAGCCTGAGACGGTAGGGCCTTCCATAGGGGGCGAATCCGGGCTCAGAACCAGGCACCGAACCCGAATCCGCTCCTATGCAAGGTCCTTCTCAAATGGCTGGGGTCTCCGAGACAGTAGAAGGAGGAAAGGGATCTCCTCCAACCAGTGCCCCTGCGACCACCAGGACCTTCTCCATTTCGGAGAAAGACCTGGTTGAGGCCAGTCCATCTGGCCTGGGGGCTGTGTCGGCGGAAGGGAGAAGCGGGTTCATTCCCCGTCCTCCTCTCCTAAAAAGAAAGAAAAAACAGGAAAAGGACGAAAAAGACTCGGGGTTCCTCTCCTTCCGCGGGGCTGCGGGGACGGATGGGTCTGCTGCCGCTTTGGCAAGCGACAAAGCCAAGATCGACACATCCGGCCCCTCTTCTCCCTCCTCCCCGGTTGCGGAGCCCCTGACTATGACAAAGACCAAAAGTGCACAGGGCGGAGCCTCGATAACATCGAGGCCCCTGATTCAGAGGTTACCTAGCGTTTTGGAGCCCGGTAGCTTCAAACGCTTCCTCGTTATTCGATCCACTGATGGCACCATGTTGACCAAGGGCAACATGATCCATCAAAGGAGAGAGCTGAAGGTGACCCGATTCTCGGACGGGAGCCTTCTGGCGAATGCGGCGAATCCCGCTGAGGTGGCCAAGATAAGTGCTCTTCAGACACTTCATGGCACCTCGGTAAGTGTGACGCCGCACTCTACCATGAACTTTATGAAAGGAGTAGTTTATGCGAGGAAACTCGTTGACTACTCCATTAAGGAGACATCAACCTTAGAGCTGGCCGACCATGGGGCGGTCAAGGTCGAACGTGTGATGAGAAAACAGGGAGGGGCCTCGAGACCCACCACTACAGCCTTCGTCACGTTCGACTGTGACAAACTCCCTGAGTCAGTGCGTGCTGGTTGGTACCGCTACCGAAAGAAGGCATTCGTGCCACTGCCGCAGCGGTGCTTTTACTGTCACCGCTTCGGCCATACGAATCGATCTTGAAGCAATGTGGTGCATATCTCCTTGAGAAAGAAATCCTGGCCGTTCAGGCCACGATCGAATCTCATCCTGCGAGGCTAAGGACTTGGTCGTGGCGCGTCCGGCTCTGCCTGAACGTCCAATGCCTCAATAGTTAGAAAGGCACCCTCTGCTCCTGGCTTATCCAGGCCAACGAGCATGGTTGTTTTCGTGCCCATTGGGAGCCCTTCTGTGGGCTCTACTCAACCCGGGCGCTGCCCTGGTAAAGCTGGCGGCAAAAAGGGTTCATACCCAGCGCCGGCTAAAACCAGGGCTCCCCCCTCTTCCCCTAGCGTGACCGTTTCCCGTAAGGCGAAACGGCCACGCGCCTCCACCGATTCGTTAGACTCACAGGAAGCAACACCCCTGAAGTTGGTCATCAGACCATCTTCCGAGGGTTTCTAAAGCTGGCCCCCGAAAGGAGGACAGCAACAAAGGAGCTTCGGCTCCTTCGCCCACGCCTAGAGGTAAGGCGAGTGGCTCGGAGACGGCGGTTCATCGAAAAGAGGGCCCCCCCGCCTCCGAAGCCGCAACGCCCGCCTAAGGTTTCGAGGCGGAGGGAGGAAAAGACTCGCATGTCGAGCCCAACCTTCCACAATAAGTCCTCGAAGGCGACAGCGCCTTCAGCGCTTTGTCCGGCTAACAGCGCCCGGGGTTCTGCCTCCAGGAAGCGTACGGCCATTTCCGTGAGGGTCTTCTGTTCGAGGAGGGCCCCCGCGTCTCCTCCAATCTAGGCCTGGAGGGCATATTCCTTCAATGGAATTGCGGTGGACTCCGGGCCAACTGAGAGGAGCTGCGGAGGCTCGTCTCGTCCCGTTCCCCCTCAGCTACCTTTTTGCAGGAGACCATGCTAGGCGCGTGCCCCCTGCTCTCCCTCCCGGGGTATAAGGGTCTTGCGACCCCACCACCACGGGATGGCCGGGCTGGGGGATGCGCGGTTTACACCCGGCATGATGTCTCCGTTCTTCCTTTCTCTTTAGATACCTCCTTTCAGGCAGTGGCTGTGCAGCTGCACCTAGATAGGAGGTATACTTTCATTTCTGCGTACATTCCACCGTCAGCTGACTTCGACGCGGAGGACTTCTGCCGCGTCGTGGCACGGTTGCCAAGGCCCTTCTCTTGCTTGGAGATCTGAACAGCAGGCATCCTCTCTGGGGAGATTACTCAATAAATCCCAGGGAACAAGTCCTTGCCGATCTGATCGAAGAGCTTGAGATGGGTGTCCTAAACGTGGATGAGTTTACGCATCACTGTCCGGGAACCGCTTCCTTTTCTTGCCTTGATCTATCTCTGTGTTTTTCGGATGCACAGCCTGATTTTGATTGAGGGGGGGGGTCGATGACCTCCATGGTAGTGATCACTTTCCGATTCAAAAATATCATTTTCAGGGCAACTGCCGCCTGAGAATCTACCTCGATGGTAATTGGCTCAGGCGTGGTGGCCTGCATTTCAGGAAATGACTGAATTCTCTTCTTGTCGAGGAGTTTAGGTCGTTAGATGAGGCCGTTAAGTTCTTTTCCGGCAACCTCATCGCTGCGGGCCTGACTACTATTTTTAGGACGTCTGGCCATTTTGCACGCCGACCACTCCCATGGTGGTCGGCTGAGATTGAGACGGCCCTTAAACAGAAGCGTTATGCCTACATGCGCTATAAGCGCCGCCCGAACGATTTCACTGTCACTGAATTTCGTCGGGCTAGGGCTAGGTTCCGGTATATTTCGAAGCACGCCCGCCGCTCTTCTTGGCGGGCATACGTGTCTTCACTTAACAGGAAGACCCCTTTAGCAGAGGTGTGGAAGCGAGTCAAAAGGATTCGGGGCAAGTTCTCGCAGGACCCCCCTCCCGTTTTCCAGAAGAATGAGACCGCAATCTCGGACCCTGCGTTCGTGGCGGAATCTTCGTAACCACTTTTTCCGCAATCTCTTGCCGGGATGCTGCTCCGCCAGAATTCAATGCACGTCATGATGTCGCAGAATGCCGCCGGCTGGACTTTACCTCCAGAGGCGGAGAACCCTTCAACGACAGGTTTACTGTGAGTGAGTTGCGCTCCACTCTCGCTTCGTGCGCGGACACCGCCCATGGTCCGGACGATGTCCTGTACGCCATGCTTCGACACCTGGGTGAGCGAGGCATGGCATTTCTGTTATATTTGTTCAACATGATCTAGGTGGAGGGTCTTCTCCCAGATTCCTGGCGAGCGATACTATGCTCACCTTTCGCAAACCGGGGAGAGAGATCCTTCTACTCCGACCGGTTCCCACCGAATCCCTCTAACCTCTTGCGTGTGCAAGTTGATGGGGAAATTGGTAAATGTTAGACTAGCCTTGTTCCTAGACAGCGGAGGTCATCTGTCTTCTACACAGTGCGGCTTCCGCAAGTTCTACTCCACGTCAGATGCTCTGCTCCGACTGGAAAATGCCGTCTGCGAGGCTTTCCTTCGTTGACAGCACTACGCCACGGTGTTTTTCGATCTGGATAAGGCCTATGATACCGAATAGTGATACAGTATCATAGAGACTCTCCACACGATGGGGGCCATGCGACGCCTCCCAATGTTTATATCTGAATTTTTGCGAGATCGTCGATTCCACGTATGGGTGGGGGGAATCCCTTTTCGGCCCAATAAAGCAGGAAGAGGGTGTCCTGCAGGGAAGTGTCCTAATTGTCACACTCTTTGCCCTGACCATCAACGGCATCACCTCTGTGCTGCTGGAAGATGTTATCGCTACGCTCTACGTGAACGACCTTTCGATCTCTTTTGGCGCGGCCCAGATGCCAACTTTGGAGCGTCGACTCCAGCACGCATTGAACCGCGTCTCTCGCTATGCCGAAGCGCACAGATTTCGGTTTTCCTTCGCCAATACTAAGGTGGTGCACTTCTTCCGCCATCCACGGCTTCACCTCGACCCTGATTTGTATCTTAATGGGGTGCGCCTGGATGTGGTTAAATCGCACGCTTTCCTCGGTCTTGTATTCAACCGACGCTTCACATGGAAGGCTCATATTCTCAGCCTTAGGGTCTCTTGTACCCGCCCCATAGACATTCTCAGTTCCGTGACGTTCAGCGCTTGGGGCGTTAATAGGGCTACTGCCCTACTTTTTATCGATCCTTTGTTTGTTCGAAGCTCGACTACGGATGCGAGTTTTATGCATCCGCAGCCGAACGTTTATTGCGGAAGGTGGATTCGATCCACCACACCGGCCTTCGCCTTGCGATCGGTGCCTTCCGCACTTTCCCCATTGAGAGCCTGTTGGTCGATGCTGGGGAGATGCCACTCGCTCTGCGCCGCGTGCAGTGCATCACTCGCCTGTACGTTCGAGCCCGACGCCTCCCTCAGTCGCCAACAGCTCTCACTGCATCCGCAGCTGATCTCGATGGTGCCTATGCCGCCGAGAGACGCCAGTCATACCCTAAGCCCTTTGGGTTTAGGGCCAGGAAACTCCTTCGAGAGGTAGATATAGCTCTCGGGCTGGTGGCGCCCCTGGTTATGCCCATGACGCCACCCTGGATGGTACCACATTTGGCTATTTGTCGCCACGCCTCTTCTCCCAAAGCTTGTACGGCGCCGGGAGTATTGCGTTCGACATTTTGGGAGCACACCTCGTGTCACGCTGGAACCGTGCCAGTGTATACGGATGGCTCCAAGTCCCAAGAAGGGGTCGGCTTCCACGCTGTATCCCCTCTGTTTGAAGTCAGCGGGGCTCTGCCAGGCGCTACGTCTGTCTTCACGGCCGAGCTGGTGGCAATACACCACTCGGTACTGCAGATTACGTGACGTGCCCGGTTCTGAGACCGGATTATGATCTATAACGACTCACAAAGCGCCCTGAGTGCTCTCGGGGCATTGGAATCTCCGCATCCCCTGGTTCGCGGTATTCGTGACGCCACGGTTATGGCGAGCCGGGCTGATGTCAAGATTATCTTCTGCTGGGTTCCTGGACATGCAGGAATTTCGGAGAATGAGCGCGCCGATAAGGGCGCCAAAGAGTCCACGAGGACTCTGCGACCGGACCAGCGTTCCGCTCTTCCTCACACTGACTACATGGCAGGAATACGTGCAGCTCTTCGGACTGCTTGGCAAAAAAGATGGGAGATGGTCGAAGGGAACTTAAAGTGTCGTGCCATTGCGCCGCAACTGTTCCCATGGACCTATCCCCCAATGCCGCGATGGTTTCAGGTCGCTTTCTGTCGTCTCCGAATCGGACAAACTTGTGTGACGCATCGCTATTTGATGGAGCGCTCGCCTGCGCCCTATTGCAACGACTGCGTCGTCCCCCAGACTGTTCGGCACATTCTTGTCGAATTTCCCAGTCTGGGTGATCTTCGCGCACGTTACCTGTCCCGGTACCGGGATGGGCGGGGTCGCTACCGCCTGTCCCTTGTACTCTGGACGAGTGCGTGCACATTAACTCGTGGACTTGTTGACTTTTGGTGGGATGCCGGCCTTCTCCCTATTATTTATGCAGGGTTTGTTTTTTTCTTTTGTTTTGTTTTTTGCTTCCTTTTCCCCCTTTTGGGGTGTTTTTCGTCTCTTCAATTTTATTTTAAAGTAGCCCTAAAACTAGGCCAGTTTTAATACGGTGACTAATGCCCAAGTAGGCAGTCGCCAGATGAGCTCTTAAAAAAAAAAAAAAAAAAAAAAACTTCGTAGGTGTGGACGGCTCCACTGAAAAGACGAACTCTGAGGTTGCTGATGGGGTTCAGTAACGGTAGTGTATAATGACCACAGTGCACGAAGATTACTGCCCCGCGACGTGTGGGAGAGGACTTTCAAAATGTCTAGAGCTCGTAGACAGCCTGTTCGAAGACGGCGTAGGTTTGGTAACCAGGATAACTTTGGATCGAGAGTTGCGCTCAGAAACCGAAACTCAGAGACGAACTCTATCTCTATACATTCAAGGGAAATAGGTGGCGGAACAAGAGCCGTTCTATCCTGGTAGAAATTCCTTGCCCTTGTTTTGCTCGTCGAAAAGCGGAATCCCCTACGTTGTGCACTCTTCGAAACCGCATCGACTGCCAGCGGCAGATGATGCGCCACTGATGGAAGGCGAGGAACAGTATAGTGCCAAGTAATGGACGAACAGGGTCGCCTATACACCTTCTGGGAGACAGGAAATTATATCCTCTTGAGGTTGCAGGCAAGAGTAGGTGTCTCCAAAACGCACTATAAAGGATCGAGATGCTAATAAACTTTGAATAAAAGACAGCAAAAGACCTCTCATACCCCAAACATATAGCTGCTTTAAGACTTTGTATCTCCATGCTTTATCGTACGCTTTCTCAATGTCTAAAAATAGGGCCAAGACTCGGTGCTTTAACGAGAAAGCTTTCAGGACCGATCCCTCGAAACGTACTGAAAGATCAAGGGTACTAGGACCATTGCGAAAACTGTACTGAAATTGATTCAGTAAGTGATTGGTTTCTAGGAACCAATTCAGGCGCATCAACACCATCTTCTCTAGTAGTTTGGTCAGACAGCTGGTAAGAGCTATAGGGCGATAGTGATGTGCGTCCAACCCATCCTTGCCTAGTTTGACAAAGGGAGGTTGCAGGCAAGAGTAGGTGTCTCCAAAACGCACTATAAAGGATCGAGATGCTAATAAACTTTGAATAAAAGACAGCAAAAGACCTCTCATACCCCAAACATATAGCTGCTTTAAGACTTTGTATCTCCATGCTTTATCGTACGCTTTCTCAATGTCTAAAAATAGGGCCAAGACTCGGTGCTTTAACGAGAAAGCTTTCAGGACCGATCCCTCGAAACGTACTGAAAGATCAAGGGTACTAGGACCATTGCGAAAACTGTACTGAAATTGATTCAGTAAGTGATTGGTTTCTAGGAACCAATTCAGGCGCATCAACACCATCTTCTCTAGTAGTTTGGTCAGACAGCTGGTAAGAGCTATAGGGCGATAGTGATGTGCGTCCAACCCATCCTTGCCTAGTTTGACAAAGGGAAGGACAATCACAAGGCGCCTTGATGGTGGCTAAGAAACCTTCAACCATATAAGATTGTACCAGTCAAGTGTGGATTAATCTTCCCCATCGTATCAAAATGGATCGAATCAAGGCCAGGACAAGTAGATCCACAAAGGGACAAGGTAGCACGCATCTCGTGGAGGGAGAATAAGGCATTGTATGAAAGGATGGAGTGTGTTGTAAAATTGAGAGGATGAGACTCTTCGTTTGATCTATAAAGCCTCATTATAACGGCTGACACTGCTGACGGCATGCAAATAGTCAATCAAGGTGTTGCTGACCACCAGGCTGTCATTCACTAATGATCCCCGTCAAGTAATTAAGTGGGTATTATGGCGGACATACCCTCCCCCCCCGGATCTTGTTAATCCTCTTCCAGATCTTTGCAGTAGGGTTCGTAGAGGAATTTGACGAAACGTAACGGTGCCATGAAGTTCGACGATCCTGACGAAGCTCCCAAGCTCGGTTTCTGTCAGCCTTGTTTCGCAAGGTTGGGTTCCGCCTGAATCGGGAATGAGCTAACTTGTAGTTTTTGACGGTGACGCACACCTTGAGGCTCACCAGGGCGCGGTTGAGCGACCCGTTACGGGTCACCTCAGGGGAATTGTCTATGTGGCCGCATTGTAAATAATCAATGTGAGCTACGCCACTACCGCGTTCACACCATTGAAGGTCCCCAAGGAGGCACTTGTGAAAGATGCCTCTCGGAAGCCTTGAGAGGCATGGTTGTATGTGGGCTTGGATGAATGGCTGGCAAGAAAATAAGGAAGTGGTCACTCCAATCCAGGTCATCAAGGGCTGACCATCGAAAATATGTGAGATATGCCGGGGAGCAGAGAGACATCTCAACACAACTAAAAGAATCCGTCTGTACACGATAAGAGGTAAAATCGCCGATGTTTTAAACGCAAAAAAATCAGATAATAAAAGAGACTAAAACAATGCCTCTGGCATTACGAGTAATGTCGCCCAATATGGGTGAAGGGCATTAAAATCTCATGTATTACAAATGGGGAGGGCAACTAATCTATAAGTTCTAAAAGGTTGGGTCTTGACAATGGTAAAGAAGGAGGTAGGTAAATATAGCAAACAGTAAAAAGCCTTTTAAGAAAAACCCACAAGAAAGCAACTTAGAGGGTAGTGTGAAAGGTGATGGGAATATACATGGTGGAGTAACGAAAGCATAACTGACACCCCACCATGAGACGACCCCCCAAGGGCACCAATAGAGTTAAAATACGAAAACCAGGTACCGCCAGAAAAGAACGCGTACCCAGTGTGTTCTCCTGCAGACAAATAATAGTGAAGTTGAGAGTCATCAAAAAAACTTTTGAGAGCCTTGACAATTTCATTGTAAAATGGAGGATATTACTCGTATCTGGAAAGGTTCGATACCACAGTAGATATCTTTTTCTCCTTTTTGGCTGAGGTTAAGTTTGAAGTGCGTCCCAAATAATTTGGGGGGCGAAGAGCAGATTTGTAAGAAACTGCTGTAGCATGGGAAGACATCCTGGAAGGGGCAGTGACAGGAGATATTTCAGAGGGTTTCGAGGAACCGGTCGAGGTCCCTGCCTGTAACTGGGGCACACAATCCGGCGGAATCGGAAGGTCGAGAAGAGATTTTCGGACGGTAGCTCTGGAATCATGGGCCGAGGGCACTTTTGATGACTTATTGGTTGATCAGACACTCGCTACTGGCGATGTTGAAATATCATCGTCTTCCATCGGATTATGAGCATGGGGGTGAATGGGTGGAGCAGGCGATATGGACAAAGTATGAGGCATTGGGTAGATTTCTGCTACCATTTTGACCGGTGAGCGGCCTACGTACATCCTGTGAAGGGCGGGACGAGCTTGAGGAAAGAGAAGATTCGGCAACAGGAGAAGAGTCCATTTAAGACTTAAGAATCAGCCAAGTCAGCTCCAGAGACTGTCCGCTTATTGGTGGCCAACGACCTAGGTGATGATTCCTTCCTCTTACCATGGGGTTTTGGGTCCCAGGGCCGGGTAGAGGAACAATCAATGGTTGATTTTTAAGATTCTTTTAGATAACGTCTGATGTCTTCAAGTGTCTCAGAGTCGCACAAATAATAATAATATGTATTTATAATGCGCCCTTCAGGGCTGTTAGCCCTCCCAGAGCACAGGTTGTGTAGCGAGTGTAGAGAAAGTTTACAGGGAAGAGAAGGCAATTCTGAAGAGATGAGTCTTCAGGAGACGTTTAAAAGTAGCAAGGGAGGGAAAGGATCAGACTTCGGCAGGAAGAGCATTCCAGAGTCTAGGAGCACAAACTGAAAAGGAACGGTCACCCATCGAGCAGAGGACAGAACGAGGAGTGCTCAGGATGGGAGCGAGGTTAGACCGGAGTGCCAAGGAGTTTGACGACGGGAGAAGGCAGACGAGAGATAAGGTGGAGCCTCGAGGTTTAGGGCCTTGTAGGTGATGATAAGAATTTTAGAGTGTGTACAGAAGCGAATAGGTAACCAGTGTAGCTCCTGTAACAGAGGCATCGAAGGAGAGAATTGGATGCGGAGAAGGAGAAACCTGGCAGTATAGTTTTGAACTAGTTGTAGGGGGCGAAGTGACGAAGAAGGGAGATTCACTAGAATAGAATTCCAGTAGCCTAAGCGTGAGGTGACAAAGGCATGAATAGCAGTCTCAAGGTTTCGTCGATCAAAATGGGATCGAACACGTGAGAAAAAACCGAGGGGACACTTACAGATACGATGGATGTGTTGTTTAAACGAGAGTTGTTCTTTGAAAATAACACCAAGATTGGTTTCCCCAAGCTTAAGGGAGGGAAAGAGAGCTTTGAATTCATACACTATCGAAGCGGTACCAACAAGGAGAACTTCAGTTTTATCGTGGTTAAGTTTGAGAAAGTTGGCAGACAGCCATTCGTTTATGGAGGTGTAGGCTGAAAGGAGCTTGGTAATTGATTGAGAGAAGGACACAGGGGATGAGGAAAGATAGATCTGAGTGTCATCAGCATAGAGGTGGAAGGACAGGCCCAAATCGCGAAGAAGGGAGCCAAAAGGAAGTAAGTAGATGCGAAAGAGGTGGGGACCAAGGACTGAGCCCTGAGGCATCCCAAAATGAATGGGCGTGGGCTCGGAGGAAAGGGTTATCGAGCGCGACCGACTGAGTGCGGTAGGAAAGGTATGAGCGGAACCAAGCAAGTTCAGTGCCAGAGAGACCAAGGAAAGTGAGAAGACGATCAAGTAGGACAGTGTCGCCGATGGTGTCGAAAGCAGAGGAGAGGTCTAGGAGGACTAGAATGGACGTACAACTCCTATCGGCTGCTCTACGTAAACCGTCTGAGACATTAAGAAGAGCGGTTTCAGCAGAGTGCTTCGCTTTGAACCCCGATTGGTACATTTCGTTGATATTGCAGTTAAAAATATGGTCATTAAGGTGAGAGTAAACCACCCTCTCGATGATCTTAGAGAGGAATGGAAGCTGTGAGATAGGGCGATAGCTAGATGGCTCAGAGGGGTTAAGGTGTGATTTTTGAAGGATAGGACGAATTGAGGCATGTTTGAAGGAAGAGGGAACCATCCTTGCGGCAAATGAAGTGTTAGAGAGATGAAAAATCAGTAGGAGGACAGCAGGGAGAATTTGGTGGAGGAGTTTGGGTGGAAAGACGTCGTTAGGGGATCTAGATTTGTTATAGCGTAATATCAGGGCAGTTACTTCCTCAGAGGACGTTAAGCGGCAATGGAGTATGGTCGGAGGGAACAGCATGGCTTGTTCAGACGACTGGGGTAGTTTGGCGGGCAGGTCAATAACTTTATCAGAGAAAATCTTTGAAGGAGTAGAGGGGTTGATGGGGGAGAGGTAGGGGAAATGAGGCTAGGCGAGGAAAGACGAGAGAGGAAACGAAGGATAGTCCGACGGTCATTCTTGCTCTCAGACAAAAGTTCGCGTGAATGAGCCTCGCGCGCTGATTTTAATTTGGAAGAATAAGTCGAAGTAGCAAGGCGCTAGGCAAGTGAGAGGAAGATCGTGTCCTGCCCACGGGAGCGTGCTTTACGAAGGGCTGGTTCATGAGCACGTAAGGACCTCCTTGAACGAAGCAGTTCTATGGTGAACCAAGGGGCGCGGTGATGGCGGTTTGAAGAAGGAGTGATAAGGGGGGCGTGCACACCAAGGCGAGTAATGATTGGTGCAGAGAGTTTAAGGTTTGGTCAGGTGAAGCAGTAGTATTAATAGGAGGTAGGGCAGAAACAATGTCGTTAAAGAGAGAAGTAGTATCAATTAACGATAGTCGCCGGAAAGGAGTAGGATCTCGGGACGAGCGAAGAGGTAAGTGGTAGGGAATATAGAATTTAAAATTGACCATGAAGTGGTCGGAAATCGTATTAGAAAGGTCAGTTACTGTTTGATTAGATATATGGAGGTGCGAGATGACTAAGTGCCAGTGCGAACAACGAGGTCATGGACATACTCCGACTTATTGGTCAGACTCCTAATGTTCAGAAGAGACGCCGACAGCGCTTGGTGATGAGCCCTGGAGGAAAGGGAAGATTTGGAGGTGTTGGGTAAAGGGAGAATGGTAGGGCGAAAGAGGTTCCTAAGGGACGCCAAAAGTCTCAGCCCCCTCCTAGTCCGGTCGGGGGATACCAGCCCCCTTGATCTTCACGTATGTAGCTGGCGAAAGACGATAATTTAAAGAGTTGAGTGAGGCCTTATCATACATATGAGGGAGAAAGGAGGGAGAAAAGGCGAGAATTATGAAGAACGGAGCAGACGGGAAAACATAACCCTAACTTGACTCATAGAAAGTGGGGGAGGGTTCTCACAGGTGAGGCGTGGATGTGGGGGCGGGTTCGCCTACGCGAAGTGTGGGAGTGGGTGATGGTTAGGTAGGAAGGAAGACAAAGAGTAGCACTGGCAACAAATGAATCAATGTAGTGAAAAGGAAGTTAATATTGAAGCCGAAATGAGCAATGAGTTACCAATAAACTTTGCTACTTGCAAGCGAGACTAACAGTGAATGCGGAGCACAGCACCAACTAATTGAAAAGCATTAAACGCAATGCTGTAATTATAGTTCACACAATGAAATTAATTAGAAAAGCACTACGATCACAACGCGACAACACTGATTAAAGACCACTAAATAACGGAAGAACTAGGAATCAGGAGACATATGATAAGAATGCTGATCAAGAGCTTTGGGGATGGAATTGATCGTTGGGGCAATCAAAGACGCTCATACAATATAGGGCAGGTTTCCGACACAGCATTGTGAGCACCACTGCAGTCGGCACAACGCTGTGTTTTGGCATATTCAACTCCATGGTAATCAGACCCACAATTAACACAGGAACAGGAATGCAGACAAGCTCAACCAACATGTCAAAATTGATTGCAATTGAAGAAACATCTGGGTAGTTCAACATAGTGGCTTAGCAGGATTAGAAGGTACCCAGGTTTAATAAACTGTGCAGTTCCTGACGTTTGAAAGTTAAAATCAATGAGGAAGTTGGGATTCTAACAGAGCTTACAGTTTTAGTCACCCTGTTTACATGTGTGACTCGTTGGGTACTAAGCTTACTCTGGAGACGGATGAGGTCGTAGTCACTTAATTCCTTTGAATAGACGACACTTTTGAGACTATTGAGAATTGGGTGGTTCGAAACGGTTACGGAAACTTCGGCAATCGAAAACAGATTTTAGACAAAGGTTTTGTTGAGAGTGAGATGACACCTTGACAACATCTGGCGGGGTTCAGCACAGCGGGACTCAAATGATTTAGTAACGTCAAAAACATCCACTTTTGCAAGTGGGGTGTCAGATGACGAGCTCAAGACCAAAAATTGGGGATAATCTAAATCTGGGTCTACATTGTTGGCATAGGGATCCCAACGGGCGAGGATAGGCTGAAAGGATAACTGAAGAACGTTTGCACGAGAACCTTTAAGGGGATGGGAAGTTTTAAGCTTATGGCAACCCATTGGATATAGAATTAACTTCACATTCTCCCTCGGAACTACCCGCCAGGGAGGTCTACCAAGATTCGGTGCTACTACAACTCTAGATTAGGTTGTGTCCGGTATGTCGTCTTGTAAAATGAATACTGATACAACACACCATAATATAGACCGAAAAGGCCATCCAGGTTCTTCTACGCACATAGAAAAGGGGCCAATGATGGGTTTCTTCTTGGTCATCGACAGACGAAGGCGGTAGAGATGCACGACCTCCGTGGAACTTCATAAAATAATAATTCAGAATCAGTCCGATAAAACACAAGCAGGAATTTGGTAACCTTCAGGGTCAGTAGATACGAGAAAGTAGAGGGGTGTATTAAATGTCTAATTCGCAGCACCAGAGAACCCCTAAGAGCCCAGGACTGACCCCTTTGCTTCTCTTGGACCAACCTCTGAAGAAAGAAAATGTCCTAGACAGGGAGGGAGACACATGAAGTTAATGTCTAAAATTAGAGCATTAGGAATTTCTGAAAAATAGCAAATTGGATCGAAAACTTGCTGTCTCACTGCAGATAGAGAAAGAGAGCTAATCAGTGGAATAGCGTCCGACCGGACATCTATTACTAGCATAATTCCACAAGTTTCGGTATTGGACCCTTGCTATTGATCACTTACCTAAGCGATATAGACATTAATTTGGTGACCAAAATTTCAAAATTTGCTGATGAATAAGTTGAGTAAGGGTATAATTAGTGAAGAGGATTGTAGCAACTGAATTTCAAGGAAAGTAGGCCTTTAGCACTCAAATTGAAGGATAGGTAGCCTCAGCGAGGAACCAATATAAAATAGAGAAAAATACTATATCACAATTCTATATTTATTAAGAAAGTATGAATCGAATAAAGCGGATAGCAAAAAATTGTCACGTGTCCACACGAACACACGCACTCTAGGAAACAGTTGCCAGACGGAAAGGATCTCAATGATAGATAACAGGGAAAAGCTGAACAAATACAGAGTAATGAGTGCTTTGACCGGTAAAACCCCCCCACGAACACTGAAATGCAAACGGTCACTCTCTCTCCCTGATACAGGTTAGGCCCATATGTAGAAAAATATGTAGGTTCATTAGAAGAAACTGAGGAACATATTCCTCATCTTTGGCTCCGCCCCGCGCCCAGGTCACAGAGGAAAAGCGACGAAGATAGAGAGAGAACCAGTTAAGTGGTCTGTCAGTAGCTTATTGCTATTTTTAGCGTCACGAATCCGTTCCCTCATCCTCAAGTCCTACCTCGTTAGCTTCAGTATCTATCATTAACCAAAAACTTACACACAGCCGCATTAGACTCGAACTGTTCCGCTTGTTCCCATTTTTGGTAGGCCCAATCTAAGAATAAAACCCACTTATCACCGCTTTCCTTTCGAGTCCTTTCCCCGAGGCACCTTCTGGAACCCAGCCTAAAAGCGTATTCCCCGTGAGAAACTTTGGGAGTCAGAACAAAATTCGACTGGAAGACTTATGGGGGGGAGGGGGGCATATTTTATATCATTTCTTATTTATCGAACATCATTCTTCATCTTGAGATTTCTATATTGGAATCTATTTATTTCTTCTTGACTGAAGTTGCCCCTCCAAACATTGATCTTCGATTTATCTGATTCTTGGTTTTCTTGTTGGCTGAGATTCCTTCTTCTTTAATTTGGTTGGGTTAGTTCGGAGATCTTCGATTTTCTTTTCTTGATGTATTTTCATATTAACTTGCATTTATCTTGATGTGATGATTCCTTCCAAATTCTTGATGACGTGATGATTTCTTCTTAATTCTTGATGACATGATGATTTCTTCTTAATTCTTGATGACGTGATGATTTCTTGTTGATTTGATGAGTTAGCCCTTGAAGTCGTTTTCTTCCGTTTTTCTTTCTTGAAGCGATCCATTTTATCTTGAGTCTTCTTGAGTTTTCCTTAAAGCGTTTTCCTTGATTTCCGTTTTCTTCGTGAATTTTCTTCGTAAAAATTGTGGAATTTGGGAGTTTCGATCGCGGGTCTTTGAATCCAAATGCCAGCACTCTAGACATCACGCTACGGCGAGTCCGTTCTGAGTTGGTAATTTAATGGGCTATTTATATTCTCGCGTTGGAAGGAATTTTTCTCTGATACATCTTCGCAACCCTACAGACTAAAAGTAGGCCTACTATCCACGAGCTTTCGATACCTGCCACTCCAGACTCCACCACTTAACTTCACTACACCCACATACCTCAAACTCCCTATAACTGGTGACTTCAAGACTCGCCATAGGATAACCAAGTTTTTCAAAATGATATTAATCAGGTGTCTATTCGGTCCTTGCAGTTGGATTTGCTATTATATCTATAAATAATGCAAAACAATGGCAACTTTCCTTCACAATTTAGCTGTAAATATCCCTCTATCGATCAGAAAGTCTAGTTTATATAAAAAGTAAAATTAATTCTACAAAATGATCAAGTTTAACAGAATTCCAGGATATAAGAGTCTGGTTAACTAAACTAATTATCAGGTAAAAAATATACAGAGGAATTAAATACTGACTTTTATTCGGCTTCACAAGCAACTGATTTTCAAAGTTCTGGCTCTCTAGTAGCAAAGGTTTGGGGGTAAAAATTAGTCCTGCAAAGGTAACCAGGCGCTCACAAGCAGCAGATGCAGGTAGTGGGTGTATTTAACTTAAGTGAAATACCCACAATGCAGGAAAGCACCTCAGGATTTCTATATCACTTCCTGGGCATGAAAAATAGCTGTCAATTGCTTGTGTAGCTTTTTCTTGTACTTGAAAAATGATTCCAATATGGCCATGGATGAGATTCGCCACTAATTTTATTTTCCATGGTAGGAGTAGAACTCATGATGGTCCACTAATGGTGCCGCAGCACGCTAGGAGTCCAGGACAATAAGGAATAATTTAATAAACTGACGCCCTATCTCAAGCAAGAAAGCGGGAGAGACAAACAAACTGTTTATCGGGTATGAACAGATGCAGGTGATTGGTCAAAACATGAACAAGCGCTTATGTTTGGTTCAAACCAGAGTACACGCTTGTGATTGATCATCGTATGATTTTTGCTTCTACGTCTGTGATTGGCAAAATTAACTGAGAAGTAACGAATACTTCTATGCTTTTCAACTATAAAGAAGTAGAAGTAAAATATGAAAAAAACGCCAATAGAAGTGAAAGTACTAAAAATATCGATTACTTTTTAGGAAGTAAAAAGTATAGCAAATATACTTGAGTACAAAGAGATTGTACCTCGTAATTTCTGAACTCTGATATATATATATATATATATATATATATATATATATATATATATATATATATGGTAGATGAAAAATAGCGTTCGAGGGAATGCGGATCCGCTAGAGAAGTCTCCTGGAGTTCCTCAACCCTCTTCAGGAGCGTTACATATACGACCAGGCAATAATCTGTTTCTCTAAAAAAAGAAATTTCAAGAAGCATTTTGTATAAGCTAACGTTTAACTTCAACAGAAAACAGAGAATGTGAATTTATTCGCCGATCTTTGCCCTTATAATTATTTTTTAGAAATGAACAATGACGTTCTCTTTTTAGAGAAATGGATGGTTGTCTAATCGTAAATGGAACGCTCCTGAAGAGGGTTGAGGAACTCCAGGACATTTTTTTTGCGGATTAAGGAATTCTTCTTATTACTCTTAACTATATATATATATATATATATATATATATATATATATATATATATATATATATATGAAACAGCAGAGTAATGCCTTCCCCATGTACAACGAAAGGTCTACTTCCCGAAATTCCAACTGTGAGCACAGGATGTAGACATTTAGGTCACTACGCTAAAAAAAATACACACCTAATTGTGAATACATAAAAAACGAGAGAAAGATAACTAAATTAATAAATAAAAGGGCTAAGATTTAAAATTGACAATTTCGTTATAAATAAGCCTTTTAATAACAAGGTTGAGTTTAAAGAGGCCGGATGATATATTAAAATTAGGGGAGGGATTAATGAATGAGCATTCAACAATATTTCCTCGAATAAAGTCATCAGATTTGTAAATAAATTTAGCCGAATTCCAATTGATTGGGAAACTATTTTCCGATAAATGGACAAAGAAAGTATAGGGTCTGAGTAACGTATTCTCTCTCTTGTAGTTTTGCAGGCTGTGTTAAGTGATCAACCGCTTCCTTATGGGATGAAGGAAAAATATATACAATTATATATGGATTCTTTATTCCTGAGTATATGGCTAGAATAAGCTTCGAATATACCGAGCAGGGAATATAACTTTTCTTTTCTGACTATCCTTTACACAAAAATACACCTATATAAATAGTTATTTCATCTTAACTTAACACTACATCAATTCAACCAATCAGGATTGATATATATTTACTAGTCATTCTTAAGTTCATTTTTGGAAAAAACAGCCTTAGAGTTGACAAATTGCCCAATCAGCTTTTAGACATCAAACTGTAATGATTGCCCAATCAGCGCCATGATAGATTTAAATGTTACTAACGTTCCAACCGTTTACACATAAACGCGGCTGAAATCAATGAAGTTTATCTTCCTATTTACGGAAGAGAAATACTAAAAGCAGGAAGTTTATCTTCCTATTTATGAGGTCCAATGGGTGAACCGTTTAAAATTTTCAAACAAATGTTTACTAGGTTCGATCCCCACAAAAGCTTTACTGCTCTTCCTCCTGCTAATAGTGTATTTATGTTGTGTCAAGCGTACACTTAATGATTTACTGGTTTGGCCAAAGTGTTGCTTAGGGCAAACTGAACAATCGACATAATAACCCCCCCCCCTCCCTATACTATTGTTATTATTATGAATCAGCATTTTGAACATGGTAGACTCATACTTGAATGTGACAGAAATATTTAACCTATTCAAGAGGCCCTCGAGGAAGCAAGGAAAAGAAAACGGTAAAACAAGGGAGTTCTTAAAATTGTATGCGGGAGGGATTTCAGTTTTGTAAAAGGATTTTGGGGGGCTGAATCTAGGCATCCTGCAAGAAATTTTTGAGGGTAGGTAGCAAAGATTGTTACCTTTTTCAAAGATCTTAGAAATCTCAAGATCCAAGAATTCCAGGCTGGCGACCAGCAACCCCCGGAGTAACATTGAAATAAATACAGACTGTTTGACTTTATCATTTTAAGAACTCCCAAAATGACGATTTTTTTCTTAAAGGTTTGATTCCATATAATGAATCTCTTTAATTAAGGAACCAGTCGTTTATCAAAGAATAAGAATATAAATGTAAAAAACATTCTACCAAAACAATACGTTTTATTTTCTTTTATTATTATAACAAATTTTACACCGGCTAACGAGGAATATACAATAAACTCCTATTTAATTGTGGTCAAATAACTATAGAAATTATTTGCTCTATACAAAGAATAATGGAGTCCAATCAGAAGAAAAGAGTAGTGATTCAAAAGAATCCACAATTGGTTAATAGTGGTTGTTTTAATTGAATGTTCAGGATGTTTGAAGATGTCTTTAGACAAAGTTTTGTTTGAAAGATTATAAAAAAATGATAGAAAGGTAAAATTTAGCTCAAAAACAGCAGTAAAATCTTTGATAAATTTGTCTCGTATCTGGGAGGCTTCCATAGATTGAAGCCGTATGTAACTAAAGAGTACAATTGATTAGTTTGATATAAACAGAGTACAGAGATCACTCACACATGGTGGGTATCTTAAAATTAATAAAAGGTACTTAATGAGGTTATATTTTCAGGGTGTACAGAAGTGTAGACTGCTTTACCATTATTTAATTACATTCTTGTAGTTTCTATAAGATTTATTGAATTATAAATTTATGAAAAAATAACAATCATTTTCAAATGTAAAGCAATCGTGTATTTGTATAGAAGCGGAAAAGCAGCCGACAATATGATTTTTAGTCGCGTGCGACTCTATATCTTACTATGTCGGTCGGTCGTCGGTCAGTCGGTTCCCGTTTTGTCTTTTGGTGGTTTTGGTAATAACATTGTAATTATTCAGCCGATTATAACTAAAATTGAGACCCATATGTTGTTTAACATTTTCTTTCGAATGATATGATTGCCAAAGTCCTCCCAAGGTTAGCCGGGGAATTATTTAGTAATAACATCATAACTATTCGTCCGATTCTAACGAAATTTGAAACCCTTATGTTGTTTTAGATTCTCTTTCAAATAATATTACTTTCAAGGTCCTGGTAAGGTTAGGCTTTAAATTATTGAAAGTTTTGAAGGCCGTAAGGTCCTCTTATCAGAAGAATAAGTGAAAACACGCTACCTTTTGGTCAGCAGATCTTGTTTAGTCGCGTGAAACACTTATATCTCACTATGTCGGACGGTCCCTATTTTTCTTTTTTTGTTTTGGTAATAACATTGTAACTATTCAGCTGATTCTAACGAAATTTGAAACCCTTATGTTGTTTCACATTCTCCTTCGGATGATATAATTGCTAAGGTCCTCTCAAGGTTAGTCTGGGAATATCCTGAAAGTTTTGAAGGTCGTAAGGTTATAAATCACGCGACTTTGATCAGCAGACCATGTTTTTACTTATATATATATTTTGGGGAATTTTGAGAAAATCATTAGTTATAGGTTTTTCAAATTGGCTCAAATGGGAAAATTGTATTTATTAGAAATTGTGTTGAAATATTGTCTCATATTCACGATTTACTGTCATGTGATTAGTTGAATAATGAGATCTTTATTCTTTGTGCTACGCGATATATACAATATCATCAACCGAGGTTCGAACCAGTGATTGCTCGAATGAGATTTGCTGGTGTTACCAGTGAACCATAATAGGAAAGACTTGCAAAATTCAAAAGCAATTAGACTTTTACACGTTTCTTTCTCATATATATAAATATATATTTGTGTATAAGTGTGCTTGTACTTTTGACTTAGTGTGTATCCATAACTTGGCCATCCTAATTATATCAAGCTCAGTTGCATCCTTTTGTGGACAGTGTTATTTCCATGTCCTAAATCAAAGGATCTTCACTTAATCCGTTTCCAATTAAAATAATCCCTTCGAGATCTTTCTAAGAGTCTACCCTAAAAACACCTTAGCAGTTCAGTATCTAGTCGTATAGTGAAGAAAAACTGGACTACACTCAGTGTGAAAATGTTATTTTCCAGAATAAAGAAACGTCACTACGATTTATCAATTTATGATCAAAGCTATCACTTCAGACCTGTCAGTTCAGACCTTTCAGTTCAGACCTGTCAGTCCAGACCTTTCCGTTCAGACCTTTCAGTTCTATCCTTTCAGTTCAGACCTTTCAGTTCAGACCTGTCAAAGTCACAGGGAAAAATATCAACTCAGGAAAATACTTCCGAATTCTGAGAAAACTTCGTAAAAGTATAGATTGAAATTACTACCATTATTATTCTTAGTAGTAGTAATAGTTTTCTGAAAGAATTATTTCTCATGTTTCAAGATATTTAGTGTCCTATATGATTATTTGTCCTGTTTTTACCTTACTATTTTCTTATTCTCTTTCGTTGTGTTATCTTTAGCTTTGTCTGTTGTCTCACATCGTACCAAAAAGTGGGTTCGAACTAAGATTCACGATTTGTCTTTTGTCTCACTATTTTTGCCTAAGTTTGAAAGGAACCATTTCTGACGTCATATCTTAGAGCTAACTCGAGTTTTATTTTGCAATTTTTCTAGTCTTGTTTCATTGATTGCTATTCTTTTATTTTTCTCTCTATTTTTTTCAGGCTGCGAGATATTCTGTCCCTGTTTAATATTCCCCTTGTATCTATCTTTCTTTTGGCGATTATCTCATCCATCTCTCTCGCTACTTTAATTCTATTCATATGTCTCTTGTTTCTCTCCTCATCTATTCTACTTAAATTCCAGCTTTAATTATTTTATCTCACTTTCTTATTTTCTTATGCTAGTTCTCCTCTTCTTTATTATTATCTTCGTAACTCTAATCTTATAACTAATTCGATTACATTTTTGTCACCCTTTTGGTTGAGTTGGGTTAATATTTTTCATCCGAAATCGGGTTTTAAAATAAATAACCCCATCATTTTCTAACACCACTTATTAACTAAATGTTACAACAATTGATTATTGTACATTGAATAGTGGAGATTAATAAGGTAAGTACATTCAATTGGATATTAGGTCCTCATTGTTTAAAATTGAAGGTCTGAACTTGCGTTTCTTCGAACTCCAAGAATCCTCAGCGATAGGAATGTCTCTCTTCCGAGTGCGACAGTGATCAGCCATCAAGACTGCATCCCAGCGTCCTTGATACCTGGTCTCGATCCCTCTCACGTCCTGATGGAATCTCGATCCCACATGTGACAATGCATTTTGATGTTCACGTTGCATCCGAGGTTTCTGAAAGCTTTCAATCTCTTGGTGACTATTTTTTGTGGGGTTCCTGGCCCTTTTGTTGCCAAGAAAGTTCTTCCTGATCAGAAAACAAGCCATTCACGCTCTTAGCTCCACTTCGTTCATTGAGTCTTCAAACTCTAGATCACTGATGATCAGGTGTAGTTGGGACCGTCAAAGATGTCACTTTTCAACTTCTCCTTGGTCAATCCTGGACAATAGTGAGACAATTAAATAAAGTATTCAACATCTTTGTCCAGAGCTTTGGTGAACTGTTTGATCAAGCGGAGCTTGGTGTGCAGCGGTGGGAAGAGCCTCCTGTCTCTGTCCGCCAGACATTGCGCAGAAGCTGGGCAATATCTGTCTAGTACACCAAGTCCTTCTTCTCAGAGAAAAATCGGAGGTACTCTTGATGTCTGTCGTGGTAGAAGATGATGCGAGCACTGTCAGAGGGGAGTCTTTTTCCTTCAATCTGGATGCCAAAAGTTTGGCAGAGGACTTTGACAAGCTGAGATAGCGAACTAGATAATCAAAATTGTCCTAAATCAGTTAAAAAACTTAGACAATGAATTCAGTGTTTGTCAGTGTTATAATTTTAATTAAAGTGACACTTCCGTTAAAAATGACGACAATATTTAAGAAATTGTTATTATTTTTAGGGATGGGTAATGAGAAAACGTAGGGATAAATTGAATTTCAGAACCTAATTAGTTAAATTTTTTATTAACTTTCCCCTGCAGATATTTAAATAATAATAAATTATGAAAATTTGGTCGAGGGGTTCGGTTAGGAAAACCATAAATGGAAAATCATTTTATTTCTAAAAAGGTCTCATTTATAAAGAAATTGAATGACCAATTAAAAAAAAGAAGACTCTTTCCTAAAGAAATAAAAACACCATTTTATTAAAAAAAAAATTCTCGTATAAAGAATTGGAAACAACTAATTTATTTTTTTTAAAGTCTGATTTATAAATAAATAGAAACATAATTTTTTTCATAAAAAGTCTCATTTCTAAAGAAATGAAAACCAATTTAATTATAAAAAGTATCATTTCTAAACAAATTTGCTTGTCGTTGTCATCTTGAGCTGTTTCCCTTAAATTTAAAAGAATTCGGATAAATTACTGCTTTTAATGAAAAATGACTTTCTTTAGGTATTTTAATTAGGAATAATTAAAAAAGAGGAGGATTTTTATAATAGGAAACTGGAGAGGTTTTCTCTAAGTTCATTACCAAATATTGTTAGAAATTATCATAAAATTCACTACCGTATCTCACTACTTTGGTCATCTGAGCCGAGATTTTAAAAGGACAATTATTGCTGGTTTTAAATTTAGGGGCATCTTGAAGAGAAGTTGCGGGTTTTGTTCTCCATTTTTCTGTATTAAACTACAGACAAACAAGGAAGCAAATGATCTCATGATTATTAGTATAAAGATGGCTAAATATATCTTTTGAATCACTCACTTTTCTCGTTTACTGGTTTGAATTGACACTAAGTTTCCTGTTTTATATCCGGTCTATTTTCTTTCCTGGCATCGCTTTTGTTGAGGTAAGAGAAAATTTCAAGAGCGTTCAGTACCCTCCTAATGTCCAGTGCCCCAATAGTTTTTTCCTTTTAAATTCGGGCTATTAACTTTCTACCCACTTTAATTTTACAACACTCTTCGGGAGCCAATAGCCCGAAATTCTCTTCGAAGGTTGACCGATTGGTTTTACTGACATTGTTTAAACAAGGTCAATTTCAGTTTTCTGTGTATTTTTTAATATACCTCCTTGCAATGAATCGCCTGCGTACTCTCTCTCTCTCGTACACATGTTCTCTAGAAACCAGTTGCGTAAACCTACTCCAACAATTCATTTCATTTTTTTGTCCCTTTCTAACAACTAAGGTTTTTCTCCCTTTCTAAGACCTAAGGTTTTTGTCCCTTTCTAAGAAATAAAGTTTTTCTCCCTTTCTAAGAAATAAAGTTTTAAAGCCCTTTCTAAGAACTAAGGTTTTTCCCTTTGTAAATACAGTTTTTGTCCCTTTCTAAAAACTAAGTTTTTTGTCCCTTTCTAAGAATTATTTTTTTTTCCTTTGTAAGAACTCAAGTTTTGTGTCCCTTTCTAAGAAGTAAGGTCTTTCTCCCTTTCTAAGAACTAAGGTTTTTGTCCCTTGCTAAGAAATAAAGTTTTAAAGCTCTTTCTAAGAACTAAGGTTTTTGTCCCTTTCTAAGAAATAAAGTTTTAAAGCCCTTTCTAAGAACTAAGGTTCATTGTCCTTTTCTAAGAACTAAGTTTTTTTCCTTTTTAAATACAGTTTTTGTCCCTTTCTAAAAACTAAGTTTTTTGTCCCTTTCTAAGAATTTTTTTTCCCTTCTAAGAACTAAAGTTTTGTGTCCCTTTCTAAGAAGTAAGTTTTTTTGTCCCTTTCTAAGAAGTAAGTTTTTTTTGTCCCTTTCTAAGAAATGCTACCTACTAAGATACATAAACTTGGAAATATTTATATAAATTGCATTTATATAAATATATATATATAAATGAAAGCTCAAAATGTCGGTTTGACACAAATACCAAGAAAATATTTATCCATAAAGTTATGTATTTTTTTCTTGTCTTCCGAAGTTTCTGCTTTTAATTTAGTAGTGGAACAAGTTTTAATAACACTTTTGTTTCTTTTTTATAAATGCATCTTAATAATTTAGAGGTAGGGAAGATTTTCAGAGATTTATCGTTATACAAGTTCCCGTGAAAATCAGATCTGACAAGACGAAGATTAATAGTACGGCCAAAGGCAACTTTCATCCATATTAAAATATATGTAGCCGCTATGTTTTAAGAACAAACATCAAAAGACAGTTTAAATAAATTGGTTATTTTCTCGAACTACATGAAATAAAACATACAATCTAAGGTGTGATAACTTTCGTTGCAACATAGGTTAGGTTCAAATTACGAAAGTATTATTTTGCGAGTAATTCATCACAGAAGATTTAATCTTCTGAATTTATTGAACAGGGTGACCAAAAAAACACTCCTTAATTTCAAATATATATTATAGCAAAAGTTAAATGAATATTCTTACAATTTTTGATGCCTACAGTTGCATAAACTAATAAAGTTTCGTGTGGTATTGGTTGATATCATAGACACTCGATCTGTGCCCCTCTTGTTGCTCGGCAAACATCAAGGCGATGATCAAGCTCGGTCCAGACTCTTTGCAACATATCTTGCGTAATCGCATGCAGAGCTTCAGTGATGCGTTCCTGCAGTTCATCTATGGTTGCGGGTAATGGATGTACATAAACTTTGTCCTTGACATGTCCCCAAAGGAAAAAGGCACAAACAATTAGGTCTGGTGATCTCGGGGGCCATTTGCAAAACACCTGGTCATGTTGTCCAGCATGGTCAATCCACCTGTTTGGTAGGTTCGCGTTGAAAAATGTGCGGACAGCGAGAGACCAGTGCAGTGGTGCGCCGTCCTGCTGAAAAATGTAGTCGCCCCCTTTCAGCAACTAGTCTTGGAATCAACCAGTTGGTAAAAACTTCCAGGTGGGTTTGCCTAGTAATGGATGGTCCTTCAAAGCAAAACGGTCTCTACACAGACCACTCTTTTCCTGCACAAAGGCATTAACTTATAGGGAGTTACGTTCAACCTCCAGGGTGGCGACATGCGGAATCTGGGTCCCCCTTATTCTCACATTGTGCCTATTGACCTTTCCACCTAAGTGGAAGGTTGCTTAATCACTGAAAATGATCTTTGACAGCAGATCAGGATCATTTTCCATTAACGCCTGGAGATTGCTGCACAATTCAAAGCGCATTTCATTGTCTTGCGGGTATAACTTTTGGACCAGTTGCAACTTGTTTGGGGTAAACCTTAGCATTTGCAGAAAACTTTGCTTACTGTGCTTTGTGGGACTCGTAACTCTCAGCTACATATGGGCGTCAGCTTCGTAGGGCTGCGAAGAAATGTTTCTCTGACCCTATTGACAACTTCCTCCGACACCGATGGACGGCCTGAATGTCCCTTTCTCTGGTCACAGATGCGTCCTTTCTCACTAAAATCACTGTACCACTTTAAAATGGACTTGTTAGTAGGTGGATTCCCATGATGACTTCGTCTGAAAGTTGGATGCACATTTGTAACACTGTTTGTTTTGGCAACTTCAAACACACACCAGTTACATTGTTGTGGAGTGAACGCCATCTTGGATTACACTGCCATCTAGCGGATCAAGTAGAATCTGCAAATGAGAAAGGAAACTATTAGTTTATGCAAATGTAGTCACCGAAATGTAAGAATATTCATTTAACCTTTGCTATAATATATATTTGAAATTAAGGAGTGTTTTTGTGGTCACCCTGTATTTTAGACAAAAGAGATGAGAGGTTGAGAGTGAGAATGCATTCATTTCTGTTTTCAGGTGAAGTGCAGAACAAAGCTAAACATATAAAGGTACACACAAGCGCATAGTGTATACAAAATGCTGGATCAGATGACCAGAATTTGGTTACACTCGGCTTTATCGAGGCTACAGATGAAGGTCAAGTTGATAATCTGTTAACAAAGTGTTAGACCAAAGGTCGTACTCCAATAGCATCCTCCAATGCTTCCATTGTACTTGATCTAATTAAAAAAGGGGCACAAAAAATTAAAGAGCTACAGGAAAATCACTCTTTTATCAGCAGGATACAAATTATTTAAATAATTCATACCAAATTTACTTGCACAATGACTCCCCCCATATAGGCATCAGAGCATGTTCAACAATTATTGCTTAGAGCAAAATATGTAATACTAAATAACTCTCTAAGAGCGGCAAGTGTTGAAGCGCTCTGCTTAAGGCGCTCTAGGGGACACCTAACGACCTCTAGAGAAGATCAGGTTTCAGTTACCCGTTTTTAGCGGGTCCAAAAAATCTCACTCAAAGTTTGATTAGATTTGAGATAGATCGATGGAATGGGCTGACGAATGGGTCGAATTTTAAGAACCTTCTGATGCTTCCTTACCTTCTAGCTTCTGTTTATGAGAGAGTTTTCATTACCAATGGAACAATGCCAGGTCCTAAAGGGACCTAAACTCAAACAGGAGGCATTCTAACTTCATTGAAACTATTCACAAGGTCTGCGACAAGTTAACAGATGAAAAAGGCTAATTCTCCGCCACAGACCTTCTGCCCCCCGGCCTATTGCTCGCTAGCCGTTCTCAGTTGTATGGTTATATTTCCTTAGTTAGATTCGATTTGCTTTCACTTAAAAACAGCACAAATGTGTTTATGAACATTATTTTATTTTATATCCAGTTAAGTGATGAAGAGGCTGGCCCTCTAAGGCTGTGTAATAATATAACAATAAAAAATACACCTTATCTCTGTTCCTCTTATTCTAACTTAGCCTCTAAAGCATAGGAAGCTAAACTTCTTCTGTCACCAGATCTATTCATATTTTTTAGTCTGTTCCTCCCTGGCGGCCTCCAGAAGAGAGGGTGAAATTAATAAAAAGTGTTAGTATGTCACTAATAGCAATTCTCTATGGCTATGGCAGTTTTCTCTCATTACTCTCACACAAATTTATATATTTACTTTTCTTATTGGTTGAGAGTATTTTAACCCTCTGCACACTACTCTCTACTTACAAGATGATTTTTATCTACTCCATAACCTAAGCCCCCAAAACAAACCCATTTACAATGTTTAATAGAAGATGAGAGACGGTCGAGAGGAACTTAATGTTGAGCGCCATTGCGCCGCAACTGTTCCCATGGACCTACCCTCCAATGCACGACGGCTTCAGGTTGCTTTCTGTCGTCTCCAAATTGGGCACAGTCACAGAACGCCCCGCCATTTGATGGAGCGCTCGCCTGCACCATACTGGGAAGACTGCGTTGTGCCCCAGACTGTTCGGCACATTCTTGTTCAATGTCCCAGTCTGGGTGATCTCCGCGCACGTTACCTATCCCGGTATTGGGACGAGCGGGGTGGCTACCGTTTGTCCCTTGTACTCAGGATGGGTTCGTGCACACTGACTTGTAGAATATTTGACCTTTTGGAGGTTGGTGGCCTTTTCCTTTTTATTTGACTCTTTGCTATTGCGTGTATGCTCCGGATCATGCCTTATTCTTCTTGCTTTTGTTTTGCTTCTTTGTTATTTGTGCCTTTTGTTTAGTTTTCGTTCGTTTGTTTTTGTCTAGTAGGTATTTTTTGTGTTTTGTTTTTTATGTAGCTTAAAAATAGGCTAAATTAATTGCAGTGACTTTTGCCATTGGAGGTAATCGCCAGATTGACGATAGAAAGAAAAAAATATGTTATTGTAAAAACTGTTTTTTAATAATCTTCATAAAATCATATATTAACTTAATATCATTTTATCATATTTTTCTTACTAATAATAATTATTTTCAGTTTGAGATCGAATCTATTGGATATTTGATCGCCATTTCTGTCTTTCATTTCCTTTACGTTATTTGGAATATTTTCTTTCCTCGATTTTGTAAAAATGAATATTTTGACCTTTATTCTCGCACTTCATCCAAGAGAATGATATAGCTAAGATCTATAAAGGTATAGAAAGGGAAAATTCTCTATGAAAGTTATTGACTGTATTTAGAAGATTGTCTTCTTAAATAGAAAGACCTCTTTTTAGCATTACTCATAACGGACCATGAAGTTGCGTCTTTGAAACCGGTCTCCAAGAAGAACTCTACCAAAGAATTTGAGCTTTAATCCCCTTCACTAATACTTGAGTTATTGTGGATTGTTGTTGTGGTATAATTGATCTTTAAGGTACATTTTATACTAAACCAACAAGTTTTTTATGGAGTCCATGAAAGAGGACTGACACAGGCCGGATATAGGTTTTTTAAACTCTTTTCTGTGGCATTAAGACTTTGAGGTGCATTTTCCTATTCGCAATTACTCACAAAAAGTGATAAGTTCAAATGTTTTAAGCTCTTGTAGCTTTTGCACAAGTCTCTTTCTGGAACTCTCTTTTAAGAGCTGTAATGTTGAGGAAAAACCCTAGTATACTAGTCTAATTATTGCTTTCCGTAGCTTTTGGCAGGATCTCTTTCTTCCCAACCATTTACACCACAGACTTTTGTGTAGACCATGTCACAGCTATCGTTTCTTATATAAACATTGTCTTTTGCGAAAATTTGTAAACAAAGTGAAAGAGTGTTCCGCAAGGATTTCTCCCAATTCTATCATCTTTATTCTTATTTCATCTTCCTTACAAAATATTGCTCTAAATATTGTTGAAAATTGCTCTAATAATTCGTGATTTTTATTTATTGATTTGAAGTATCTATCAATTGGATGAGATGGCAAATTCACTAAGTAGGGCACCCTTTGGTCCTGAGGGCGCAGAGTAATCGTTTGGGGCGACCTGGATTATGTATAATCGACATATTTTTAATCCCTCTAACCGGTCCACAACCTTTGCCAAACCAAGCTTGTTTTTGCTTCCCTTTTTTAATACTTTACTCGCAAATTTGTCTTAATTCTTTCCTTTGCTGGTGAATTTAATCGTATTTATTCTTTTTTTAAGTATTATTTTTACTGTATTTTATTATGTATTCTACGGTTTTTTATGAGACATTTCATAAACTGGGTTTTAATTTCAATGTATTTTGAAAAAATGATTGTCCGTTGCGTCTGTAATGTTGATGTCATTTGCTACCCTCACTTTCAATGTACTTCTTGTCTAAGGTTATTCCTTCGAAACTCCTTTGATTGAGGCATTTCTGGAAAGAATAACGCCCATTTATCTTTACATTAATCAACTTATTTGGTAGTGTAATTGAAAAAAGGGCTTCTTTTGTTATAGTTTCAAGATTTCCAAGTTTCTTGTATTTCTTTTTCCTCATTTTAGTTCTCGCTTTCGCTTCACTAAATTTAGTCGCTTTTTGTCCTAACATTTCCCATGATTAATATTTTTTAGCAAGTTTTTTTTTGTTTGAGTTCACACACTGTACGTATGTATTTTGTGCTCCATATGTTGCGATGCATAATTTATTCTCCAATGCTCCTGAAAAACGGTTGGGTTAATTTGAATGTACTAAATCCTTAAAAAAAGATATGAAAAATACATTGAGGTGAGTTGTGTGTGTGTGTGGCTGGGTCTTTTACGTATTTCACTGCCCTCATTCTGTTCATGGCTAACCTGTGAATTGAAAGGCTTTAGTTTAACTTTGAAACTGTATCATGAGTTACAAACAGAACCTCTACCAACATATGACCGCAATACTCCTGATGTGGTAAACGCTTTGGAAGCAGAGGAGAGGAGCCAAACGTCAAAGTTCTTATCGTCCTGGATAGAATCTTGGACATAACTACCACGGTCACCAGCACAAGAGTTACACCAACTTTCGAGGAGTTTCCTTGGCTTGAAACTGAAAAGTTTAGGACAAAATTCTCCTCTCTCATCGGCCTAGGCAGCGGCGAGATTTATCGCAGACAAAATAAGAGCCGTTACTGACTGGTGCAGAAGCTTATACAAAGACTGGTACACTGTCTACTGCAAAAGCGAGTGGCATCTATATTGCATCAACAAAGAGGATCACAATAGTGGATGTGATGAAGGCACGAGTCGGCAAGCTGAGACAGGTGTGCGGGATTAAATTTACCTTCTGCAATTGACACTCGGATGTGGAAAAGTAAATATCGCACCCGTATTCTTGGTATGGTTGAACAAATGTGTGGTAGAAGAGCAGAAGCGAAGCCGTTTCATCTCTCTTCTTCCTGAACATAACAGAGCGAATAATTTTAATAGCGTAGGTACAAGAGACCCTAAATCTCAGAATATGTGCCTCCCAGGTGAGGCGTAGTTCGAATACTAGACAAAAGAATCGGTGCAAGTCGACCACGACCAGGCGTGGCCCATTTAGGATTATGTTGGGATTCAAGTGATGCCGATGAGAGCGGCCAAACCCAATCACCTCTTTCTTGACCCCCAAAACTCGAAATCCGTCGTTTCGACATAAAGAGAAACTCGGTTCAGAACCAGTTAATATCGACGCTCCAGACTAGAAAACTGAGTCACGCCAAAAAGAACGCAAAAGTCATCTACGTATAGCGTGTAGAGAACATGAAATATCAGCACTGCGGTAATATTATTAATGCTCATGGATGTTCATGGTTAAGTTAGTGGCGCTATGAATAGATATCTGCGAGACATCCCCCTGTTCACCTGCGGCCTCAAAAGGAGCCTCCCCCAACAAGGTTAGAACCGACGATCTCGTAAAAGCTCAGACAAAACACTAGTGAGTCGTCCCTCGGCCCTATAAAATGGAAGGTAGGTATGATACTATATCGCATGTAGTATTATATACCTTCATGAATAAAAAAACACCCTAGTAAAATACTGCTTGTAATGAAAAGCCTAGCCATTAGCACTCTCTAACAGGAGAAGGGCATCCAACGTTGAGTGGAACTTACGGAAGCCGCACTGTAAAACAGACATATGACATATGCTCTACAGGAAATAAGTCCAGCTAATATTTACCATTTGCTCGATCAACATATATACGCAAGAGATTGGATAAATTGGATGTTAACCAGCAAAGGGCAGTGATTTTTTCCACGCTTAAGAAATTAGACAGATACCCTTCGACAAAGTCCATTTAACAAAGCTAACGAAAATGCTACCCTACGCTTACCTAAGAGTTAAATCGTCATTTACAGGATATCACCAGGATCAGTTGACCAAAGTGCAAAAGAAACGAGACTTTAACCCAAATCTTTCAACGAAATAAGGGAAATGAATTGTTCACCGCTTCTGAAGGTGACCCATTCGGTGTCCATCAGTTACCCGGCGACGTTTATGGAATGCTGGTGCAGCACCATGTTGGCTAGAAGAGGAGGAAAGGTTCTAGTGAAAGAATCCGACTGGGATGTTTGGTTAGAGATGCTCGTACCGTCTTCCTGCATTTCTACAGCGTGTAGACATGCAGCGCTATCACGCATGTGCACGACGATGTTCACACATTCTTTGGCTCTTCTCCAAAACGTCCCGAGAGAGTTTTTACAATCTCCTTTTGACGAACCATATTTCTTGGTATGATGCAATTATCCTTAACAATCACCATATAGCAAAACCAGTCGCAAAGGCGTTCTTAGACCGAGTAATTACAAATCACACTGCCCCATCTTTATTTCTCTCCAAAAATAGACAATTTCCAAATCTTTGCTCACCATTTACAAGAAAATGTGGTTGTTGAGCAAAGAAACCAAAATATCATTAAGGCCTTAAGCAATAGGGTTGGCAGCTTATCACTACCATGAAATAATTAATAGAAGCCTAGTACGTCATCATCAACGGAATATACCGTTTGCTGGTACAATGAATATATTGGTTATCACCACATTTGACAACACAATGTCTTTTTGTCTAGTGTTAATCAAATCCAATGGGGTTTGAGATGCAAGAACAACAAGATCCAGCTTGCTATTCATTGATTCGTTCTTGTTCGGTCGCGGTTACAGGATTGTCTGATAAACCTGGGGCGTGTGGCTAAGGACTAGTAATTAATAGAGTTGCAGCTGGTTATTAGTATACTTCTTGCCCCACTTTTAGTTTCTGTTTGATAGCTTATCCTGCTACTGGCCGCGAATATATAAGATGACAGCTAGCTACTTAAAGATTTTGGACAAGGACCACATCGGTTTGAGATATGGTGCTACATTTAAAATTCATAGTACTAACTCTTTCGTTTCAATTGGTTTAATTTTAGGGATTACTGTGGGGATAAGTATTTAGTTATGCGAACCTATAGTTTATTAGAGTTTCCAATCCGGGCCAAATGGAGGAATTCGCGAAGAGTAACCAAAGCGAAGATTTGGTCGATTTACTAGATGACTTTATGAACGGATCTACTCAAGAGACGAATATATTAGTTCAACTAACGAGAAGGCATAATGAAAAGACTAGGAATAAACCGTTTATTGGTATTCTTTTAAGCATAGGAGCGGAGAAAGATTTGTATGGAGGAACTTTATTTGTTTACAATTCTCTTTGTGTTTTCTACCTGGAATAACAAGGGAGACTTCACTTCACTTCAGGTTTCACCTGATAGAGGTAGGTTCGGTGAGACTGAAAGGACTGTAAATAAAGTTAGGAATACATCAGAGACATAAAAAACCATATAAGATTGCCTTAGAAACAATGTAATAATCATGCACATAATCAAAGTTCTGGAAATGTAACTGTCAGATATAGAAGACGCGCGCACTCGTCTCTATCAAGGAGAGATAGATAGATAGATAGAGAGAGAGAGAGAGAGAGAGAGAGAGAGAGAGAGAGAGAGAGAGAGAGAGGACACACCTGACCACCCCTTTTTAATCCACGCTATCGAGGCGCAAAATCAAGAAGACCGTGATGGGCTGAAGACCAAGAAGGGTCGCGCCGGGGATTATTCTGCAACGGTGGGAATCGGGCAAAGTCCACCTCGCCAGGCAAAGCGTTTGTCTACTGGAACCTTCCCCCTTCGTGCGCGAAGAAAGGCCCCTCCGTCTCACCCCTATAAAACGTCCGACGCCAGACTTGGACAGCAGTGAGTAACCGCCTGTGTCACGAGTATCCGTGAATATCTGCCATTTTTCCGATCTCGTTAGTTCCTCACGAACCCTTGCAGAACCCGTCCAGATCCTTGTATTCTCCTAGAACTCGCGAGAGTTAGCCCCGTACACGTTGGTACCCATTACCCGAACGCGATGCGTCAAATTTTCGATTCGATATTCTAAACCCGAAAGCAAGATCTGAGTTCATCTCGCGTAATAGTCGTTTGTCAAGAGGATATTATTGTGGACTCTACGCTTTCTCAAACAAGGCAGGACTACTTCTTCGGACAAATTCTCCAAGATAACCGCAATGCACAACTCTTATGTGCAAGCTCCCCCCACCCCCCATTTAAGCCTCCGTCATTTGGCTTCGCGTGCGTTCAAGGTCATTTGAGCGTCCTACCTGTCATTGTCCGTTTCTGTGTACAGAAATCGATCCCGCCCAGGTAGCTCTTTGAAGCCGAAACTTGTGTACGTCTCTTATGTTTATATACCTTAATTAAAACCCTTTTAATTTTGTAAATATATTATCTGCATAGTAGTAAAGTATATTTTTGTACTCCATTTCTATTACCCCAGAGCCTTTCAAGATAGCTAAGCATTGGCCAACCTAAACTGCACTCTGAAACTTAATTGCACTCTGATTTGTATTTATAATTTTTGGGGAAGTATACACGGTACCGAAAGACTTGAGATGAGCCACCACAACATAATTTGATTCCATCTACACCCTAAAAGTTTCGCGATAGCTGTCATCTCATCTCAGACTTTAAAACTTGTAATTTTAATCTTTTGCATTCATGTTTAAAACTTAAAAAGTTTGATGAACGTTTGCTGTGTCCACATTGTAACATAGAAAAAGACCCACCTAAACCTATAAATGACCCCTTGGAAATGTTTTAGGAAAACTTATAATGGGTTTATGTCGAACCAAAATAGAGTTTGATGTAAAGGAATCCGAATGGCTAAGTGCCCTAAAATGGGCACTGTTCTATTAGTCATAATATCTCTTTTGTATAAGAGTCCAAATGGACTGTAGTCAAATGAACCTTTTTTGTTATTATTGCCTAAGGTAAGGTGATCTGTGCAAGCGGTGCAAACTACAATTAGTAAATATAAAAATACAAAATAATAAAGAGCGCCTAAAGATACTGCCAGACCACTTAAATTAATATGCTCGTGCTAGATCTTAGAAGAAGTTAAGCTCAAGACAAAGATAACCGCTTTCCTGAAGTTCACTGTCCGGCCCGAAAAGTAATTAGTAAACTTAAAAAAAGGAAATACGTTGACATTATAATAAATATTTTCACAAATTAAAAAGAATAAACAGCTAAGTCATATTTTTATAAGTTACTATAAAATTTTCGTAAGCAGCTCCTTATATGGGTTCCCTAATTAAATATTTTTTTCTTTCCGTTAACTCGAAGAACCTTAGTACCGTTTATGAAAAGAAACAAAAGACATGAATATAATGTTTTAGATTGAAAATTATAAAAATTATTGTAAAAGAGTAGGAAATAACTAATATGCAATGGCCTCTATATATAATTTAAATCGAATGAATGGAGGATTTAAAATAGAATTCGGACTTTGAGCACTAAAATCAGAAATATGTGGCATTTGGCAACTATTGAAAGGTTTCCCAGGTGTCACCATGTCAGCTAATTAAATATCGAGATTTATCCCTCTAAATGACTTTAATTTCGTAGAAAAATCTAAAATAATGCACTTGTTTTATTTCTACTAAAATTAATATATCTTTGATTAAAAAAACAAAATATAATTTAAACTAAAATTCCCCAAACCTTTATTTGAGTTAATTAAATGCTCAAAGTATGAGCCCATTTAATCGAAACTATTAAGTAAAACTACTATATTAATTACTGTGTGTCCAATTAAATAACAACTGTAAGATTCTATAATAATGTAAAACATTGTAAAATTAATAAATATAACTAAAATGTACTAATTTAATGTTATTTGGAACTCATATCGAATGTACAAATATTAACTTCAAATGTATCTGTTGTTTGCCGTGGTGTGTCCGGCCCATTTACAATATAAGAAAAATTGGAAAGTATCTCATGATGAAGAGAGATTCATCTGAAGACTTTCCAAGTTCCCGCTGAATAAAGACTACTGAATCCAGCGCCGAAGATTATTTTACCCTTAAAGAATCTCCGATCACCTTTGCACAGCCTTCAATCAAAAGAGAGGATAACTTTATTTTTGCAGTCGGTGCCTCTCGCAAATGTATCTCTGAAGAATCCAATTGATGACCACCAAACCGAACCAAGAACCCCCTCTGACTACTCAAGAATGGTACCAAAACTCGCTGACCATCACTATTGGTAACTAAACTACTCACAATAGAGCAAGAACACCTAGAATTTTAAGCGTTGAAAGTGCTTATGAATTTCAAAGGATATTCAACGTTTAGTTTTCACTATAAATAAAGAATTAGTGTCTAATAAATCTAAAGGGTCTAATATTTTAAAACAGGTTCCGCAGATAAAGGATGAGATCAAAACTACAAACGGGGACTTAAGCGATTGGATAAAATTTCAAAAACCAAGAATAGTTTTGAGAATCAAAAGCGACAACTTAATAGGGGTCATTTGGTTAAGATCAAAATAAGAAAACACAAAAAGAACTATAAAAAAGCATTCATGTCATTGGAAAATCACGAGCCAAAGCGTATGTCCTTATATAGAAATAATTGAAAGCAGAATAGAGAGTGCATTTTGTCCCTTTAGGATGCCGATGGTATCTATAGTGACGATCTGGACCACCTAGTAAAGCCATTAAATGAACACGCTAGAAATGATTTACATGAAAAAGACAAATAGCATACATACAATACAAGACGTGATCATCCTTAACGAAGAAACTACCCCTTTAAATATTGACAACAAAAAGTGAAATTAGTTTTTATATCTAAAAAGTGAAAATCTTCAAAGATCCGGGTCCTGTTAAAACTCTTTTGTACAATTTTCAGACATTTTCTTAACGAGGAAATAGTTGATTGTGGGTTCAGAGGCAAATTTAATGCTAATTTTTAAATAATGCAAAACACAGATCATGGAACCCAAACAACGGCTACATCGTCAAGAGGTTCAACGACAGCCGGATGACCGTCCACAGTCTCGCAGAGGCTCAAGAAGGGGGAAGATTTCAATGATTGACCTTTCAAGCAGACCTCAAGTTGCCAACCGTTTGACTGTGGGGAAAGGCCTTCGAAATTGCTCAGAAGCTTAAAATTATTCTACTGGTGTCCACGGTAACCAGGGACGTTAACTAGAATGGAAGTAAGAGCTTGTAAAGCCTCTTCATACCGACCGTATGCGAGATAAACGTTGAGAGCGCTGCCATTGCCTTCTCAACGACTTGAAGAATCATGGATATCGAATTCTTATATTTTCTGATAAAAAAATTTCACGGTCGATAGGGTCTTCGACAAGTAGAACGACCGACTGATGAGCTTCGATCAGGAGGTCTCCGAGCTCCGCTACATGTTCACGACCAAGCACCCAGCCTCAGATATGATCCACGCCGTCTTGGCTTCAAATGGGGAGATGATGCCACCGGTTAGAGGATCACCACGACCGATTTCAGGGACATTTTGACCACAAAAATCCTTCTCTGGGTGTAAATATCAGGGAGAAGACCGTCTAAGTGTTTCAGCATGACGGTGCCCCGACCCACACGGCCAAAACCATGCAAGAGTGGTTGGGGTCCAAAATGAACTTCTGGTCAAAGGAATTTTAACCGCCGCACTTGCAAGACCTTAATCTCTTCGAATACAGCGAGTAGCCGCATGTCGAGGGCAAGGCTTGTAAGATCAGACAAAGCAACGTCAACGAGCTGAAGACCTCCGTCAAACGCGTGTTGGCCAGCAAGAGGAAGATCTTCGTCTATAATGTGTGCGCAGGCTTTAGGTTTCGCCTGAACGCGTGCTCACTGTCGAGGGCGGCCACATTGATTAATATTACAGGTTAAACACATTAATTTGTTAAAACAATAAAAACGTGTCTAATTGCATCAAAAATATCAGTGTGTCCTTTGCTGAGAGCGTCTTGATGAGTGTAAAAGGACTTTTGCAATATCCGGTATGAGTACCCTTGGAACTTAGGAGACCGGCGAGTTCCATCTCTCTATAACATTAAATGATTGAGAAAAAACTATCGATAAAGATGACATACCACTTAAACAATAGAGCCCCTGAAACACACACAGGAGAAAAACCTTTGTCTCGAGAGAAAAATGCTGGGGAACAACATTAGAATTTTTGACGTGGCTCAGACCGGCACCAATTGCTCTTCCTAAAATACATTCATATACTAGAGCAAGAACCAAAGTAGACCAGACAATTAATTCGCACTGAATACTGACAAATACAAGAGCACAGACCAGATCAACGAGAGACTTAATTTACTCGTGTATCCCCTCGATGCTACCCTTCGCTTTCCTCACTCTCTTGTTTCCCGCCTACATGTTTGTTACTAAGTATATCACATTTTATTATAATTTGCACATCCTTCTTTCTCCTCTTTTTGTGTTAGTAACCATTCTTATTGTTTTATATAAACCCTGTTTTTATAACCCTGTGAATGTATCTAAACTTTGACTCTGATGATGATACAAGCTGTATCGAAGCACGTCATTTAAAAAAGAATCCTGTGCTAAAATGCTCTAGTCTTCTTATTCCTTTTCAATGGAGACGAAGTTAAGTCACATGGCTGTCGTTTGTGACGGGATGGAATCCAGAATAGGGTGGCCTTCTCGGTGGCTGCTATACGCTGTCGATACTCGTGGCTCGGATTCCGCGTTAATTAGTAGGTCTCCTTGAGATAAAAGGTATCTTAATTCAGTCCAGATCGGTGGTAAATCCCCTATAATTAATTTATATATATATATATATATATATATATATATTGTCGAAAAAGGACAATAGGGTTATATGATACATAACTAGACGATCTACATTTATATCAAAAGATATTCTTCTATGATATAAGGCGCTTGTAATACCTCATTTGGAGTAGGCGGTGAATTTTTGGTCTCCATACATACAAAAGACCATTGTAGTAATGGAAGGCGTCTAACGTCGAGCGAGGAAATTAATTCACGAAATTAGAAAAAGATCGTACGAAGAAAAACTGAGGCACCTCAATTTACTTTCAATGGAAGATTTGTTTCCACATTTATTGGTCATTGAAATACTAAACTGGGTTACTAATATAAATTATGATTAAAACTTTGAGCTAGATAACCGATAGCAACTAGATATAACTATAGTATGTTAGTGAACAAAGGTGTTAGTTAAGACGGCGTTAGCACAAATTTCTTATCTTATAAAATAGCACAGACTTGGAATGGCTTGACGAGGTGTGTCGTTGAAAACAATACAGGAAATATTTTTAAGAATAGAATCGATCTATATTACTATAAAATACATATAAAATAT
Source organism: Ceratothoa steindachneri (assembly GCA_963969495.1). Taxonomy (NCBI): domain Eukaryota; kingdom Metazoa; phylum Arthropoda; class Malacostraca; order Isopoda; family Cymothoidae; genus Ceratothoa; species Ceratothoa steindachneri. Next base: position 100,835,568 of record OZ018334.1, on the reverse strand, counting down.
CAACAGAAATAGTTATTAATTATTTAGCCTCTTCCCAACTTCCTTTAACTTTTCGTCACCTCTTACTTCCTCCCTTTCTCCTCTTTTTCGAACTGTCCTCAAGGGGATTTCAATGTCTTTGCTGGTTCTTAATTTCCCAATTACAGAGTGACTTAAAAATCCTTGGATCTGAAGAACCAATCAATTGGTTCAACAGTAGTAGATTAACGTATCCTAAATCTTAGTGGTGGAATAGAGCACAGGGCCAATTTTCTGCAACGCCTCTCAATGAACTTGAAATATTAATGAGGATAATAATGTTACCTATGTGAAGGGACAAACCTCTGAAGTCTCAAGCAAAGAGCGGACCACGGGATCATCCAAGAACTAGCTATGAGAACTTGCATCTAATTTGCACTATAAATTTGCCCTGATGAGGTATTGGGCGCACATAAATTTGATTTGGATGATTTCTCTACATACCCCTTCTTAATTATTATTATTTTCATTATTTAGCGCTCTGCAATGTAATAAACAGGCTCAGACCAGGCACATAACAGGCTAGTGGTTCTTTTGAAAGTCTTAGCAAATGACATTATGTACGGCATATATGATTATGCCCTCAATGTTCTTAACAAATAGGTAAGAAGATACATTCAAAGCTGGAACAAATAGACTGCATAGCCAGCATGACATGTTTATACAGAAGTATCAGTAGTATTGCCAAGGTTTCCAATTTTTAGGATAATTAAATTTATTCAGATTTTAATTATATTAAATTAAAATATTAATCGTCCTTATCAAAGAATATAATTCAAAGAATAAATATCATAGAAAGAAGCACTGCCAGTAAATAACAGTCTACGTAAAAATGAGATAAGCTAAGTAATGGCTTAATAAAAAAAGGGGTGGCGAGATTGATCGTTTTATGTCCAAAACTACAATACAACTGCTGCTGCTCAACGTAATAACAGCCATACTAAGTTTGAATGAACCTCATACATTGCAGAAGTAATCACAACTTCTTAAGAGCCTCATAAGTGAAGTCAAAGTCCTCAGCTTGTCTTATGCTCTCTTTGATAAGCTGATGTCTTCGCCCAAAGGCCATTCAACACCACAAGATGGCCTTCCGTCACCGACCATAAATCTTTTCAGGGCAAAGACGATAAATTTAATATTTACATATGTCTGTATAAGCATCTCATACAAATATTGAGAAAATCGCATCTTCTACCACTTTCATTTTATTTTCCTTATAAATGACTTTCTTACATGTTTACTGTTTATAGCTTTTACCGACACACATTCCTTCCATTAAATGGGGGTACACCTAAAATTACTTAAATTGGTACAAAATGCCCCAAATCAACTTTGAATAACCTATTCAAAGTAAAGTCCAAATAATTGAATTTGTGAATTATTCTAGAAAGTTATGGCCTTTCATATAATATACATACAAAAGGAGCAGCTTCGCTACTCCTCCTTACAGGAGGAGCTTGCGCTTCGCAGGCAGATATTTGGTTTGTGGCCTACAATCTATCTGGCTCTAGAAAAAGGATTTTAATCTAAAAAAAAAAAAAAAGGTTTCCAGTACATATCTTCTAATAATTTACTATCTTTTTCACATCTATGATTATTTTCTAAGCCCAAAGGCAAATCATTGCAATTCCTTTGAAATAGGAAAAGAAATTTCAATGTTCATTTTTCCCATCTAATTTTTTTTTAATATTTTCAATTTGCTTTACGTTTTTTAAATGTAGCTATTTCCTCCTGATAAGGTTTAAAATGGAAAATCGATTTTAGAAAGAACCAGGCAATGGCTTCGCCACCTTTCCCTACGGGGGTCGCTTGCGCTTCGCTACTAAGATTAATTTTAAATAGGAACTCTAAACTAAATTTCCCCCCTTTCAAAATATCACGTTGCTAAAATATAGAGTTATAGAAGAATAGGAGAAGACATATAAAAATAAATTTTCTGAACTTCACCATTTGTAATTCTTTGAGTTTTAAAAAATTCACAAAATTTCGATACTTAAATTTATTTCTGAACTTTGATAAAAAAACCATAAGTCATAACCAAACTAAGATGAAATTATTATTCAAATACTCAAAAATCCCCTTTTTAAATTATAATTAGTGATGATGATGATGATATCAATAAAAGATTCGAATATACAAAAAACCCACAGCCATATATTGACTCTAATCAATTTTCTGAACTTCATCCTTATTAATTTGTTTTGTTTTCAAAAATTCCAAAAAATTCAGTAATCATATTTATTTTTTCTGATCTTCACCATTTGCTCTTGATCAAATAGGTACATACAAACTAAGGGAAAAAAAATAATATTCAACCCATCCTCCAAAATCCTGTTCTTAAAATATATTGTTAGGGATTACAACAACATACAAAGTCACACTTAAATTAAAAGAAAAAAATCAAACTGTTCAAAAAAAAGCCTTCCAAAAATATCGTCTTGGGATGATGGAATGTTTCTGAACAGTAACGAATCAAACTAGAAAACAAAATGCCAAAATCTATATTTTGTTGAAAATACTCATTTCATTCGGATGCAAAGTACAGAATATTCTTGGAAATTCACGTTTGATAGTATCCAATTTTCATTTCATAGAAGAGGGAAGAAATAAAGACACGAGGAAAGAAATGCATACAGCTGCGGCCAAAAGTTTCGGACACCTGAAATTTTTCCTTTTCCGTGGGTCTATGAAAATTGGGGTGTAGGATTAAAAGCATGTGTCCATTAAATCTGGAAAGGCAAATAAATGTAAAAGCTACCTTATAACATTTTTTGAAATATAAAATTAGGTGTTGCTATTAAAGTGTAAGAAATCATGGTCTCAGAATGCGGTGTGTTACACTCAAAATGCCTTTATATAACGCATACTTTTTTATTAACATGATATTCCATTTCGAAAGCATCTGATAATTATAAGATAATGGCGAAAACAAGTAAGTGTGGAGGAAAGAATTCTGATAAGCATGATGCACAAGTGTCTCAGTTGTCGACAATGCGCCCGGAGGCTCGGCAGCTGACATTCCGGTGTGGCAGAAGTGTTTAAGAGACTCCGAGAAAGTGGAAACACCCAGCTCGACCTCGGTATGGACAACCCCGACTCAGTAAGGAACGTGACAACAGGTCCCTTTGTTGCCTGAGTCTTCGGGATCGTAAGAAAACCCCAATCCAGCTGCACCATAGAGAGCGGCCAGGTAAACCCTGGCGGTAGGCACTTAAGGAGTGTCAAATTCAGGAGTGTGATGTCCCACCGTTTGTGATATCACCATGAATTTAAAGAAGTACCGAGCTGTCATGAGAGATTACATGATACCATCATACCGAGACTTCTCCAAAAAGTTTGAAATACAGGACCACAATGCCCCATGATACAAGACTGCCTCCACCTTAGGGTCGTGTCTGTACAACAATATCACGGTAATGGAATAGCCTTCTCAGTCTGCGGATATGAATCCGCAGGAAAACGTCTGACAGAACCAGAAAGAGGCCGGAGGACGTCGTCAGCCAGCCTCTAATGAGCAACTAAAGGCAGTCTTTACCCAGAAGTGAGCCAACATTGCACTAATCAGGTGTCGCCACCTCGTTGACACCATGATTGAAGCATAAATTGTCTCACGACTGCAAAGTGACTCTCGGCATGCTACTCAGATTACTCTATCAGTTTGGACTTGCTGCACTTTTCACATGAATTCACTTTCTTATCTGTTATACAGGGTGTTCGGACTAAATTTGACAATTTTTAATGTCTTCTATATTCAGAAATATTTTAAAGTATCGGTGAACAGTCAAGGGCGTAAGATAGCGCAGAGAGTAAAGTTTTCTTTCAGAAAAAGTTAGCTGATATAGAGGAAGGGAAGCCTTTTGCATATTGGGAAAGAATTGCCCGCATCATGATGATTCGCGCCGGGTTCCAAATGCCGACATCATGACTGGTGCTCAATGCTTCAATGCTCTGTTAACACTCTAAATGCTGTAAGACGTGACATGAACAGCTGCAACAGAGCCAACGAAGCCGTCGTCAGCAGAAAGGAACACAACAGGCGTTCTGACTGCATCCGCACGCCAGAATTCAAATATCAACTGCATCATAAGGTGATTGAAGACCCGAGGAAGGAAATCCGGATTTTGGCCAGCATAGTTGGGTGCTGGAGTGACCCCCATGAAGCGGGCCCTCAATGAGGACTTTCGCTTCCACTCGTACAAGAGGCGAAAGAGACAAATTCTGCACCCAAGGTAAAAAAGAACCGATTGACGATGGAAAAGAAGCTCCTGAAAAAGCCGAATCATCCGCTTAAGCCTAGGACGATCTGGTTCTTCCCCAATGAAAATAACTTCTGCCAGGACCATTTGACCTTTTAGGTATCATCAAGACCAAGATGCCTTAAACAAAGATTTTTCATAAGTGTGTCTCCAGTCAGGGTGACGCTATGCAGCCCCACACGTTTGGGATAAGTCTTGGGCTCAATTCAGACCATTCTGTGGAACTGATGGAGATTGTGGTCAATTCTTGTCTGGAGAGGGTTGTTGCTAGAAGTTCCTACCTCAGGAGAGAGTTAGAAGTAGTTGGCGGAGACTTTCTACAATTTCACAAGCCGCACTATCTAGCCTTCTAGATCCCCCGATTGGAGTCCAATGGATTACTATGTATGAGGCGCGGTTCAGAAAGAGAGAGACACCAACCGCTCTGAGTGCAACCCAAGGCCAAACTGGTGGCCAAGATCAAATAGGCGTTCGAAGATCTTCCCAAGGACACAGTGAGAAACGCATGCGCCAGGTTCTGGAGTCGTTTAATGCCGTGTTGGAAGTTCATGGCAACTACTTTAACTATTATATCCTAGCAGAGAGAGAGAGAGAGAGAGAGAGAGAGAGAGAGAGAGAGAGAGAGAGAGAGAGAGAGAGAGAGACTATTCCAGTTGGAACTTTTCAATTTTTAAAATACATTTATTTTTGGCTGATATTTTGTGTAAAGTTATTCGTTTATGCAAAACATCAAATTTAGTTCTAATAATCCTTATGTTGCTAATTTTAAAACAAATAAATAAGGTAATTTTGACGGGAACGAACAGAGAAGCGATTTTCTAAGTAGGCTAGTCAACATATGTAGCTCATAAGGGAAACGGTTGTTAACAGCTAAAAATATTTTACATAACAATTCATATTTTGATATAGAATTTTGTTTCGTTTTCTATTTCAAACCAATAGAATAATAAAATGGTTCCAAACAAAATGGTAACTATATAATTGATTACATTTAATTAAAAAGATTTTTTTAAAGGCTCCAAAACGTCAGGAACTTTCCTTACACGTATTATAAATTTTAATGATAAAAAAAGCTGAATTTAATCAGCCAATTTTGATTTGTCTCTCTTTTGCCTAACTTTCAACTTATTTCAGTTCTAATTTAATCTAACGGTTTGGGGCAGATTTAGTGGGCATAAAAACCAAAGATTTCTCTCTCTCTGTCTCTCCTTTTTTACGTGTCAGAGACCCAATTGTAGTCAAATCCTGGCAATAACCATAAAGTCTACACAAAACGGCGACACTTTAAAATGAAAGAGGGAGATCAAAAATATAAAACCATACCTATGAACAAAACGACAGTAAATATATCAAATAATGATAATTTATATCATGCACATACAATAGCGACGGATTTTCTAAAAATACATTGGTAAAAAAGGAGCGAAATTTGACGAATTAGAGAGTAAGAATGATAAATGTTAAGAAAGAAGAAGAATAAAAAAATAAGAGCTGTTAACAGAAAATTTTAGAATTAGGTGATATAAAAACATATAAGAGAACCTAGGGATATTCTTGTTCATGGAAGGCGTGAAGTCCAGCCTCCTTTATTAGGAGAGACAGCCAAGAAGAGACTCAGAAACAGAGGCGACAGACCAGGCTGAAGAGAGAGAGAGAGAGAGAGAGAGAGAGAGAGAGAGAGAGAGAGAGAGAGAGAGAGAGAGAGAGAGAGAGAGAAAGAGAGAGAGCTACAAGGAGCTACAAGGAAAATAAGTACCCTAGAAGACCTTACGGTCCATTCAATGAGGGTACCTTTGGACTAGCTGTTGAGCGAACACATCCTCGCTCAATTGCCTTACATCCTTCCTAAACGGCCACTTTTCAATACTTGGTCTAGTCTTGACTTGAACTGGTCAGCAGAATTGCTGTTGGCAACCTCCATGGGAAGTGCGTTCCAGCTACCGCAGATACTGTACGTGAAAAGTTTCCCACACAGATCGCGGTTGTAACGCTTCAGTTCAAGTTTAATGCCGTGATCTCTTGTTCTGCTCTCAAAAAGTGTGAAAATATCCCTGTAGTCAACATTGTCGAACCGTCGAAGTATTTTGAAAACTTCGATAAGCTGACCATGCAGTCTCCGAGTCTCTAACGAGAACAGATCTAATTGTCTTAATCTATCTTCATAACTCTTATGTCTGATAAAGGGAATCAGTTTGGTTGCCCTGGCTTGCACGCGTTCCAATCTTTCGATGTTCTTTCTAAACGAAGGACTCCAAAATTGTACGGCATACTCCAGGTGCGGTCGGACAATTGAATTGTACAGACAGAGTACTATTTCCTTGTTCCGATATCCAAACTGTCGTTTTATATAACCCTAGCATCCTTTGGGCTTTCTTCTTCACCTCAATACATTGCCTCGAGAACTTGAGATCACTAGTTATAGTTACTCCTAAGTCCTTCTCAGTGTCAGTGGATTCAAGAGCCGTGCCCTTAACGATATAATGAGATTGGGGGTTTCAGTGGCCAATATGCATCACTTTGCATTTGTTCAAGTTAAAAGGCATTTCCCACGTGTCCGACCACTCCCCAATCTTCCGAAGAACTTCCTGCAGCCAGGCAGTATTTCCTTCCTTTGCAACGTTCATACCAAGTTTGGTATCGTCGGCAAATTTGGAAATCTTTGCAACTACATCACTATCCATATCATCAACATAGATGATAAACAGTAGTGGTCTCAGGACAGAACCTTGGAGAACACCGCTAGTTACGGGCGCCCACTCAGAAGCCTGTCCATTCAACACTACTCGTTGCGGTCTGCCGCTTAGCCAGTTCTCTATCCAACTTGCTACATTTCCGTCTACGCCCAGCGCACGCACTTTCCGGAGGAGGCAGCGGTGTGGTACCTTATCGAAGGCTTTTTGAAAGTCTAGGTAGATAATATCCACCTCCTTATCCCGGTCGTGCTCAGTAAAAACGGAGTGGAAGAATTCCACAAGATTCGTTAGGCATGACCGGAGCCTTCCTAACCCATGCCGGGAACTCCTCAATCGCAAGTTGGACTCTAAATATGACGTCATTTTGTCTACCAAGATACTTTCTATGATTTCCCTGACTAATGAGGTTAAGCTAATAGGTCGGTAGTTCGACGGCTGGCTAGGGTCTCCTTTCTTGAAGATAGGATGTCACTTCCGCTTCACGCCAGTCTCTAGGAACGTATCCGGTCCGGATTGACATGTTGAAGATTGTGCTCAGATGTCGTGACACTTCATCGCATACTTCTTTCAACACATTAGGTTGAAACCCATCCGGGCCAGGGGACTTATTCGTCTTTAGATCAGTGATCTTTTTTTCTATTTCTGCTTGGGTGAAGTCCATTTCCTCCAGCTTTTCCCCCAAGTAAGAATCAGTGGGCTGGGGGATGGGGCCACATTCTTCAGTAAACACTGAAGAGAAGTAGTCGTTGAGGAGGTTAGCATTTTCTACATCTGAGTGCTTTAATGCCCCCTCCTCATTCACCTAAGGGCCAATCGTGCGATGGATTGGTTTACGGCTATTTACATAACCAAAGAACTCCTTGGGATTCTCCTTGCAGAGTCTCGCCCCTAGGAGCTCCTCGGCACGCTTTGCTGCCCTCATGCTAGCCTAAGGTACTCCTCAAATTCTCCAGAAATCTTTGGCTGCCGGTACACCGTTCTTTTCTCTCTCAGCAGTTGACCGATTTCTCGATAAAAACCACTTTGGTTGAACGGAAGACCAACGAAGGCTTTTTAAAGGGATGAAACGTGATTGAAGACTCCTGAACGTAGTTTTGAATCTATTCCACAAATCTTCAACATCCTCGCACACTTCTAGCCTTACATCTGTCAAGCTAGCACGAAGACCTGCAAAGTCTGCTCTTCTCAAATCAAGTTTTCTCGATTTACTAGTCGCAGACTCTACCTTGGGGCCTTGACTATAAATCTGAATAGTCGGTGACCACTGCCACCGAGCTCTTCGTCTACCGAGAGATCCTCAACGATGTCATCCTCACAGATGAAAACCAAGTCGAGAGTATTATTGCCTCTCGTCGGCTCTCTCACCCATTGAGTCAGGAATTCATTCTTCGCGAACTCCAGGAGTAGTGCGTTCTCGCTACAAGTTTCTCTCTTTTCCCAATCAACTTGGGGGTTAAAATCACCCATGGTGATACACACTCTGTCTTGTACAATTTTTCTCAGCACCAGGTAGAAATCCCTGTCCTTTTCAACAAGTTGGGTAGGGGGTCTGTAAAGCACCAGGGTCCTGTACTTGGCAGGACCTATGTCTAGGTCAACACCTAGTAGCCTATCCTTGACATACAGCATCGCACCACCACCCTCTCTGTCTAGCCTATCTTTTTGGAAGAGTTGGTAACCAGGAATCGTGAATTCACCTTGAAAATTTTGATTTGAGGTTTTTACCCACGATTCCGTTGTGGCTACCATTTCAGGTTCTTTCGTCAATACGAGGCCACGAAGTTCAAGAAACTTGTTCCTGATCGACCTCGCATTAAACAGAACTTTCAGGGAGTCCCTGAATGTAGGACTCCCTACTCTCTTCCGTTTCTCGGCTTATTTATTGCTTTGTTGGATCCCCTGGTCCTGTAATAAAGGATTTTTGTAATTGCACGGTGCCTTCTGGCGTGATGTAATAAAGGAGCTTTGTAGAAAAGGAAACAGTAATATTTCTGTAATTATTTCCTAATAGAATATTAATAAGACTCTAAGTTTAGATTAAAAGATAATTATATTTAAATCGCCATCTGCTCTTGCTTTGTCTTATGCGTATGTAATCCCTCTGTTCGTCCATATCTGCTCAAATAAAATAATCTTACATTAATCTTTAACTTCGTCTCACCCATATAAATGCATTTTTGAGATTAAGGATTTGACTGAACTTTCTCTTAATATTTAGTGGCAGAACGAACAACAGTAACTACCACCCAGTCAAAGAGATGTTTACCATCCATTTGCAATTACCATTTGTTGATGTTTGATAGTTTGTCCCCAAATTATATTTATAGTTTTCGTAAAGTTCTCATAGGGAAGCATCGGTACTTGAACGGTTGGTTACATAAAAACGACCACTATTTGTCTTTATGGAGAAGGTCTATGGTTAGAATTCCTCTTAGTTGTCTCGAGTCAGAGGCCTTGTTGCTCACCTGGATAGAGAGCTTTCTCTCAGGTTGATGTAAAGGCTGGCACCTGGCTTGGAGCGATGGTGTTACCCCAGCGAGAGAGTTGTACCAATAATAATACAGTACCTGTCTTGTTGATGCGAGAGTTAATAGGCTACGGAGGGCTTAATGTTGCCAGGTATCGCTATCATAGGTTTTTCAGCGTTCGGTAGCTGCCTCAGTACCAACCGTTGCAAGCTTAAATCATTCAACTAGAAAAAATGTCCTTCGAAGGACAAGAAACTAAGAAGGTTTTGGGCGCCTAATCAGGAAACCAACCATTGGTACTAAAATTCGAATTTGATGTATTATAATTCAAATACTATTTTAACAGCGAGCAAAGTGAGTTTTGTTAGAATAATGAGATGCATATTTGAGCCATTAGGTAATGATTATCTTTAATGTTACTAAGAGAGGATGAGTATATTAGTGCAATGTCTACGCCTAAAGGCTGACGCATCGCAAATCGCTCTAAGCTCCGGAAGAAAGATTTTGGCATCTGATTCACTTCTACTCTCAGTCTCAATTCACGATTACTATTAAATATAGACTTGGCACGATGGGATTTCAATGTGGTGTTTGGTTGTGTTTAGCTGGTTGCACAGGTACTCGGTGAGGATTCGAGATCGATACAACGTTGGCAATTTCACCGTTATGCTGCGACATCCTTGACGAAATGATCGTTTAAAACAGGGATGGGCAATAATAATTTTAAGCAGCGCGCCACGTTGAATCTTTTGTAAAGTTTTGCGGGCCCCACTTAAAAACAGATGCAAATTTCGAATACATAAGTTAATTGCAATTACCTTTGTGCATTTCTTTGCATAGTTTTATCATTCCTTGTAAACAGTTTCCAGAGCGTTTAGATAAGGGTAATGAAAATAAGTATTTATAAAAACATTTTATCTACGAATAAAGTATATTGAAAATGATTGATTTAGGAATTTAGCATTACCTAAAAAATAATGAGATGAGATTTTGACAAAATGTTTAATAATTAATTTTCAATATTTTGTCGAAATGACACGCGGGCCACATGAAAGGCCTTCGCGTGCCTCAATTTGCTCACCTCTAGTTTAAAGATTTATTTTTTAATATTTTTAACAAATAAAAGTAAAGTAGTTAATTTCTTCCTTATCAGCTACTCTTAATTAAAAGAAGAAAAAGTTGAACGGATACATTTAAAAAAATAATAATGTGAAAAAATACAGTTAAAGATACAGTAAACGAGGTACACATACACCAAACCCACGCCAAGAAGCGATATAATATAAGAAATAGATGAAAGACTAGAAAAAACAAGGAGTGCGATGCAAGCAACAGACGAGGAGACTATTCCCCCAACCGCTACAAGACAATTAACAACTATATTTGGACGCCAGATATGATTCAGAAGAAGACAGAAATTAGAGAAATTCTCCAACACATAAGAAGAAACGGGTTAACGAGGGAGAAGTAACAAATGTAATAACCGAAAACAAAATGAAAATTGAAATGAAACAATCCAAAGGATTGACAATAATTCAGCACCGTAGCAATTTGGGAGAAAATAAATAAAATGAAAGGTAAAACAGCAACAAAGAATCTAAAAATAAAGGATGGACAGGGAAACAATGTAGAAGGTAAAGACCGGATAAATAAGATATTCAGGGAATACTGCAAGAGGATTTTCGAAATGAAAGCAGAGGAGAATGAAGATAGACAGCGATTTCGAGCACCAAGTCCTAGACTTGCTAAACGAAGAAATCGACTGGACTTATCCCCAACATTTATTCGATGCAACGAGAGAGACCTACGACGGCATTGATGTTATTATTAGTAAACAAGAGGAAAATGATACAATACCGATTTTCGGCAAAAGCAAAAGGAAAATCTGGACTCTCTATAAAGAACTATGTGGAAACACTCAATACCATTCTTGAGGGAATCATAAATGTTTTAAATTCCACCCTAAGCACCGGGTACTTCCGAGATGAGTTAGATGTCACCAAAATTATCTTCATTCCCAAAACATGAAAGCCTCCAAACCAAGAGGTAAACTACTAACCAATATCTCAATCTTGATTTCATTGAGAAGGTATTTGAGAAGATAATATACCAACCACTGAGTTAGCACCTGGATAGCGACTAACTTTTAAACTAATAACAATATGGGTTGAGGAGGAAGCCGAGCACATAGATGGCTCTCACTATCATCACTGAGAAAATTGCAAAGGCCAGCGTTGATATCGTATACAGGGACATATCAAAAGCATTAAAAAAGGTTTGGATAAGAGAATCCAACACAACTGAGACTTAAAACCAATTTGAAAGACTACTCTGTGACCTTATGATGAAAATCACGCCTTCATCGAGATTGGAAGTCATCAAGAAGAGAAATTCAAACTAGAAGCAGACTATTTCCAAGGAGATGCCTGAGGCTAACTGAATACTCAGTTTATACCTCAGACATTCTTTCAATAAAGATTGCCTCAATATTCAACTGGCCACGGACGTCACGCAAACGGCGAAATGAAGGAAATATGGACTGCGGAACAAATAAAGAGGATAAACGAGAGGAAAGAGAAAATTATTACAAATAGGAACAAATGTAAAATTTCACCAATGTTTGGAAAACGGTTTGGATTTATTACTGTTGAAGAAGAAAAACTGGTTACATAAAAGTGGTAGTATTACCGATCACTAAAATGGGATATACTTGACCAAAAGAGTCACCAGAAGGAAAGTAGAAAAGAGACTTCTCTATAGACTCAGATCGCTCAATCCTAAAATAAAAAGATCTAGCAATCAATCTTTACGTAAGTCATCTTAAACACCATAATAAAAACTGAAAAGGATACAAAACAAACCGAAACTGCTTATTAGCAACACAGGAGGAAGATATATGCGGAGACAACGAGGTAGACACCAAGAAGCTGAGCTTTAAATCACTTAATAAATTTATAGAAGAGAGAGCCAAGGTGCTAAAATAAAAGAAAAATAGAGAGACGATAAGAAATTGCAGCACAGGTCGTCCAGCGGGATGAGGGGAGATCAGACTCCCTCTACCCAACCTATACAAGGAAGATAGATGAGGAAGAACAGTAAGATAACGAGAAGAAGACGCCGATAATAAGATACAATGATGCAACGCAGAATACGTATTTAAGAAACCACAACCTGGAAATGACACACGGATCACAACAGCGAATATCTAATATATATTTCCGAGTCTGTTTGTATACATATATATAAAGAAAGAAAGAACAAATATAAGTTCTGGTACCTTAACGGTAGAGCATCTGAACGGCATTCAGTAGAGCCGAGTTGGAGTCCTGGTAAGGAATTTTCAACCTTTTTTTTCCTCGCCTTATTTCTGTCTTCACAGTAAGGATTTCTTTCATTGGGCCGTCCTTAGCTCTCTTGATCTTACTGTTTTTCCAATGTCCTTTTTTCTTACCTTAAAAAAACTAAAATAACAACTTCTGTTTCTTGTTTCATTGCTCATTCACGTCAATTTTCTCTTTCTCTTGTACTATGTATATATATATATATATATATATATATATATATATATATACATATATACAGTGGGAATAAATATCCGATACATGGTCAAAGGTTTATTTACCATAGTTACACAACAGCAAAGTAATCAAACATTGAACATCTTATGTATTTTGTACGTTGAATACAAATTGGTATCATCTTGCAAAAATAGTAAAACATTGCTATGAGGATTCTTCTTTACTTTACGGACTATATGTTTAGCCGCACGGTTTTAAATTTTATATGGACGACCTGAATGTGGTACACTTGCAGTGGAATGATAAGACATGAACCGGCGAATCAGGTCACTAATGGTTGAGAGTGGTATTTTTAGCATAGATTAAATTTTTCTATAGCCCAAACCAATTTTATGTAACTGAACAATTAGTTCTCTGCTCCTTTTTGACAATTCTTTAGTCTTCGCTATATTAGAATTAGAGCGTTGAACGATGACCTCCTTCTCATGCAGCGCTCAGACACTGACTGAAGTCCGCTGTTTCACGTGGGCGAAGTAGATTATTTTTCTAGAAAGTTCTACAGCATTCCTGTCACATAAACCACTCTGGAATGTTCGAGAACTATTTAGTATCGCTTTAAAACTAATTTTGTGGGTGTTGGATACTTTTTGAGGCGATAATCTAACACTTTTGTCGATATAATATCAATGCTTTACTATTTGTGTATTCTAATATCGAATTTGTATTCAACGTACAAAATACATAAGATGTTCAATTTTCGATTACTTTGCTGTTGTGTAACTATGGTAAATAAACCTCTGACCATGTATCGGATATTTATTGCACCCACTATATATATATATATATATATAATATATATATATATATATATATATATATATATATATATATATATATATATATGACCTCTATAGAAGGCCACTTAAAGCAAACCTGAAGGCCAGCAAAGGTCACCATTGGGGTAACTTGAACCGGGAAGTAACAAAGGCTACTCAGATTGATTTTGCAAAAGTGTTGCAACCTGGTTGTTAGGTTAGGTTCAAACTTTTACCCTTTCTAGTTGTTTGGGGCTAGGTAAGCGTGGCTATGAGTTGCAATTAAAACATCAACATTGCCCGTGGAATAATTAAGGTTTGCCAGAACAATTATGCGACTGCATTGTTTAAGAAACGCGATAATACCTATTATCAGCATTCTCGAGACTCGAATAATTTAGATATTTAGTTAAAACTTGCGCCTATCTGCTTGAGGCGCGCTTTAAAGTCTGTGGCAGCTACCAGCGTACTCAAATTGCCTGCCCGCCCACCTGCCCACCCATCCGCTTGCTCGCCCTGCCGCGCTAATGTAATGTGAAAATCGTTCTCTGTTACTCTTTCATAATACACTACTTTATTACTCAAAATTAAAATAAACTCTATATTTCATATCTACAAACTTTTAAAATCGTAATTTAACTCAAGCAGAAAACTTAATTGTTCAAGATAGTTTTTTTATGCCCAAACAACGCTGGGTACCTTTGCCTCATACTGCAGAAGCCATGAAATTGGAAGCAACTCATGTGTACTAATTTATACTATAAAGAGTACCTGATTATGCACATGAGTGCTGATTACCTAAAGAGATATCTCTCTTACACACGAAATGCTACACTAGGAGTAGAAAGAAAGAGTTTGGAACCCATTCAATTTTAATTAAGGATAGTCTCCTTGTCAGGCAAAATATCGCCCAAGCTATTTTCAGAACTAAAAACTCTAAGAAACGGACAGAGAATAAATAGGCCACCATACAAACTTTCATTCATTCGCAAACATCCTACTTCCTCCCACCTTCTCCCGACACTTTTTTCTATTATTCTTCACTCTTTAGGAGATGTAAACTTTATACTAAGGAGAGGAGAAATAAAAGAAATGATGAATGTGAAAACCGTACACATCGTGGTTCTGAACCCACGTAGATCTGTAGGCCTACCGCCTGCCATGATCACCTATCTTCCCCCTCCTGTATTTCCAGCTTTGCTATTTTGACTCCTTCCTCTGCTTCTCTATCCTTCTCCCCCTCCTGCCCATCCCTTCGCATCGGAGCCCGAAAGGGCGCCGGGGGCGGGGGCGGGAGGATGGGGGTGGGCGCGTGGTGCTTGGGGAAACTTTTTCTCTCTTTCTCCTTTCCTTTCATCCATTTCATTTCATTCGATGGAACTGAGGCGACAGAGGCGCTTAAGAGCAATTTTAAACGATTAGACTCGTCCAGCCAAATTTACGGTGTCCAGCGGCTGAAGGGTTAAAAGAATTATGCTTCCCCAAAGCGTTTTAAAAATAAAAATAGGTCAATAAATTTGCCGCCGATATATTTAGGTGGTGATAAATTTGTCGATAATAAATTAACGCGATGAATTTATGACAATATATACTCGTATTTTCTCCGGCGATATATTTAAGGGTGATGAATTTACCGCGACGAGTTAATCGGACATAATTAAGGGGCGGTTAGCTCAGTATATAAGTATAGGAATTCTGCAGATTTTGTCTGAATTGTTCGGTAAAGAGCTGAACAATTAAACATAGGTCCCAACAATTATATTTACGGAGTGCATTCTTTTAAATTAAAGAGAGGCAGAAATTTCTGAAGAAAAACCCCTTCCCCTAAAATGGAGTCACATATATTTGCGAGTAGCAGGAATATTAAGGATTACAAAGATATATATATATATATATATATATATATATATATATATATATATATATATATATATATATATATATATATATATATATATATGGTGCTTTAGGTAATTTGTCTCCTAACTTCAATATAAAATAAAAAAATAGAAAACTTCATTTATACAGATATATTTACTATAATTACATTTTAAAGAAGGATAAGATTATATTTTCCATTTATTCACCTCCGTTGAGTTCGTGCGTTGTATATAGATTTACTTGCCCCAGCTATAAGAAGGGGACCTATATAGGAAGCACATTACTTTCACTTCGGTCGCGATTCTGCTCTCACATGGGCATTAGCCATAGAACCGGTAAAACACTGAGTAATAAAGAATATTCTTCTATCAGCAAACGTGCGATGGGTTTTAAAGCAGACATGTCCTTAAATAATTTTGGTGTCTTAAAATTTGCTAAATCTACATCTACTCTCCGCATTAAGGAATCTCTCTTTATTAAATACAACCACCCAAATCTAAAAGATGACACATCATCCTTTCCGTTGTTTATAACCTAACAACCAACCAAGCTGTATTTAATCTTAAATTGCCTTCTCGGTTTCACTTGTCATTGTGATCCGACAATGTAAGTTAATGTTCCGTTTCTTCATTGAATTTTGCTATGTTGCATGTTTCCAACTCTTTATTTCCCTTCCATTTCAATTGTTAAGTTTTGTACTGTTGCGACTAGCTTGTTTGCCTTTGATTAATATAATTTCGTTTCAACTATTTTCTAGTGTACTTACCTCATTAGTTTTTGTTTTGTTTTCATTAACACAACGTTCTTTCTAGTATTTTACTACCGTTTGTGTCATTTTTCGCACATTTATAGCATTACACTATTGAACTTGTGCAATAGAATAGATTTAAATTTTAGATTACTGATTTCAAATTTGTTTATAGATCCCGAAGATGGGTTTTGGAATATCCTGAAACGTTCAGATTAAAGATGCGCTTCGCCTTCTTCATTTTTTCCTTCTTAATATATATATATATATATATATATATATATATATATATATATATATATATATATATATATATACAATGAGGGGCCCAGGAGAGCAGTCTTAATTTAAAAATAATAACTTGAAAACTCTACAATATAGAGGAAAAATCCTAATATAATTTCTCTTTCTTGTTTTTTTTATTATATCTAAAAGTGTTTTTACCTTTTTGCTATCTTTAATTTTTAGGAAGTAACATATTTCCCCATCTTCATTAAAATAGACATATAATATTTTTCATTTCATTCTGTTTCAAAATCCTTTAATTATAGCGTTTATTTAATAAAACCAAAACACAAGAATTCAATCTCACATCAAAAAAACACGTAAAAACCATAATTAAAGATGTAAACTGGGATTACTTCTAATTATAGTAGTGAATTGCTTGAGAAATTCTTGTGTGTTAAGGGTCATTACGAGGTCATCTCAGGTCATAGTGTTGGCCGAGTCTCTCTTAGAATTAAGTTTGGTAAAATGCAATACAAATGTTATAGAAATTTACACCAGGCAATTTGGCTAAACTAAATTTGGTGTTATGTAAAAAATAGTTTGAGTTTTGAAACTCATTTTCAACACTCTCATAATAAACCACTCCACGCCGTCGACTGGGGTAAAACCTCTTTCATAGTTTTAAGTGAAAAGTAATATTATAATAGAAGCACAAGCATGTCACGTAATGGTGGTTATAGGAGGGGCTCTTGCGAACCTTTTCCATTCATTCCGGTTAATGGGAGTTGGATAAGTGGCGGAGGGATTTGGTAATCAGTTATGGGTCGTAGGAGATCTAAATGGCGGAATAAGTGAAAAAGGAGTGAAGTAATAAGTGGACCTTTTCACTTATCAAGGATCTGTTACACTGTACATTGCGTCCTCCTCTCCAATTTTGAGTCAATTTTCCCACCACCTCAAAGAGGTTCCACCTACCTGCTATAAGAGTTAGGAGTATGGGTGCTATCAGACTATATGTACTGAATAAGGGTGAATTTATTGGTGTATTGATGAAAAGATGTAAGGAAGTGGGAAAAGAATGGATAATCAACAATGGAAGGCTGTCCACTCAAAGTGAGATGAAAAAACATATGAGAATGATTTTGAGTAAGAGAGAGGAACTGTGTTCAAGTAAGTGTGAGTGCTGCAAAGGCTCTGTGTGGTTGAGTTGAAACTAGAAAAGGGAACCAAGGACTCTGAGTGGTAAAATGACGATGTGAAACCCACAGTAAAGCGAAAAATGCAGACAAATTCAAATGTTTATTTATGCAGACAAGAATAGCAGAGAAATGGAGAAATATCAGTGAAATAAAAATAAAATGAAAGGTTACAATGAGTAAGAAAGCAGCAAAAGTAGCAATTGGAAGAAAGATAAATGAGAATCCAGATGTTGACAAGAACTTAATCTCTATGGAAATGAGAAAGATGAGACACCAAAGGAGGATTAGCTTTGTGCCTTAATATTAAGGATAAGAATAATTTGGTAATTAAAAGCAATGAGGAGATCAAAGCGAGATCGCAAAAGTACTTTGATAAAGTGTATAATGTGTGTATGAAAGAAAGAAGGGAATGTAATTTGCTGCTGTAAACCGAGTGCTGCATGAGTAAAAGGAAGCGATATGCAAGCAAGCGGTTGTACTGGTTGAGAGAAGTCATAAAATATGTAGATTGCTGGAATATGTTGATGATACAATCGCTGTTGTGATGATTGTGTTATGGAAAGGATCTGGTTGTTTAGTTGTAAGGCACTTTAAAGGCGAAGTGCCCTCAAAAGGAATGGGAAGAAAGAGGAGTGCAAGAATTGAAAGTGGGTAAGAATGTTAAGTGTTCAAGTCAAAGTGTATGGGGAAAATCTGACTTGGTCTGTTCAAAGGATAACAAGGATTGATAGCGGATGAGTAAGATGGGATTGGAATGAGTATGGGCTGGGAGGGTTGAATAAAGTTTATCCAGTGAAACAGCTAGCTAAAATAGAGTATAAAGGAGTACATTTTAAGCTGTTTCATGGATGTGTATAATATTTATGATCGTGTAAATATGGAACCATTATGAATGGTCCACGAATGTATGGAATGAATGGTAATCTTCTGAACTTGGTTGGAAATTAGAGGTGAATTGTGCATACGGATGCATTTTGGTCAAAGTGAGTGATTTGGTAGAACTATGTTGCTGATGGTAAATGTAAGCGTGTGTGATGCTTCAATCACAGTGTAATATATTTTTGATAGAGTAGTAGATAGTGGAATAAGCAAGAACAGAGATTACAGAAAGAGGTGAGAAGAAGAATCTGAAATGTTGACGGATGCATTTCACTTTATGTTGTTCTACGCTTTTCACCTGGTGTCAGAGGTTGTGAGTGAGAAGATGTGGGAAATATTGTTCGCAGGGTTTGGCTGGTTATGTGTGGCTGGGACTAGAATTAAATGTAGGAAAGGGTGAGGATGTTTGGGTGTGAGGACGGGAGGGGTGTTAACATCGGTAGGAATGTTTTATTGAATGCTAAATTGTTCGGTATGAATGTGGAAGTGTAGTGTATGAGACGAGTCTGGTGGTAATTAGGTATTTGATGGCTAGACTTTGGTATGGGAGGAGAAGGTAAGATAATGAGTGAAAGAAATTCCATTGTGATTAATGCGTAATGTAATGTGGAAAGATAAGATGCAGAACGACTGCGTAAAAGTTGTCTATGTTGTGAAAATGTTGTGAACGAAGTTGTGATCGCTTGTGTTATTAGAGAGTTGAGAATGTAAGAAGAAGGAGTTGAAAGATCAATTGAAAGTTTGCCAGGAGGTATTATATTTTGGCACCAAACAGCGTTCAAGTGGAAACTTCGTCACCCAGGGACAGAGGGACTTGTTCCCTGTCAGAGGTATGTGGATATAGATACCCATCGGCAGGATTCCTTGGAACAGAGAGTCCACCGGTTGGTAGCCAGATCTCGACGTGCGCTGAAGTTTGCGTGCGCTAATGCCGGGATCGAACCCGGTACCGCGACGTTAGCGGCGTTTGCTAAATGATAGTATTATTATTATGTCTAATCAATGAGTGAAATAAGGATCCCGCAAAATCGACCTGCAGGGCTAAATGACGTCTAATATTTTAGATTTTTCAAAAAGGAATAAAAATAAAACAGTTTTTGACCTCTGTTTCAGCGATGGCACAATTATAATTAATCAACGGGGAAAGAAATTTTTGATTCGTCGATTAAAATTCCAGCGGCGTTTCTCATATATAATTTATTGTGGCAGATATTTCGGGTCTCCACCAGTAGTTACCTCTCTAGAAATCTTAACGATCATCCTTTTGTTACGGCGTTAGTGAACATTTAAGAGAATAAGGTAATTTTGAATAATAAGGACGCACTCGTTTAAGCTCCTAAATCCTGTGTAAACAATTTGTATCGTTGTAATAGTGTCCTAGGAGGAATATTTTGATGGCGGAGAGGCGATATCAAGCCCTACAATGTCACGAAACGTCAATCTTTCATCACAAAGAGGCAACGCAAGAATTCTTCCACGCCGCCATTTTTAAATGCTTTGAGACGCACTAAATTACACTCGTTTGAAGATAGCGAACCAAGGAGGAATCTTTAATGGTAATATTAGTTACTATTTAATGTAAATATCTTTAAACTAATTTTACATAGTATCGCGAATTAAAATGACATACAGAAGAAACCTAGTGTCTTTCCATTAATATGCAGGGTTCCTTCTTCCCATTTGTAAGAAATTTGCTTTTTTTCCCCTCAACACAAGGCAATTTTTCATTATGGAAACCGTTTGTCGAGGTTGTTGTTTCAACGTTTGCAATCGAACACTTTTTGTAAGGATAAATCGAAGTTCATTAACGGGGAAGAGTTACAATTAATGAAAAAATTCATTTTCATTGTGACAGAAATGTTGTTTCCTGAGCTAATCAAAAATTGTCTAAATCGAGGTGAAAGTTTAAAAATTCGGCTTTTGCGGGACTTTTTTCCGAACCCACACCATTTCCCCCGAGACAATCTTGTGAGTTGTGCGTTGGTTGTTTGCATTAAAGTGAAATCGTAAATAAAATAGAAACCTAAGCCAGAACCTTGGTAGATTGGTTTGGTTTTCTCCTGTCTGTAGCTCTTTATTCGGCGCGCAAAGCATAATTTCAGAAATATTACCACTTGAAAGTAGTAGTTTCCGAGTAACGATCTACGAGACTAAGGATACTGTTTAGTTTTGGTGATTTTACAGATTAACACCCATAAATCGACAACAGATCATCTTAATAAACACATTTATATACAGTAGTGATCAAATTATTATGGATTTCTTGAAAATTCTTAATTTTTCTCCTAAAAGGTAACTAAAAACTATTTAATGAGTCAATAAATAGATTATTTTATCATATTAGTGTGAAATAACTATTGTACATTTTTTAAGACTAAATATTAGAGTGTTTTGCTCAATTTCTTGCAAACTTTTCCAAATAAAAGAAGTCAACATTGATTCAGTTTTGCTCGCTGCGGAAACTGTTAGTCTCGTGCCTCAGTTCCAATTCAGACTTCGCAAGATGAGGGTATGCGAACTATTCTCTTTTGCTGTTACTGACCTAGTAATTTAACTAGTATGCATTTTGCTTGCCTTTGAATAGTAGTAACTGGGTTTTTTTGCAGTGTAATAGATAAAAAGAAAGTGAACAGCTATGGGTAAAGTCAGTGACTTGAGTCCTCGGAAAATCGCACAGATCGAAGTTTTTTATAAGTGATAGTGCACTAAAATAGAAATATATTGTAAAGAAAATGTAAGTCTCCTCTCAAACAGTAAGTAATATAAAGAAAAAATTGAAAACGGTCTTAATTTGGATTTAGTAAGGTTAGGAAATGTGGTCGTAAGAGGAAAAAAACACCAAGAACAGACAGTAAAATAAAACAAATAGCTATTAAGGACAAAATCAAATCTTGTATGAACATTGCAAGCGAACTGTTAGCAGATAGCATTAGTCTTTCTCAAATAACAGTAAATAGGAGGTTACTGGACAGGTAATTACGAGCTTACTCTACAAGAAAGAAGCTTAGGTTTACCAAAACCATGATACAAGCATGTCAAGTCTGGGTTAATGCTCATGCTAAATGGACTTCTGAGCAATGGAAACAGGTATGAGTGGTACGTTTACCAGTTATTTTTTTTATTAAGAATAAGAGAACATACTGTACATACTGTACTAGGTACATTCTGCTATACCTACTAGCTATGCGTTTATGATGAATGAAAGAATTTTAAGTCATAATTTGTCTGGCTGTTTAACTGTCGCCACTAGTATCACAAGTCGTTTAAGTACTGCTCTAGTGTTTTATATTGTTGCGGGTTGTATTTCTGGACGAGTCAACTATCGCAGTACTTGATGACCGTGTGCAGACAGTAAGGAGGCGGTCGGGTGAGGAGTTTATGCCAGAGTGTCTTGAAAAGACTGTAAAACATTCACAGAAAATCATGGTGTGGGGGGCAATTACTGTACATGGGACAAGCCGCTTGAAGATTGTTGAAGGTAGAATGAATCATTATAAGTATATTGAACTACTGAAAATCCGTTCGATACCTCAACTGAGGAAATGGTTCTGTGACAGATCAGGCATATTTCTGCAGGAGTCGGTGCTTTGGCACAGGGCGCGATCATGGAAGCCATGGGGTGCACAAAATGGCATTGAACTGCTACCATAACCTGGAAATTACCTAGACACGAACCCTTTTGAGTTTATGGTATATTCTAAAAAAAATGAAATACACAAAATTCCCATAAGAACCAAAGCAAAGGTCATAGAACGTCTTATCTACGGTTGGTTTCACTCTGAGAGAATCAAGCAATTATGCAGAACTTTAATCACTGACATGCCAGAGCGGCTAAAGGAGGTCAAGCCAAGTAGGAATCAATGTAAGAAAGGATAGTTTTGCCATTTGTATGAAAATAAATTGATTACTCGTCAATTAAATAACTTTATACTGTAATTCTTTTTCCCAGAAAAATTACGAATTTTTAAGAAATCCATAGTAATTTGATCGCCACTGTAACTTATTTCTCCTAACCTTCGACATCGTTTTCCAGAAAATAAAAATTAACAAATAAAAAGTTAAAAAACAAAAGCGCGCTCGTAGCTGAGGCTGTCTCATGGCATTTAAGGATGGCGTCGTGGAAAAATACTCGCGTTGCATAATCGGGTTGAAATATTGACTTTTTGTGATTTTATTTGGGGTGATCGACCCTCTACGCCTCAAAATATTACTCCTCGACACTAATAAAATGATAGGAAGAAATATCACAAAATTTAGTAGCCTATAACGAGTGCTTCTATGTTATTCAAAATAACCGGCAATAATTTTATTTCTTTAACAAAAAATTCATTTAATATATTTTTTAATATTATTATTCATTGTATCCTACAATTAGTACTAGAAACATTGTATAGGAAACACGTTTTTAAAATTGTTGTTATTAGATCAGTTCTAGGGTTCGATGCCTTGTAAGAAATTTCCACAATTGATTTCGCTAGTTGCAATTGTGCTCATTTGCCGATTCCACTGTTGAGATTTCGATGGAGAATTGAGAACTAGTTAATATTTTCATTTTGAGTTTAGCCACTAGTGGTTTATGCACAATTAAAGAACATTTATTGATATTATTGCACTGGTTAATCAAGATTAATTATACTCATGATTTAGATTTTCCTGGCTAGGTGAGCCGTTCGAAGTGGAATTATCTATTTAATGATTTCATCCCTTCCGGCACAAATTTAGGTTTTCAAACAGAAAATCGCGGCGTTTGGCCTATTCAAAAGTCAACTTGCTATTTTTTTTAGAGATTTCTGTACATTTTCCATTCTTTTTGAAAAAAGGCGAAAATCCCAACAATTTCTACCTAGGCTCTTGAAAAACATAACTGCATGGAGCTTTAAAATTTATGCCTTTAAATGGGTCAAAATCAGGGTGCGGTGTAGATCGAGGTTCTAGCACGGCAGATACCATATCTCTTGGAATCCATTTCCTTTCAAAATTTCATTCTCCTAATTTTCAGCGATCTCTCTCTCTTGCCCAACGGGGAAGAAAGAGGGCGTACCCCAGGAAAGTGTCTCCACTAGTTATACAGACTTTGCCCAGAGCATCAACGGTATCATCTCGCTGCTGCCAGCTGTTCTCTTTGGTGAAGCTTAGATGCCAACTCTGAAGCGTCGACTCAAGCAGGGATTGAACCGCACCTTTCGCAAGGCTGAAAAGCGCAGGTTTCGGATCTTCTTGGATCAAGACTCTGGTAATGAATTTCTGCAACCATCTACGTCTGCACCCCGCCCTGCACTTGTTCCTAAAAGGTGTTCGCACCTTTTGCTTGTATTGTTTTCGACCAAAGACTCACCTAGTAGGATAATATTCACAGCTTTAAGCTCTCTTGTTTTACTCATCCGCGTGTATTGTGGAAGATGGACTCGATCCACCATACCTATCTCGATTGGTGACCAAAAGGATCCCGATTGAGAGCCTACTTGTGGATACCAGGGAGATGCCACTCGCTCTGCGCTGTTCACAGTGCATTGTGCACTTGTACATGCTGGACCAACGTTTCTTTCAGTCGCCAACGGCTTACACCGAATCCGCGGCCGATTTCGAAGGTACTTATGTCGTCGAGAGACTCCATAAGCTCGCGCGCGTTTAGGGCTATGAAACTCCTTCAGAGAGAGAGAGAGAGAGAGAGAGAGAGAGTGTGTGTGTTCTGAGTAGCTCTTAGCTCGGTGGTGCCTCTATTTCTGTCCAGAACGCTACCTTCGAAGTTAACAACTTTGACTATTAGTCGCCCTACCTCTACTCCCAAAGCTTCTAGGGCGCTGGGCCGATAGCTATCTGCTATTTTTGAGCAGACCTCGTGACGTCACGCTAGATAGGCGCATGTGTACACGGCTGGTTCCAATTGCCAGAAAGGGGGCGGAATTCCCACCATTCTGTATCCTCTCTTTTTGATGTGTGCTACAGGATGCCTCTACCAGGCGTTGCGGCAGTCTTTACTGCCGAGTTGGTTGCAATACACCGCACGGTCGGGAAGAAACGCATCCTAATTAGCTCGGAGGAGGCCAGAGCTTGTGTCTCACCAAACTCCCTGTGGGCTCTCTGGATTTTGGAATCTCCACACTCCCTGTTGGTTCTCTGACTTTGGACTCTCCACACTCCCTGTGGGCTGTCTGGACTTTGGAAGCTCCACACTCCCTGTGAGCTGTCTGGACTTTGGAAGCTCCACACTCCATGCGAGCTGTCTGGACTTTGGAATCTCCACACTCCCTGTGAGCTGTCTGGACTTTGAAATCTCCACACTCCCTGTGGGCCGTCTTGACTTTGGAATCTCCATACTCCCTGGTTCGTTGCATCCATGACGCCACGGTGCGGGTCGGATGCAGGAAATGAGCGCGCCGATGAGGGTACCGAATTGTCCCTGGGAACCGGCATACCACACCATCGTTTCGCTATTCCTCACACCGACTACATGGAAGGAATCTGGGCAACCTTCCGGGCTGTTTGGCAAAGAAGATGGGAGACGGACGAGGGGAAGGTAAAGATTGCGTGCCATCGCACTACGACCGTTCCCTTGGATGCCCTCCCCCCCTCCAACGACTTCATGTCGTTTTCTTTTGTTTGCTGTTGGTCCCCTGATCTTGCGCCGGGAGGAGGATCTCGCCCCAATGCTGGAGGGTGCTTCCTTCTTCTTATTTTTGCCTTTGTTCCTTTTCTTATTTCTGGCGTTCTTTGTCTGTCTTTTGATTTTGTTTCTTTTTCTTTGTCTGGTTTGTTTGTTTGTTTGTTTTTTAATTTTTACATAGCCTTGGACTTGACGGAAATTTTGATTGCGGCAACCGTGATAGTCGCCAGATGGGCGCGTTTAAAAAATCCTAGTATACAAAGTTCTAGCTTCATCTTCGGCGTAGTTAGTATCTTCCAAACTAACCAACTTGAATGAGTACTATCCAAGTATAAAGATTCTTAAATGTTTTTAGACTATTAGAACTACAAGAATCGCTTAATAGTAAAATCTAAAATCCTAATTCTTCTGGATCTAAATATTTTTTGAACTAGTTCCTAGTTAGGCGTGCATTATTTTCACCTCTAAATTATTTGCCACCCATTTTGTACGTCACATCACGTTGATCATTTAACTCTCATTGAGTAACTTTGCACTCATACATATTTTCCCTTCATCTTAACTTACAGTTTCTTCCACTCAAGTTTCTATTGTGTGGGTTCGGATACCCCGTAAATGAGGGTCCCGTCTCTCATTTTTGAGAAGGCAGAGTCGTGTTATAATGCGAAAGTGAAGTCTTTAATTACAGCACAATTGGGGCCTATGTCCTTATCTTTCAACTGGAGATTTGAGATTGAAAGATAAATTTATTTTGGTAATTTCAATTGTTAATTTCGGTTAATAAATCAAGTTTTATAGACTTTGTGTGCGACAATCAAATCCAGCCGTCGCTCCAACCTATTTCTAAGGAAGTCAAACGGCGAAAAAACCCTTCTCGGGCTCCCTAACCTCTGACCTCCTCAGCTGTTCCATATGGGTTGTAGGGAGAAGGAGCGAATGAAAGAGCGGATAGAGACTGAAATGGAATACTTCCATTATTTGGATGGCCTACTAATTGAAATAGAATTAGAACCACTCCTTATTCCAGTTCCATTCTATTTTTTGGTCGTTCTCCTGGTGTGTAATTGCAATTTCTTCATAGTTGTCAGGAGAGCCGATTAAACTTTATTCACTATTATCTTCTCTCATCTCGTGTGTACTGTAGTATTCATGCCGTTGTGTGAGGTTTTGTCTTGAGTTACTGCCTTGCTGTGTAGTGTTTTGCATGTCTTTGTTGTTTGTACTGAATGTGTAGTTTGTATGATGCTTTTTTGTGTTTAATGAGAGTTGGAAGGATTTAGTACTTCCATTCTACTCACTTTGTTTATTTTTCTTATTAGCTTCCGTTTTCGCCACTTCACTTTTGATACTCACTATGATTAATTAAATTCACTTTGAAGTTTACATTATTTTCCTTCTGTCGCTATTTCTAAATACTTACAATTAGCCACTTATACTGAGCTAAAGGGATGCGCTTTTGCTTCACTTTTGTTTGGTTGTTTACATTAATGAGTCTTGTTCGGGTAGCCACTATTGTTTCCACTTTGAGAGTGGAGTGTAATAAAGTTATGTAGTGTTACGTGGTTGAATTTTTTCTAGGGGTTAATTTTTATTGCTCGGTTTGGCTCCTTATTATCCTATCACTCCTTTAATCTTGTTTATTCTCACAAGTGTATGATGGTGCTTCCACTCTTCCATGCTGAATTTTCACTAAATAATCTGGACTTGAAAAGAACGTTCGCTCATGTGTTGGTCTATTTTGAAAAGATTGAAGGAAAAGAGTCGATCTTTGTACCTCCAAATATTATCCGCTCTTTTATCCATGACAATATTGAGCGATTCGAGGTTCGTTCTTTGACTAGGGTTCACTAGGTTGTTCCCTCCTCTTCTATTGTTGGTTAAAAGGTATAAAGCTTTATTTTGAGCTCTTTGGCGTTCCCATTTCTTTAGGGGGGATGGGAAGGTAGAGAGAGCCTCAGAAGGAATCTAGGGGCTTAGCAGTGGTGTGGCTTTCAATATTCGTTCATCTCGGTAGAAAATGCAGTCTACTGCGATATGTGGTGCCACTTTGGGCCATTGCCCCTTCTTGTTTTCAAGTGGCTCTCGAATAGGTCGATGTTGCCGATCTCGAAGGTGTCGTCGTTTCCTGAGAATTCATCCTGCCTCTTTTGACTGATCACTAATGGCATTATGGTACCAACTTGGATATTTGGGAATTATAAGTGGTTGCATGTGCGCGGGTGTCTGATTCAGCGGTGTGGGTGTGTATCTTCCGATTCACACTCGGATCCTTTAAATTAATGGACACCCACATATGAGATTGTACATCTGAGTGTAAAGTGGGGACTTTGGGGGTGAGTGATAAGGAGTAAATGTAAACGGGATGCTAGGGGCGTGTTCTTATATCTTTGGGTTAGATTTGTCTCCATCGTTTGGTTCCAATATTATTGTTTTTATCAGCAAAGTAACTGTTAATGAGGAAAGAATCTCCATAAAAAGCGTTTCATTCTTTCTATAATGCGTCTTGGGGCATCGGGGCCATTGAGTCAGCCCCAAGGGACGAGGGCCTTTCCTTTCGAAGGACTGTTGGGCGCTTCGCAGTTATTATGTGCCTATCAGTGCCTCGTTGACTACTTCTATATCCTTTTTTGGTCTATCTGATGTTTAGGATTCGTTCTTTCTATTTTCTTTTCATTCTATTCGTCGATTTCTTGTTTTTCGAATTCTATACCAAATTGTTCTTTTTACCCTTCGCTTACCTGAAATATCGTTTCCTAGTATTCGAGGAATACCTTTGTCATTTCTTCTTCTTCCGTTTTTCATTCTCTTCTGCTATCTACTATTTTCATCTTCTTTCGAAGAGGTAGCCATTTTGGTCTGCTTCTTCGTCTTGTTCTTCTATCGCTTGGTTCCACCTTTGTTTTTGTTTTCTTATCGCTTCTTTGATTTCTTCCCTCTATCTATTCCATTTATTAAATGGATTCTCGTGAGTATCCTCTTATGTTTCCCGCTTCATATATTTCTTGTAATTCGCGGAGTAAGTGTTTCGTGTATGGACCCCCCCCTCCCCCCCGTATTGTGAGATTTTAGTGTAGGAGGTCCTTGGAATTGTCTTTCGGTCTGCCTTCGTCATTGTTTATGTTCAGTTCTTGCAGGGCCTCGTCTGGCTCCTGCGGGGGGGGGGGGTACCCTCTTACAGCAGTGAGAAACATAATTTTGTAGTTTCTCCTTTTATCTCTGCCATTTCTGCCGCTTCTAGTTTTTCCTTGAGATTGCCAAGATTCGAATTGGTTTTCTATTGAGAGTCAATGTAATCCCACTGCATTGGATTACTTCTAGTTTCATGAAGAAATTGAAGTGAACGTTGAAATTAGTAAATGATAAGCAGACTTTGTAATTGAACGTTCCGTAAAAAGGTATGGAATTTTTGACCCATGTGTTAGACGATGTTGCTGTCCATTGGGAGACTTATTTTTCTTCTTATTCCATTCGTTATTCTGTGTCCTGACTCTTTGAATCTGGCATTTGGGGCTCCTAAATAGATATCACGAGTTATCTCAATGAATATGGAAAATAACAAGAGACCAGGTAAGTATCCGCGAATGGGTGGTTGCTACCCAGTAGTACATACCATGGCACCAATTTCCGTTTCATCCTCTACCCCGCGATACGATTCTTCTAAGTTTCTCAGTTGGCGATATTTATAGATCTTTATTATGGTTGCAGCTCCATTCGTAACTATGACCTCGTTGCTCCATATCTTTACATGCTTTCTTTCAGGATTTAGACCGTGTGCACCATTTAGACTTATGTCATGGTCGATTTATCTGAAGATCTTTTCATGCGTTGTTCTTTTATTGTTACAGCCGTCCGTATTAAGGTACAATATTGTTAGCTTATTTCTATGCATATCCATTCTGTATTATCTCTCTCTGTCTTCTTCTTATTCCTTTTTAGAAGGAAAACTAGTCTTGTTATCTATTGCGACTCCTCGTTTTTCCTATCCATTTTATTTCATTGGTTGCGCCTATGATTTGTTTCTTACCCCGTTTGTGAATGTCCTTGTTTGCTTGTGTTGAGTATCTTAGTCCTTGTGTGGGCGGTTTCCTTTTCTATTTCACTTGTGCTGGACTCAACGGAGCTTTGTTCCTCTATATACTTCAATTTTTCTGTTTCCAATGAGTCAGTTTGTGTTTCTGGTTTGCTTCTGGTTTTGTGCCTTGTGTCTCATTGATGTCCTGTAACAGGCAGTTTTAGAATACATCTGTTAAGTCCTGGTTTTATGGTATCCTTATTTTGGGCAATGTCTTTTCTCTTAGCGCCAAATTGAGTACTTCTTCATAACATCCTCAGGTGATGAAGTTAACCAAGTGAGCCTGAATTAGGCACGTCAATAACTTGGCGTCTGACTCCCCTGCAATGTGTAAGATTCGTCATTTTGTGTGTTGGTTAAGTTCTTCGCGTTTCGTTTCGTCTGCGTAAGACATATTTTAGTATTTTTATTTTTTGTTGTTTCCTTGAAATTATATTTTTCTCATTGAGCACTTAATTGCCACTGGCAACGGGGTCAGTGGCAGCTTAGGCATGTTTTCCTGTTGCTGCAGTCTTTATGACGGGGGCCTTCCTGCGCGAATTCAGACCACACAAGTTTGTTCTCATGTGGGTAACATGTGTGTAGTGTTTGATTCCATCTTATAACTGATGAGGTACATTTGTATATTGTGGTATTCATCTCTCTGTATGTTTTACGAGGTTATTCTCGGATTAAATGCGAGGATTTCTCGCCTGCTGTTTGGACAGCCATTTCCGTTAGCTTGAAGGTGATTTTGAATACGTTTTCATTGATTGGAATCGCTTTTTGAATCGGCCCATTTTTATTGCCTTTCTATTTTGTTTTTCCTTTCCTATTCCATCCGCTCTCCAACCGATGGCTCGACCTTGAAGCAGATGAAGCTCATGTTCGTAGAAACTTGTGGGTGAGCTTTTTCTTCTAGTCTCATTCTCTTGGGTGCTTACCCGCTTCTTCTCCTTCTTCGGAGCGAATCCGGTCGACGTCTCGATAGTGTGTACACAATCCGAGGTTTACATCGATTGTTCTTATTAGTGCCACTTGTAGCTTGGCGAACAGTCATTCGCGTGGTTTCTGTTTCGAAGGAAAGGGGTGTTTTGGTAGTGCCCTGAAGTAATCTTCAGGGAAATAAGGTGTGGGGAATTCATAAACGGATCCGAAGCCAATAAAGGATCCACCCGGCAGAACATTAAGGATAACAAAGAACGTCAAACTAAATAAAAAGAGAGAGCTGGAAGGGCAAGGAAACTCAATATACTGCAAACAAATACACAAAGCTGTATCGGCAAAACGTTAATAGTCGAAAATCTATTCAGAGAAACCGATCCAATATCTGAACACGGAGTAAACCCAGAAAGAAGACAAATGAAACTTTTCAATTAAATCACCATTAATGGTAGCCATTCAGGTAAGCATCACGACTGGGCAGCCATAACAACCGAAAGAGCCCTAACACTACTATAATAACAATTTCGAAAGGAACTCAGGAGGGGTCCAAACCAGGTTCATCCATTCATCTCCTATAAAACAAAAGACATCGCTCATCCAAGGTTGGCGGGCGGCACAAGGGAGTAGCTCCCTTAAAATTTTGAAATAACTACTAACCAACACGCACCAGAAGAGATTTTCTTTACTGGAGTACAAGGAAGGAAAACAATGCGGCGTAAGAAGATCGAGATCCAACCGCTCCACCCCTTTAGGATCCCCTGGAACAATGAACACGGGAAAGACCACAAGAACTCTCCTTTGTACGGTCAACGGACAGGACCAGTCCGACAGAGCAAAATTGCTAGAAGTCGTTGTAGAGGAATTGTCTTTCCACTTTTGTCGGAGAATTATTCTTCAACTGTTGGCCGTTTAACCTTTACTCCATACAATACCTCTTTGTCAAAGTATTTATTTATTTACTGACTTTTAGTAAGCCAGTTTTACACCACTTAGGAAGGAAAATAATTCCTCTATTGGCTGAGTGGAATCCGGATTTGTCTAAACGAGGCTAAATACTGAATTATTTGAGTACCACAGCGTTTAATCAGTTTTAAGGAAAGAGCCGGTCAACACGTAAGGATCCAGTAGAACACCAAGAATTAACCAATATATATATATATATATATATATATATATATATATATATATATATATATATATATATCTTTTAATTTATCAATTAACTCAAATATTTATATTTACGCGAAATTCTCTTAGTTTAACATGGTTCGCGCGATTCGAATATTGGCCTACTCCTGACGAGAGCTCTGATTAAAACATAGTAGGCTCCACGTAAACAAACCAATTACCGGATAGCTAATTTCTGGAGGCCTCTAAGTTACAGAGTTAAACCACCCTTTACTCTCCCTGATCTAACTAAAATATGACAGAAGTCACGAAATACTATTTCTCCCCTAGTTAACTTGGGACAGTTTTAAAAATCCTAATTAATCAAAACAAATATGTATATATATATAGTCATTCGGACTTACATGACCTTGATCGGAACAGGGGTTGACGGATGTCGCTATACTGGAATTTTCCACGAGTCTTCGGGAGGATCGAGACTTCCGATGAAGGGGAATGAAGGGGATTGTCACGGTGACAGTAGAAACCGATGTCGATCTCTTCTTATGATTTTATCGATCCGATTATAAGTCTAAAAGATGTAGAGAGGGGTTGTGCTCTCTGGCTCAAGGAGTACTCTTCTTTGTAGCCTTCGAGTTCTTATTGTACCCTTGTCTACTTTGGAGGGTGACCAAACTGGGTTTTGGTATATGGGGTGATCCCAAAAGTAATTAAAGGGAACTTACTTGGGAATCAATTCTTCTTCTTTCAAAATTACTGAGATTTCGATTTGAGAGTCCATCAAGGGTGAGCTGATAACTTCTTTTATCTTGCTCCCGAAATTCCTGTTTGGCACTTAGGAATTTTGATCCAGCCAGACCTCTTGCTAAGTCTGCGAGGGATGAATCGGCATGGCACCGATAAGAAAACGAGACGAACTTCTAAATCTTAGTAGAAGTCGAGTCCGGAACAGTGCGAGGAACTGATCACAAAATTCTAGTCCTCTATCGTCTCTAACAGAATAAAATCTCTTTCCTTCCTTACGGAGCTTATTTATAGCCCGGGGACCAGCCGAGCTAAGGGGGACGGGGTAATGCCACTGAGGGAAGCACGAGGGGGTAGGATGTGAGACACGGCGGAGCTCAGGTCTACTTCTCAAGGAGAGGCACCGACAACACTCTCAATATTTCTTATCAGTTGTCTTTGTTCTTACGCCGCTCTTAGGTGCTCTAGCTGCGGGCCTCCTGACCTCGTAGGTAATCGGATCTCTTGAGTTCGTTGATTAACTAGGTGTTTTTCTTAGCGAGTTGTTCAAACCGTTAGTTAGATGGATTTCTTCCTCAATTTCGCTGGGGCCATTTTCTTATTAAAGCTGCTTAATGTCTTTTTGCGGCTTCCTTGGGACGTGCAGCTTGAGTCGACTACCTACCGAACGGGAAGATTAGAACCATTCGGCAGTTTAACTGGTAGTAAAACGCCTATCGTTCTCACGCACCTCAATTTCTTGTTCTTTTCTCTCGCTCTCTCCGAAGGGGATTTTAATATATATGTCCGCTTGGCCCTATTCGTGGCGTTACGTTTTAATTTCTCTACATTCATTTTTGAGGAACTAAACATTGCCATTATTTGCCTGATAGACACCAAAATGGAATATGTTTCCATTTTGGAAAAAAAACGACGTGGAAACAATAACGAAGGAAAGCACAATAAACGCACTCAGATACATAAATCTGCAGCGCGTTATACGATCGCGGACCTTTGCTCTCAGGGGTATAGTGTGCTGTCAAATAGACTAATGGAAAAGGAAACACACAAAGAAATTAATAAAAGAGGAAGTATCGAGAGTGCAAACGTGTGCAAATGTGACGGAAGTAGTCAGGTTTAGGAGCATAAAGGACTATGTAAAATACTTTAATGCAAAAAAAGGAAAAGAAACAGGATTACTATTATTTGAAGCCAAAGTCAGCAACACACAAATAGAGAGGGAGGAATTAATCCCTCTCTATATATAATCAAGGTCTGCATAATTGGCTTAATCGCAGAAGCACTCAATAAAGATGTGTAAACTGCTGTCATGGTCATAGGGCAGAGGCGATGATCTTCCATGTCAGAAAACAACTAATAAGGCAAAAAATAACAGATAAAAGAGAAGAAGAGGAAAGGAGAAATACGCGCTATGCATAGGTTGAGAAAGCAAGCTACTCAGAGGACGATGGTAAAATGATCTACCCAAAGATCACTTATAAAAGATCAACAAAGATTTTGACGTACATATTATACGCACAGGTCCGAAATCTGACGAATCCGTGAATATTTGTCACATAACTCAACTAGATGAGGAAAAACTAGTCTATGAACGAGATGTGGTTACCAGATAATCCCCCATCAGGCCACATTCTGCAACTACAATTTACACCTGACAACCACAGAAGAAGAACCAAAAAATAGGGAACAAAGTAACGTAGCTGAGGAAAAGTAGGAGAAGAAGAAGGTAGATAGGAATCATAAAAAGTCAGAAATAGGGAAAGAAACAAGATCTGCTGACCAACGTTGCGTGCTCTTACTTATTCTCATTTATGACCTTAACACATTGACAGCCAAAAGCCCATTACGGAGAAAATGTCGTTGCAGCCTTTTTTATTTTTGCTAATTGGTATCAGTGTGGGAAGTTGCATGGTATAGATCATTCTGCCAACAACTTCTAAAATTTGTAGATATAGTATTTTAAAAATATTTTTTTGTATATATCCAATGCAGCTATGGCATGCACATATACATGTACATGCCAAAACGCTCATTTTTATGACATGAATTTGCTCAAATCGTTTTTGAGGTTATATTTGCTATGCATACAAAATTAAAGAAAGGAGATGGTAACCATGGAAGACATCAATGGCATAGTTTTATTTTTTTTAAGGGGCTATCTTGTGACTGCCCACTTGGGCATTCGCCGCAAACAAACAACCTAGTTCTAGGCTACTTTAAAATAAAAATTTTAAATTAAACAACAATAAAAAGGGATAACAATCAGGGAGCAAGCTCCGGCGCAGGAGCCTGCGACCTACAAAAAAACAAACAAACAACAATAACAAAAAAAGCAACTAGTCAAATACAAGGGAGAAGGCCGGCCTCTCCCCAAAAGTCTATCAGTCGACCAGTCATGGTGCACGCACTCGTCCCAAGTACAAGGTACAGGCGGTAGCGACCCCGCCTATCCCGGTACCGGGACAGGTAACGTGCGCGAAGATGACCCAGACTGGCACATTCGACAAGAATGTGCCGAACAGTCTGGGGGACGACGCAGTCGTTGCAATAGGGCGCAGGCGAGCGCTCCATCAAATAGCGATGCGTCACACGAGTGTGTCCGATTCGGATACAACAGAAAGTGACCTGAAGCCGTCGCAGAATTGGGGGATAGGTCCATGGGAACAGTCGCGGCGCAATGGCACGCAACTTTAAGTTCCCTTCGACCGTCTCCTATCTTCTTTGCCAAGCAGTCCGAAGAGCTGCCTGTATTTCTGCCATGTAGTCGGTGTGAGGAAGAGTGAAACATTGGTCCGGTCGCAGAGTCCTCGCGGACTCTTTGACGCCCTCATCGGCGCGCTCATTCCTCGAAATTCCTACATGTCCAGGAACCCAGCAGAAGATAATCTCGACATCTGCCTGGCTCGCCAGAACCGTGGCGTCACGGATATCGCAAACCAGGGGATGCAGAGATTCCAATGCCCCGAGAGCACTCAGGGCGCTTTGTAAGTCGCTATAATTACAATCTGGTCTCTGAACCGGGCACGTCGCGTAATCTCCCGTACCGAGTGGTGTATTGCCACCAGCTCGGCCGTGAAGACAGACGCAACACCTGGCAGAGCCCCGCTGACTTCAAACAGAGGGGATACGGCGTGGAAGCCGACCTCCTCTTGGGACTTGAAGCCATCCGTATACACTGGCACGGTTCCAGCATGACACGAGGTGTGCTCCAAAAAGGTCAACGCAATACTCCCGGTGCCGTACAAGCTTTTGAAGCAGAGGCGTGGCGGCAAATAGCCAAATGTGGTACCCTCCAGGGTTTTGTCCTGTTCAGAACCAGGAACGCCACCGGCCCGAGAGCTATACCTAGCTCTCGAAGGAGTTTCCTGGCGCTAAACTCAAAGAGCTTAGGGTATGAATAACGTCTCCCGTCGGCATAGGCACCGTCAAGATCAGTTGCGGATGCAGTGAGAGCTGTTGGCGACTGAGGGAGGCACCGGGCTCGCGCGTACAGGCGAGTGATGCACTGTGTGCGGCGCAGAGCGAGTGGCATCTCCCCAGCATCGACCAACAGGCTCTCAATGGGGGAAGTGCGGAAGTAACCGGTTGCAAGGCGACGGCCGGTGTGGTGGATCGAGTCCACCTTCCGGAATAAACGCTCGGTTGCGGATGCATAAAAATCGCATCCGTAGTCGAGCTTCGAACGAACAAAGGATCGATAAAAAAGTAGGGCAGTAGCCCTATCAGCGCCCCAAGCGCTGAACGTTACGGAACCGAGAATATCCATGGCGCGGGTACAAGAGACCCTAGGGCTGCGAATATGATCCTCCCTAGTTGTTTTGAAATGGAAGGATAACGGAGATGACAGAAGGATCATCACCAAGCATACACCTGATTTTGTTGATGTGGAAGAGGCCAAAAAAGGAGAAGATGTAGATGAACAAGGACCACCTAGAAGAAAGAGTAAGAGAAGACTAACGCAGAAGAAACCAATGCCACTCGTGTCATATAATAAAGGAAAAGTTGGTATTGATATCTTTGATCCAATGAAATCCTTGCCTGAGAAAAGGAATGAAATGGTATAGGAATTGGCGATCGAGATGCGAGTTGGAATTTGTATAGTAAATGCTTTCATAATCTACAAAAAAAAGCAACAGGAAAGCTTATTAAGATCAAGAAATTTAGACAGAAAATTGTTGAATAGGTGTTTAGCCTTGATACACATCCCCCACGTATGCAACAGGTGAATATCTCTAATCGTTTTCTAGATTTCAGAGTCAAGGCAGGTGGTAAGAAAGTGAGGAGAAGATGCAAAAGATGCTACCTTACCAAAGGTACAGAACGTGGAAGAGATCTGGCTAGAAGTTTATCAAAAACTGTGAACACATTCTGCAAAGGTTGCCCGGGTGAATCATACATCTGCATGTCATGATTCAAATCTATCCACTGGCAATCATGTAATATATGCCCAAATAATGATACAATTAGTAAAAAATCCTAATAAATAACATAAAATATTTTAAGAAAATAAGAAAAAATAAAAAATACTTTAAAAAAATAATAATAATGTGTTCCATCATCCAACTGGCTTCCCGTGTCGGGACCTGGATTCAATGTAAAAAATTTGGCTTGAAACTAAAGGTGGATAAATTACAAAATATTTTACTGACAGGCCACGGACATGCACCACAATCTTTCCTAGCAGCCACACTATTCAAATTACATGGCTATTTGCCTTCAGTGACAAGCAAATGTGGTTGCCGCAGCTAAAATTTAAAGTTATTTGGCTGCAACAGAAACAGCCGTGGCATGCATATGTGCATACCACGGCAGTCAAAGTGTTAAGATCTACAAAACTTTCAATATTTCCCGGAGTAACCTTGGGTGGACCTTGTCAATTATATCACTCGAAAGAGAATTTAAAACAACATAAGGGTTACATATTTCATTAGAATCGGCTAGTTATGTTGTTATTGCCGAAGAAATTCCAGGCAAAATAGTTATGATGTTATTGCCAAAGAAATTCCAGGCTTAATTATATCATCGAAAGCGAATGTAAAACAACATAAAGGGTTTCAAATTTCGTTAGAATTGGCTAAATAGTTATGATGCTATTATCAAAACAGCAATAATTCCCGGGCTAACCTTAGGAAGACTTTGGCAATTATATCATTTTGAAGTAAATGTAAAACAACATAAGTGCTTCAACTTTCGTTAGAATCAGTTAAATAGTTACAATGTTATTACCAAAACAAGAAAAAGCAAAAGGGGGACCAACAGACCGACATAATGAGATATAGAGTCGCACCCGACTAAAAACAACGAAAGAAAACAAAAGAGTAAAACAAAACTAACACAAAATATGTCACCCCCGTAAGGAACCGACACTAACGAAACATTTGAAAGTGACCCAACATTCAATCCGAAGATGAGGGCGATTAACCATTAAAAGCGCCCTGCGGAATAAAAGGTCTTGAGCGTACAAACGCCGCTCTGACCAATTGGTCCTCCTATGGTTTTAGGCATCTCAAAAATTTCACTGAATTCCTAATGGTAGTTTTGCTGCGGCGCTGACGGGGTCCTCAATTTTCTTATCTTGGCGTTTTAAGGCTTAAACTAAAGAAGCGAACAAGCAGCATTTCCAGAAGATATGAGGATCCTCACAATACTAGAATCAATTAAGAATAATAAGTACATATGGCAATATGAAGCTCAGAAAGAAAAGAAAATAGAGGAAGCTCTGATCGAAGGAAGATAAAACTACCTCAGGAAAATTGTAAAGAAGTGTCAGTGGCTAAAATTTTAAAAAATAGAATTAAAACTAAATTATGTAAAACCTAATTTAAACACTTAAAATTCTCACACTGAAAGAAATAATCAATAAGGTAAATCTAAGGCACTACTAAAGGGGCTGCAAACGTTATAAGAGTCTTGCTGATTACTGGCTATTTACCTGATGGGATGAAGCTAGCTAACTAAAATCATATTCATACCCTAGGAAAGCAAGTCGGTAAAGCTTCTTAACAGACAGACCTAGAACTCAACTAGCAGAAGTTGGGGTGAGGTTTTGAGAATTAATAAGCCACGGATGGATTGAGTTGCCAGAAGTCGCCATCTTAAAGTTGGTAGCGGTTGCTGGCTGCATCAGAGAAAATCATTTATTAATGGACAATTAACGGAGTAAAATCACAAATGGTGAATAAATTTAATGAGTCTAAGAAATCTAAGCGTATATTTAATACTACAATGAGCCACTAGAAGAAATAACTTTTCAATAAATGTGAAGAAGGACTCATCAGTACAGAAATACGAAATTTTGGACACATCTGAGAGTGAAAAAAATGTTAGTCTATGAAAAATAAGGCATATTTGAAATTATATAAAGTGGAGGGTTACGACGTGGTTACTAAATAGGAATATTGTTTACAAATGGCTTTAGAATAAAGAAAAAATGTAATAAAAACTATCGAAGACACGAATAAAAGAAAGAATTAAAGAAGTACAAACCAATTTACCTAGTATGTGCAACATAAAAATTTTAATAATTCATAAGATAGAATATCCCAATGGTCATTCTGCTTCAACCCCGAATGGAGCAGAATCTATAAGTACCTATACTACAGATGCTCCTCTGCAGGTTGTTCAACAATAATTGCATCGTAATTTCTAAATGCCTCTCTATGTACAGTACCTGGACAAATTATTAGTACCACTTTGAAATATCAAGTATTTCAGGAAAAAATGGATAAAAACCTCATGAACATTAGATATAGCTGTAATGAAACATAAAACAATACTTATATTTATATTTTATAGTTTAGTTATTATACCTTTTTATTTTATTATTGCCTGAATACACCGTTTGGCATCCTTTTTATTCCTTTTGTAGATGTCGTTTTTAAGTCTTTTTACTGAAACCTGGTATCAATACGACTTTCAATTAATGCTGTTTTATTTGTAATAATTTTTGTATAGCAAATTACTTTTTAAAATTTCTCCAAAATTATCTATAGGATTCATGTCGTGAGAATTACCTGACCATGATAAGAGGGGCATAGTGTAACCATTCGTACTTATCCTCGATAAAATAAAACTGGTTCCCATTAGAAACCTCTCTTTTTTTTATCTTTGGTAGATCAATATTGACACGAATGGATATGTACTAATAGATAACGTAAACAAATAATTACATGATATTGAATTAAGAATTACTATACTTACTAATTAAAATATCATTATACCATAATTTACACCATATATTGATCAGATACAAACCTGCCTACAATTATAGTCGTAATTAGAGAAAATACATTACCAAAGGTGATTAGATATGGTTTATAAAAAAGGTTTGTCTAATTTGGCTAGGGACTTCAAAGGGCCTTTCTAGAGTCCGAAATTTCTTCGATTCTGTGAACACCAATTATGCTTTAAAAGGAATGCGGAGTTAGTAGGACCTACAATTGCATGCTCTTACATAGACAGACACGATACGTCGTCATTTAGCTTTCATTCAGTTCATACAAATATTAAACTAACAAAAGCACTAAAACTAATATATTT
Organism: Ceratothoa steindachneri; assembly: GCA_963969495.1. Lineage (NCBI taxonomy): Eukaryota > Metazoa > Arthropoda > Malacostraca > Isopoda > Cymothoidae > Ceratothoa > Ceratothoa steindachneri. The sequence continues at coordinate 100,795,854 of OZ018334.1, read as the reverse complement.
CATCTAGTTAATCCGATGTACAGTAATCTAGAAAATAAGAAAATCTAGAATCCTGAAATTAAAGAAACATTTAGCAATTTTGTAGCATTCATCTAACTATCATGTACACATTTTTGAGAGGTTTGGAAGAGTAGAACTGTTTTGGTATAAATATAATTATAGAAACAAGACTTTCATGTCCCTTAGATCCGCTCTATTTATACTCGTAGAAAAGGCTGGTTAGGTAAAGTAAGGAGTTTTTTTATGACCTTTAGATAAAAAGCAATTTTCACGTTAATACTGTCTTTTGATAAATGTGTTTAATATGGTTGTTTTAACGATTAAATAGGTATTTATGCAATTTACATTGAAGACCTTTCAGTTGCGTGTTGTTTTAGAGCAAAAAATGAAACAATGTATGTATTATTCTAGTCTTTCAGACTTTTGAAGATGTCTATATCTTCAAGAGAGATCAATGTCAGTTCATTTAGTCTGTCTTCATATGGTTTGTTTCCCAGCTCCAGAATAAACTTTGCCCTTCTCGATTGTACTCTTTTGAATGTAGCAATAACTTTTGGAGATAAAGAAGCTATAACTGAACTGCCTATTCCAACTGAGGAAGCGCGATTAATTTTAACGTTGGATATACTATATCTCTACTCGTATATTTCAATTTTCTCGCCAAAAAATCTGACTGTTTTTATTGCATGGCATGTACGCGGTGATTCAAAAATTTAAAGTCGTTTGAAATTAATCCACTAAAATCACGGTCTTCTGATTGTTTTTCTAATCAATGACCGCCCAATCAATTTCGAGAGCCGATGAGCATTACTTTGTAAATATTGAGATTAAATATCACCTGACATATAACAGACCAATTAAATACTTCGTTTAGATCTTGGGGTATTTCCTCTCTCTCTGAGTCATGTTTCCGGTATTGTCTAGTTTAACATTGTCCACGAACTTGGCAATCTTGCTTAATAGTCTTGAACCTAAGTTATGTAGGAAGATAACAAATAATGCAGGATCCAAGAGGGACCCTTGAAGTATGCTGCTAGTGACTTACCTTTTAGCGCCTTGGGGCCTCAGTTTTTCCAAAACCCTCCGATAGGAAATCGATGCATACTCGTACACCTTTTCAAATCAAGATAAATAATAATCATTCTCGTAGCTTTACGACCATCATATTTTTCCTTGATATAGTGAAAAAATGATTAAATAAGAGCGACGTCTTTTGAAATCTAGTTTAGTATCTTGAATTAAATTATGTTTAATTACGTAAGTGATCTACGAATTTGTCTTAAAATTGACTGGAAACGTTTACCCCCAACCGTCGTTAAAATAATAGGTCAATAATTTCTCGAATCACTCTCCTCTCCTTTTAATAAAGTTTATAATATTTGCTAAGTTAAAATCTTCAGGAACAAACCGATATTTAAAATTTGTTATTTTATATTGGTGATTAGCGCTAATGATATCGTTGGTTAATTGGAAGGAATTTTATCGGACCCCGAGATTTTGAGTTTTTCATTTCGTTTTATAGAATTTTAGAGTTAGATCTGTGAGCCCTAAAATTGGCAAGTATGTTTTCCCCATGGAAATAAATTAGACGGAAGGAACAGCAATACGACATGTCTTCCAGCGTAAATTTCCGGTTGATGATTTTTAAAACACATCTTTGGTTCTCAATGTTAATTCAGTTGTTAATTCAATTGATTTGAAAGCTGCATTTTAAATAGAAATAGTTTTTCTCTCATGTACAGGACTAGTTGATGAACGTCACGCTCCATCCTCCAGTTGTACAAAATGTGGAAGGAAAAAAGGGATTTAAAGCTGTTAAAAACATCCTTAAAATGCCTCAATTTAAAAATAAGGATTTCGTTATCATCCCGACTCTTCTATATAAGTAAGTTATCTCTAAAGACCCACACGAACAAGAGTACTCTTCGATTATCTCAACGATTATTTCCCGTGTGTCACTTTTTTCCTTCCCTCGGGTAAAAATTTTATAAAAAGTCATAAGGTAAAATTCATTCTCATTTAAGGAAACTTTACTCAGTTGCCAGTTTCGCCATTTTATCTTTTGTCTACTGTAGAAGGATACCACTTTCACCCCCGTGCTTCGCAACGCTTATCACGTTGCAGGAAGCCACGTGAGTAGACAGACCCCACGTGTCCGAGTGTTACATGACGAAGCAAGATCAGATGCGCCCATCGTACCATCCAAGCGAGTGTGGAGAACATCCCCTACGCGGTCGGAAATTCCAGCAGTTTCCCTCGCAGAAATAGAGAGAGAGGGTAAAAGAACTGTTTGTCGCCGGCAGTTAGCGACTCTAGCTGCCCCCTGGGTATTCCCCAAAGTGGGGGTTACTTCCCATCTCCCGCTTGAGGAGGCTGCATATTTAAGCCTTTATCCCGCCTGGGAAGAGCAGTAAAGACAAGGCTCGTTCGCAGAAGACATCACTCGTCCACCCAAGTCGGTGTGTTCCCAGTCGAAGTCTGGACACTCTCTCCCCGGTAAGGCATCCACGATCAAACGTAAGCCTCTGCGCCGGATTACTCCTTCGAGTCATCGAAGTACCCAGCCCGGTCGAAGTTATTCTGGGGTAGCCATACTTCTCCTGAGAATCACCAAGGATTCCAGCTCTCCCTTCGAGCACCACCTAAGGTTATAACTTACGCCTTCACAGCCTCGGAAGTAAGGTGCCGGCCATCCCCTTACTTCTCACTCTTCTCCTGACGAGGACCCCTCCTTGGAAGACGCTGACAAGATCGTCTCGCCAAGCCCCTACTTTTCCCTCAAGTCTCCTGTGAATTCGCCGTTGCCCTCCGACCTGTAAGTCCCTTTCCCCTTTTACCTAGTGAGCCCATTTGAATTGAATTTAGATTTCCCCACTGGTAACGCTAAATCATTAGCCAATCATTAATTTCCCTCTATATCATTTTGATTAATTTTAATTTGTAAATAAAATGTATATTTTCTTGTTTATCTTCAATTAAACTAAACGTCACTCTCGGCCTCGTTATTCAAATCTTGCCAATTTCGAACTCGACCTGATTAGATAAGTGAATTGACCCCACGTCTCAACCCGACCTTTATAATCTGCGCATCAACGTAGCGTTCAGTCTTTGGATGGTTCGCTTTAATAGCCTGAGTTCTCCCCCTTAATACTAATAATAGATATTCTATTGGAGAGTCGGCTATACCACGACATCTACTCAGCTCTGGCCCTATTTACATTCCTGGTCATTATGGTGCCATTTATTCGTTTACTTTGTGCACTTCCATTTCATCCCTGTACACATTTTCCTATTCATGCTACAACATTTAAGAGGAAAAATATTAAAGCCTTATTTACCAAATTCCCACATTTTATTCACATTTCCATGAATAAATTATTGAAGATTAAAAAAAACCGTAAATATTATACGGTTCAGATATAAAATCTGTATACAAAGGACTGAAATATATGAAGAACACGCTTTTTTTTACCCAAATTCTTTAATTTCTTACAATTGAAAAAGTTTGTCTGATCTTAAGCTTTATAATTATTATTCGACTATTACGACTTATTTATATATTAGCTTAGGTATTATCACATTTAAATAATGTTTCCTAATAGTTATACTATCATATATCTGCTAAAAAACTAGTGTATAATACGACCTTATTTCGTTTTCCTCATAATCATTTGCCCATTTTGAGTCGTTTTAAATCTCTCTATCACAATTTCTTTAGTAATAATAATAATATGTAATCTAGAACTCTCAATAATAATCCCCGTATGGAGAGAATATTTCGTATTTCCTCCCATAAATCAGAGAAAAATACAATCACTTTCTCCTAATAAAGTAAAGGCAAAGTCCAAACCTTGTTCTGGCGTCCATGTGTACCAACTCATTTTCAAATGGATATAGACAGCTACATATCGAAATTCAGACATACAAAAAGCCACACAAATAAGTACGATCCACTGAAATTGATAAAATATCCGTCTTTTCTCCTCCGCCATTTAAATTTAATCCTAAATCTTTTCTTACGATCAATTCCAATTCGTGTGGAATGCAAATTTAGGACTTTTGTCGTTATGCTTTTCCTAAGAAAAATGCTTTCATCTCTGAGTGCATTGTACTGTTTCACGATTCTAGTTTCCGTCCATAAAATACAGCTAACGTTCAATTACGACAAGCCCTAATAGAGAAATACTCGCCCGTTTCTTTCGCTGTGCATTTGAGGCATCAAAGAGAATAAAGGATGGGAGGAAGTTCCCTCGAGAGATTTCATTATGCAGAGTGCCAAATAGCACCAGTGCAAAGAGTGTCAAAGAGTGCCAGTGCTTTCATTTATCAAAGGAAAAGAGAAAGAGGACAGGATAATGTACATAAACAACCGCCAAATATTATTTCGTGCTAATAAAAGTCGGACGATAATTCCACCCAGCGCGATGTTCATTGGTCTAAAGTTTACATTTTATACTACTCTTAGAACCTCTCTTAAGGGATAATCGTATATTAAATGGCTTGAGAACAATAAATTATTTACGCCGCCCCGTATTCTGGAAATATCCTTTAAGATTTGAATAATGCTGCCTTTTCAGGAGAGGAATTATATAATATTTAACATTAACTAGAATTTAATTTTTCTAATTTTCACTAATTTCATTTTCTATTTTTAATTTCTCTAGTGTTTATTGTCTATTTTCTTAACAATAAAATACTCCTTTTTAGCCACGCGGTGGCTCCGGGAAGGGCAAAACCAACAGGAAATATCTACAAATTTATTGCTAGAGAATTTATGATGATTAATTGTAATTGCATTTGAACTGAGTGTTTAGTTGAAGGAGTTTGGCAGTCGCACCGAGATGAGAGAGAGATAGAGAGTGTGTATGTGTGTATGTGAGAGAGAGAGAAAGGAAGTTGTGGCCGAACAGATCGTCGGAGCGAAGAGAGTGATTGCCTGGCTCCCGTAGCTCTTAAGAAACACTACCAATCAGTCTTTTTACGATTAACTGATGATCGGATTAGTCTAACTTGCATAATAATTCATTCAACTCGAGTCATCACTATGTCGACTAACTACTCTGATGGGCAGTGCCAGTTAAAAGCTCCGGGACTCAGGAAATCTTTCACTTCGCTCCAGCCGTCGTCTGCTCACACTCACCTGCATCTCTCGCTGTGTTCTTACTATGCCTCATAAACTTCATCAACGAGACTGCCATTTCAAAAGCAATAACAACTAAGCATAAGAAGGTCTCTATTAACCTTGACTTTCCAGCTTAATTAACTCTTTTTCTGCGAAAGGGGCGGTCCTTAGGATGGCTAACACGTCTCCAGGATGGGTCCAGAGTTCCTTGAGGTCGGAGATCTTGTTGGTGTTGCGCTCAAGTCTGAGGTTCGGGCAGTCTAGGAGAAGGCGTTTGCTTTGTGTGTGTGGGGGGGGGGAGGTTAAACGTAAAATACATATGCTTTCTTCTTCACGCGGGAGACGATCTATGACCTTCTTCTTGGCAGCCCTGGAGCTGGCGAGTAGATCTCCAGGGTGTTGCCCCTGCTCTCTACATTGACAGATTGGCAGGCAATATCTCATCTCTTGTGCAAAAATGAATATCCACCAAGGAGGATTCTACCACATAGGCATCACGTCCCTGAACAAGCAAGTCCACAGTCCATGATGAATATCTGCACTTCAAGCTCACTCTAGAGGGAGGGATGGATGGAAGAAAATACTAAGGCATTGCATTATGAACCTGCTTCATATACAGTCATGCGCGTGATCCTTGGCAGATAGCATAACACTTCATCTAAGCATCGCCATTAGTATATTTCTGTGAAGGTCGTCTTAGTTGCCAAGAGTGTGAAACACATCTCGTGTCGGAAGGCTGCAGTTTGCACGGCCAAGTACTTTCGAATAGGACATTCATTCTTAGGCCTTCGAGGCCTTGGAGCACGGTAGCTCTCAAACCAATTCGTACTCAATCTGTCGATTCTACCTCCACGGGCTGGGAGTTGAAATCTTTTGTACATTTATTGCCACTAGCGTCGGTTATTCTTTAAAAGTCAATCTCAGAAACTTTGCAATCAGTGAAATTTGTCAGGCGAGAGCGAGATTTCGATTCCCTTTGAACCACACTCACCATTTTTTCCTGGTGGGGATAAAGATCTTCAATCATTGATACTTCTCCTGTTGAGAGATTTGGTTGCATAACAAAAGGATTTGGAGTAGATTCACCTAATAACTATCTCGCGTTCTCTAGGAATCAGAGAGACCGTTATCTCAGAGTCTGTATCTGTAGCCAAAAACTTGAGAATTCTAATTCCCTCTCTGCAGTAGCTAGCCAAATATTGCTCTGGAAGTGTCAAGGAATACTTTTGTCGAAGAATGCTATTTATGTTGTTTTAAGAAAGAGCCATCTCAAACACTAAGGATTTAGTGAAACACCCAGGAATTATCCAAAAATAAACATATATTTTAAATTTAACAATTAACTACAAAATCAAACATAAACCACGTAAATACTACGAATTTAAATACACAATAATGACTTCAATAAGTTTTTAAGTAAGGCTTTTTAACTTGACCTTATAATATTGGTTAACTCGCTACTAACTTCAATATAAAAGAAATAGGCTAATTGTCTCTACTGGAGTTTAAATACCTTCGTTGCTCTGGTGGCTAATTTAAGTATAACCTTGAACTCAATGAGCTCAAACACCTCAGAAATCCCGGGGGTTCTTTGACGCGTGCCTCGACCAGATGGTTGGCGGTGGATGGGATAACTTGACAGTCACAAGGGACTTTGGCGAGTGTAGCAGATAGGGGCCCACACGGTATTTGGGGGGGGGGCCTTCTTCAAGTGCGAGAACTATGATGGTGCTTTAGGATGCACCAGGATAGGCGGGGATCTCTCTGATGAGAGTAAGTTGAACTTGGTTCTTAAACCAAGTTAACTTAGAGTTCAGTGTGACCACCGGGTAACTGTCTCGAGGAGGAGCTTTTTTTCGTTTCAGAAGTCATCAAGGTCGAGAACTATCAAGGTGCTTTGTGCTACACCAGTATAGTAAGGAGAAGGGGAGGGTTTTCTGACGAGAATCAGTTGAACTTGGTTCCTAAACCAAGTTAACTTAGAGTTTGGTGTGACCACCAGGTAACGGGCTCGGGGGGGAAGTCTTCTTCAAGGGCGAGGACTATCCCTGGGCTTTAAGATACACCAGGATAGGAGGAGTCTCTCTGACGAGAGTAAGTTGAACTTGAACAGTTTAACTTAAAGTTCGGTTTAATAACCAGGGACTAGCTCGAAGATGAGCTGCTTCTTAGTCCCCTTGGTAGCCCGGCCTCTCTTGCTTGTGACTTCGTAGCCTCGTTGACTCATGGTTTCTACCTCGTTTTTCCCAAGTGTTTGGTATTTATGCCTCGTCACTCCACTTGGGTAGGAGTAGGAGGGGGGGCTTGTGGACGGGCCACAGGAGGGTTCTTACTCCAATGTTTTTTCTCAGCAAGTCTTACCTCTGGTCCAGCTGGCCTTCGAGCTTGAGAGAAACGCGTCTCCAATTTCGTACTTGAGGTGAAATTGAATATTCACTAGTAGGGGAGATCTTGCAGTTTAAACCGTTCTGTGTTTCATAGGGACGAGTGGCGAGGGGCTGTGGTTACAAGAATGACTCAAGGTGCCTGCCCCGGATGTTTTTGCGGTCAACGTCCCGTGTCTCAACTGGGAGAGAAGGGAGAGGGTCGATTCCCTTACAGGAAACATTCCAATCACATCGCACGGTCACTGAAAGCCTGCAGACAGGATTTTATTTTAATGGAGAAGCCTCTAATGACCTATTTTTGAAAAGCAAAATGCGTTTCGCTCTCACTTCTTGCTCGCATACATCCCATGATCCAAACCATATCCCGTTTGCCATGGTTGACACCCAGTTGAGTGAATATTGGAATTTCTTTCAGCTTCATTTAGCAGGACGTGCTTCTAGGATATCTTGCCAAATATCTGAGCTTCATGCTTGTTTTGTGCAACCGGGGTGAGATCATTAAGCCTCGTATGATTTTTAATTAATATAACTTATTCTAGTTACATTTCACGTCATATGGGGGTGCTTCGCCGAGAGAGTTCCATTTGCGAGGAAGTATTTAGCAACCAACATTTTGCAACGTTTGGTTTTGTATTTGAGAAGGCCTAACATACCACGTGACGATACTGAATAAAGGAGATATAGCATTCTATGCCGGAGAAAGGATACCTTTCTATCCCACTTACCGGTGAAATAAGCCCTTTGTAGGCCTTGGAAATAAGAGTAGTGTGTCACACTGGGAAATATTCTTAGCAGTATTGTATTTGACTTGTGCCTTAAAGGCGCCTCTACTGTGTTACCTAAGGATGTTTTCGCAATGTCCTATGATAAAAACCTTTGATTTTGATGGTCAGTGCAAATTTTACCTTGCAGCTCCGAGTCTAACAAACTTTGAACCGACTTTCACCTTATATCGAAAGACACAAGCTTTGGCTTTTCTAAGGTAAACTAAAATACTTCATCTCTGCTGTCGAAAATCTGAACATTTCCTTTGTTTACTTATACAATAATTTTTGGACAAATCAACGAATATAATGAAACGTTGACAGTTTTTACTCCTGTGTTTCACTTGGCTTGTAGCTTTGATGAGCTAAGGTCACTTATTATCCAGGGGCACAGACCTCTTAAAACCTGGACTGAGTTCAGAATATTGGCCAATTGCATAGAGGCCCCAAGACCATATTCAACATTATTTGATGATACTCGAAAACCAACTTTTTTTGCTATAGGTTTCAGTTTTCATATATAGATATTGAGTCATGACACTGTATAGAAGAAATTTATTGGTGGTAATCGGTGAAATAAGAAAAAAGTTTACTATATCCAATTTATCATCTCTGCTACATTGCTGCTGAAGGAAAAAAAACAACAATATATTATTAGGTTTCACTTCTCAGTGGTTTCCATAGATTCTCAGATCATGAATGGACACTAAATATCAGTACAATGCACAATACAAATCATTTTGACTTCCAAAACTAATCCGTGAGATTTTGTCAAAGTTCTGGTCACGAGAAAAAAATTCACTGTCCTCTTTACGTACCGACTTATTGAATCTTGGTGGCATTTCTGTAATTTTATATTGTCCAAATAAAGACAGGATTAATACTAAAATTTTTCTCAAATTTAGTTAACATTCCACAAAATGTATCTATTTCTTGAAGGCATTCAGTTTTAGTTTCTTATCAGTGTCCTTGTTGCGAGTTGCATCTGAATAAATTTTGAATTTAGAATACACTTTACTGTTTCTTTCTTTGCTGTAGTTAGATGTCAAGACATTGAACAGACTGGCCGCCATTTTGGGGTATAATATTTTCAAGAAGCTATGACCACTAGCACAGTTCAATGTAGCCAGCTGGTTATCTTCTTCCCCAAGTGCAACAACGACCTGCTGGAAAGGCCGGCTTAGGGTTGTTACGCCCAAACATGGAGTACCGTGTTCTTTTGTCCTTCATGAGCCACCTGTATATGTGGCATTCATTCCTGGTGAGACAGACAGCCTTGTGAGAGGGGCATACTAACAGATCGCGTAACAGTAAGTCTGTGAATGATTTGAGTTTGCCCTGTTGGGATACCTTCATGTCCTTGTCCACTTGCTCGGTGACACGGGTAAGTTTGTCTGAGGCCTTACTCTCGATGAGGATGTCTTGACAAGACCAGCCCCTGTGAGTATGCAGGATCTTGTGTGCCAGGTAACCTAATGTCTGGGTTCCAGCCAATATCACTGCGTTTTAGCGCAAAGATCCACTTCTTACATATCTCTTGCTTGTCAGTATTGGGGAAGTCAAACACTGACTGCTTACAGGGTGCTTGGCCACCTGCTGCAATAGCCTTCTTTTCTGCTATTGTGGGTCTGTACTCAGATCGGCAATTGACGACAGCGGACTTATTTGCGTAAACATAAGGGTAGGAAAATAATAACAATAATAATAAATTAGTATTATTACACTGGCCAACAAATTTGAACTTTATTTAATCATCAGAGACCTGAGCAAACTTCACTCATGGCATTTCCCTCGCTGATTTCAAATCTGACTTTAGTTTTCTTTAGCACATCAGGTTTTCGAGATATTCGAAAATGCAATATGAACACCGTTGCTGATAGAATGAAGCGTTTTACTCTGATTTCTTTGCTGAAACTGGTGATATATAGTTGCATAGCGCCATTGCTAGAAAAAAATTGCCTTCTGTATATCTCCATGTGCATTGAGAAGTTGAACTGACACAAAATGATGCATTTAACATATAGAAACTCTAAAAAATTTAACAATCTCTTTAGGCGTAAACATATGATAAAGATAAATGCCATGTTTTGTTTATTCCACAGGCATCATAAAGTTAATGGTACTTATATTGAATGTATAAAAATGATAAACAATTATTGAAGGGCTAATAAGTCAAAACTCGAATTCATAAAAGTTGTGCATGGGATTTGCGTTCGAATATTTTCTCAGGATTATCACGATACATCCGACAATGATCCCCTATCATGCTCTCATTCCAAAATACTTGATAGCGAGTTTCAATGGTCTTGATATCCTAGGAGAGAAGTTCACCTTGCTCGTCACTTACGGCTCCAAGATTTTCTGGGAATAAATTAGGTGCGAATGCAGGAAATGGATTTTAAGTGACATACGGCATCCTATTTCTTTATAAGATTGAAGAAAATTTTCCATGCCACCTCTGCATGCAGGTGACTTGTTGATGCCCAGAGGTTTGCACATAACCACTTGAAGGCTAGCCATGGATTTAGTTCAAGAGGAGTGAGGGTCTTCTCGAAGTCAGGGTGTGCTAAAGCCTTCCTGATTTATGGTCCCACAAATATGCCTTTTAGTATTTCCGTGCTCAGTTGTAGAATCTTTTGCACATATATTGGAATCCCTGAGAATTGTCCTTAGCCATTGCTTCCACGAAGTTTTTCATTAGACCTAGTTTCAAATGAAGAGGTGGCAGATATATTTTCCGAGGCTTTACCCGAGGGACAGAATGAACACTATTTATTCCAGGCTCATATGTAGATCGAGTGGCCTGTCACGCTTATGAGAATGTTTTGCAGTGGCACGGCTATCCCACAAGTAGAGGAAGCAACAGTATTTCGTGAATCATCCTTGCATACCCATTAGCATGCCTATGAATTTTAGATCCTCTCAGATGTACCACTGATGGGCTTAGTAATTTATGGCTTTAAGAAGAATATCCATATTGTCATATGTCTCCTTAAGGTGGACATAATGGTCAATAGGAATGGAAGGCTTCACGTCGACATTGGGCAAGAGGACAGCTTTCAGACTTGTCTTAGAAACATCAATAAAGAGACGCCAATCAGAGGCTCATATGTCTGTGGCAAGGCTTCGAACAATCCATTTATATCATGGCAATAACAGAGAGGTCCATTAACTCTGAAGAATGAAGTTAAATCACGATTACGCTTTCTAAAGTAACTCACATGCACATTTTTCTCAAGTAAGAATTTTTCCTGTAGTTGAGATGCTATAAGTTCTGTTTTCTCCTTTGACAGTGACATATCTCTCAAAAGATCATTCAAATCTTCCTGAGTAAATAACTTTGGCTCAGAGTTAGCCTCCTCATATTCAACATCCGCATCTGATGTGCATACACCTTCAGTATTGCTATCATCACTGATATCATCAGGTACGAGGCCATCATCAGGTGGAACTGAAATTGGCAAAGATACATAGTGTGAAACTGGTCTGCACGCCGAATCCATGGTTGGATAAACAATTTGGTGCTTGTTCTTTGCAGAAAACCCCTTTGTGGTCACACTGCAGAAATAGCAATCTTCAAGATGATCTCTGGGCTCTCTCCATATCATAGGAACAGCGAATGGCATTGAAGCTTTCTTTTTGTTAATCCAGTCACGTAATCCATTAGAGCAGGAAATAAAAATTTGGTGGGGTGCCCATGCTTTATCTTGGTCACCCAGAGGGCAACCGACATAAAGTTTGTACATTTTTTTATATCATTTGTGATAGTACGCTGTTGAGACTTTGTTGTAAAATGCTCACATACATAGCAGAATTTATCTGGATGATTTTTGCACTCTCGAGGCATTGTTACTGTTTTGTGGAAATATTTAGAAGCCTCTTATGATCAACGCAGAAGGAGCAGCTTAGAAGATGCACATCATATGAGGAACCTGAAAGCATAAAACAGAATTATAAATAATTGCGCAAAATATGCATGCGGGTTACAAATGTAAATGAATTCTTCTCTATACCCCTTTAACCAGCAAGAACTCACGAAGCATCTAGTTTGCTCATCTTAGCAGTACAATAATGATGCATGCAATAAAGCAATACCAGTAATATACTAAATTTTATAATTGCAGGCGGCCATTATGAATTTCTGCCATATCTTCAAAAACGGTAGATGCTAGAGCAAAACCGAAGACAGATTCGGATTCAGCATGGAAAATTCATTTAGAAAAGTATAGTAAGATTTCTGATGAAAAATGTGTGTTGACCATTGTTATTAATATCATTATTATTATTGAAGAGCGCTAAAATATATAAAATATTCTGCTACTTATCAATTCTTACTACAATAGCGTAAAATGGTGATATTATCGATATTAATACTACTATGACAATGTACTTCCTACTTCTACTATTAGCAACAATAGTAGTTCACCGAACCCACACACATTGTTGTGGTGGGGAGTTAAAAACAAAAGACTCTCCCTTAAAAGCTTCAAAACACTTTTGCAAGAAAAACACAAGGCACAGACCTCTTAAAACTTCTTTAACATTAGAGCAAAAGGGATTCAGTTTTGGGTACGCAAAATAATGTAAACTTACCATAGCTTCCGGAGAGAGGCGCGCGCGACTCGTGGCTGCACTCACTGATGGACCCAAACTGGCGTTTCCTGCAGCCGGCGGCGCTTTTGAATTCAGTGGGGCCGTTATGCACAGGCGCCATTCAGAACATAGTGCAGTGGCCAGTCCAGTGTTAAAGAGGTCTATGCCAGGGGCAATTGAAATTGAGGAATGTCTCTTTTGAATTCTATCAGTGATAAATTAAATCTCTTTTACTTTGGTGGTACTCGTAGTTGGAACCAATTAAGTTTGCTGACTTCCATTTGTTTTCACATTGGAAATTTACGCTAATTTAAGCCTAGTCTTTCGGTTGAAGGGTTAAATTCTATACAACTGTCAGTAGAAGATTTAGCTACTTTTATATAAAGGTTTTGGGTAATTTTCGGTAAGTTATCAATTGTATCGTATACTTCTAATGCCAAGTACGTATGTACTTGGATATTTATTTTGTTGAAATTCGATATTCTCTTGTTGGTTTCATATTCTGCCTAGCACAATTTGCAACATGAACTTGGTATCTCTCTTAAAGCGACTTACATGTGATTAATATTTGGGGAGAATTAAGATAAACGATTTGGAGAGACTTGTTTTCCCCTCCATCAGAAAGCTAATTCTTTCCATTAGACACTGGTTTTGGATGGACAGTCGCTTGATATAGGTACTTTGATTATGTATCATTTCCATGTAATTATTTGTCTTTTGATGTTAATTAGTATTATTTACCATTTTTGGATTGGTTGTGTGGGTTCCTTTGAAATAATTTGAGCTACTAGTCGGAAGACAAAACGGTTATAGCTCCGTTTCCTTTAATGTGTGAGATTCCTTGATTCGTTCGAAAATGGATTTGTTTTTTTAAGTATAATTGAATTGCTATTCTTCCCCCTCCCCCTCTTTTGTATGTGCTTTCAATGTCGGCATCAGTTTATAATTATCTATAAGGTCCTTTTTGTATTTTTGTGCCTTGCAAAACAAAGGTGGTACCAGAACTGAGATCGAGTTTAAAACTGCCTGGTAAGATAGCGTGCAATTCATTCGTACATATAACTTAAAGGTAGATAGAGAATTTTTAAGGTAGCATTTTTTACCTCATTTTTTTGTATTTTTTCATTTGAGTCTCCTTGTAAAGTTTCTTCAAGATCAAGTTGTCACTCCTTTCAAGGATGATTTATTTGATAAAGGTAGATTCATACTCTGGTTTGACGCATTACCATTCGGATGTCGGTGCGCTCCAAGTTTCCTCTTCGGAGAGCTCTAGTCCATGATAATTCGGAGCTAAAGTATTTGCCTTTTAAGATATTTGCATTAGCTTCGGATTGAAGTTATTGTAATGTAATTCATTATTAGGGTTAATTAGTTTGACAGATTTCACTCGTTCCTGGTGTTTTGTGGGTTAATTAAGCTAACGATTATAATTAGTTTTCGGTTGACGCTTTCGTCAGTCGGGTTAAGGTGTGCTCCAAAAATCTCTTCTTCAGAGAGCTCTGTTCTTTGACAATTCGGAGCCAAAACATTTACCTCTTAACTGACTTGTATTTGTTTCGTATCGAAGACTTCTAATTAAATTAGATTTAGAATTGATGGGATTAAATATTTCAATAATTTAAAGATTAAGTTTAAGCCTTAAGTTAGTGTAACCCTTTAGGATTTAGTTTTACCTTCAAAGGAATTTGTAGTTGTTTATTTACTTTCTGCGCTGGCGGAGAAAGAGCTCGGATAGCTACCCACTCAGAGGGTTTGGTCTCCGAGCGTAACATACTAACTATTGCTCGGCTCACGGTACTTTCTTGAGGGGATCGACATTTATTGTAGATTTTGTGGGCATTGATCTTAGTGGTAACCATTTCAGGGAGGTACTTACGCATCGGAGCGGGTTTATCTCCTATGGGTTACTAGTCCACAAGGGATCCCTGTACCTTTAGCCTGTCAGTTTTACAACCTCATAGATTAGATGGTGCAGGGACTCATGGATTGGCCGAACAAAAGTGTTTCTGGCCGCTAGCCTCAAACCAGGGTTGGTACCAAAGTTCATTTCCGGTATTTTTTACATTTACAACCCACGCGGATGATCTGTTTGATGACAGCGTCAGCGCTCATTTGCGAAGCCGGATACCTTTATTAAGTCTTTTGTCTTAATGGGTATCCGTCAAAGATGGACCTTTTTTATACGACGACTCCCCTTGGAGGCACGTATTTGCAAACTACTTAGGGTATCTGGTACCCCAGTGGCGTTTAGCAAGTTGGCAGCTGTTTAAGATATATTAATTATGTTTTACAACTACTTTGTTTTATCAAAACTTGACTTCATATCCCAGATTTATTCCTCCGCATCCAAACAACTGCTACGGATGCTGATGTTGACTTACCACACCGGTCTCGTTTGGTGACCTTCACTTTTCTATTTAAAGTCCTTTCGTCCCTCCCACTGGAAGTGTAGATCACCCAGGGTGACAATAAAAGTTCATATAATTACTAAAGGTACCACGGGTTCACTTAGATGCCTGAAATGGTAACAGTGGTAATCTCGTAACTGCAATGGAAAGAAAGGCTTGACGCTGTCGCTTTCCAAGCCAGCAATTGTTGATTTAGTGAGTCTTTCTAGGCCAAATGTGAAGAAGAGTGTTGCAGGGAGTTTTGAGAACGATACCTTCTGCCCTGACGACCTTAAATATCTCTTAAACTACTCTGAACTTTAAAAACATGACTGCAAACTTTCATACCGAGACAAAGAGTATTGAAAATTTTTGAGGCATATCAGTAGAAGTCCCATTTTTTGATTTAGACTCATAAGATTGTTGACATGGCCATCGAACCTTAGGGCTTGCGTATTTTTTGTGAGGTACCTCATAAGGTGCAAAAGATGCTCTCTTCCTAGCACATTGGATTTAAAGAAAAGAATTCATGAAGTTGGGGCTTCAATTCACAGAAAAAAAAGCCAAATTCTTGAGACCTTCCCTGTCGTGGTGTAAAATATATGGTTGAAAATAGAGGTTGGCAAATCGACAGTGTTTTTAAGTTATAATATTTATCATATGTGAATTCTAAGTGAATTCACATTTAAACTAATTAATCATTAAAAATAAAATCAGTAACTCGTGAAACAGCGGTTCTAATTATATTATTACTGAGACCAATTTTAATAGATTGTAGTCAAGTGTTTGTTAAAGTCTGTTGTTTATGACTTTTATAAGCTTTTATGTTTCTGGCAAGGGGGATTGGCTTGAAAAAACTTGGATGGGGCCCTGAGAGTGAGAAAGTTTGTGAGATTACATAAGACGCGGCATAGAGTAAAGTGTTTATTGGAAAGACGTTACAAGAATGAAGGTCGGGTTTGGCATCGTTCTTTCTTACCTTCTATCAAGCACACGGAGGAGTAGGATCGAACGTTCTTTTCGTGGGATGATATTTTTATGTGAATTCCCATGAAATTTACATATATACGTCAAAATAAACATTAATCTAAACGACACTGTAATGTGTATTTGGTGAGAGTGTGTGGCCAAAACTAGATAACAATAAGTATATTCCATCCATAACAAGAAGATAGCATATCTTAGAAAATTGAACAAAATAATAAGAATTGTGCATATAATTGTTCTAAATGATTTGAACACATCTTATTTCGAAGATTTCACAATTTCCTTGCATTGTTGTGCGTCATTTTATTCCATTCTCTTCCAATCTTTGCCAAAGATCTTATACATTCATCGGTTTCCGACCCATAGCCTTATCAATGAATATCGTCTATATGTTTTCTATCTCGATTAAATTAGGCTTCTCGCAGACCTGTTCATCAGGTTGATATTTTCATCATCCAGGAATAGCTTGATCTTTTTTGTGTGGTACGGAGTTTCTCCTGTATGATAACTGGCTCAGGTACGGAGTTTCTCCTTCATGATAACTGGCTCAGGTACGGAGTTTCTCCTGCATGATAACTGGTTCAGGTATGGCGTTTTTCCCGCATGATAACTGGCTCACGTATTCACACTTTTGTAAGTGAGAGAACCAAATTTCCCTGAAGCAAATTCGTGCATACCAAAGTGTTTACTTTACCGCGTAAACGGATGTGTAGATAGACTCCACCCAGCACTTGGAAACATGCGCCACACCACAACACAGTCACTTCCAAATTTAACCGTGATTTTCGTCCCTATGGGTCTTAATCTTTCTCTTTTACTCCGTTTTCCATGCTGATTTCCATCCGATCCCAGCAAATAAATTTGATTTTCTTGCCTCAAAATACTCGTTCACTTTACTCCACTCCAGTAGACATGCTCATTAGCCAAGGCCAACTTAGCCTCTTTATTCTTAGATAGGAGGGGGGGGGGGGCTATAAGTACGACCTATCTAAAGCCACGTGATGCAGTTTGGAGAGACATTG
This sequence comes from Ceratothoa steindachneri, assembly GCA_963969495.1. Classification (NCBI taxonomy): domain Eukaryota; kingdom Metazoa; phylum Arthropoda; class Malacostraca; order Isopoda; family Cymothoidae; genus Ceratothoa; species Ceratothoa steindachneri. Next base: position 100,778,592 of record OZ018334.1, on the reverse strand, counting down.
AAGTTCATGATCTCGGGAATTTGACGTTAAATATCGGCTGATGACCCAAATAGGTCCTTCACTACCATCCGTGCCATCGTGTAATCTTCCGTTGAAGTCGTTTTATCAACTCGTAGGACTCTCTTTCCTCCTGTAACTTTAATATGAGTGAAATCACACTTTATGATGGGCTATGATGCACCGAAACGTCACACAGCGTAATTCTCTCAATTAACAACTTTTTTGAGTTATTTGCTTACCTTAATCTTTGTTGTAATCCTGATCAATGAGTTCTACTATCTGCATCAGTCAACACTACATACTCGATGTTGCAATACACACATTTTGTGTATGAAAGGAAACTTAGAGATGTGGATGCATCCTTTCATCAAATACACACTAGTCTCATCCTAACTTTTTCGATCCGCATTTGTATGTATGTAATGAAACTTGGAGTTTTTAGGAGGTAAATTTCAAAGAATAAACCAGACAATTTCTATCGAAATTAAACGACTATTTTCAAGTAATTTGGATTTTAATAATTTTACTCTAATTTTGGACGCTATTTTATTGATTTTATGAACTTAGTTTTTGATGGCCATAATAAATAACATGAAAAGACATTTAGACAAATGGATAAATGGATAAGATATAGTGCTAAATACCTGTCCACGTCCTAGAAATAGTATATTTATTTATCGCCAAAATTTAATTTTCTATTTTATTCATTCTCGTTTTAAGATTTTTTTAATGAGCTTTAATTTATTCCTTTAAGTCTAAGAATCCTCTCCACTTCTTGTTTTTATTTTATGCCAAGTTCGGTTTATTTTTCTACCCACTATTTTTAATTCGATTTATTTTTAAATTCAAATCTCTCTCCCAATAGTTTGGACAAATTTCCATATTTCTTTAATATTAAGTTAATTAGATTCTAGCGTGTCTAAAGTTACATTATAAATATGCATGAACATACCACCATTTGATTAAATTTAATTAAAATTATAACTCATTAAGAAAATTAGACCTATTTTCAAGGGGTAATGTTCGAATTTTCTTAGCCCCGCGTTTCCAAAATATCCAATAAAATAATCTGCCCAAGATTTCGCTCCATTTATTGACAAGGCAACTGTGGACTGTTCCCTCAGTTGGATAAAAGGGGAAAAGCGTTTTCAGAGCCATTTAAAATTAAATGGAGACTGTCAGTGGATGGACGAATTGAAATGGAAGTCCCAATTCCTCTCGACGTGATTTCTATTTTGATTTATAAAATCTGTAGACATCACCTGAATATTAAGTTCCGGGCCCAATTTGGGTGTATGAAATAACGAAATTCGACAGATGTGACAACGATGTTTCTCTGATGTTACAATTATTGATTGGGGCTCAGAATCGACAAAATATAGTGATTTATCCAAGAAAATGGGTGACTTATGAATAAAACTGGTTAGCAATTTTATTTATTCATTAAAAGTTATCAGTTATTTAGGGTAAAGATGCTTTGACATAATGAAATTTTATTAATAATAATTAAGAGAAAAATGTGAAACATTTTTAGATCTCTATGATCTTAATAGATTTTGATGCTACTTACAGTGGTTTCAAGTAGCGCTAAAGGTTGAAAAACATTCAAATTACTGGTCAAAAAGTATGGTGGTAAAGGCAACCGGTTGGAAAATAATGGGTTTATTTTGGGGGGCCATCGAATTCTCTTTTTTTTCATCGGAAAAAAAGAGAATTTGATTGCCATGATTCTTCAAGTGATTGAGAAGGCAACGGCATCGTTCTCGACGTTGTTCTCAAATCCGGTTGGTAAAAAGAGGCCTTTCCACGCCCCTGAAGCTCTTGTTGTCCTTCTTCTTGACGCCATTGAAGCACGTTCGAAGGCCATTTCTCGTTGCAAAACGGTTCACAACTTGAGGTGTGAATGAACAGGGGCGATCTTTGAGGTCTTCTCCGTTCTTGAACGTCTCCGCGACTCTGTGAACTGTAATCCGGCTGACGATGAGCCGCTTGGCCATGTCGGACTTATTGTGGCCCACGGGCCAGAGAGAAGAGATCTCGATTCTTTTCACTTCAGCCAAAATACTTTTGGCTGAAACGTAATAAAAAGTAGAACTTTAAGTTTGTTTGACCTAAACTTCTCGAAAGATTAAAAAAACAAATGTAACAGAACTTTTACAAAACCAGGTAAATAAAGGAAGTTCGACTTAAAAAAATTAAACCATTTTTCTAAAAATTCTTCTATATTTTTGATACAGAGAATTTAATGTAGACAACACACAAAGTACTTTATGTAAAAATACAGAATATTTATTGAATATCAAAGAAATAACTTTTACCCCTTCTGCATTACTCTAAATTTATTATTCCTTAAATAAAAGATAAAATTGAAAAATGAAAAGTAAGATCAAAAGACGACAGAATACGATCCATTTCAGAAGGAGAAAGTTAAATTACGATCAGAAAAAGAACAAAAAATCCAGTTGGCAATATGTTAAAGACCATAGTCCTCGTATATTTCGCCTTTATTAATTTTCTTTGGAAACTTTCCATTTTTCTTATTATCTTTTTTAGCTCATCTTGTAAATGGTAAACAACTTCTTCTACGTTCATCTCTTTTTTAAACGAAATGCGTTCGGTAAAACCAAACTTGACTTTAATTTCTGAGCTTTCGAACTATGCGATAAACATCAGAGTGTCTTTCCTCCTTTATCGGTGAAGAATGGTGGAGTCAGAATGAAAAGATTCCACCATTCTTCACCGATAAAGGAGGAAAGACACTCGTAAGATGATCGCATAGATCGAAAGCTCAGCAATTAAAGTCAAGTTTTGGTTTTACCGAACGCATTTCTTTTAAAAAAGAGATGAACGTAGAAGAAGTTGTTTACCATTTACAAGATGAACTAAAAAGAATAATAAGAAAAATGGAAAGTTTCCAAAGCAAATTAATAAAGGCGAAATATACTATAGTCTTTAACAAAATCTGCATACAAGAAGGTCTGCTACCCATTTACACTAATATATATATATATATATATATATATATATATATATATATATATATATATATATATGTGTGTGTGTAGAGAGAGAGAGGGAGAGAGGAATGCTTGTATCTCACGGAATATGATGGGGATAACGAGGTCCAACTCATCTTACGATGTTTATCCTTCTAACCTTTTGCACTTAAACAATATTTCTACCTACACTGATTTTTTTGAGCGCGAAAGTAGAGAGGAGAAGATTAGCTCGACTCTTACCCTTTGCTCCAACTTAGGATCTCGGAGCGCGTAAGGTAGGAGCGGTAGCTGGTTGATTCTGCTCGACTGATTTAAAGGAAGCCGCTTGAGAGGTAGCCAGAATAAAAGAGTTTGGAAGATTGTGAAAAAAAGTTCTGAAACAAGAAAGGGACAAAGTAGGAGAAAATTAGGGTTGACCTTACATCAATGAAATTGTGTAGCTTTTGTGACAGTAACCCCTTTTCCTCTTCTTCTCTTCTTTTGACCAAATTATTTAAAATTGTGTTTTAGGAAACAGATATGAGTCAAGAGGCAATGGAATCCGGCTTGCTTTACACCCAGGTGAAATTTTCACCAACAGATGAATGAGAATAATTTATAGATGTGTAAATTGCTTTAACCGTTACAAAATAAAGTAACAAAATTCTAATCTTGCTCTACCATTAATGCTCAGAATATGAATTGGAGGGACATACTTGGGGTAATGCAATAATTCATTTAAAAATTGACTAAATTGTAAAGGAGATTCGCATAATACTGGTAATGCGATGCTTAATAAAGAGAGATTATTAAAATGAAGCCAACTCAAGCTAACTTAGAAGAAGAACGGAAGAAAAATGTGACGTAGTTACAAGTAAAAGAGGCTGCTATAAATGAAGTTGAAGGCCAGAAGACTTTTCTGCATATCCAAAATGAAAACTAGGCCTATATTATTTGCGTGTGTTAATAGATGAATAATATGCTTACCAACAATGGTCTACCAACGAAAGTAGGTCAAAGCTTCAGATCCATACTTGAAAGCTCAAAAGAACCTGAGTATATTTTCGAACGTAGAAAAATAAATCTAAAGAATTTTATTTGGTAATAAGAAGAATCGAGTGACGAGGAGAGACTCCGCTGAAATCAAAGAAGGAATTAGTACAGCTTAATTAAAATTGGAGTGCGATGGCCCCATCCCTTAGCATCAGGAGGAAGATGTTCTAACTCAAGAATGGGTAAAGTCAACTTCGTACATCCATCACACTGTTTCGCAAGGTTAGTTCAAAAGTGAAAAGACCCGGATGCTATAAACCCCTCTTCACATTCCTGAAACTACGTAAATGTACAGAAGAGACTTGTAATAATTTACCTCAATCTAGTGCTCGACAAGCTATGAACTAACTAAAAAATAGATACTCTAAAGAGAAAACTGAAGATACCAACTATCAATATATGTAAATGGATGGGAAACACAAACTCAAGTATTTGGAACCTTTTTTTTAAAGCCAAATCTTGAAATTATTATCATAAATAAACATAGGATTAATATAAATGAAACAACAATCATATTCCCCTACAGAATTTGTCAATCTTAATAGTGAAAGATTTGATGCAGCTTGCACAGTAATAAGCAACGACAAAAAAAATTCAACCCCTTCCACCCCTTGACTTGAACATACCTGGATATCGAGGTTGAAACTACAATACCCCCTGAAATAATATCTGCAGGTCATCATCAATCCCCATCCTCCGCCTCTGTTTAATGACTGCTTCTGAGTTTCCTGTTTGGGGGAGTTTCTTCATTTAGATCTTCTTTGTTTAAGTGTCCTTGATCATTTTGCCCCCAGTAGGGTTACCCTCTCTGCAGGCGACTTAAATGCTAGCATTGGAGCATCAGGTTTACCTCTTTAAATAAAGCAGGGTGATATATAGACTTGATACTAAATATAGCTAAAAGAACTGGTCCCGATTTTTCTACTAAAATTACAAAGAGAACTGCCACAAAACCGGATATGGTTATAAAACCTCAACAGTTGTCTTTAACGATCATATTGAACCAGACCCATCTAGTCCAAGTGATCAGCTTGCAATATTAATTACGGTATCAATACGTATAATTCAAACACCCATATAAGAACCAACTATAAAACTCTACTCAGTAACTATAACTTACCCAAGCTAGTTTTTGCTTGACTTGAAGATATCCACCAGAAATTGCGGATAATCACCGGATTGCCTCGTAAATGATGATCAGGAAGCAGCAATCTGTAGGAGCTTGTGGCGAGCGAAATGTGGGCTCATAAAAGTGAATACTTTTATGAGGGATTTCTCCTATCCTTCATTCTCTCTCGTCGCAGACGTCACATAAATCTGATCTAAGTTAAGCTGAAATTCCTCCGCCTCTGTTTAATGACTGCTTCTGAGTTTCCTGTTTGGGGGAGTTTCTTCATTTAGATCTTCTTTGTTTAAGTGTCTCTAGTGGATCAGAGTTGGGATGTCTTTAATGTATGTGTGGTTTGGAGGAAACAGGAAAGTTAATGTATTGATGTTGTAAGTATTATGCTGTGATAGTATTTTTACTCTGGGTGGAAGTGGTTTTGTTGATATGATTCGTTTCTTGATCAGCTAAAGTGTTCGATTAATAATAAGGTCAGGGATGCTCAAATCTGTATTATTTTTGTTTTTGCGTGTACGATTGGGATCATAAATGCTTGTCTGCCTCCTGTGATCATTTACAGTGTTTTTTTATCATATAAAGATCTTATCTGTGGTGTAATACCTAATTATGTGTTTGAGACGCATGAGGCTTCCTTTGCTCGCTTCATGCAGCCCACGAGGGGTTTATATGCTTCCAAGAACACAGTTACAGACTAAATTATTTATATTTTATGGTTGACGACTTTTTAAATTGTGTAACAGAGATCAAATAAGTAAACATTTGCCAAATTTCAAAAACTTTCGAGTATGCAGTACCTCTCGTCTTAAAAGTTACGTAGCACTTCTGAACATTATTGTATAAAAATATATGTTTGTTTCATTTCATTTTGACGCATTATGCTGTAAGCAATGCCAATCTACAGCGAATTATATCTTTTTAACATTAAAAATGCGTCATTTTATATTTGACGTTCTTAACTGATAACAAAGTAGAAATAATTGGAATAATGAATCAATATAAGAATGAAGAACTAATGTGTGTAATAACATTTAAATTAATTTAAATATTTCAAGGAAGAGACTTAAATGCTTAGAAGATCAGTTTTTTTTCAGGGCAGCAAAGTAAAGTGGTGTTTACCATCTGCGCAATTGAGAAAATACAGAGCTAAGGCTTACGTAAACGGGGTGGAAAAGGAGTCATTAAAATGATGTCTTGTCATTCCACGATGCAAGAAGGAAAGTGCAAAAGTGAATTAGTTCAATAGCGATAATCTCGTTATGAGGCCTTTTTGTACAACTGAAAATAAAATTCATATTCCTTCTTGTCTACAAGTAACATCTGATCATGGTGGAGTTAGGACATTAATTTTTGTCGACCACACATCGATTGAGTGACATTATCATCATGCTTTTCATCTATCTGGGCTTGTAAACACGCGCTAGTATTACAGACTCAATTTTTGGTTTGGTTAAAGGAATATTTAGAGAAATTAAATGTATTTCTCATTGGAATAGAACTGTATTTTTTGCATAGACTCTCGCAAAAGTACATAAATATAGTCCTATACGTATGTCCGACACATCCGGTAAGAAGAGTGTTTTATGTGGAAATTGTTGTTGCAGACACTCCTATTTACATGTAATCAAAAATCCTATTTGCATCGGAAGCCAAACTTCGAAATAGGCAAATGAATTGATCATTGATGCCTAAAATAAAAACGAAATTTAATTTATTTTGAAGGAAATTAGTATCGTTAAATTATATTTGAAAATCTATTTTCAGGGTTCTAAATTTTCGCCCAAAGTTATTTTAAGAGAAAATTAATCGACTCAATTTACTTTGGATATGGAATACACTTCAGGGGTGAGATAATTTCATCTTTACCCACGTTTTTTTACACTTTATAAGTGTGTTTGGGAAAGAGAGATTGAGTGTGTACAGGTATCTTTTTAGGGGAGGTTTTAAATCAATATTTCGCAGTATTTATTTAAGAAAGTTTAACACCTTCCTTCACCTTTTGTTGGGTCTAAGCAGGAGTTGAAAAAGTATTGGGAGATTTAAAAGAGTTGAAAACGATGAATCGAGAGAGGGCACCAATTTCTTACGTGGCGATGGGGTGGGAATGGTGTGCTACTATTCTATGTTTCAGTTGACTTAAGTATATTTTAAATTTTTAGCAAGGTAATTTCTAAGAATTTCTTTAGAGATTTTAGATTTTAATCTTAGTAGCGAAGCGCAAGCTCCCTCCGTAGGGGGGAGTGGCGAAGCCATTGCCTAGTTAGCTTTATCACACTATTCATGGGTTTTAATCAGTTCACGCTGAATTACAAACCTTCTGCTTTACAAAATCACAAATTATTTATTCAGTATTACTAATAACAAAACTGTAGATGCCATGTGCTATGATGTCTCAACGTAAGTTCCGAAATAATCAACACACATGAGGAGTGGCTTCACTACTCCTTCTTACAGGAGGAGCTTGTGCTTCACAGGCAGACCTTCGGTTTAAGGCCTACGTCATCCATCTTTAAATTTCACGCTTTCCACCCTTATTTTCATTAGCACCGAGTGGATTTAATGGATTTGCTCGCTCATAATTCTATAATTAACCCAAATAATCTGTTAATAACGTCACTATCTTATACACAAAACTGAACCAGTTCTGGATTTCGATTTTCTTCGCCATACTCTCAAGTTTGGAGGCCATTGTTATAGCTGATAGAAAATGTACTCTGTACTAGTTAGTTCCATGAAGGAGTAATGGGTATGTACCTGTTAGTTCCAATAGGTACTAGAGAGTCTGTATCCGAGAATTGACGCGTGAGGAGAGTATTCAATATCGGTGTTTCCTAGATTGAAAGGGACGGTACGATGTCTCCCTATTCCAGTTGCAGAGAATTTAGACACGTTCGTTTGGATTTTACAGCGTCTTTCATAGTTGAAGATCTTTTCGGCTTCTGCTGCTGTGGCTCTGGCTATCAGCCTTGCCGACTTTGTTCTCCGCATTACAACTTGGGTGACATCGTCCGCGTATTGTATGTTCAGTGTTTTTCCGTCGATTGGTTTATGGATGTCTCTCGTGTAGATAATGAAGAGAGTGGGGCTAAGGCATCCTCTTTGTGGAACACCGGAGGTAAGGGCAAGGGCTTCCCCTGTATGCCCTTCGATGGGTATCACCGCTCGCCTATTGGTTAGATAGCTACATAGGATCTTTTCAAAATGGGACGTGAGTTTCAGTCTTGAGATTTTGTATTTCAGGCCTTCGATCCAAACTTTATCAAAGGCCTTCGTTACGTCTCTGCAGACGACGTCAACCCAGCATCCTCTAGCTTGCCATGCTGCTGCGTGTTGCAGCATATGGGCTATTGCTGTCTCAGTGTTTTGGTATTCTCTAAATCCGTGTTGTTATTCGTTTAGTAGGTTCTTTTCTGCTAGGTGTTTTGCCAATCTGCTGTTGAGGATTCTTTCAAAAACCTTGCCAACGGTCTCCAGCAGTAAGATGGGTCTATAATCTATGATCTGGTTTGGTGTTTTTTCCGGTTTGGGTATGAGTATCATCTTAGAGGTCTTCAGTCCATCCGGGAAGTAGCCCATTGCTGGAGACGCGTTGAATAAGTTAAGTAGCCTGGTCCTAAGGCTCTCCGGTGCTTCTTTTAAATGCATGATGATAATTTGGTTGAGCCCCGGAGCTTTAGAATTGAATGAAGAAATTGCTTTTGATAATTCCTCCACTGTTATTATCCTTCCTTCCTTAGAGTTACCTTGAAACCGATGAAAGCATGTGGTTCTATAAGGGTCAAACATGCCTTCTCTCCTTTCCATATACTCGAGAACCTAGCCCTCAAAGCCTAGGTCAGAGTCTTCTTCTTCATCATCTGATATTTTGAAGACATTTTCCCAGACTCCGCGGAACAACTTCTCTTTCTCACTGGGAGTGACCGCCGTAGTTCCTTCATGATTGATTTCAGTTTGGCCTTGGGTGCAAGCGTTCCCTTTTAATTTGTGGGTGGTCGTCTAAAAGGCCTTGGGTTCCTCTCAGTGTATAATTTATCTATAAGACTATTCCACTTGTCTCTGAGCTTTAATCCTAGCGTGGAATTCAGCTGACTTCTGAGAAACTGAACGAAGCAGAAGTCTATGGGTCTGGTGTAGCCCATGTTGAGGATGGTCTCGTAGACTCGGGAGAATCGTTGCTGTAGCACCACTCTCTTGTGTGAGTTTTGTAGGAATGGTAATTTTATATGTTGTTATAGGGTTATTTATAGTGTCGGCGTTAGAGATGCAGGCGCCAATAACAGTTAGCTCTTCATCCAGCTCTTCATCCAGATTTTCTTGGGATGCGTCATTCAGATTAGGGATACCCTCTGGGAATGGCCTCCTGTAGTCGTTTCAATTGGCATTCCAAAAGTCTTTTCGTGGGGTAACTAGAACTGGGATAGGGGCAGTTGCTATAGTGATCAGCATGGGCAAATGATCACTTGGTGTTATTGGCCCTGGAGTGATGAGTTAGTGAAAAGGGAAGTTAGGGTTCCTGAGCTTGACATCTGGTTTGGTGGCTGACCCTGGGTAGAAATACGTGGGAAAGTCCGGTCCAATGCGCTCTGCAACGACCCTTCTAGTTAAAAGATCGAGTAGTCTACCTCTTGAGTTTGTAGACGAGTATCTTGCTACTCTATTCCTGGTGTTAAGGTCCCCAGCGAATAGTACTAGGTGCTCTTTTGTGAAAAGGGTGTATAGGTCATGATAGGGCAGATATGACCAGCAGGAAGGCTGGTAACCCGCGCTAAGTTCAATGTCACCCATAGAGCACCTTATGATGATCGGCAGTGTCGATTCATCCATAGGGTTTCCTTTTATGAATTGTAGATCATTTTTACTGCTATTAGTGCTCCGTCGAATCTCTCTCCTCTGCAATTCTTTTGTAGAACATTATATCTAAAGGTCTTCTGTCTGTCATCGTCCTTAATGCTAGTTTCTGACAGCAGAAGAACATCTGGATCCAGTTCTCTATAGACATTGAACAATTTGTTATTTTGTGCCCATCCTTGCACGTTGTGTGCCAAGATGGTTAGCCGGTTTCTAAATGCTATTTCGTTGGTCTGTCTTATTCTTTGGCCGTTTGACGGCCAGATTTTAGTTTCTTATATAATGCTGGGTCATAGAGCCTGAAATTCTCGTTGTAAAGCTTGGTTTTACAGGCAAGTAGAGATGCTCTGATTGTCTCCTCGGTAACTGGAGAGTCATAGCACCACTTGATTTGTCCTTTCCTGACTCCTGCCGCCACGTCCTCTGTAGAGATCTCTTTTTGGGGATGGTTTGTGAGTTTAGGGCTAAGGTGAATCGGATTTCTTTGCCGTCTAACTCAAGCTCTTCCTCTTTTTGTTCTGAGTCAGCTTCCTGAATCTTTGGTTCTTCTTTGTTTTTTTTTGTTTTCTTCTGCCTGGGCGAGCTAGGTGGAAGTGCTTGGGTGCCGGCTTGTTGTTGCATTGTTGTTAATGCTATTTCCTGGGCTTTTCAGGTATCCGGACTTTCTGCTGTTTGTGCTGGTTTATTCTTGGGGCATTTCCGAAAGTACTTTTTCCGATTGGAGATCGTCCGGGAATTTGATCGTTTCCAGGTTGTTTGCCACCAGCATCTTGTTCATTTCAATGTTGAATGAACCAGGGCATGCTAGGTTCATCATATGTGCATGCAAAATGCATACCAACATTTTAGTAGGAGGACCGTCGTTTAGTTGTAATACAATCTGAGGCTGAGTCGGCGTAACGTTCTGCTGGGTTTGGATTTTAGCGGCTGCGGCATATGTCTGTTTTGGTCTGTCCGCTACCTCTTTCTTCTTTTTAGCTCTTCTTTTCTGACCGGCACTGCATGCCCAGGGTACGATGATTCCCCGCACAGTTTATGCACATTTTTGTATCACTAACGCAGTGCATACAATCGTGTCCTGTCTGCGCACACTCAGAGCAGATCTTTGCTTTCCCAGAATTGGGACAGGAGCTGGATAAATGATCTTCGACCTTGTAACAATTGAAGCAGGTTAGAAGTTCGAAGAATCTTTCTTGCTCAATTTGTTCTGTGGATATTATCATAAAAAAACAGTTTTAGGCCTGTTTCCTTGGCTTTGTCTGCCATTTCCATGTTCGTGAGGATGACTTTGAAGACGTTAGAGAGGTTGCGGAACTTGACTACTTCTGTCACTTCTGCCCATTGATGGTTCCTCTCAATCTCCGCATTGGTGGCTTCAGCTGTTCTTTCTCCTACCCGTGGGTCCACTCTTCTGCATATAATCGCCTTACTTGCTGCCAGTGCTGGAGATGGCCGTGGTTCAAGTTCAATCTTGCCCAGCTCTCTCGTGCCGTCCGTTGTGGTTAGTTTCAATAGGTCATCTTGCGTGGTATGGCAGATGACTGTATATCTTCTTATTGTTCTAATTAGCCGTTTTAGATCAATTCCAAGCTTGTCAAAGATGGCTACAAATACCTCCGCCTTGTCAGGTTTTTCATTACCAAGGAGTCTCAGGGACTCGAAAGTCCAGCGACTTCACCCTCCCATTCATGGCGAAGGTGTCTTCTCATTAACTTGTAGGCCTTCACTGATCTAGTCGAGACAGAAGGTCGTGTGGCTATTTAAATACATGAAGAGATTGCAATAATGATACTTCAATCATACGACGTACCCTGGACCTGCGCGGAAGAGTGTATAAACAACGGATCGGTCCCACGAATTATTTTCGCTATCGCGGTGGGATTTCAAAATCCCTTGACTGGTCCGTGTTTCAAGACGGGACAAATGGTCATGTTCGGTAAAACATCGCCGCGTTCGGACTTACTGTCAGGTTATGAGTAGAATCATTTAATCAAATACTAGAATTAATCCTCCACATAAGTTCGAGCGTATACTGATGCAACAAATCCCGGCGTTCGAAAGCATAGACCCTTATTCTCGTCTTTTTCGCTGTTAAGAGCCATTAAAAAATTAATCTATAGAGTAGCTCAGAACATCTACTAAAGACGTACCCTAAGGTACGGCTAACAATGCTCGGGAAGAGCAGCGACGTCCGTACTTCGCTCCGAAAATACATTTGTCAATTTGACATAAAAATAAACTAGACGTCCATTGTTTGACAACGAGCGAAAAGTTAGTAATATACATATATTCTTAACTTTTGTTGAAATATTTTTGAACTAAACAAAAAATATTCAGCCACAATTAAATGAATATGTTTAGAAATGAGTTGAGAAATATGTCGGAAGACTGTATGAATAAATAAAAAATGCACTAATTCAAAAAAAATGTATATAATAATTTGGGGTATTTTAATATCCCAGGATAATGCCCCAGGTTAAATGTTTGCAGATCCGGGGTAAAACCGCTAAATTACTTTCCTTATAAGTCTCCCACCGCTGTAGGCAATTATTCCTACATGAACTTAAACATGGTCAATTTAGTTGCTATTTATTCATAGGGCGGTAAATGAGACTTTAGACGAACCCCGTTTAATCCATTGATTGAGATCTTTATAAGAACCCCAACCCCATTGAGAACATGTTAATAATATGATGTCGTGAAATAACCATCATAAAATAAACTAAAATATTTAAGTTAGGGTAATTTCACGAGCGTCGGATTTTTCTGGGGGAATTTTAATATAGGTTATGGGTGTAATTCTAAGACATGGCATCGTGGCCAGTTGTCTGGTAACTTTCGCCATATCTAGTTCAGGTAATGCCTGTCTATCGCCTGCCTTAAAATATATTAATTCATTTTATACTTAAATGATTTAGCTACAGATTTATGAGCCATTTGAACTCTGCAAGAATAGTGCTGACGATATTAAAGACTGACTAACTTCACTTTTACCTGACTGATTAAAAGTTGAAACCTTGACTAAAATATTTTTCCCTTGTTTTTCTTGTTGTTATTTAAGGATTAGGCTGTTTACTAGTGTTTAAAATAATCTTTATTAATAATAAAGGAGACGAAAAGTTGCATCTACCTATTAAAGGAAAGTGCTACAAAACTTGTTCATCATATACTCAGGAGATTTCGAGTGAGCTCGGAATTGGTTGGATTTTAGCATATGTGTTTATAAGAGTTTTCAAGTAATACAAATCTCCACCATTCCCAGTACCCTCCCATGATTCCCCAATTCTTACAAGTCCTTGGCCCTCCCAGAATTTACAGAATACCCAGAGTATCAAGTAGTCCCTTTACCCCGAGTTGCCAGAATTCTTAAACCCCTTGAATTCCTTGAGTTTATGAAAAAATGCCTCCGAACCCAACGGTGTAGAGAAAAGGAGTTTTTAAAAGAGACCCCAGTTGGAGATTCCATAGATCTGTAGATTGAGAAGATGTCCCAACAGAGAGAAGCCCTGAGTGTGTCACGTGCAAGAGGCCCCGAATAGCTGACAATATAGGAGTGGTATGTGAGCAAGAGACCCAAATGGCTGGGAATTTAATTGCTTCATACGGGAACGAGGCAAAAAAAGAGGAGAATTAAGAGTTTCATGCAGGCAAGAGAAGGGTCGGTTATATGGCAGAGGAAATCAGTTTGCCATGCCTGCAAGAAGCCTGGATGGCAATGAATTGAGCCCATGTCGACAAGAGGCCAAATCGGCAGAGAGTTTAAGAGTAATATTTGGGCATGAGACCTTGATTGTAGATAATTGCCGATATTCATGTATTATTATTATTAATTTCATTGAAGGGCATATTACTTCGATCAAATTTCTCTGCACTCCGGGCCCACTGGGAAGAGCAGTGGAGTTTTGCAACCCCCTCTTCTCCGTTAGTTATTTTTTGCATTACAACCTCTCGCACCATGTGATTGCCATTTATTTAAATCATTACAACCTCTCGCGCCATGTGATTGCCATTTATTTAAATCATTACAACCTCTCTTACCATGTGATTGCCATTCATTTAAGTCATTATAAACTCTCGCACAATGTGAGTGCCATTTATTTAAATCATTACAACCTCTCGCGCCATGTGATCGCCATTTATTTAAGTCATTACAACATCTCGCACCATGCGATTGCCATTTCTATCGTGCAAAGGAAGAACACCGAATATACAAATTTTCCAAATTTTAGTTATATATTGACTCTTATGTAGTTTGACCCGTGGATTCAATTTCTGGCATTGGTATACAATACGCCCATCTTTCACTCCTTTTGAGTTAGAAATTGGCCACACACCGAATAGACGCGACCCTACGATTGTTAAAATAGAAGAAACACCGAATATGCAAAATGGAGAGGTTAAACACCAATTATACTGAATATTCGGCCTGTTTCATTTAGGTGTAGCACGATGTTCAGACGTAAAACACTGAATATGCAACTTGTTTTTCCTGAACAAATTGTGAGCTACGCGTCTGTACTGAAATGGACAAGAGAGGTTTTTTTCTGCCTATGTCAAGTTTTATCTTTTTAACTCTGTGGGAGATCATCTCACCGTTAAAGCAGAAGGACTGGTAGCCATGGCTGGCAATTACAATACACCATCAAACGTCTTCCAATTTTTATAAGAACAGTAACGACAAAACATATTAAGCTTTAATTTGAATTTGTTTTGTTTTCTATCAAAAAATGCGTTTGCCTCTTTATTTTATTTTTATTTATAATTAAATGTTTCCTTTTATTTATAATAACTCTAATTTCTTTAATAATATGGCCTGCATTATTAATAAAAGGCATAATTACTGGAATGTAAAAGAAATAAGAATTCATTAAATCTTTTCATTATTGATTTCAAGATGAAGTTGAAAAGCTTGGCTGGTGAGAGATGATTGTTTTGTGTCGTCTCTCGTATCAAATTTAATCTTCAATCAAATTAAATCATATTAAACTAAATATGAGCCCGCGAGGGGGTTCAGGCTTACACTTCCCCGTGTGTCTTTTCCTGGAGGTTTAAGTGCCCTCCTGGCCCCAGCATATTTTTCTTTTGCTGATCTTCTTTTTCGCTTCTTTTGCTTCATCTGTTTGTCCAGCCTCTTTTTTTGTTTCTTCGGTAGCCTAGACTGCTACACCCACTAGGGGGGAATTGTCAAGCTATAAACCGGTATGATAATAATAATAAACTAAATAGGAAGCGTATAGAATATAGTAAAGCTAACAATTTATTTCTCAAAGATTATTATGTTTTGTTTGTTTTTTATTCTTATTCCTATTAATTTATACGACTTCAAAATCGCTACACTGGGTCGAGGTTTACCGTGAAAGAAAACTAGAATGCAAATTTGTCTTAAAATCCTGCGCAAGTGATTGAATTTTCTCTCTTTTCTACACTACCGCCACACTCATTTATGTGGGTGTGCCATGTTCACGGCACTGCGCGGCTGCTCTTGCTAACTCACCGTCATTTAACTTTCAATCTCGTTTATCTTTAATATATCGTTGTTTATATATATATATATATATATATATATATATATATATATATATATATATATATATCAGGAGCAAGCCTTAAATATTTGTATGCCTGTAATTTATATGTGTATCCATTTGTTAACACAAAAATATTTGCACCGCTATGCTGTGTATACAAGGTAACAAGCATCAATTAAGGTGGTGGTGAGGGAGGTAATGGAAGATGATGATGGTGATAATCATCATTATGATAATGCAGTAATTCCCGAAATTATTGTATGTGCAACTTAAATGCAATGCATAAATATTTGTTTATTTTTCTCCTTTCAGAGGTGTTTTGAGGAGAGAAGAGCAAGACATTTCATGCATTCAAGAGAATAATATAGCAGCTGCTATCAAAGTTCAATCTCTTCGAGTTCTAATGCCCATGAAGCAGTGCATGACAATAAAATGGCTTTCCATCACACCTCTCTTGCTTCTGAGGTTAAAAAAAGGAGGAAATCAACGACACAACAAGAAAAGGTCATTCAAGTTTTGAGATGAAAGGTGAAACCACATTCACTCAGAATTTTGGAAAAACTGCTACAATATGAGGCAGCATGGTTGTCAAGCAAAGTAACAAGGAAAGAAGTAGAAATAAGGCATATTCAGGAAGATTTATCAAGGAAGAAGTCATCGTATGTGTATACACTGAGCGATGCGCAAGGACAAGCAATCAAAGTCTGTCTGAATTTTTTTCTCAGCAATTTTGGGTACAGTCAAGATCAGGTTATAAAATCATTATTTCATTCCATTGATGCACTTCTTCATCCACAACTAATTTGTCCGAAAATATTGCAGTGCCAGATAACAGAGGAAAACATGAACCTACCAATCGAGTTAATAAAGAAGTAATAATGAATCACATCTAATCTCTCAATCCAGTGATTTCTCATTTCTGGAGAGACCATGCTCCACATGTAAGATACCTTCCAACAGATCTATCTCTCCGTTGCTTCAATGTGCAAACTATTTCAAGAAAAACACGCATCAGTCCGTTGTTCATATAAATCCTATCAAAGTATATTAAAGAGAACGAACATAAGTTTTTCTGAACCTTGTGTTGACAAATGTTCAACATGCTTATTTTATAAATTGAATATGGATGATAAATATGCTGAAAAGGCTCAATTGCACAATGAAATGAAAAAGGAAGCAAGAAAAAACCCCAATAAAGATAGTGAGATATACGAACAAATGGATGGACTCCTAATATTTGCCGTCGATATGCAAAAAGATTTGCTCCTGCCAAAGATGCCTGATGTTAAAGAAAGTTTTTTCTGCTCGAGAATGGTTGTGTTTAATAAAACATTTGCTTCTTTAAAGAAAGGTCAACATCACTATTGTGTAGTTTGGAATGAAAGTCTTCGAGGTAGGAATGCTCGTGATGTTGCATCATCCTATATCAAAGTAATTAAGGAAAATAGAGATACAAAGTTTATATTTTGGACAGATAATTGCGTTGCTCAGAATAAAAACTGGACATTATATTCAGCATTCGCTTTACTTGTCAATGAAGATCTTGAACCCTCGTAAATCACGATAAAATAAATATCTTGTCACCGGTCACACATTCTTTGCCGCAGATGGCGTTCATGGAAAAATTGAACAGGTAATCCGGAAAAAGAAGAATCTGTAGGATATGAGAGACCTCTGCGATTCACGGGAACTTTCAAGGAAGAGAACAACGGTCTTAGAAATACAACTTTGTGATTTTAAAACCTACAAAAACCTGTCAAGGTTGAGAAACAACCTGAAGAGCGTCTTCTAAGAATAATATTCCTCCTTTACAAGATTTAAGTGAAGTCCGATTTGAGAAAGGACTGCACGGACTGATCCCTGAAAAAAACATTTCAGGACTCTGGAACTAAAATTAAATTTATGAAAGAAATTAATGAACTCAGTTATTCGGGGAAATATTTATTCATCAAAGCCAAGTGGAATTCAAAAAGAAATTTGGATAAAATTCACTCAGGTCTTGTTATGAGAATGCGCATTTCCCATCCGATCTCCTAAATTCTAGGTGTTATGAATTTTCCCGTAAAGTTTTAAATGGATTTACTTTTTGTGTATTTACTCAGTTTTCCTTAAAAAGGGATTTAAGTTCAGTTTTTGTGAAGTTTTATATTTTTACTCGGATCGTTTTAAAAATGATTTATGTTCCCTATTTTCTTTATTAAATTAAGGATATTTCAAACTAATATTAACATGCAAATAGAAAGATAAATTCATTGCCTTTTTTCAAGATTCTTTTTGGTTTGTATTTCTATGGTCAAAATATCAATAAAAATTAAATGTCAAAGAGAGAGAGAGAGAGATTCACGAGGAAAGAGAAGCCTAAGGGGGTATCTCACGGACGAACGGATCTTCAACCAACGTCTTTCGGTAAACTTCCGGGGCAATAACGAAGCGAGACGAGTCAAAATGGAGCCCCGAACCCAAATCAGCGAGAGGGCACTAAGCTTTTACTTGCTGCGTCTTGAATCGGGGTGGGACCCAATTCCGATGGAAAACAAAATCGCTTACGGCGATGCTCTATATATTTCCCAGCGCGGAAACGATCAAATTAGTATTCAACCAGGAGGCAGGCACTGTGCACGCAGTATCCAAGCAGTAATCAGGAGGATTCATTGGAACCAGCCTAAGGACAGAACGCGCTCCTTCATATGCGATTTCCTGTTACTCTAAGGACTCGCAGGCTAGAAACCAGTTCAGAACTACGACAGTCAAGGACGTAAGGCTCAGTCTGGAATAACGCGCTTCACTCCGTGCCCTGCAATGAAAGGCGTGACGCTTTCCGACTACGAAGCTTCACCTCCTCATCTCCTCCCGTTTTCTTTTGGGTAAATATTGTGCTACTCATAACTCATGCCGAAGCATTTCATGGTAAATTAATTTTCCTTGCTGAACGATTAGTTTTCCCATCGTGTACCAATTATCGTTAAATTCAGTTATTTGTTTGTATAATAGTAAAGATTATTTTTGTTTCTCTTGTTTAAATCCCAGAACCACATAAAAAGCCATTGATCTATTTTCTAAGTTGGCCAACGGAATAAACGCACTCGAATATCCCCCATACTTAAAAGGGACCCCCCTCCTTCGTCTAGGGAGGGCAAGCGAAGGTCAGTAAAATCTACCTGACCTACGACATTACATAGATTTATAGGATTGTTTATACCTTCCCAATGACTTGTTAAAAATTCTAATAATAAACAACAACAGTGATGAATGTATAATGTAATGTGGTTGCCATAATTATGATGAAGTCTGATTGCTTAATGTTGTCAATAATTCAAAGTGAAAACACCGAACATAGGTATAATCGGTGTCTCATTGATTAATATTAATGGTCATTCAAGAAAAAAAACACGGAATATACTTATATTCGGGGGTTTTCCTCTGCATTTGTGGTGAATAGCAATCCACAAACTAAAGGAAAAACAGTTCTTGTACAACTGAGCCAAAAATGATAAATTAATGCACAAAAGAAAGTACAAATATGAAAGATGATGAATGGGTTAAGTACATTAAACGTTTAACAGAATCTTGAAAATAGACCAATTATGGGGATTACAATAAAGGAAAACTTTGAACGCTTCTCCTGTAAAGTTATTAGTTTGTATATTGGGTGCTCTTTCTCTGCATGGTAGATTGATTTAAATCATTACAAAATAATCCAAATGGTAAAGTTTACTGTGAAATGACCGAGGTGGGAAATGACATTCATTTTGCTTCTAAATTCGAAAAGATTCTTCAAGAAAATAATCCAATTTTTAATTCATTTTATGTTAATAAAACGACATTAATTTCTTGATAATCTAAGAATTTTCTTCGGTTTTAACTACGCTCGTCAAACGTTATAAGTAGTCAGTGAATAATTGAAAACACGAGTTGGGTTTTATGGATAAATAACGTTGATTTTCCATTATACTTTATTAGGGTTGCGGAAGATTTACCAACAACAATTTACCGACAACAATTTATCGAGATATACAGTTTACTGAGATAATTTATCGAGAATTATAATTTCTCAGAAAAAACTCGAAAAGACAAATTGGTAACTCACGCCAGTATCGTGTGGTAGTGCTTCGGCAGTTTAAAGTTTAGAAACAGGAATTGAAATGTTCTTCGAACTTTTAACCCATCATGCCTCCCCAATTTATAGAATCGGGGAAAAGAGAAAGAAGAAGCTGATTAGCAATGGCTATTTCTTTTATAAAGACAAGCAAAGTGATAATTCAATATATTGGAAGTACGATAAATATCATCAAACTCTGGACGAACATAATCATGTCTGTGACGCCGCTAATAACGAAGCACAGAAGATCATTGAAAAGATCCGCAAAAGTGCTAAATCGACCACCGACGCACCTCATGCGTCGAACGAGCTGACAGAGTGTAGTGAAGCAGCAGATAGTAAACTGGCAAAAACGCAAAGTATTAAAGGAACAATAAGAAATATGCGGTTGCAAAATAATTCTCTTCCTTCACTCTCACTGTGTTATAGTGAATTACTTTCACTAACCAATATATTAAATCTTACAGAGGTGATAACTGTTTACTATATGATTCAGATATTGGCAAATAGTGACCACTGGTATGCTGACGGAACATTTAAAACAGTTCCACTACTGTTTCACCAGCTATATACATTACATGTATTCAAGAAAAACATTTGAATTTAGCTAATTTATGCTTTATTACCAGATAAATCGGAAGCAACCTATAGTAGTACACTCTTAGAGCAGATGAAAATTAGTGCACCCTTGTTTATCCCCGTATCAATAACTATTCAGTTGGAACCGGCAATGATTAAAGCTTGCAAAAAATAATTCCCTAGTACAATATTAAGAGGGTGCTTCTTCCATTTCTCGCAGTGTATTTTTCGTGCTATACAAACTAATGGACTCAAAAGAAAATTTGAAACGGATGAAAATTCGCTTTACTTCTCCGTTATTTGCCTGCTTTAGCATTTGTATCTGATGACACGGTTGTAACTGCATCTGAATTTTTGTGCGATAATAATATCTTTCCCCCCGAATGACAAGTCGTAATCGATTACTTCGAAGATACGAGGATAGGACGTCCTGACAGAAGAAATCGTCGCCGACGTCCGAAGTTTGCGCACGCGATGTGGAACGCCTATCAAACAGTTTTCGGTGGTTTACCCCAAACAAACAATTCAGTCGAAGGATGGCACAGAGCGTTTAAAACCAAGTTGCCGCAGACCACCCAAATATATGGAAGTTTATACAATGTCTTAAGAAAGAAAAAAACTATAATGAAGTTCACATCGAGCAATACTTAGCTGGAAGGACATCGCATCCTCAAAAGAAAATGTACCAAGACTCTGCTGAACGCATCCAAACAATTGTAGAGCGCTTCCATTCATAGGAAAATATGATCGAGTATTTTCGCGCGATAGCTCATAACCTCGTTTCTTTTTAACATCAAATAAACTTACACTCGAAACTTAAATTTTAACTATTTCCACTTTGTTTATAACCTTTTTTAAACCTTCTCGGTAAATTGTATATCTTGGTGAATTGTTGTCGGTAAATCTTCCAGGTTTGGACTTTAGTATTTCTTCATATGTGTAAGTGAAGTTAGATTGAACGAAGCGAGCAATCTCCTCATAAGAATGCTACATCAAATCTATAAAATAACATAACTTAAATGAAAATTGGGATAAATATCCCAGATTCTGTCACACTCTCTTATTTTTTAGTTTAATTAAGATCCTCCAATAAAATAGATTGGGTTGTGAAATTCTCATTTTCGAAAATTTCTTATTAGAGGCAACTTCCCATTTACCAATGTAAATAGTTATTTCCGCTCATCTCTTTATTTTTGATGAGTGACGATCCGATTAAATTCCTCGTTTCTAGCGTCCAGCAAATCCCAGCTTTATCCCTAGAGCGAAGAGAGGATTAGCTCAGAAACTCCCTCCCGGCCGCTCTGTTCTTCAGTTGAGGGGCTGTTGGTGGTATAAACTGCCGTATGAAGGGAGATGCGTCTAATCTTCACGTTGTATCACTCTCCGCATAAACAGTAATGTTAGGGAGAGCTGTTTTACTAATATTCTCAGGATATACCAATCTTTTCTGTCTTTCCCACTGTTGTTTAATGTATCATTCATCTTTGTTCATTTCTGTCTTGGCATTTGTAAAGAGAGAAAGATCTTGTTGGATCAGATCGTCAAGCGCGGAAACACGCACCTGCCTAATCGAAGGGATCCAGACTGTCTCGTCGAAGGTGTAGAAGGTGAAATCACGAATAAATAGGTGTTTGTTTAATGTTGAGGAGATGAGAATTACCTGGTATGACTTTGAAGAACAAAAATGAGTGTAAAGAAATGAAAAGATAAGCAAACCAAACAAACTATAAAAACAAAAGATCGTCCAATTCAAAGCTATCTAGTCTAAAATCTAGATATAATAAACTTCTAGAAATATAGATATTAAACTAAATTAAAGCATGAAATTGTCTGAAGGAGAGAAATTTCAAATCCAGCAAAAAAGGTAAATTTGATCCTGCAAAATAATTGTTTAAAAATTGATTACTCTTTACACATTGACACTAATATCGATTTAGGTGAAGCAAGGAGCTTAAATATTGGAAGAAGTGAAGTTTGATTAAAAGAATAAATGAAAATAATATCCAGAAATATAATAGTCCTAATTCTAAAAATTCCATGAAGCATGGAGGGAGGGAGACATATAAATAAGAATTGTATGAAGGCGACAATGACTCAAAAAATGAAAATTCCGCTCTGATTATAATTTCCCATCTTATAAAATATTAATGGCTGCTTTTAACTCCGAATTCCCTTAAAACACCACGTAGAGGACCGTTATTAGGGAGGTAAAAGGACTTACTAAGGGTTTTAGTAAAAATATCAATGAAACAACAATATTGTCGTGAAAAAAATCTTCTGTGAGTCGCATCAATGGTAGGGATAGAAATTTGGAGACAGAAATTTTTATAATAAGAGCAGCTTTGGTTAGGTTATGGAAGCATACAATCCTAAGGATCATTCCTACCAAATAAATACTTAACTGTGAAATAATATTAGGAAATAACAAGGAAAGCTCTATTCTGAAACAATTACATGATTCATAGAGAGAACTCAAAGTAGGGAAATTTTGCGACAAAAGGCAATAATACATTTATCTGAGCAAATATTCGAGTTTTCTTGAAATAAATTTTCAAGTAAATATTTTAATCAAAGTTTTAGTAAAGTTATAGCAAAAATTATTGTAAAAATTAGAGAAAAAATATTGTAAAACCTAGTAAGAGTACGCAGTATACAGCTGTGTACTGTTACTGGCTGTGGTTGTGATGAGTAGTGGGGCGTTTGTGATGAGTTTATATATTTTTTGGCATCGTATTTGTTTTTGTGTTTTTTTCGAGTTGATATCATTTTTCCTTTAGTGCAATTTTCACATTATTTCACTGTTTTCTAATGCACCTTTACCTGATTATTTGCTTAGCCCTTTTCATTACACTTTACTCTAATTAATGCATTCATTTTTCTCTGCGTTGTTAATTCCACAAATTTCAACACTTTTTTTTCTATTGTTGTGTTGTTGCCGAGCACGAATTTCCCTTCTGGTGTTTCGATCTTTTGCATTCTTAATTGTGTTCGGTAGCCTTGAGTCGAATTCTGTAAGTTGACTTTATTTGGTGGGAGAAGTAGGCTATATCTGGTAGGCTTGTTCACGTTAAGGCTTTTGAATTTTATAGGGTTGGGCTACTTTAGAGCTAAGTCTCCATTTAATTGAACTACTTTTAATTTTCAAGTATAATATGGTCCTTCCACCATTGTCAGTTGAATTCTTCCGTTGGGGAATTAAAGGTTTTATCAGCCCCGATAATGATGATGATGTTTTGTGCGAATGATAGAGGAAAGGAGTCTTCCTCCCCCCAGACACCATTTCGCTCTTTTCCTGATTGTTATATTCAAGAATTGCCTGTTGTGGTAGAGCTCTCTGGCTTCTGAGCTCTCTCCTTCCCGTCTCCGTAATTAAGTAGAGCTTGATTTCGTGGTCTCTGAAATCCCCTCTGTCATTATTGGGATGGGAGAGTAGATGTCTCCCTTCCTAGTGCCAGGGTGATGTTTCTTTGGTTTTGTAGACTTAAACCTCTTAAGTTACATAAGAGGTTAACATGGCTATTGTTTATTTATTATTCCGGCAATAATTTGTTCCGGAATGTAGGCACGCATTGTAGATAGTCTTGATAGCGTTTATTATATTGCCGGATACCTTGGTTAAGGGGATCTTGGTGATATCAGAAGGGCTTGGCCCTTTATGTTTGAAGGATTTGATGCCGCTCTTTATTTCTACTGTTGATACTGTCGCCCTTGGTTCCATTACTTCTTCCCTTTGTTGTTCGACAACTGGCGCTGAAGAAAAGTTTTCTGCTGTTGCTCAAATTTTCGTCGACCAAGACGTCGATTTTGGGGTTCAGGACCGGGTTCTTTTCAGATTGGTTAAAAGCAATGACTTCCATTGGGTTCGGAACATTAATTCTATCGTTTTGAAATCTTGAATTTTTCGCCATGGTTGTTTTTTAGGGAAATTTTCTTCTTGGGAGCCTTCATTTCATCCTATTGAGTAGCTGCTAATTTTCTCTAGATACGCGATATATTCGCATGTATGGCTTATCTGTTTTTTTTGTTTTATCTCTCATGTCTTCTGCCCATCGAATGGGGGGTGGGTGCAGCATGCAGTATCGCGTTCTCGAGATTGTGTTATTTTCTATCGCGATGAGAGCTGTTTTCATACGCTCGTTTTCTGTGTCAATTAGTCCCAGGTTAGGATCCAGTGAATGGCTTAGGATAAAGGTGAGGTGTTCCTCCTTGTACTTGTCTCATTACGCTCTGTTGTAATGCTTTTTCTCCACTAGTAAGAATTGTATTGGGTTTTGATTGAGAAGTATTAGGTTCTAATATGGTTGCTACATGCAAAGTTGACGGGCTGCATCGTTAGCTTGTTGTATGGAATGTAATGTAATCGCTGCCTTGCCTTATATCTGGGAGCGTTGGAGCTGTGCCTGTGAGGTATATTGTAAAGTTTGGGCCTCTCCTCTTTCCTCTATTTCCATTGATGGACATTGCAAAGTTTGAACAATTATATTGGGATTTTGGAGGTAGCCATTTGTGCTGCACATGACATTCGGATCTCCGAAAAAATAGTGTGGGGAAGCCTACATCGAACATAGTCAGGAGATTGCGCTTTGTAATGGAATTTGGTCTTGGCTCTTGATAAGCTATGGCTATATTACTGCGATCTCTCGATCTCCCATGTAGGCCTTGACTATTTTGTTGAGGCCTCGTCTTATAACTAGAGCCGCTCCATTAAGGCGTTCGCCCCTATTTAAGAGGTAGTAATGGAAGATTTTCATGTTCCAGATTTACTCCGTCTCCTCATATTTGGATCCTTTTCTCTAAAAATGTTGCCAAGAGTAGATGCATTGGCGATCCATTCATGACTAGTGACTAGTAGCAGGTACGAGAAAAACAATTTTTTGACATTCACTAGTCGAATAATTTTAGTCTTGTTAGTTTCGATGTCTGCTCATTATTTACCAAGGTTCCAGTTGAAGTCTTTTCAATTTCCTTAATGGCAAAATATTGTTCTTCCATACTTGCTACTATTTTTAGGAAACTCATTTCACTTTGTGCCCCAAATTGTAAGTTTTCGTTCTATGGCAAATAGTTTCTTCCAAAGTTTGGATTAGCCATGGGTAATTAATTGCCTTTCACCTGTTCTCTCGAACTTATATATGGAGTTCTTTGAAACAAGACTCCTCCCTACTATGCTTGATTTCCCTATTGTTTGGCACAGGTATATTGATGATGTCGTTTACCTGTGGCCCAATTCTAAACAAGTAAATAGCTTTCTTACCAAACTTAATTCACTCGTCCCTTCCATTAAATTTACCCATGAGGTTGAAAATAATAGAACCCTTCCCTTTCTCGATCTTCTTATTCATAGAACACAGACTGGGTTTAAATACTCCATCTATCGCGAACCTACTAATTCAAACTCTTATATTCATTTTTACTCTTCGCAAAGTCCCGAAGTCAAACGTTCCGTTTTTCCCTCTATGTTTTTACAGGCTTTAGTTGTTAGTCCTGAATATATGGATTCTGAATTCTCCAATATCTTTGGCTATAAATTATGTTACCCTTATTCCTTAATTCTAAACTGTCTTTCCACTGCCAAAACGTCAGTCTATAATACACCTCCTGCTATCCCTTTTAATGTTAAGAACATTTTGGTTTTACCCTTCTCTGTTTGTTTCATTGACCTCCCTCTTCTTTTAAAACCCTCTAACATTTCAGTTGCTTTCAAATACGAGTCAACTATAAAAATATCCTAGTTTACAATAATTGTAATAATATTGGGGGAGTCTATTCCGTCGAATGTTCTGTTTGGACAGAGAGGAAAGCAATTTTCTGTCCGTATTAATCAGCATAAATACAATGTTAGGAGAGCTGTAAATAATAGTGCGTTTTTTGTGCATATGTTCCAAAATAAACACTTAATTAATTGTAATTCAGCAAAATTTATTTTTCGCTCAAATGACTCAATTAAAAGAAATATCGTTCAATGTTCATGCATAACCCAAATTGATAACTTGTAAATTTGAGGTTGTTATGAAAAAACTCATTCTTAAAGAAATTAGCTTTGACTTATGTTCCGAATTTTTTTGGCAATTTTCTATGGGAACCCGATTTGTCAATTTAATTATTGCATTGATTTTGTATTAGCATTATTTTATTTCTCTTCCTCTCTCCTTGTCCCTCTCCTTTTCGTTTCAATTTACTTCTCGTGTCTCTCCTAATTTCCCTCTTTAGACTATCGCTTTTTTCGTTAATTGTTTTAACCCTTTTGGCCCTGTTCTTGACTCTTTCTTGCCTCTCGGTTTGACCTTGCTATTTGTTATAGGTAAATCTTAATGTGAATTTACCTGTCCCTCTTCTACTTCCTCATTGGTGTTCTCTTGTCTTAGAGGCCGTCCTTTATCTTTTATTAGCTTATATATACACTTATTATATTATTTTCTCGTGTAGTTATCCTTGAGAATGAACTGAATAAAGTTTTGGGTCCTTGGAAGCACCTTTTCATTTTTCCTGCGTGACATTGCATTCATATATATATATATATATATATATATATATATATATATATATATATATATATATATATATATATATAGTCTTATGAGTTGCTGCTGACCAGTCTAATCTTCAATTTCACGGTGAAGATAATGACACATAGGAGGCTGAGGTACATGTGATTTATTTATGGAACAACGTTTCGGGCGTATCACCCATCTTCAGGTTCTAAAGTCATAAATTAATCTAATACAGTTAAAGAATATTAAAAATAATTAAGTTAAGACCATTTAGGTAAATCAAAAATTAAAAAATAACTCAGGGATTTAAAAGGCAAGAGAATCAAATTATCAATAGTGTCAATAGTGGTTACATTAGATTGTTATTTGATTCTCTTGCTTTTTAAATCCTTGAGTTATTTTTCAATTTTTGATTTACCTAAATGGTCTTAACTTAATTATTTTTAATATTCTTTAACTGTATTAGATTAATTTATGACTTTAGAACCTGAAGATGGGTGATACGCCCGAAACGTTGTTCCATAAATAAATCACATGTACCTCAGCCTCCTATGTGTCATTATCTTCACCGTGAAATTATATATATATATATATAAATATATATATATATATATATATATATATATATATATATATATATATATATATATATATATACATATATATATATATATATATATATAGGTAAGGTTTGGCAATATATTTTCCTGGTAGCAGCTTTTGTTGAAAGCCACGGCTAATTTCACATTTGTGATTTTCTTTTCACATTTTTCCTATATTTGTCTTTATTTGTGGGTCGAGCCCGTGTATAAGTTGTCCGAAAACACTTTCTTTATCTGACGTATTTCGATACACTCGTAGTATCTTCAGAGATAAAATTAAAATACACTTCCAAAGAGATGATAGACCTTCATAGAGGAAGATACCTTGTAGATCGGCTCCTAATGATACTAGTTGGAGGAATTCCGTTCGAATTAAATTGAATGTTAAGCTTGGGTTGTTTTTTTTTGTATATGGATGGTTTCTAGAACATTTATTGTCCACGATCTGGCGCAGGTTCAATAATTTGGGTGTTTTCTTCTAACATTTTTCTGTTGACAATAGTTCCCTTGTTTTGACTTGTATGGTTTTCTTGGGGCGCCGTTGCTTAAGTGGTATGTCACTCTTCCTGGTAGTTTAGTTTGCGTCATTCCAATATAGAATGGAGGAGCTGACAGTCTCCTAGGTTGCATTTATACTCATATATTAGATTGGTCCTTTGCTTAGATTCGCGAATGGGCTTCCGATTGTGTTTCAGAATGAGGCTGGCGGTGCGTCTCGTTTGATAATATACAGTTAACGATATTTTTTGTTCTGTATTTGTAGGCTTTATAGATCGGTTAATAATTTCCCTAATTACCCGTTCGTCTGGTCTCTCTCTCTCTCTCTCTCTCTCTCTCTCTCTCTCTCTCTCTCTCTCTCTCTCTATATATATATATATATATATATATATATATATATATATATATATATCTATATCTATATATATATATATATTTGGTTAGCTAAGTGTAATAAATATAATTTCTTGATCCACTAGAAACGTCTTCTTATGTTCCTCCACCTTCTTCAGGAGCGTTACCCATATAATTGGGCAACCATCCATTTCTCTAAAAAGAGAAAGTTCAAGAAGACTTTTGTAAGACTTAGCTTTTACTTTAACAGAAAACGAGAATGAGAATGTTCCTCGCGACTCTTTACCGATCTTTTTTTATGTTTTTTGTAGCCTGGCGAAGCTTTCAATGCGCTTTACCTTAATCATTCCACCTTTATTTATTAAATTGATTTAGATGCATAAAGCCTTATCATTAATTTCCAAGCCAAATCTTGTGGAAGGAAATTTAGTTGAGTCGCCCATAATAAAATTCTCGCATGGGATCAATTTTAATTTAAGCCAAGGTTTATATTATTTCGTTTATATTATTTTTCGACCGACGAAATTGTCTTTGGTCATTACTTTGTATGAGTGAGTAATATTTTTTTTTCTAAAATTATGTTTTGATTACTCTCGTTTATTTTTTGTGTCTGCTAAGATGCAAACAAGAGAGAAATACTGATATTTTTCCCTCTTTTTTTGCACCTTAAGATTTAAAGGAGAAGGCATAGAATTGTTGGAATAAGAGAGAGAGAGAGAGAACGAAATAATTCTATTCTGCTTTTTGATATTTTCGTCTCAGTTTATCGCAAACAACTTTGGCGTGGCTCGGGTTAAACATTTTCAGTAGTTGTGGGTTTTTTTTGCACAAATTCATTTCCATTAATAGAATTATTAAGTAGGAGTCATAATTATCTTCCAATTTTCTCTTTGATACACTTCAAATTCGAATTATTACTACAATATTTAATTAGTAACGCTTAGCCATCATCTTAAATTCACAAATATATATATTTTGTTAATATCTTTAAACATCAACTTCCTCTCTTTATTATTCATAACGATGTAAAATATTTTGTCTTACCAGAACCTCGTCCATTTAAGAAATTTGCTCTTTGCAAAATTTCCAAATTATTGAAAACATTTTTCACATAAATTTCAATCTTGATTTTGTAAATATTTTCAAGCTGATTCTGTGCTTCAACTGTAAAGGCAGATTCTTACCTGAAACGAGTAGCAGCGTCTTTTATAATTTTACTCAACCAAGGTCGGGGCAAGGAACCTAAAGATTTAGTACAGTGTACTCCTTGAGGGCTAAAAACTGCTGTTATCAACTTTGCTCTGACCTGCGAACTGGTAATATTCTTTGAAAAATTAGAAAAATCCTCAATATAGCAACGATCTAAATATTTGAAAACCGATGTATCTATCGAAGACTCTAAAATACTGGCTAATAAACCCCAGACAATACTTCACTTAAAAATATATGATCACTTCATATAGGAAGAACCCCAATTCTCTCCGCTGTAAGAAAATTTACTTGTTGATAAGATAAATCTGCCCACAATAAAAACAAAGAGAAATCAAGAATAGAAATAATTTTTACGTCTTTGTCCATAAACTCTGAAGGTCATTCTTTGTGTTCGCGTACTACGACTACATTTTCAACACTTATTGTAACTGCATAACATCGTATTAACTTTGCTTAATTAAGAGCAACTTTTGGATCACCCTATATTAAAGTACATAACTCTCAATTGTGACCCAAATTCTTCTCCTTTTCTAATCATCTAAACCAACCAACTAAATTTTACATTTCATCTATAACCAATTTTAGTTCTTTGCTTTACTCCTCCAATAATCAGCCTTCTTCAGACTCTGTTCCATCAGGTGACGCATTGTAGAGTTCAATTGTTTCCTTTGTATTCGTGAGAGGTATTCATTTATTCCCACTGAGTCATGTTATATACATATTTCTGTCCCCAGTTACGTTTATTGTTTCTAGTTAGCGCAACTTTAAATTCTGTTTTCATTCCGTTCTCGGTCTGGAATTTCTTATTCGTTTGGCTTTTATTTATATGCCCGAAATGGACGCATAAAGCCCCAAACGGACGAATAAATAAATTGTCTAGTAATTCTCTTTATTTTCATCCTGAACCTAAAGATTCGTTTCTCGAGGAATAATCCTACGCAGTACATATTTTAGACGTCCGGACATGAGATCTTCGGCTAATCTGAACTGTGTCAAGATTCCCGGAGATCTTCGGCTACTCCGAACTGAGTCAAGATTCCCGGAGATCTTCGGCTAATCTGAACTGTGTCAAGATTCCAGGAGATCTTCGGCTAATCTTTGTTGATTTAATGACTTTATTTGCTTTATCCGCATTATAAATAAAGAATCTGGCCGTTATTTGTTCCAGATCCAACAAAGTCCTGTAGGGAATCTGCTTATACATAATTGATCCAGATCCAATTTTTTACCCTTAAAGAAAAGGTTGTTTCTATTTTATCTGATATTCTCTTTAAACCTATTAAAATATCCCTTTTCTCCTAATTTTATTTTAATCTTTCCTTTTACAAACTTAAATTTGCTTTTTTCTGTTCTAGGACAAATTCATTCATGGCAAGTTCGGGAGTTCTGATTCTCTTTCTCTGACGCCACACAGGACCTTTCTTAAAGCCGCCTCAAATTTTCTCCTTTTATCTTTTGTAAAGTCGATCTTCACCTCTTTTTGGTAAGTTGGGAACTGATACTAAAAGTATCTATGTTTACTCCCCAAGATAAAAGAACAGGTTTTATTCAGGATAGAAATGAGTACGGGATAAAGAGGCTCAATATAATTAACAATTCTACTAGTTTTGAGGTGATCCCTGAAAACAGCGAAAAGATTACCCTCAGGTTTGACGATATAATAAATAGTTTTTCTGAAGAAGCTTAAAGCAGAACAACTCATGAATGACTCCTCAACTTATAGATGAATCAACCACTCATCAACATCTCTCCTAATCCTCTCTCCTCGGGGCGCTGCATGGCCAACATAAGATTCCTAAAGTTTCAGTCGCATTCTTGCCACATATCAAATGGCGAATTAACAAAATTCTGTTTCCTTCTTTTCTCCCTTTAGTCATGTACATTCTAATATACAAAAGAGTTATTTGTTCAATAAAGAAGTTTCTAAGATTAACAAAGATAACTTCTATATGAGTTTTAACGTGAAATCTTTTAAACATTTTTATCCCATTAAATGATACAATTAAATTAGTCCCTATTAAAATTGACCATTAATCTTCCTCTCTTCCATCAATTCGCTTTAACTAATCCCAAAAAACTACATTGAAATTATTTCTCTCTATTTATTAGAGTAATTTCACTTTGCCTTTCACTCACCTGTTTTGGGGAAAATAGTTTTCTTTTAAATCTTTGAAGTTCTTCAGCCGTTAATAAAACAATGGCTGAAATAACCCAACGTTTATCCATTCATTTGATTTTTTCCAGCTCTTTGTTGAACGGAATAAATAAGGGAGAAGAATAAAGAATAACTCTATACATGAGATTGAAATAAAAATTCTTTGTTATGAAACCATTCAAATAATTGGTTCGATAAAACTTCTATTTTGGTTTGCCAAATTTATACTTTCATTTATATTTTTAAGAATTTTACTTTTATGCAGTTTTTAATCGCTTGCAAGCGATTTTATAGGTTGCTATGTCGGTCCGTACGTCGTCGGTCGGGTGGTAAACATTTTACTTTTCAATGAGTTTTTTTGCTCATAAAAACGTAATTATTCGACTTATTCTAACGAAATTTGAAACCCATATATTGTTTTACATTCTCTTTCGAATGATATAACTGCCAAACTCCTCCCAAGGATAGCCCGAGAATTATTTTGTTTTAGCAATAACATCATAACTATTCGGCCAAATCTAACAATATTTTAAAATCATTATATTGTATTACATTCTCTTTTGAATAATGTAAATGCCAAAGTCCTCCCGAGGTTAGCCTGGGAATTATTTTATTTTATAAATAACATAACTATTTAGCCGATTCTAACGAAATTTGAAACCCTTATGTTATTTTACATTCTCTTTCGAATGATAAAATTGCCAAGGACCTCCCAAAGTTGGTCCGGAAATTATTGGAAATTTTGAAAATCGTAAGGTCATGAATCAGAATAAGTGAGAGGACGCGACCTTTTGGTCAGCAGACCTTGATTCTTCATATTCCTATTTATGTTCCTATAAATGAACCTTGACTTCTGTACTGGATTCCTGTTTCTATTTTGTACAGTGGTTATCAGCTGGTAGCAATTATTTTCAAACTTCAGCACTTTGAAGAAGAATAAAAAAAAGTTAAAGGACCCTATTAAATTTTAAAGAGATTTGCACTATTTTAATAAACAGTGATGTTAATAAATGTAGAATAAATAAAATTATGATGATTTTAGTATTAAGAGTGTCACATATTACGAAATCTTTAATGCTTTGCTAATAGTCTTTACATAGCCACCCTAATTTTTTAGGGCATCTTTTTAAATCTATAAAAAATGATGATATTCTTAAGTGTATACAAGCAAAAATGTAATGATTAAAATAAAATAAGGAATCAGAATCAAAAGGATAATATAAATAATGTTTTAGGGTAGCTATAAAATGAGCAAGCATACCTTTTAAACAATAAACTAGTTCCCCAAAGATTTTCAACCACACATTTTTCACCACAAAGTCTAAGGAACTAAATGAAACATTCCAAAACACTTGTTTTGCTTCAGTTTTAGAAAAAAAGATATTGATTTTCATCACCAAATTGACCCGCGATCGATTCTGACAATCTTAACCAATATCTTCACTAATGAAGAAAATGAATATTTTCCTGGTCTTGATGAAATATCCTTTTGGTGTTTAAGTAACTGAAATAAATCCTAGAACGACCTCCCAGGATTAATTTCGAAATAGGATTAATTGGGATGCAATCCGTATTATTTTAAAATATAAAGTCATTCTAATTTTCAATAAAGGCAATAAAAGTCAAGCATCAAATACATTAAAATAATTGAAAGACCAAATGAGGAATAACGTAAAACAACAGGAGAGAAATAAATTAACGACTCATTTTAATGACACATTCTTAGTCCCGTGCTCTTTATTGTATATATAAGTGACCGAAATAATAAATGTATAGAAATATTAAAAATGTTTCTAATAAATAAAACCCGAACAGGGTTACAAATGGTGATAAAAAGTGATTGACTCCGTTAAGAGCTTTGACTGGTGAGGAGCAGTCAAGGATGTGTGGAAAAGAGGCAAACTTGGTAAATGCAAGTTGTATTTTTCAGTTGAACACAATCACGTTCCGTTTCTCGGCACAATTAATCTACTGTGGATAATAATAATAATAGTGCAAGTAACGTGTTTATTTGATTAGAGGTACTGTAACTACTCCTGGTCCGTGAAATCCTACCCAAATATAATGGCAGAGGCAACTTTTGCGGTTCCTGACCTTTATTCTTTCCTTTATTTAACTACTATTCTTTGTTAATAGAAGAGGACACTCAAAAGAGGGTATTTTATATCAAATTCCTAAGTTTTATAACCTCATAAAAAAAAATATTACAAAAACCAGTTTCAATATTTCTGGATGGATTTCAACTTCAGGGGCAAATCCTATTCTATTGCTGGATTTCGCTTCTCAACACACTTTTCCAAGGATCGCCAAGAGGTTCTGGATCTTATTAAGATGTAGAGGGTTCCAATCCCCGGACCCAAAAGTGATGGTGTTCGTGACACTTTTTTACTTGATCCCTGGCACCTGGTTCTTTATCATGCTAAAAAACGAACAAATCACCACTAGGATGTATATGAATTGTTAGCAGGAGTCCTGTAAAGGGACATATTGGTACAACACTATTTCTCTACGAGTGGTCTAAGGACGAAGTTTGCTCCTGTCCAAAATTCTTGAAATGATTCGTTTCATTGACATTTATCACATTGCCTGATTCCAGCCCTCGGGGTATTATGCCATACTGTCACAATTAAATCAGTTACAAAAGGTTGATTGTTGAACAGGAAACTACAAACATTTTTGAATATCATACGAATGGCTTCAATTTACTTTTTTTAAATGTCTATTTAAAATACCAAAAATTATATAACATTTCATAAGAAAGTGTAATATTATTTCAAAGGATCTTTCGAGGCTTGGCAGAAACAAAGGCAAGTATTTTAAAGCCTCATCCATAGGTAGCATTCAAAATAAAACGCTGACAGCTAAAAACTATTATAGGATTCAGAATTTCCTCGACATACGAGTATTTAGAGTCCACTAATATAATTTTTTCCAAATTTCTTCCCTGAGGGAAACTAAGGTATTTACACTAACCAAAGTGATAATAAAATACATTTACTAAAGAGCCATCAAAGATGCGTACGAGAATGCCTGAAGCCAGTCGAATTTGAAGATTTCTAACTAGATTACCCTCATTGGATTACGTGGTTCATTTTTGGAGTCCATATACATATATTGGAAGGTTCAAGGGGCAAGAAAGAGCAAGAACCAAGATGGTTCCTATTCCTAGAAACATGAATCACACGCAGGGAATGGAAGAGTTATACAGGTACAGTAGTTAATTGGAAACCAAAACGAGGCAAACAAATTTTAAAGGTTTATTTCATATTTGTTCATATTTTTGGTATTATTAATTCAGATATGTTTATTTCCTCGTATTTTTTTGATGTTCATTTTGTTAGTATTTATTCAGATTAGTTAATTTTCTTAGTATTTATTTTAATATGTTAAATTTGTTGGTATTTATTTTGATGTATTTATTTTCTTGGTATTAAATTCTTATGTGTTAATTTTCTTGGTATTTATTAGGATGTGATCATTTTGGTGGTATTTATTCATAATCTTGGCTATGGAAGTAATAATGAGGGAAGTGATTTAAAATGAACGAGCTAAAGAAGTTTATTTTCACCCATTGGCTGTAGTGCCATTCTTCCCAATCCAGTTTATACTCACACGATTAATTAATCATGCGATGACTGGATAAATACTTGAAAAGACATTTTATTATGTAAACAAGTTAAAATTCTTAAAAAAAGAAAGAAGTTAACTTAAAAAACCCGACTCGGTAATGAACGGTATGATCTGTCTTGTCAGCTTTTTCCTAATTCCTTATTCGCCGCACTCGTACACATGTGTGCGTTTTGCCGAATATACCTTAAAATTTCTCAGGAACTCTTAATAAAAATTAATTATGGATACATTTCTTGCATCTCTATATTTATCTTTCTTTTCTTTTTTTTCCTCTACAAACTTTTTTTAATTTTTGCCTAATTTTCATACATTCCTCTCTAAACAACACTAAAAACCTCCCTAAAATATGATCTTCCTTTGTGATGTTAATTTGTTTCTTTAAAATCGTTAATATTAAGTATCTATAATAAAATTATTCTGGAGTTGTTAACAATTTTGTGTTTCTTATATATTTTTTTTACTTGCTTCAATTCTAAACCACTCCATTCGACTTTCAATCTCAAAGGCCACTTCAACATTTCATGTTATTCCTCAAACATCTTTAAACCAAATCAATCTTCGAGGCAACTCGATCAATCCTTGGAACTTTCCAACTATTTTTAAACTATTGTGAATAGTCGAAAATCCGCCGCCTCCATTATTAAAATATATCTCGATTTTTCCATCGCAAACTCCATTGTTGCAAAATTAAGCCCAATCGAAAATGAACAGAGCGGGAATCAACGCACGAGTGAGATTCAATTGTTTTCAATAGTGACCATAAAGGTCAAATGACCTGATCTAACTGTTGGAAGGATTTTAAAGAGGTTGTTTAATGTACGTAAAGAATAAAACCAAAAAGTATTACATTTGAAACTTCCATTTTTGTCCATTATCCTTTTCTTCTAACTCCACTGAGGCAACATTTGTTTCACGAGTTCTTTGCAAGTTCTTTAATTTGCATTTGATTTTCTAAACTTTTATTCTTGTGTACAACTTTATTTCCAAGTTAATCCGTGCAAGGATTCTGATTAGCACATTCTACTAGTTACTTCCCACCTTTCAGCACAATAAGAATCTTTTGTTCCTTAAGTTATGCAAAGATTTAGTTTGACCTAAAATTACGTTATTGGCAGAGAGACAAATATGGAAACTCGAGGAGTTTAGTACAATTAGGTCGTCTCTTTGGACAGGAAGAGATGGAAGTCCGCTTTATAAAAATAATCAGAAATCCAAACCCAAATTAACAGACCAAAAACGATCACAGAGCAAATATCGTAACGACAAAAACACTTTTTCGATTCTTCAATTAATAAACATTTGCTGGGCTTCCATCCACGATGATTAATTAGATTTAGAACAAATTAGATTTGCTGGAGTTTTTTATATTGTTAGATACATCTCTCTTTTTGTTAGGTTTTTATCACTCACATTGAAATGATTTACACTGAGCTTTATTATTGCCTCCTATCATTTTTTCTTCAGTGTTCTAATTAACAGGAGTCACATGGGCTTAGTTATAGGAATTTTCTATTATTAATTTATGAGTTGAGCATTTATCTATTGTGTTGTCGTCGGCTGCTGGAAATGTTAAAACTCATAACACAAACGCTGGTGTAGGTTCTGAGTGTGTGTTGTAGGTTAACCCGACACACCTTACACCAGTTTAAGATAGATGTCGTAGAATAGGGTCGAGTTCACCCTTTCTGCTTTACGAGTTCGTGGGAAGTTTGCAATATAAGCAGAGGGCAAATTAACTGAAAGTAGGTTGGCCAATAGTCGACTATCTTGATGTTCCGGGATAACAGAAAAACGGGTACAAAAATAACTTTACTAATATCCAAATTAATATTATGTTACAAGAATAAAGTGAGTTTTAGAATGAGCGATACACATACTAGATTTACACGGGTCTTCAGCAGCTAAGGGAGGGAGAGACGTGGTGAGGACGGTCACCGTACAAACAACCGGACAATATTGACTGAGAGACGCTCGAACGACCTTGAGCAGACGAAGCCGACGATGATGCTTATACTGGCTGGGGGGGGGGGGAGGGAAGATAGAGCAGTTGAACAGAAGAGTTGCGCGTTGCTGTTACCTTGAAGATTTGGTCCGAGGGAGTAATCTTTTGTGTGTCATTTATTTTTTCTCTATTTATATATAAAAGTAAATTTCGTAAAAAACATTTTAATTTTTAATTTCAATTTAATTGGCATAGTAACGCTTGCTATGATTTTCATTATCTTTAAGAATATAAACACATTTTGTATCGAACAGCAGCTCGCGGTTGTCTGCAGTACTTCTTTTGTACCTCTTAATTCTTCTCAATTATTTTTTTCCATTATATCGATTTAGGTCTACTTTTATATCATTCTCTTGTTTTTCAGCAGCCGGAGAAAAAAGGCGAAGCAGTTGACGTCGTTAGAAACATGAGCTTTGAGACAGATTGCTATCAGAGTTGAGTCCTCAATTTTTACGATATCAGAGAGTGGACGCAATGATATGGCCAATGTTAAGAAAAGGAGCAATTGTTTAGGAGCTAGAAACATTTCCTTGAGTACCTACCTGCAACATCTCCTTGTTATTATCGATTTTCGCTTCACGAGAGACATTTAGTAATGTTGTTATAATAGGTGTTAAGGTTCTATGATAAAGGTATCAGCCAAAAAAGCTTAGGAAAGGAGAGATTAGCTTCGTGCCTCATCAGCATAAAAATGAAATAATAGACCGAGACAACGCAGAGAAACATGAAGGGAAACCAAAACGACCTTTATGCACAAAATATATAAACTGGGTTCGAGATAAGGCAACCAAACGAAAACAGTTAATAGCAGTTAGAGAGAAAAAGAGTGTGATCAGCACAGCCAAAGGGTGCCTAGAGGTCGAGAAGTACCAGAATAAATGGTTATAGATTAAAAGATTAAGAGGGTGGCATCCTTGGGACTGATTGATGTCTTGAATCCTATCAATGAGCGCGGAATTGACTGCTAATCGTTATATTTTGTTCCTTGAAGCAAGATACTATTTTGGGTTGTTCTCGCCTCCATCGATGAAGAAATTGATATAAAAAAAGCATATTAGCCAATTTGACGTAGCAAGAACACTTCATAAAGACGCTAATTACAAGACCCCCAAAACATTTAATGATATGACTGCCTTAACAGCGTCTTAATAAGAGCAGCCTAGCTATTAAAAATACAGTCCTTCCATATTGCCATTGTCAGAAATCTGAGAGAGAGAGAGAGGAAGATACACGCCACCTTGCCCTTTAATAGAGAGAGAGGGGAAGGGAGGGAGGGACAACAGACACCTGGGCGACCCTTTTTGTCTGCGCTAATGGAGGTGCGAAATTATGAGATGCTGAAGTCACATGAAATGGTGCCATCACAGAAAGCTGCGACAAGTTTGAGAGCCCAGAAAGTCCCATCTGAAGTCTGACAAAGTTCGCTTCGCCGAGTTAGGAACCTTACCGTGCTAAAAGGCCGAGATAACTCTCTTCTGCTGATGCATCTGGACCCTAGAACCCTCCCCTTAGGACGGAGGGGAAGGGGGGAGGGAGAACCCCACTCGACCCCTATAAATTCTCCGGTGCCATAGTTGGAATTCAGAATCCGCTGCCCCGTCCATATACGCCGTCTGCACTTTCCCGTTCGTATCCGCTATTTGCGTCCCGTTTGACTCTGCATAATTCTCGCAGAACCCTTCAAGCTCCAGGTATTCTCGTTAATTCTCGTGAATCTACCTCGAACCGTTTCCTCCCGCTCCTCGAACGCAGCGCGCTTAGTTTCGATTCGTGTTACTCGAAAGCAAGATTTACGTTCACCCCGTAATAGCCATTGTCAAGAGATTATTGTTTGAACTTTGTGCCAAGGCAAGGCTTACTCCTTCGTACCAAATCTTAGAAGTAACAGCAAAGAACAACTCACCTGTGCAAGTGCTCTCTCTACGCCCCCCCCCCCAATGTAAAGCCTACATCATCGGCATAGTATACGCTCAAGGTCATTCGAGCGTCCCTCGGTCAATAGTGTTCGTTTGTCTGTACGGTGACGTCCTCATCAAGTCCCCCCCTCCTTTAGCCACTGAGTTCCGTGTACATCTAATGTGGGTATAACTTAGTTTAAAACTCCATTTTAATCTTGTAAAATAATATTAATTTGCATATTAATAAAGTTATTTTTGTTCCCGTTTTTCTGATATTCCGGAACCTCCAAGATAGTCGACTGTGGCCAACCAAGATTCAGTCATTTGCACTCTGCTTATATTATAAATCTACCACGCACTCGAAACGCACAAATGGTTAACTTATTCTACGACAACCATCATCCCCAAGATATAAACAAGCTCTTAAGAAGCACTAGCTTAAAGGTACTCTATAGGATTGTAGGATCCCTTAAAAAGAACTTATTAAATACCATACCGAGCCCACAATAGGCCTAGAGGTACATCAGCCCCATGTGTAAATTGCAACAAATCTTGTCGACCAAATAGGTACAAGAAATTTGAAAAAAGTATTAAGGAGCAAAGGTATAATACCAGAACAGGCAATACAACGACTAT
Source organism: Ceratothoa steindachneri (assembly GCA_963969495.1). NCBI lineage: Eukaryota > Metazoa > Arthropoda > Malacostraca > Isopoda > Cymothoidae > Ceratothoa > Ceratothoa steindachneri. The sequence goes on along the minus strand of OZ018334.1, from coordinate 100,738,906 downwards.
ACTTTCTAAGACATACAGAGTCCAACCACTCATTGGACTGCAAACCAGCCAAAATATTAAATAACCCCAAGAACAAAATTAAACTATAAGTGTCAAATCCGCGCTCATTGATATAGTTCCAAACATGAATCTGTCCCAGGAATGGTACCGTCTTGATCCACTAATCCGTTGGCTCATTACTTATAAGTTAGGCATAACCTAACACTTTTGTGGTCATTTGTGTACTATATCAAACCAGGTTAAGTTGTAAAAGAGCAGGGTACAAGTGAAATTTGGTGCGTGAGGCACCGAAACTGGTATTGTAAAAATTAATAAAATTAACGCTCTTTAACATCTTTCTTTCCAAGTTAATAATATTGTACCATTATTTCATTTTATAGTATGGACAAAACTTTAAAATATTTAGATCTCCAGTGGGAATTCGAGATATATGAGGCTATAATTCTTATAAAGCATGATATATTTTAAATTATTATTCCATATTCTCATTTTATACCTTCTGGTACTTCCCCGTAAGGGGCGCGGCGATTTGCCCTCCTGGCCGCCGTGCGGACGGGACTCAGCGCCCCGTCCGGCCACAGCTTAGCCTCTTCTCCTTCTTTTCTTACTTTTACCTCTGTACGGTCGACGGATGCGCCCACTGGGGGGCATCGTCTGCAAGACCATGACTTAGAGGAGGTTTGGTTGCCCGGGTCGTCATTTTGTTTCTGGGAGTTCTTAGCACCGCAGTCCGGAGAATCTTTTTTATGCGGCTCCGCTGTTTATAAATGATAGTAGGAATCGGGGGGCGGGTTACCCCGTCTCGGCTGTATGGGCGCTCTTTGGACTCACAATGACGATTTAGTGCATGCCCTCGGCTCCAGGGGCACCCCCAAAATAAAATATATACTTATATGGGTAAATTTAACAAACATAACTCTCACAGACCTGCCCTCTCTGGTCATTGTGCCTTGGACCCTAACGGTAGACACTTTGATCCTTTTGGGTCAGAAGCCGACCCTGAGTTGGATTACGACCGATTTTTATTCTTGAAAGCGAACGATAGCAAACCTGCCCAAATGAGATCAAGCGAGCAGCATCAGCGGATTAAGACCCTACAGTCTTTAGCTTCTGTAGACATGTCCTCTGCTTCGCACCCGACATTTAACACCTGTAAAGGTATTATCAAATCGGGAGAGTTAATAGATTACGATGTTGACAGGCTGGTATTAAAACTTACCAATCAGAAGGTTGTAAGTGCCCACCACATTTTTAGGTTTGTGAATGGCGCTAGATTACCTACCGCCACCATAATCCTGACCTTCAACAGATTGTAACCGCCCAAGTACGTTAAGGCTGGCTATCTTAACATCCCAGTCAATCCTTACTTTGAAAACTCACGGCGATGCTTCCATTGCCGACGTTTTGGCCATGTAAGCAAGTTTTGTAAATAGGCAAGGCTGTGTGTGAATTGTGGATCGGATTATTACAGGCCACCCTGCTCTCAACAGTCGTGCTGCCCTAATTGTGGTGGAGAACACCTTGCAACATCACGGACAGCAATGCACTCTCTTTCTAGACGAGATAGAAGTCATTGCCATTAGAAACAAGAACAGGGTGAGTTTTAAAGAGGCCAGAAGAAGAGTAAAGGAAGTGTATGTCCAACCTGGTGTGAGCTTTTCTGATGCTATGCGTTTTACCAGGCCAAAGAAAGGGAGAAGCAAGAGACCTCCTACTGGTTCTCCCGTGCCTGACCAGGTAAAAAGTCCTCCCCGTCCTAAACGTACAACTCCTCGTGATGAACACTCTTGGTCAGCACCTAACAGTGTTTCTAAGGTTACCAACAAGAAGAAGAACCTTTCATCCTCTCCTGGTTCTCCAAGGGTGGTTAAGCACCTTACTACCGCTCCAGAACATGTGGATGTTGATCATATTGGTCCTCAGGTGGTATCCATTCCACCTCTGGACATTCATCCTACCTCTAAAGGACCAAGCTCTTCTCCAGCTCCAAAGCTGCTTTGGAATTCCTTCGATCCCTGAATGAGAAGTAACCAACCTTTGCTCCTTCTCAGGAGCCAGCTGTTGTGGAGGTTCCCCCCCTCATCTGAGGAGGACTCTTAAAAAATAATTCCACATCCTTCTCTATCAGCATCGAATTCACAACTTTTGCCGATGTCCTCGCTATCACCATTGCCTATACCATCCCAACCAATACCACCAGCTGTATCAACATCGTCTGTTCCCTCGACCCCTGTACTGAGCCCTAGAGTTGCTTCCATCTCTGCTTCTCCAGTGAAGACAGTTCCCTCTTACAGCCACTTATCAAAATCTGTTGCACCACCTCTTAAAGAAAAAACAAAGGCAAAAATCAGGCTTCCGATGCCTCCTTTGTCATACTCCAAGCCTAAGGCTTGTATGACACGAACTACTTCCGCTGGCAGTTCAAATCTAAAATTTCGTACCCCTAAGAGTAGGAAGAAATCTACCGTTATGATTAAAGGGTAACAATGTTTCCAATTATTCATTGGAACCTCCGAGGTCTCTTCCCTAAATGGGAAGAGTTAAAGCTCCTGCTTAAGGATTACAATCCCGATTGTATTGCTTTACAGGAGACTTGCTTGGATACTCGAAGAGTACCCAACATTTCGGGTTTTGTGGGATATTATAAGAACCCCGGAGAACCAATTCATGGTTCTGCTGTTTTTGTTAACAACAGGGTTCCCTACAAGCAGCTCTTTCTTAACATAGACCTACAGGCGGTTGCTGTTCGCCTGTTTTCCAGTCGCCATTATTCAGTTTGCTCGTTGTATCTTCCTCCTCGCAAGGAAAGAGATACAACTGTTTTAGCTATAAAGTTAGCTAATTTAATTTCTTCACTCCCCCCTCCCTTTTTATTAATTGGTGAATTTAATGCTCGACACCTCCTTCGGGGGGACCATGATAACAACCCTAGAGGGAATATGATTGGGAGATTTCAAAGCACTAATGAAGTCTGCTTTCTTAACGATGGCAGCCACACATCATTTCACATCCAAAGGAACAGCTTTCATTCGGCTGTGGATCCTTACTTGCAGGGCAGTGATCACTTCCCATGGTAATAAGACCATATGCAGGTAGTCCTCTTCCACCATTTAGCAAAAGATGGAATACAAAAAAGCAAACTGGCCTAAGTTCAGGCACCACTCTAGCCATGATGGGTCCTTCCCTCATGAAGATATTGAAGTTGGCTATTGATGATCTTCTAGCCACGTCAGTAATGCAGCTAATTCCTTCATCCCGCTCTCCGGCCCAACTGCTCGTGGACCACGATTGCTTTGGTGATCTGCTGAATGCTAGATAGTTATCACTGAATGTAAACAGGCTTGCCGACGTTACCATCGGTTCCCTACGATGGTAAAGAAACTTGCTCGTAACCGAGCGAGGGCAGCACGTCGACGCACCCTTCGACGAGTTCAAAAGACCTCGTTGGATGGTTACATTGCATCGATATGTTGGCAGACCCCTGGAGACAAAATCTGGAAAGGGGTCAAAAAGCTATTGGGAAAATCCAATAGCTTTACAGCTCCCAACATTGTTCAGGCCGGAGAACTGTTGGCAGACTTGTCCTATATTCCCGATGTTTTGGCCAGATCGTTTGCTAATATTTCGAGCCGACAACTATTCCATCCAATTCCAGCATTTTAGGATCCAACAGGAGCAGCCCCCCATTAACTCTATGGAGCCATTTATGGATAATGAGCATTATAACCTGCTCTTTTCTATCCATGAGCTCCATAATGCACTGAAGCACTGTGGATCCATTGCACCCGGATCGGATGGCATTTCCTATGATATGATTAGGAATATGCATCCATCCCTCCTCTCACATTTGCTGGACATCTATAACTTCATCTGGATTAGGGGCTGCTTCCCTTCTATGTGGAGGGAAGTTGTGGTTTTATCTTTCTGAAAACCAGAAAAGGATGGGACGCAACCCACCCATTACCACCCCATTGCCCTTACTAGTTGTCTATGTAAATTGTTTGAGATGTTGATAAATACAAGACTCGTCTGGTTTGTGGAGACAAGCTATCTTATATCTCCCTCTCAATCAAGGTTCAGAAAAAACAGAGTAGCATCGACCTGCTTGTTAGAATGGAGTCTTATATAAGAGATGCTTTTTTAAAGAGGCACCATTCTGTTCCTGTTTTCTTTGATATTGAGAAAGCATATGATACCACTTGAAGGCGTGGTATCCTGAAGCAACTCAATGATTGGGGCCTGCGGGACTTTCTTTCCAGGTGTGTCGAGCAATTTCTCATGTGGCGCACACTATGTGTAAAAGTTGGAAATGCCCTATCATGGCCCGTAGAGCAAGTTGAGGGTACGCCACAGAGAATTGTCCTCAGTGTCACCTGCTTCTCTATGCCCATCAATAGCATTATCGAAAATCTCCCAGCTGAGATTTCCTCAACTCTATATGTGGATGACTTAGCGATTATCGGTTCATTGCCTAGACTTCCATTTGTCATCTGTAAGCAAAGCGGGTTATAAATACCGTAGCTGATAATTCTTCTTCCAAGGGCTTCCGCTTTTCCGCAGTAAAAACCAAGGTGGTCCACTTTTACAATCATAGATTGGTTACATGGACCCCTTCCCACTTGTCACTCTATGGTGTCCCTGTCACGTTTGAGCCCTATTTTATATTTCTAGGCGTTATCTTTGATTCGGGGCTTTCTTGGAGGCCTCATTTGGACGCTTTGAAAAGTTTTGTCTGAAAAGAATGGACATAATGAAATTACTGTCACACACTTCTTGGGGAAGTGATCGATGCACCCTGTGGCTTCTGTATTCAGCTTTGGTCCAGTCAAAGCTGGACTATGGATCATAGGTGTACTCCTCTGCATCGCCGTCCATCATTGAAAAATTAAATACGACTACTGTCCGAAACCAGGGTGTGCGCCTGGCTTCTGGAGCCTTCAAGTCCTCCCCTGTGTGGAATCTCTATGCAGAGAACGGGGCTCTTCCTCTTCCTTTTCACAGGCTCAAGTCTAACTTCAAATATCTTTTTAGACTGAGAAATTACCATGGTCGCCAGTAAAGGAGTTCACATTCAATTTGAGCTCATATTCAATTTGCGAACAGTTGCCTCATATGATAGATTTCCATCCCTGGCTCGCCCCTTTGCTCTGCGCATGTCCGAGCACACAGGACGTTTAAGGGAGTTTTCTGTTATACCGTTTTCATTACCAAAGATTCTCCCATGGCTCATACCACCTGTAGTACGGTCCAAGGTTCAGTTCTTGCCTGTAGCCTTGAGAACCATGTATGATCAACACTCCTCCCATCATCGGCCTAGCAACTTTGTGTTCACCGACAGGCCCAAGTCATCGGACGGATTTCGAGCTGCTGTTGCCTTCCCATCTCAGACCGCATTGGTTCGCCTACCAAGTGCAGCTTCTGTTTTCATAGCATCACTTGTTGCCATTCTTGCTGCACTCTTCGTTATTGCTCCTATGCCATCTGGTTGTCTTACAATTTTCTCTGACTCTCTTAGTTTTCTGGAGGCACTGAGTGCTTTTGGTTCTAGCCATACGCTGGTTTCTAAGATCGAGCGGTGGCTTTTCTATCCTTCTCCCATTCATAAGATTTCTTTTGCTGGGTGCCCAGTCACGTGGGCATCCCAGATAATGAAGGGGCGGATGCTGCGGCTAAGGAGGTGGCATCATTGTGGAAACCCCCATCAGCGCTAGTCCCATTTCGTTATGTCTATCCCCTCATCACCGAATATGTAGTCGGCTTCTGGCAGAAGATGTGGGATAAGCTTTCTCCCACCAAGCTCCATTCCATAAAACCTTCAGTCCTCCCATGGCCACGTACCATGTGACCACGTAGACTGGAGGTTATTTTGTGCCAACTGAGGATAGGCCATTGCCGCCTCACTCATGGGCACTTGATGAATGGGCAGCCCCCACCTTTGTGCATCCTGTGCGGGGTGCAGCTGTCCACCCTTCACATCTTTTGAGAAATTTTGGAAGGAGTGTCTTCCCTTTCATTACTAGGCAGGTGGCCCCCAAACAGGTTCTGCGGGTTATCTTGTCTGAGACTCGTGTCTCTTTTAGTGGGAATAGAATTTTTAAGTTTTTTAGAAGAATCTAATCTTTTAGCCAAAGTTTAATATATTGTTTCATAAATTTATATTCTCTGTTCTTGTATCTATTATTGATCCATCTATAGTCTATGTTTTATCCTTTGTCGAGTTCTCAATACTTTATTTTTCATATCCTTTTACACCCCTTGTTGGTTTTGAATTCCTGTACTTCCATTCTATTGATCTTAATTTCATAGCTATATTTTTGTATATTCTCCAGATGTCTATATTTTTATTGAGAATTTTCCTGCAAATTACCCGTCCTTGAATTTGACTGCGGCTCGTCCGTTTGGGCTTTGCAGCATTTACTTTCGGCCCTATTCATTCATTCTAGTACTTATGTTTTCCTGTTTCCTCTTCCCACAATCCTAAACATTAATGCAGAGCCAATTCTATGTTTCGCTTATGTGCTGCAACTGATATGGCAACATCTCTTATACGCACGCATGATGTTAACCAAAAGATGATCATTGCATCCAAGTTGCATCTCAACTTTGTAGTCTCGTTGCCCCGGCATCATTTCTGTTTAGAGCGAAGTGTAGCGTCATTACCGAACATCCTACCACTAGATTTATTGGTATATCATTATCGGTTTTTTTTATTTTATAGGTTCAATATTCTCATCGTGTTCCCATATTTTAAATTACTGATACATAGAAATTCGTCCCAAATGATTTATTATGCAGACATCCAACATCATTCATCTGTCTATTATACTCATTATCTTTTAACTAAAGAAGGGAGTAAAATCGAACAAACCACTGTATGAAATAACGAAGCCTTTTATATTCTATGAAGGAAAAAAAACTTGATCAATATTTATATATCTTTGTCCATTGTTCATTATATAACTTTTTCTCATTTAACCTTTGTAAAATGCCTGGAATCTTTCCCCTCAACTTGTCTCCAGTGATACTCTTCAGATTTATTTGAAGCTCCGGAGGAAAGTTTGCCTTGCTAATAACAACGAATCTCCTTCTGTCTGTACAAGGCATCGCAATATTAAGGAGGCGACGTCTTTTCACCGAAAGGGATTTTTATTTTAGCGATGAAAAGATCCATAGGAAATTGTATTACCCAAACTAAGTCCATTCTTCTTAACAAGAATGTAATATAAACACACACACTCTTCCTGTGTGTACAGTTTATATCGTGTGCGCATTAAAACTAGCTAATAACATGATTCGATTTTTTAATCGCATCATTCATGATGAAAAACAAGATGATGGTAGGTAATATAATCTCTAATTTTAGAAATGATGAAGATATATTTATGCAAAGTAGAAGACTCCTTTTTAAAGAGTTTATTCTGAGTGTTATGAATATCATCAATGAAAATTGAATGGTTGATTTTCCTTTGGACAAGCTAATGGACGTAGACTTAGAGGCAATTTCGAAAGAAGAATCTATAAAGGATGAGTCTATGCAAAATTTATTTTGCTTTCTTTTCTTATCTCAGATAAGAGGGTGAATATTATCGCTCTTCTTAGAAGAATATAGTTATAACTATGAGATGAAAGAGGAGACTTTGGGGTAAAAATAATTGTACATAAAAGGTAAAGGAAGAAGATGAAGTAACAAGAAATGCAATTAATTTGGTAATTTGAATATTCTTTGCTCACAAAAATGAAATTCAAAGCCTTAGCAAATGAAAATAGGATCGATTACATCTGCAGTAGGAAAGCCTACATCTCCATCGAGGACCACGAGAGACCGACCTTCCATCTACAGACGGGGGTCCCTCGAGAGGGGTGCATGAACTCCACCCTTTACGCGATATACACGGTTGATCTTCCGCCCCCAATAATACCGGGGTGTATCAATATACAATACGTGGATGATATCAGTCAAATTATTGCATGGCACTCCTCCAACCCAAGGTGGCAGGCCAAAACCAGCGAAAGGGGAATATATATAACATAAATGAATAAGAAAATAAGTGGAAAATTGAAACGAATATCCATAAATTTAAGATCATCCCGATATTAAGACACAAGAAGGACTGCATTACCATCAACGTTGTTAATTATAATGACTAAGCGATGGAGGGTAGTGCACTGGGACTTAAGATCGGATCATGAGGCTATCACGCACATACAAATGCGAGGGTAGCCAAAGCTAAAATGGATATAAGGCTGGTGTACATTCTCCGAAACAGGAACCCAAGACCCAAAAGAATGATGTACAAAGCATTCATCGAATCTGTCTTAACATACCCTCCTATCCCAATGCACACGATCTCAAATTCGAACAAAAAGTAACTCTAAAGAGTACAAAACAAAGTGATATACAGCTGAAATAGAACCAATAAATATAACCCTAGCAAACATCGTAAAGAAAATGTGGGAAAAATAGAAGAGAATCACCCACCAGAGACAAGTAGGATGCTAAGAATCCCAAACCGAAACTATTCAGGGAAGCGATTCTCAAGCAGTAGGCACCATCTAAGGCAACGGGAACGTGCGATCTTTACATGAGTGTAGATAAACACTGAGAAAAATAAGAAGAAACCCGAGCAATCACAATATATAAAACAAAGGCATGAATGCCTTAAGTAGAAGTAATAAAACAAGGAAACACAAGAAAATAAAAAAACAGATTTATATATTCATATAAGAATATATTATCAAACGAATTAGAACTAACTGACCTGAATGAGGTCAAACAAAACCTCAAATAACCACACATACATAGAAGAATGCATCCTTAAAAGAAGTAGCACTGCCTACCCCCAAAAAGGTAAACCAAACTAGAAATAATGAAGGAGAAGACTTAGAAACAATTACCTGAAAGAGATCAGCCACTATCCTGGCACATATATAGTCCAACACACATTCACACTTTTAATTTCACTTCACCCCCCTCCCTAAAAAAAACCCTCTCTCATGCTATCTATCCCTATCATCTTCTACACTTCTCTCACCTCATGATCACAACCTCGAAGGTAAAATAGAACTGAATTCGCTTTTGTTGGAAGATCACTTGAACTAGTGATCCTCATTGATATTGGAATGGTCAATGAACACAGATTTCTAGCCTCTCTTTCGGTTACAGCCCTTTTGGTTGCTCGGTTGAGGACCATTTTTGGAGAAAATGAAAATAAGATAAAGAAAAATAGGAAAAGCAGTCAAAAAATGATTTTACAATATTAGATACTTAATGGAAGGAAAACACCAATAAGAAAATAATTTATATTATTGATATAATCCGATTTTTGATTGATAACACCCGGGAACAATTTGAAAAAAGATTTCTGTTGATTAGCTTTTTGTGCTGATTTAGACTAAAAATAGAATGCTGATTCCAAATGTGTAGTCAGCTTTTTTCTAGCACTGGTTAGCTGTAAAAAGATTTGCCTGCTGATTACGATTGAATTCATCTACAGCTACGTCGCAACTTGTTTGTGGAGTCACCATTGAGACAGTGTGGTGAGAGGTGTGTGTTGTACGTTCCATTTCGTTATATGCTGTCTTTTTTAGCTTCCAAAGCTGGTAACTATTCCATCTTAGTGTTTTATTTACATAGGTATATATTTCCTTTGTTTCAGATCATGTCTGCTCCTGCAACTTCTCGTCGTAAATGCCTAAACAACCCTGACTCCTTCTGCTACATTTGTGGCAGTTTCACCATTCCAAGTCAGAGGGCAAACATCAGTGCATTTGTCAAACAAGCATATTTAGCATATTTTAAAGTAAAAATCGGTGATCAAGACAAGTAATGGGCCCACCATAAGTGTGCAGGCAGTGTGTCGAGAGTTTACGGATGTGGACCAAAGGAACACGTGAAAGGTTGCCATTTGGTAACTCCATGGTTTAGCGAGAGCAAAAGGAGCATTGCACAGACTGTTACTTTTGTTTAGTGAAAACATCAGGTTTTAACAAGAAAAATAAAAGTAAAATAGAATATCCTAATCTACCGTCAGCTATAAGGCCAATGCCTCATTCAGCTGAAATTCCAGTGCCAGTTTTCGAACAACTACCTGCTCTAGAAGATCTGAGTGATGTTGACGAACGCAGTGACAGCAATGATTCAGATTTCGAAATTCACGAGGATTTGGTTCGTAGGGGATTTGATCAGCACGAGTTGAATGATTTTGCACGTGATTTGGGCCTATCAAAAAAAGCTTCAGAAATCCTAGCATCAAGACTGAATGAAAAAAAACTTACTTGAACAAGGAGTGAAAGTATTATACTTTCGAACCAGAGAAAGTACATTTCTGCAGTACTTTCAAAGTGACAGCGGCTTTGTGTATTGCCATAACATTCCTAGTTTACTGAAGGAATTAGGGCTTTTAATCTACCATACAAATGGATGGCGAATGGTTATTGACCGCTCAAAGCTGAGCTTGAAGTGTGTCCTTCTACACAATGGCAATTTATTTGGTGCAGTCTCTATTGGGCATTCTGTCTGTCTTCGAGAAGAACATGGATATATAAAGAGGGTCATTGAGTTATTGCAATATGACAAACACAATTGGATAATCTGTGTTGACCTTAAAATGGTGTGCTTCCTTCTTGGTCAGCAACGAGGGTACACAGAGTATCCTTGCTTTCTCTGTATGTGGGATAGCAGAGCTCAAGCAAAGCATTGGGTTGAGACGAATTGGCCTCCAAGATCTGATCTTGAACCTGGAGATCCCAACATTCTATATGAGCCATTTGTTGACAGGAAGAATAGAATATTCCCACCTCTGCACATAAAGGTCTCATGAAGCAGTTTGTAAAGGCATTGCAAACTTATGGCGACTGTTTTAAGTACATCATCTTGACATTTCCTGGTCTGTCAATTGAAAAAATCAAGGACGGTGTGTTTGATGGTCCACAAATTCGACAACTCATCAAAGATGAACAGTTTCCTGGGACTATGTCAAGCCATGAGAAGAATGCTTGATTATGATTCAAAGAGGTCGTCAAAAACTTTCTTGGAAATACACGTGCAAGTAATTACAGAGAAATTGTTCAGAATATATTGGAGAGCTACAAGGCGCTTGGTTGCAACATGAGTATTAAACTACATTTTCTGCATTTCCATATTGCCAGCTTTCCGGATGATCTTGGTGGTGTTAGCAACGGGCAAGGTAAATGATTTAACCAAGATTTGAATGTTATTGAAGAACGTTATCAGGGTAGATGAGATGTACATATGATGGCTGACTATTGTTGGAGCATCAAACGCGATAGTCCTCAAGTTGAATACTCCAGAAAGAGATATAAACGTAATTTTTTATCTTAACTACTTGGACACAATTATAATTATATAATTACAGTAGCCATATCCTTTGTTAAAACACAATAGTGTTAAATAGACATTGCAATCATGCCTGTTTCTTTCATATTGTATATCAATATTTGAAAAAAGTTCAAAAACTTGTCATGATAGAGACAAATGGAGATCAGCTTTGGATTCGGCACTGAAAAATTAGTTAAAAACAGCTGTCCGACCTAACTCAACAAAAATTGTGTTCCCCAGTGTAATGATTTGTTTGAATGTAATTGATTTGTATTGTTTCAACTCTCAATCTCTCAGTGGCTAGGATATGAGACTGGCGGGTAAGAAGTTTTAAGAGGATGTTCTAGTTTAAGAAGTTTATGAGTGATTAATTCAGCTTCATTTTTCAGTTCTAATATTTTAAGATATATCACCCCATGTGGAAGTGGATCTTAAAAAATAGGAAAATACAGACGAAATGAGTACGAAAACGTGGAGACAACTTGAAATGGAAAAATAAATTACACTAAAGACTTTCGCTTTTCGTCTAGATGGATTAATATAAATACTAATCAGGAAAAGTTTTATGGATTTATAGAATAAAAGGGTAAAACAAAGTCATCGAGGCAAAAAAGTTAGCTAATACAGTTTTGTAGAGAAATTGTCAAAATTAGTGAAATAAAACTGTTTAAAAGATTGTTAAACTATGAAGGGTGGGAACACAAGTCAGTTAAAATTTTCTTCTTTAGCAAAGGCAGAGCCCCTTCCCTTCCCCCTTTGTTTTAGCCAGAATGTAATGGAAGTTCGTCATGGTTCGCCGGTTAAAGTTGCACAAAAATACATTTCAGCCCTAATCCAATTGTGAAAAATCTTAGACATTGATCATCCATTAGAACAAAGAGTACAGACTTTTGTGACATCATGGCAAAGTCTTCAGATCTACAACAAATTATTGAGGACTAAAGATTTTCATTATGTTTACAGAATCTGAGACAAAAAAGGACTTGGATTTCTTTATGGAACTGGGACGGGATTCGGAGAAATGACCTTTCACTTTTACGTGTTTACAGAGGTCTTGGCTTCGGAGAAATGACCTTTCACTTTTACGTGTTTACAGAGGTTTGGGTTCGGAGAAATGACCTTTCACTTTTATGTGTTTACAGAGGTCTTGGCTTCGGAGGAATGACCTTTCACTTTTACGTGTTTACAGAGGTCTTGGGTTCGGAGAAATGATTTTTCACTTCTACGTGTTTACAGAGGTCTTGGCTTCGAAGAAATGATTTTTCACTTTAACGTGTTTACAGAGGTCTTGGTTTCGGAGAAATTATCTTTCACTTTTACGTACTTACAGAGGTCTTGGGTTCGGAGAAATTATCTTTCTCTTTTACGTGCTTACAGAGGTCTTGGGTTCGGAGAAATAATTTTTCACTTTTACGTGTTTACAGAGGTCTTGGCTTCGGAGAAATGATTTTTCACTTTTACGTGTTTACAGAGGTCTTGGGTTCGGAGAAATGATCTTTCACTTTTACGTGTTTACAGAGGTCTTGGCTTCGGAGAAATGATTTTTCACTTTTACGTGTTTACAGAGGACTTGGGTTCGGAGAAATGATTTTTCACCTATACGTGTTTACAGAGGTCTTGGCTCTAGAGAAATGATCTTTCACTTTTACGTGTTTATAGAGGTCTTGGTTTCGGAGAAATGATCTTTCACTTTTACGTGTTTACAGAGGTCTTGGCTTCGGAGAAATGATTTTTCCCTTTTACGTGTTTATAGAGGTCTTGGCTTCGGAGAAATGATTTTTTACTTCTACGTGTTTACAGAGGTCTTGGCTTCGGAGAAATGATCTTTCAATTTTACGTGTTTACAGAGGTCTTGGTTTCGGAAAAATGATTTTTCACTTTTACGTGTTTACAGAGGTCTTGGCTTCGGAGAAATGATCTTTCATTTTTACGTGTTTACAGAGGTCTTGGCCCTGCAGAAATGATCTTTCACTTTTACGTTTTTAAAGAGGTCTTGGGTTCGGAGAAAGGATCTTTCACTTTTACGTGTTTACAGAGGTCTGGGTTTCGGAGAAATGATCTTTCACTTTTGCGTGTTTACAAAGGTCTTGGCTTCGGAGAAATGATCTTTCATCTTTAAGTGTTTACAGAGGTATGGGCTTCGGTAAAAATTATCTTTCACCTTTACATGTTTACAGAGGTCTTGGTTTCGGAGAAATGATTTTTCACTTTTACGTGTTTACAGAGGTCTTGGCTTCAGGGAAATGATCTTTCACTTTTACGTGTTTACAGAGGTATTAGCTTCGGAGAAATGATCTTTCACTTTTACGTGTTTACAGAGGTCTTGGCTTCGGAGAAATTATCTTTAACTTTTACGTGTTTACAGAGGTCTTGGCTTCAGGGAAATGATTTTTCACTTTTACGTGTTTACAGAGGTCTTGGCTTCGGAAAAATGATCTTTAACTTTTACGTGTTTACAGAGGTCTTGGCTTAGGCGAAATGATCTTTCGCTTTTACTTGTTTAAAGAGGTCTTGGGTTCAGAGAAATGATCTTTCCCTTTTACGTGTTTACAGAAGTCTTGGTTTCAGAGAAATGATCTTTCACTTTTACGTGTTTACAGAGGTCTTGGCTTCAGAGAAATGATTTTTCACTTTTACGTGTTTACAGAGGTCTTCGGTTGGGAACAATGATTTTTCACTTTAACGTGTTTACAGGGGTCTTGGCTTCGGAGAAATGATCTTTCACCTTTATGTGTTTACAGAGGTCTTGGCTTCGGAGAAATTATCTTTAACGTGTTTACAGTGGTCTTGGGTTCGGATAAATGATTTTTCACTTTTACGTGTTTACAGAGATCTTGGCTCCGGAGAAATGGTCTTTTACTTTTACGTGTTTACAGAGGTCTTGGTTTCGGAGAAATGATCTTTTACTTTTACGTGTTTACAGAGGTCTTGGTTTCAGAGAAATGATCTTCTATCTTTACGTGTTTACAGAGGTCTACGCTTCAGGAAAAATGATCTTTCACTTTTACATGTTTACAGAGGTCTTGGTTTCGGAGAAATTATCTTTCACTTTTACGTGTTTACACAGGTCTTGGGTTCAGAGAAATGATTTTTCACTTTTACGTGTTTACAGAAGTCTGGGCTTCGGAGAAATGATTTTTCACTTTTACGTGTTTACAGAGGTCTTGGCTTCGGAGAAATGATTTTTCACTTTTACGTTTTTACAGAGATCTTGGCTCTGGACAAATGATCTTTCACTTTTACGTGTTTACAGAGGTCTTGGTTTCGGAGAAATGATCTTTCACTTCTACGTGTTTACAGAGGTCTTGGGTTCGGAGAAATGATTTTTCACTTTTACGTGTTTACAGAGGTCTTGGGTTCCGAGAAATGATTTTTCATTTTTACCTGTTTACAGAGGTCTTGGCTTCGGAGAAATGATCTTTCACTTTTACGTGTTTACAGAGGTTTTGGTTTCGGAGAAATTATTTTTCACTTTTACGTGTTTACAGATTTCTTTGGTTCGGACAAATGATCTTTCACTTTTACGTGTTTACAGAGGTCTTGGGTTCGGAGAAATGATCTTTCACTTTTACGTGTTTACAGAGGTCTTGGCTCCGGAGAAATGATCTTTCACTTTTACGTGTTTACAGAGGTCTTGGTTTCGGAGAATTGATTTTTCACTTTTACTTGTTTACAGAGGTCTTGGCTTTGGAGAAATGATTTTTCACTTCAACGTGTTTACAGAGGTCTTGGCTTCGGAGAAATGATCTTTCACTTTTACGTGTTTACAGAGGTCTTGGTTTCGGAGAAATTATCTTTCACTTTTACGTATTTACAGAGGTCTTGGGATCGGAGAAATGGTTTTTCACCTTTACGTGTTTGTAGAGGTCTGGGCTTCGGTAAAAATTATCTTTCACCTTCACATGTTTACAGAGGTCTAGGTTTCGGAGAAATGATTTTTCACTTTTACGTGTTTACAGATGTCTTGGCTTTGGAGAAATGATCTTTCACTTTTACGTGTTTACAGAGGTCTTGGTTTCGGAGAAATTATTTTTCACTTTTACGTGTTTACAGATTTCTTTGGTTCGGACAAATGATCTTTCACTTTTACGTGTTTACAGAGGTCTTGGGTTCGGAGAAATGATCTTTCACTTTTACGTGTTTACAGAGGTCTTGGTTCCGGAGAAATGATCTTTCACTTTTACGTGTTTACAGAGGTCTTGGTTTCGGAGAATTGATTTTTCACTTTTACTTGTTTACAGAGGTCTTGGCTTTGGAGAAATGATTTTTCACTTTAACGTGTTTACAGAGGTCTTGGCTTCGGAGAAATGATCTTTCACTTTTACGTGTTTACAGAGGTCTTGGTTTCGGAGAAATTATCTTTCACTTTTACGTATTTACAGATGTCTTGGGATCGGAGAAATGGTTTTTCACCTTTACGTGTTTGTAGAGGTCTGGGCTTCGGTAAAAATTATCTTTCACCTTCACATGTTTACAGAGATCTAGGTTTAGGAGAAATGGTCTTTCACTTTTACGTGTTTACAGATGTCTTGGCTTTGGAGAAATGATCTTTCACTTTTACCTGTTTACAGAGGTATGGGCTTCGGTAAAAATTATCTTTCACCTTTACATGTTTACAGAGGTCTTGGTTTCGGAGAAATGATTTTTCACTTTTACGTCTTTACAGAGGTCTTGGCTTCGGCAAATAAATAAATAAATAATATTCGTGAGAATACTAGCGCCTCCCTACAAGTGCTCCTTGGATTTCCTGTGAATCAAGCGATCGAACAAGTATACCCCAAAGCAATCGTCCTTGTAGTTTATGTTGCTCTTCTCAAGGCTTTTTCTTGATCGAAACCTATATTTTGCATTGTCTTATTATTCTATTTTCTCAAAGACGAAAACTTTAATTGGACATCCATTTAAAGCTCAAAACAAATGGTTAGGATGCTGTTATATTTCTAGATAAATAGGTTGGAGAGGAGTTTCCCCATACGCAAGCTTACACATAGGCGCACACATTTAGTTATACACATACACACATATATACATATATTTAGGTAGGAAGCCATGTTGTATGCATGAGTTATTAAAGTGAACAGCTTCTGCAGCGTTATTGATTTTGACTTGCAATTTCTTGATTTTCCTTACAAGTCTCTTAACAGGATCTTCGAGGAGAGAGAAAATAGCTACAAAGGACATTTTTATTCCTAGACGTCTTTCGACCGCACTGGGTCATCTTCAGGGAAATATGGTAGTAACTGATAATTGGGAGTGGGATTTAAAAAGTGGTGAATGTGAGGGAGAGTAAGATAGAATAGATAGAAATAATAGCGTACGAGAAGAAATGATTGATGTGTTGATAATGGTTGGGTAATAATGTCTATGTTGTGTATGTTGATAAGTGTGTGAGTGTGTACCAGGTTGCCTGGTAATCGCTTTGTGTTGCTTTATTTTTATTTACCTTTATTTTGCTTTATTTAACATTTATTCGCATAGAAATAGATGGAGATAGGTGAAATGCACAATGGTGAATGGTGTGGAGGATGAGAAAAGTGCTGATGATTTAGACCCCTCTATAGATGTTGGGGTCTTGGCGAGCACGCATTACTTGAGGTGCCTCCTTGCGTGGAGTGGGGGCTGTCCTTGAAAACACGTCAGCTCATTTACTATAATTCTCTCTTATCTCTAATATTGTTAGATGTTGGTAAACATTTCTTTGATTATTTTCTACTTCTTTCCAATTGCTCTCATCTCTTTATCCTAGAAAACAGGAACTTGATATTAAAATGATATTTTGAAAGAATAATTCCCTCAAACATAAATAAAAAGTACAATATTACTTCTGTATCCTATTTTATAATTCATTTCACATATAAAGTCCTGCTTGGCCATTTAAGCTGTGAACTTAATTTATGGAGGGGGTAATTTTTAGTCCAATTTTGATTGTGGATCTGCGGAAAATAAATCGGCACGGGTTTTAATACCAATCTCAATTATTTTTTATTTGGGATCTTCTGATTAACATCAGAGGCAAACCGCAGGTATCGTATAGCGTATCACATCCTCAGTTAAGGACAGACTATTACATACTACATCCGGCTACTAACTACAACCGATATGAGTTAACAACCATGGAGTGAACATTTTGCACACAAAATTTATGTAATTCATTAGTAGCGACTATTATTTTAATTTCAAATTTGGCCCCAATGCACTGGAAAAACAATAGCAAGTTAAAAATCAGTTTGTCAATTACATAAAATTGGTAAATAAATATACATATATTTAAATCTTAAATTATTGCAATCTATGTAATATAATAATGGACTGTCCACTTTGTTTTTTTGTTATCTTTCCAAAATTAGATCTCAAAGTGAACGTGAATTTCATTTTAAGTGGTGAATTTCTAATATTCAATTAATGGCTACTTTTAACTATTACTAAGTACAATATATTAATACTAAGTATCATTACTCATTATTTTGACGGCACGGTACACTATAATATCTATGCAAATAGATATGTCGCGAATTCAAAACCTCAAGGACAAGTGGCGCAAGTGCATTGAAGTCGAGGGTAGTTATATTGAAAAATAATAAGACACTTTTCCTCATATCTCGTTTCCTTATATCCGAATTGCAAAACTTATTGACCGACCCTCGTACATAGTGATGCCGAGACTCAAAATTCTACTCCTTGAATTGAGCTAAAGAAGGAATGAGTCAATTTTGGGTAAATATTCTCTTCCCTCTCTGAGAGTTGACACAAAATCGCATTTCATTTTTTAAGGGATTTGGGACAAAATGGCAAGTTTAATTTTAGGGTCATTGTGTAAGGAGTCCGTGGAAGAGTAAAGAACATATGAAGATTAATAGGTGGAGAGATTCTATGGGGATATTTGTCCATTATTCTAGATGCAATTGCAGAAATTCGTATTAAAATGACCTCTTTACCGCAGATTTGTAAATATAGAAGAATTCTACTTTAGGGATAAAAGAGGGAAAGAGAAGATAAAAAATATCAAAAGAACAATAGTATTGAGAGTATTCTTTTTAAGTTTCATTATAACAGGGGTGTAATTGAAGAGAGTGACAACGGCAGAATTTGCGTCCCTAAATACCAAAAAAAGGGGTCAAATCTGGGTGCTGAAGAAACAAGAGGTCGCATAAATCTCCTTTTTCTTAGACCAAAAAGATACTTTGCCTTTTTAATAAACCCATCTTTTTTTGTTCGTGGTTGTCAAGGGAAGAAATTTATATTCAATATCGTCTATTCCTTTGTATTTCGCGCCGTTTTTATAGCTTTAAGCGTCTTTGAAGACGGATGTTTACTCATTTCCTTCCTTTATTTATTCTTCTCTATTCTGCCCTCTTCTTCCATCTCTTTTCCACCCATCTCTTTCGAACTTGTGTCAATTTTCTCTTTACTATTATTAAATCAAAACCGGACATTGATTGCTAGAGCTGGCATCTGGAGGGGTGTAACATCATTTTGGCCGCGGGGCCCGTAGTTAGGCAGCCTCGGACATTGGCCTCCGGCTCCAGTACTCACATTTGTGAACCTTCTCTGCCCCACTGTTTGCGGGACCTGAGTCTTTATCTCTTCCACTACTTTTAACCTTTTCTACATTCCCTTCTTACTGAATTCTCACCTGCAGGAGATGTTCATTGTATAAGCTGCCACAACTGGTACCTGAAGAGGGGCAGGTTTTTCAGACAGGAGTACCCATAAGGAAGGCCCGCCTCAAGGAGATAACCTGAACTCTATGACAGGGCCTGAGGAAGGTGGTACGTTTTCTTCCGGTTCTTCTATGCATCGCTTATTACCCAGATTTGGGGCGCTGACCAACTACCTCATGTCACATCATAAAGGAGGTTTTGGAGATCTATAAGCAACGTTTTTTAACACCTACAGATTGCGAGAGGCCTGGCTTGAGAGGACCTATCTGTTTGTATGAAAATAACGGGAACATCACTTCTGTGCCTTAATAGCTAGCCCCTTCCATGCGGTTATAAACTGAACACCCCCCTGTGGCCGTTTCGGGGCGAATAAGGCTCTACAGGAGTGGGATTTACTGCCTTATTGGCTGCAAGAGCAACTAAAAATCCTGGGTACCATCACTTGTACTGTCACATGACAGATCCTTAGATCCTGCCCATCACGTAAACGACTACTAAGACTTAGTAAGAGATCCACTCTGTTGCACCTGGCTCTATTGTAGCTCAGTTGGGGGCTAAGGCTTTAGGGCAGCGACCATCACTGGGTAGCTTCCGTTCGGCGTGAATTGCAGCACAGGCGCAATCACGACCATCTATCGCCTCCTGAATTTGAACCACAGAATGATCCCAAATCCTTGAGGGGATAGGCGAGAGAGACCGGAACCAAGATAGAGCCCACCTGCCTTCCTTTCATTTTTTATGCTCACAAGGGTCAGGAATTTTGGGGTGTGTTTGGAAACGGCAAGATTAATTATTGTATCCTTTTATAATAACTCGTCCCCCTTGTGTTGGGGTGCCAATCAGTAGCAGGTTCATAGCGTATCGCCATAACTCTTTCGACATTTTTCGTTCTAATGAACGTACTCGTATGTTCCGCGGCATTGCGATAGATAAGGAGGTGGACGTAAAAGGATAGACAACATAAAAGAAAAGTGAGGCAGCAAAGGAGGAAAATGTGTGTAGACGCGGGCCGGTTAAAATCTACTACCCCAATCCGGGGGCAAGTGGGAAGGAGTGAATCTACTCCCACTCAGCCTCGACTAGAGAGGAGTGTATTTTATTTCTCTGTCAAAAAGCCTCTAAAATGATAAGCCTGATAAAATAGGCGCACGATAAGAAAAGTAGGTCAGAATGGGCTTGTAAAAAAATGGCGAAAGAGGAGGGAAATTGGGATGACTATAAGAAATAAAACTCTCTCTCTAATTTGCTGCTTTAGTGATGGACAAACTGCTAAAGCCCCTAAGATCCCCCTCTAGACAAATCCAATAAAGAACTGAATGCAAAAAAGAAGACCAGAATTGCCCCAACCGCTTCATAATTCTATATTACTTGAAAGAAATATTCTCCCGATCCTCGAGGGTCATTTATACCATATCTAATTATTCTTTATACGAAATGCTCTGAGCTAACGTAATGTTAAATATTTTGTTAATAATCTCGACACCTTTATTTTAAGGGGCCACATCGGATATCTGATTCAAATAGCAACCGATACTTTATATTAGTTGAATGGTTTAGGAATTTCAAAGCGAACGCTTAGCTAACTGCGCGAACGGCGGATTCCCAGTGCACGAAAAGTTCCCTCTGTTTCGCTTCCTATGATTTATTTCTAAGTTTATTTCTCTAATTTATTTTGAATCGTTCTATGGTTAAAATACACTTGTCGAACATTTTCGCGACATAATTACATTTGCTTACATTTATCTACATTGAAAGTGGTCTGCTTTATATTAGCCCATTCACTATTCGATCTTAGTCACATTGAAAATTTATTAATCACTGGCCTATTTTAACACGATTGTTTGCCTCCATTCGGTCCTCCAGTTTTAGCTCCATTTAACTACGTCTTACTTTATGCTACACGTTTTTAACTTTATTCGAAGTCTTTATTTTAAACCCATTAAACACATTCAGAAAACCGTTGTGATCTCCGAGTATATCGATAGCCTCACACTCGTCAACGTTTGGAATCCTTTCGTGAAAACAGTCAACAATTTACTCAAACACGAGCGTTGACGGAGAAAATGAGGCTGTCATTCATTATTTGGAGTCAAAATTGGCTACGATTCGGTTTTTAATAATTGATTTAAGAGTTTTTTAACAAAAAAATTGAGGAAATAGACCTACGATTGTCAAGAGACGTTTGATGCTCTTTTTGAAAATCGGATTCCTATTTGTCTTCTAAACGCGGATGTAACAACAACTTCGTTAATTGATTTATAAAAAGGGCAAAAAATTATTTTCTTACCTTTCTTCCTTCAAGGTAAATTGGAGAGACTTAAACTACACGGTTTATTTCTATTTTTCTAAGAAAAATGTATTTCATTAACGGTTTTAGGAATAGTCAAAAGAATATTCTCATAAATATAATTCCATCTGCTATTGTAAGTAGATTATCGCTGACTTCCACCGTAAAGAATTTGGCAAAATTTTCATTTAATACTTTCAATAGACGGGGGTGAGTTGCCCCTTATCATATACTTAGATTCCTCTAAGGGGAAGGAGGCAATCCCTATTTAGTTTAGAATTCTTAACCTCCTCTATTTAGAAAATCTTCGGTTCACGTTTCGATGCCTAAGCTAGTTCCATTTCGTGATTTCTCTTCTCTCTCAATTTGCTGCACTTTAAAAGACGACTATTAAAAATACATTGATTACTTTTTTTTAATATCATTAATATCGTTTATGATTTTATATCGTCGATTACATTACAGTCTGTATACTTTAATCACTCTATTTATCCAATTCGCTTTCTTAAATCATCCCAAACTTCTAGCATTATAACATCAATTTATGATACTAAAAATGCCTTAAAATGCTTCCAATCTTTTGTGTGCATTTCATTACAATTTAAATGCACAAAAAGATCGCACAAAAAAGCAAAACTACACGTTTTTAAAGTCTGGAGGAAATGAGATTTTTCCTAAAGAATTTGGAAAATATTATATTTATATCTAAGAGATATGTGCTGATGACTATTGCTTAATGATTTAACAACTTTACATTCATACTAAATATTCTTTTCGCTTCTAAATCAAATCCAAATCCTTACACTTACGTTTTCGTTCATCAACTATTCGATGAAGAAATTCATCATTTCTAGTCTATAAACTCTTTTCTTCCTTCCATGTTTGTTAATTCGCTATTTGATTTTACATTATGGAAATTAAAGTAGCAAAATACAACTGCTCTTCTTTATCTCCATAACCTCGAAATTGTTTGTAAGAAATACTATTGTCATTTTGTCCCCGAGTCTCGCCGGGCAGAATAGAAAGGTGATATCGATTTTATTATCATTTCTCTCGATTTCTGCAGGTTTAAATGCAGATGTTTTATCATTTTTTTTTTAGAAAAAGTGAAGCATACTGAATGCAACA
The DNA here is from genome assembly GCA_963969495.1 of Ceratothoa steindachneri. Lineage (NCBI taxonomy): Eukaryota > Metazoa > Arthropoda > Malacostraca > Isopoda > Cymothoidae > Ceratothoa > Ceratothoa steindachneri. The sequence goes on along the minus strand of OZ018334.1, from coordinate 100,716,492 downwards.
AGAAGTTGCCCCATTATCTCCAAAGATGCAACATTTTGGGATCAAACACTTATTTTAGTTTACAGAGATTAAGAAGCAATTTATTTCGCTGAACAATTTAAGTTTTAATACATATTTATATGTTTTTAATTGACATTTCTGGAAAACACTCCACTGTTCATTATTAAAACGGCAGAGAAATATTAACAAATCAATTCGAAAATACAATGCGTTTTATTGGTCTACTTTAGTCCTGGCAAAGGATTTTTAACTCTAGTTTTCAAACATAAAATATGACAGATTTCTTACCTAAATTAATTTGCTTTTTTCTTTAAACCAAACGCAAAGTTTCTTTAATTACCGGAATAAAATTCTAAAAATAAAACGCCGAAAAGTAACACAATTCTGACTATTTAATTAGTGACTTCGAATATTACAGTATAAAAATTAATAAATTAAAATGATCAGACAGAATATTACACCATTAAAAGATATGTTCTATTAAACAGGGGGCGGCAGAACCGATTGAGCAGTTTTGAGGAGGAAGGAGTGGGGAGGGAGGTGCGCGTGGTTTCGCTCTGCTCCCTACACATCCCCATTTTAGTGGCAAACATGGTGTGGATGGGAGCACATAGCGACTTTGCCGTGCGCGCGTATTTTGAGAACAATCAATCTGTGATTGCGATGCAAAGAGCTTTTCGGCGATGGTTCAATATTCCGCGCAACTATGCCGTTCCTCAGGAGAACAAAATTTGGTCCTGGGTTAGGCAGTTGGAGGCAACTGGTAGTACACTAAGAAGAGATACACATAGCCGACGCAGGTCCATCAGAACACCAGAAAATATGAAGATGGTGAGAGCAGCGATCGTGGAGTCGCCGAGACGTTCTACTCGAAGGCATGCTGTTGCTTTGCGAGTTTCCGACCGCAGTTTGAGGAGGATTCTGCGAATGGATTTGAATTTCCATCCCTACAAAATAATGATGGCTCAAGAATTGAAACAAGTAGACTTTTTTAACCGCCAAAAGCTGTGTGTAAACATGCTTGCACAGATCGCTCCCAAGGCATCTTTCTTCAGTAGCGACGAGGCACATTTTCACCTCTATGGGGCTGTGAATAAGCAAAATTTCCATTACTGGGCTGCAAATAACCCCCGAACTATCCAGGAAATACCGATATATTCCCCTAAACTAACGGTGTGGTGTGCCATATCACAATTTGGCGTGATAGGCCTGTACTTCTTTGAGGAGGAAGGAATGACCGTCACCGTGATTTCCGAACGTTATGTCTCAATGTTGCACAATTTTCTGCAGCTCAGAATGGAGGGAATTGTGGAAAATGATGGATTGGGGGACGTGTAGTTCCAGCAGAATGGAGTTACAGCTCACACATCCAGAAATTCACTCAATGTTTTGAAACGAATGTTTCCCGGACGTCTGGTGTCTCTGAGAGATGATTTAGGGTGGCCTCGCGGTCACCTGATTTGAGCATTTGTGACTTCTTTCTTTGGGGATATCTGAAAGAAAAGGTGTATAAACGTTGTCCTCACACCCTACCACAGCTAAGGGAGCAGATTATTGAAGAATTGGATGCCATACCCCGCAATATGTGCGAACGTGCTGTACGAAACTTCAGAGATCGACTCCAACAGTGTGTTGCTGTTAACGGCCGCCATCTTCATGACATTATTTTCAGAACCTAGGGATTATAAATGGTATGTACTGCTAACCTCGAGTATAATAACATTTCTTCTCTATATACCCCCCTCCCCCTTACTTTTTTATAACTCCTTAAAACTGCTAAATTGGTTCTGCCGCACCCTATATAATTTTAAGAATATTATTGGATAAAGCCAATGATAGATAAATCGCTCCTATGATCTTGAAATAAAGAAATTTCTCTCAAAAATTTCCGAAATAAGATCAACCGTCACAAGATAATTAAACATCAATTCTCGTGACGACGATGAGTGGGAAGTTCATAGAATCCAGAGTTGATTTCAAAATCACTGAAGATCCTGACCCGCAGTTGACACAGTCAAAATGATTATGGAAATACTAATATGCAAGAACAGTTGATTTAAACTTAATAGAATCCCAAAGGAATTTAGATACAATCCAAGCCTTTAACCATCGTGAAATTACTAAAAGCACAATTAATAGAACTCAACCATAGATCTGGAACCAACGGTACTTCATCAGCGCATGGATCTCTCTTACTCCGAAATGGTCTCTTCTATGACTATCATTCTAAATTATAGATGCGAATGTCATTGATACTTCTTTTGATAAGCAAACTATATTAATTTGAAGAAAAAACATACATATATACGTACTAATTTATGTATATATGAGGACAAAAATCAAATCCATTATTAAAAAGCAGTTAAATCCTAATTTATATGAAAGAATAGATTTTCAATAAGGATAAAGCATTAAATAATTACGTGTGTAGCGGTCTACACCCCTACAAGTGGAAATATTTAATCATAACTGTATATATATATATATATATATATATATATATATATATATATATATATATATATATATATATTATTTCAAGAAGGGTTGGTAACCATAACTTAAATCGTGTGATTGGTACGCCCGATCTCACCAGCGTCTTCAAATAAAATCACATGCTTATTCATTCACTTTGCTCTGCTCATCGTAATCAAACCCTTCCAACTCCGTTGTAATCTATTTATTTAATCTATTTATGTATCCAAATTATAATCTATTTATGTATCCAATTTAATCCATAAAATCTATTTATGCCGATATTTCTACATATCATCTATTTAATATTGACCCAATCCATTTTACTCTATTATCTATTTTGCTCATATAATCTATTTATCAATCCATATAAATATTTATAATACATTTGTAATATTTACTCATTTAACATTCAACTATAATCTAATTAATATTTGTCAATCTAACTATCAATCATCATATGTGTACTCTAATTCTCATTAACTCATGTCAAGTTAATTCCCCCGCGTAATCTATCCAATCACAAACTGTATAATTTAACTTTTATATCAAAACTGTTCATTCCATAATATATATTTTTCGTAGCTCTTTGTTCTTAATTTCACGTATTCCCACGACGTCGCCGATTTAGGCCTAAGGAAATTTCGTCTGCAAATTCAGACTTTCCGTTAGCAATTAACTTCATTTCCCTTGTATAACAAAAATATAGGTTTGGGGGTTTATTGTGACCTGAGCTATCTAGTGTATTGGCGCAATAACCACCTAACAATATCTAAATGGTGCCCAGACTAGTTTAATTATCTTGCATCTATTCATTCATTCGTAATAATAAATTAATTTTCACCGTTACGTGTTGCATGTTTTCGGATGACTCATCCCGCCTCACTTGTTCCATTTTTCTTGCGTGGACTTTCATTTTCGACACGTGCCTGTTTTTCAATCCTAAGTTTGCCTTAACATCCTTAAGGTCTCCCTTAGCAATTTCATAGAATTAATTATCAATACAGTGATAAGGACAATGAATGATCAAAATTCTATAAACTTTTTTTCATTTTTTTTACCTTCAAGCGGGTGAATTGGATTTGTGCATATACACACAAGCACACTTTTAATATTTTATAAATGGATTATGACGGAGCCCCAAGCTATGCCCCAGCTTTGGGCATAGTTACAACGACCCAAGCAACTTCCCCAGTAACAACGATGACCTATTCAACCAATTCCCCCCCCCCCATCCACGCAAGCATTCTCTCGCATTCGCCTCCCACTCCCTCTATGGTTCAGCTGCCACTATTCGACTCACAAAATCCCATTGGCTGGTGGGAAATGGTGTAACTCATCCTTCAACACCAGGCAGTTCCTGAGGGCCATAGAACGATCGTCGTAGCCCAGAAATTATGTCTGAGTATCTTTCCTGTTTTTAAGAATATTTTGCTGGATGAGGTAATGACTGATTCTTGGGTTAGGTTCTAAAGGGCGTTCAAGGAGCAATTTGGGTGATCGCAGATAGAGGACCTGCGGATCCTTCTTGATACGCAGGAGATAAGTGACAGGCGTCCCACGCATTTTTCGAACCATCTCAAAGCCCTCGCACATGTCAAAGGAGCACAGCTTGACCAACTCGAACCAGTCATAACCGAGATATTCATGCGTGGGATGCAGGATCAAATTAAGCCCCTTCTTTTAATGTCCTCCCCGGCGAACATGGAGGATATAGCAGAAGCGGCTGACGCCCTGTATAACAACCCTTTCATCAACTGGGGAAATGCAGGCTATGGGTCGTTTAGCGATGTAAATAAACACTCACATATATCCATTTCTCAGGTTAAGTCCCCGACCGGAGCTCCTTACACCCGCTAGGACTCCCTCAGGATGAATCCTGCCAGGTTTCGGGTCTTTTATCCGTTTTAAAGAGAATTGAAATGGATATTCGTGCCGCCCTAAAGGTGCGAACGGGTCTTCACCGAGCAACATCGTGAGCAGGACGGAGGAGTCAGGCGTCGTTCCTCCTCCCGAAAAAAGCAGAACCAACGAGGGAATTCCAGCACAAGAGGTGAGGCAAGGCAGGTTCATTTTCAACCTTCGTCTAATTCCCCCAATCCTGACAACTCTCATGGTAGCTGCTGGTATCACTCTAATTATGGGAGAAACGCTGTCCGCTGTGTTCAGCCTTGCAATTTTTACCATGCATCGATTCAGGCCCATAACTTTAACCCTCATTCTGGTCGTGCTGCTCATACTACCATATTTCAACCTTCAGGCTTTCGCTGGTACCACCTCAAATTTGGTGCAAGAGCAGAAAAATGCTCGAGCCCATGCTTGTACCATCAAAATGCTCAATCTTCATCTCAAACTACCCTTTCACCACCTCAAATCCTACAAAACTCTACGGGTTTCCTTAGCCAGATTACACTTCATCACAGGGAAATTTAAAGTGAATACGCAAGTGATACGTGGGTCTGTCACCTCTGCAACCTCATCCCTTCATCAGGTCGATCCTCCCTTTAGCATTAATGATCCACTCTCTGGTTGACACTGGCGCTCAATGCAGTGTAATTCCAGCCTCTTCAGTCGAGGAAGCTTGCACTTCCTCTGATCTTGTCCTTAAAGCTGCCAATTCATCGCACATAAGGACTTATTCCAATACGGCGTATCCTTGAGCTCTCCCTCGGGTTACGTCGTGTTTTCCCATGGACTTTTATCGTTGCCGGCGTCGACATGCCAATTTTGGGCCTCGACTTCCTTTCCGCTCATGACCTTTTGGTCGATTCTCATCGCCGCAAGCTTATTGACAGAACCACGACAATGACTGTTACTGGTTAATTCTTTCCTTCTACCAGCTCTCTCCTCTCTGTTCGTCTCCTTGCAACTGCTTCCCCCTTCCAGCAACTTGTGCTGGAGTTCCCAAGCTTCTGTCTGCCTGCTTCTAAGGACAGACCTACTAAGCACACAAAGGTGTGATTCCACTCGCACATCCTTGCAACTTTCAATCGATCGTCTTAAACCCGCTTTCATAGAGGCCGTTCATCTGGAAGATCTACTACCTTTCTCTTCTACTAATATAGGTCCAGTGGTTATCCCAGTCTACCTTACGCACCCCCCCGTAAGGGGCGCGGCGATTTGCCATATTGGCCGCCGTGCTGATGGGACTCAGCACCACGTCCGGCCCCAGCTTAGCCTCTCTTCCTTCCTTCAAAACACTTGTTTCCTCTCTTTTCACACAACCTCTCCCAGAACTTTCTCTGGTCAGCCTCTAATTTCACAGGGTAGATGCTGACCTTCCTTTCAGCTAACCGTCCCGCATCGGGGCTGAGGGGGTGGGGGACAATGTTCCCTAACCCCTGAGCTCCGGTCTGGGGTGGCTGGTTTTTAACTACCTGCTTCATCCCCACCCATACCTTCCTCACATCCCTTTTCCTCTCCTCTTCACAATCTATTAATTTTTACGCCGTGTCTAAGGTGGAGCCGCCATGCCGATGGACTGCCAGGCCACCAGGCGGGAGGGGTGGTCCCAAATGGCGGCGCCTGGCTCGGCCGGGCTTGTAAGCACCTCTCGCAGTGCGGGCTACTGCGAGAGGTGTGCGCGATTGCATCCCGTGTTTAAAAAAGGGTCACCATGCCCAATGATGATAAAAAACAAAACAAACCCAACCCTCAACTTCCCCTGTTCCATCGACGGAGCCGCCCTCGGGCAGCTCCAGCAAAAAAATGGAGGTCCCCCCCCCTGTGCTTGAACAGGGGACCCTCCATATTTCTCTAACCGGAAAGGAGGCTTACTCCTCTCCTTCGCCTACGGGTGCAGGGGACTCCCCCTCACCCCCTTCTCTGGAGGTGCTTTCGGGCACCTCCCTTTTCCCAGCGGCAGTCCCCTCTTTTCTTTCCAAGGGGACTGCTAAGAAAGCCAGCAGGCAGCCCTTAGCCAGCCGCTCCCCATCAAAGCGGCTCGGTAGGGCAAACCCCCTTAGGGGGGAAAGGGAAGCCAGGCCCCTTCGGTCGCTTCCCTCAAAAGACCTGCTGGCAATAATTTTAAACCTTGCTGGGGTCAAGGCCTGTGCCTCCCTACACAAGACTGGCGACACTGCCAAGGGGACCTGTGATGTCCTGGGAGGGGATGGCCAACTGGAGGCCCCTCCTGTGATAAACATGGTCCTTGAGGAGACCCAGCCTCAGACGGTAGGGCCTTCCATGGGGGGGAATTCGGGCTCGGCGCCAAGCACCGAACCCGAATCCGCCCCTATGCAAGGTCCTCCTCAAATGGCTGAGGGCTCCGAGGCAGTAAAAGGAGGGGAGGGATCTCCTCCGACAGGTGCCCCTACGACAACCAGGACCTTCTCCATTTCGGAGAGGGACCTGGCTGAGGCCGGTCCATCTGGCCTGGGGGCTTCTGCCGGCGGAGGTGAAAAGCGGGTTCATTCCCCGCCCTCCTCTCCAAAAAAGAAAAAGACAAAGAAGACTAAAAAGACGAAAAAGACTCGGGGCTCCTCTCCACCCACGGGGGCTGCGGGGACGGATGGGTCTGCTGCCACTTTGGTAGGCGACCAAGCCAAGATCGGCACATCCGGCCCCTCTACCCCCTCATGTGCGGAGCCCCTGACCAAGACTAACACCAAAAGTGCACAGGGCGGAGCCTCGATGACATCGGGGCCCCTGATTCAGAGGTTACCTGGCGTTTTCGAGCCCACTGGCTTCAAACGCTTCCTCGTTATTCGCTCCACTGATGGCACCATGTTGTCCAAGGGCAACATGATTCATCAGAGGAGAGGATTAGCTAGTGCAATTGGTAGAGAGCCGAAGGTGACCCGTTTCTCGGACGGCAGCCTTCTGGCGAATGCGGCGAATCCCGCCGAGGCGGCCAAGATAAGTGCTCTTCGGACACTTCATGGCACCCCGGTGAGTGTGACGCCGCACTCTACCATGAACTTTGTGAAAGGAGTAGTTTATGCGAGGGAACTCGTTGACTACTCCATTGAGGACATCACCCTAGAGCTGGCTGACCATAGGGCGGTCAAGGTCGAACGTGTGATGAGAAAACAGGGAGGGGCTTCGAGACCCACCCCTACACTCTTCGTCACGTTCGACAGTGACAAGCTCCCTGAGTCGGTGCGTGCCGGTTGGTACCGCTACCGCGTGAAGGCATTCGTGCCCCTGCCGCGGCGGTGCTATTAATGTCACCGCTTCGGCCATACGAATCGCTCATGTAGACGTGCAAAGTCGGGGTCACCCGAAGTCTGTGTAAATTGCTCCAAGGTCGCACACGATAAGTCCAAATCGTGTGTGGCCAAGTGTGTCAATTGCGGAGAGCCGCAACCTGCTTCTTCGAAGCAATGTGGTGCATATCTCCTGGAGAAAGAAATCCTGGCCGTTCAGGCCCAGGATAGACTCTCATTCCGCGAGGCTAAGGACTTGGTCCTGGCGCGCCCAGCTCTGCCTGGGACGTCATATGCCTAAGTAGTTCGAAAGGCACCCTCTGCTCCTGGCCCATCCAGGCCAACGAGCACGGTTGTTTCCGCGCCCATTTGGAGCCCTTCTGCGGGCTCTACCCAACCCAAGCGCTCCCTTGGTAGAGCTGGCGGCAAAAAGGGTTCACACCCAGCCCCGGCTAAAACCAGGGCTCCCCCTCTTCCCCCAGCGTGACCGTTTCCCGTAAGGCGAAACGGCCACGCGCCTCCACAGAGTCGTTAGACTTACAGGAGGCAACACCCCTGAAGATGGTCGCAAGGCCATCTTCGGGGGTTCCTAAAGCGTTCCCCCGAAAGGAGGACAGCAACAAAGGAGCTTCGGCTCCTTCGCCCACGCCCCGAGGTGGAGCGAGTGGCTCGGAGACGGTGGTTCCTCGAAAAGAGGGCCCCCCGCCTCCGAAGCCGCAGCGCCTGCCTAAGGTTTCGAGGCGGAGGGAGGAAAAGACTCGCATGGCGAGGTCAACCTCCCCCAATAAGTCCTCGAAGGCGACAGCGCCTCCAGCGCTTTGTCCGGCCAACAGCGCCCGGGGTTCTGCCCCCGGGAAGCGTACGGCCATTCCCGTGAGGGTCTTCAATTCGAGGAGGGCCCCCGCGTCTCCTCCGAGCTAGGCCTGGAGGGCATATTCCTTCAATGGAATTGCCGTGGACTCCGGGCCAACTGGGAGGAGCTGCGGAGGCTCGCCTCGTCCCGTTCCCCGTTAGCTATTTTTTTGCAGGAGACCATGCTAGGCGCGTGCCCACTGCCTGCCCTCCCGGGGTATAAGGGTCTTGCGACCCCACCACCGCGGGACGGCTGGGCTGGGGGATGCGCGGTTTACACCCGGCATGATGTCTCCGTTCTTCCTTTCTCTTTAGATACCTCCTTTCAGGCAGTGGCTGTGCAGCTGCACCTGGATAGGAGGTATACTATCATTTCTGCGTACATTCCACCGTCAGCTGACTTCGACGCGGGGGACTTCCGCCGCGTCGTGGCACGGTTGCCGAGGCCCTATCTCTTGCTTGGAGATCTGAACGGCAGGCATCCTCTCTGGGGAGATTACACCATAAATCCCAGGGGACAAGTCCTTGCCGATCTGATCGAAGAGCTTGAGATGGGTGTCCTAAACGTGGATGAGTTTACGCATCACTGTCCGAGAACCGCTTCATTTTCTTGCCTTGACCTATCTTTGTGCTCTTCGGATGCACAGCTTGATTTTGATTATGGGGTGGTCGATGACCTCCATGGTAGTGATCACTTTCCGATTCAAAAATATCATTTTCAGGGCAACTGCCGCCTGAGAATCTACCTCGGTGGTAATTGGCTCAGGCGTGGTGGCCTGCATTTCAGGAAATGACTGAATTCTCTATCTCAGTCGAGGAGTTTAGGTCGGTAGATGAGGCCGTTGAGTTCTTCTCCGGCAACCTTATCGCCGTGGGCCTGACTACTATTCCTGGGACGTCTGGCTGTTTTGCACGCCGACCACTCCCATGGTGGTCGGCCGAGTGTGAGACGGCCCTCAAACAAAAGCGTTATGCCTACATGCGCTATAAGCGCCGCCCGAACGATTTCACTGTCGCTGAATTTCGTCGGGCTAGGGCTAGGTTCCGGTATATTTCGAAGCACGCCCGCCGCTCTTCTTGAGGGCATACGTGTCTTCACTTAACGGGAAGACCCCTTTAGCTGAGGTGTGGAAGCGAGTCAAAAGGATTCGGGGCAAGTTCTCGCAGGACCCCCCTCCCGTTCTCCAGGAGAATGGGACCGCAATCTCGGATCCCGCGTCCGTGGCGGAATCCTTAGCGACCGCTTTCTCCGCATTCTCTAGCCGTGATGCTGCTCCGCCAGCATTCAATGCACGTCGTGATGTCGCGGAAGGCCGCCGGCTGGACTTTACCTCGAGAGGCGGAGAACCCTTCAACGACAAGTTTACTGTGAGTGAGTTGCGTTCCGCTCTCGCTTCGTGCGCGGACACCGCCCATGGTCCGGACGATGTCCCGTACGCCATGCTTCGACACATGGGTGAGCAAGGCATGGCCTTTCTGTTAGATCTGTTCAACAGGATCTGGGTGGAAGGTCTTCTCCCAGACTCCTGGCGAATCGCTACTGTGCTCGCCTTTCGCAAGCCGGGGAGAGATCACTCTACTCCGACCGGTTTCCGCCCAATCTCTCTAACCTCTTGCGTGTGCAAGTTGATGGAGAAATTGGTAAATGTTAGATTAGCCTATTTCCTGGACAGCGGAGGCCATCTGTCTTCTGCACAGTGCGGCTTCCGTAAGTTTCACTCCACGTCGGATGCTCTGCTCCGACTGGAAAATGCCGTCTGCGAGGCTTTCCTTCGTAGACAGCACTACGCCACGGTGTTTTTTGATCTGGAGAAGGCCTATGATACCGCATGGCGATACGGTATCATGGAGACTCTCCACACGATGGGGGCGAGGGGACGCCTCCCAATGTTTATATCTGAATTTTTGCGAAATCGTCGATTCCGCGTACGGGTGGGGGGAGCTTTCTCCGGCCCAAAGGAGCAGGAAGAGGGTGTCCCGCAGGGAAGTGTCCTCAGTGTCACACTCTTTGCCCTGAGCATCAACGGCATCACCTCGGTGCTGCCGGAAGATGTTCTCGCTACGCTCTACGTGGACGACCTTTCGATCTCTTTTGGCGCGGCCCAGATGCCCACTCTGGAGCGTCGACTCCAACAGGCATTGAACCGCGTCTCTCGCTTGCCGAAGCGCACAGGTTTCGGTTTTCTTTGGCCAAGACTAAGGTGGTGCACTTCTGCCGCCATCCACGGCTTCAACCCGACCCAGATTTGTTTCTTAATGGGGTGCGCCTGGATGTGGTTGAGTCGCACCGTTTCCTTGGTCTTGTATTCGACCGACGCCTCACCTGGGAGGCTCATATTCGCAGCCTTAGTGTCTCTTGTACCCGCGCCATGGACATTCTCCGTTCCGTGACGTTCAGCGCTTGGGGCGCTGATAGGGCTACCGCCTTACTTTTTTATTGATCCTTTGTTCGCTCGAAGCTCGACTACGGATGCGAGTTTTATGCATCCGCAGCCGAGCGTTTATTGCGGAAGGTGGATTCAATCCACCACACCGGCCTTCGCCTTGCGACCGGTGCCTTCCGCACTTCCCCCATTGAGAGCCTGTTGGTCGATGCTGAGGAGATGCCACTCGCTCTGCGCCGCGTGCAGTGCATCACTCGCCTGTACGCGCGAGCCCGGCGCCTCCCTCAGTCGCCAACAGCTCTCACTGCATCCGCAGCTGATCTCGATGGTACCTATGCCGCCGAGAGACGCCAGTCATACCCTAAGCCCTTTGGGTTTAGGGCCAGGAAACTCCTTCGAGAGGTAGATATAGCTCTCGGGCCGGTGGCGCCCCTGGTTCTGCCCAGGACGCCACCCTGGAGGGTACCACATTTGGCTATTTGTCGCCACGCCTCTGCTCCCAAAGCTTGTACTGCGCCGGGAGTATTGCGTTCGAACTTTTTGGAGCACACATCGTGTCACGCTGGTACCGTGCCAGTGTATACGGATGGCTCCAAGTCCCAAGAGGGGGTCGGCTTCCACGCCGTATCCCCTCTGTTTGAAGTCAGCGGGGCTCTACCAGGTGCTGCGTCTGTCTTCACGGCCAAGCTGGTGGCAATACACCACTCGGTACGGGAGATTACGCGACGTGCCCGGTTCGGAGACCGGATTGTGATCTATAGCGACTCACAAAGCGCCCTGAGTGCTCTCGGGGCATTGGAATCTCCGCATCCCCTGGTTCGCGATATCCGTGACGCCACGGTTTTGGTGAGCCGGGCAGATGTCGAGATTATCTTCTCCTGGGTTCCTGGATATGTAGGAATTGCGGGGAACGAGCGCGCCGATGAGGGCACCAAAGAGTCCGCAAGGACTCTGCGACCGGACCAGCGTTTCGCTCTTCCTCACACCGACTACATGGCAGGAATACGGGCAGCTCTTCGGACTGCTTGGCAAAGAAGATGGGAGACGGTCGAAGGGAACTTAAAGTTGCGTGCCATTGCGCCGCGACTGTTCCCATGGACCTATCGCCCAATGCCGCGGCGGCTTCAGGTTGCTTTCTGTCGTCTCCAAATCGGACACACTCGTGTGACGCATCGCTATCTGATGGAGCGGTCGCCTGCACCCTATTGCAACGACTGCGTCGTCCCCCAGACTGTTCAGCACATTCTTGTCGAATGTCCTAGTCTGGGTGATCTTCGCGCACGACACCTGTCCCGGTACCGGGATGGGCGGGGTCGCTACCGCCTGTCCCTTGTGCTCGGGACGAGGTCGTGTACTTTGACTGGTGGACTTATTGACTTTTTGGGGGAGGCCGGCCTTCTCCCTTTTATTTAACCCAAATTAATTGTTGTTGTTGTTTTTGTAATTGTTTTGTTATTGCTTTGTTATTGTTATTGTCATTTCTTTTTATTGTTTTCTGTTTAATTTTTTAAAGTAGCCTAAAACTAGGCTGTTTGTTTACGGCAACTTATGCCTTAGTGGGCAGTCGCCAGATAGCCCCTTAATTAAAAAAAACAAAAAAAACAAAACCTTACGCACCCAACTATTCCTTCAACAATTCCCAAACAACTAACTCCACTTCCGAACCCTTCTTCGGCTCTTTCAAATTAAATTGCAACTTTTCCTCCCACCTCTTTACTCGCAAACCCTCCGCCAACCATCTCTACACCCCCCAATTCTTCTTCCCAACTGCTGCCGCCTTCCTTTTTGTTGCAGGACCACTCGACAGCAGCTCGAGAACATCAAGCGACCAACACGCAGCTCCCGACTGTCGCCTTTTCGGGAAGTCCAGAACAATCGTTACCCTACGCTCCGGTCCTCGCTCGCGACAATCTCCCGTATCAATCGAGTGGCACTCCTAATCGCCACCTGAACCGCAATCCGAGTCAGCGAATTGGCACTATAACTCATTCTGGACGTGTTGTAAGGAGGCCTCGCCTCTATATAAACTAAGATTTTATGTTGTGCGAGCTTTTCTCCCGGTGGGGTAGTATTGTAGCGGTCTACGCCCCTACAAGTGGAAATATTTAATCATAACTGTTTATATATATATATATATATATATATATATATATATATATATATATATATATATATATATATATATGTATATATATATATATATATATATATATATATATATATATATATATATATATATATATATATATAAATATATATATATTATTTCAAGAAGGGTTGGTAACCATAACTTTAATCGTGTGATTAGTACGCCCGATCTCTCGAGCGTCTTCAAATAAAACCACATACTTATTCATTCACTTTGGTCAGCTCATTGGAATCAGACCCTTCCAACTCCGTTGTAATCTATTTATTTAATCTATTTATGTATCTAATTTAATCCATACAATCTATTTATACCGATATTGATACATATCATCTATTTAATATTGACCCAATCCATTTAACTCTATGATCTATTTTGCTCATATAATCTATTTATCAATCCATATAAATATTTATCATACATTTATAATATTTACTCATTTAACATTCAACTATAATCTAATTAATATTTGTCAATCTAATTATCAATCATCATATGTGTACTCTAATTCTCATTAACTCATGTAAAGTTAATTCACCCGTGTAATCTATCCAATCCTAAACTGTATAATTTAACTTTTATATCATAACTGTTCATTCCATAATATATATTTTTCGTAGCTCTTTGTTCTTAATTTCACGTATTCCCACGACGTCGCCGATTTAGGCCTAAGGAAATTTTCCCTTGTATAACAGAAATATTGGTTTTGGGTTTTATTGTGACCTGAGCTATCTAGTGCATTGGCGCTATAACCCCCTAACATCCTATACGCGCTCGATCGAATGACTAACGAGGAATAAATTTATACAATGATCCCATTAAAGTTTAATTTCTCGCATCACTAAAAATAAAAAATAGCCATAATTAATGATCTTCGATGTACTAATACAAAAACACATGTCTTATCCTGAGATCACTTTTATACTCGGATAGGGGGCTAACATTTTAAATCCAATGTATCCCTGCAAACAAAGAAGCCGTCGTATGCCATCCATAACTCAAAACAGCGAACTTAAATAATGATTAAAATTATGGCCATTGAATTTTCTCTTCTCTTCTCTCGAAACTTAACCAATTCATGCTTTGTTTTCGATCAGCGATTCCCACGAGTGTTGGTTGGCTGAATGATCGGTGATGGCTAATTTCCTGCAGTTATACGATGGAAAATTTAGACCAGCATTATAGAAAATATCAGATAAGAAAGTTTAAACGTTGTGTACAAAGTTAAAACAAATAGGTATATTTTAAACGAATTACAAGTATATAGTAAGTTTAAAAAATGATAACAAAAGTTGTTGTTTTATTCCGAGAAACAAAATGCATTGGCCTTCTTATAAATCTTTTAACTCTAAATTTGATTGATGAATGTAATTCACTTATAGTTGAAATAATGGTGAAAGAAATGATACTAAACGATACCTGATTTAAGTAAAAATCCTCCTACGATAAGACTGAGAATATCACACTTGAAATCATTGGATACAAGATGTCAAATACATAGATGCATTAATTGCGGTATGTAAGTTCTCTAAGGGCAAACGGTGTTAGATGGGAAAATATATTTCCACCTGAAGTCATTCGCAGTAATAAAAACAGAGAGAAAAAACTGCATGCGATGAGATTTGAACCTGTTACTGTAAATAATTTATTTTGCTAGATATCAGAGACAGAAGGTTTACCTGCCCCATCCCCCACCTCAGAACCCAACGTCGAGAATTCGCACAAGGGCTGACCCGGGTTGGGTTCTCTTTATCTTCCAGTCTCATCGTGTGACCGCCGCCAGACCAACGGCGCCAAGGACCTTTGCGAAAAGCTGTGAGGGCGCCAAGACTATCCTCCTCCCCGTTCACTGGCGCGTCTAAGGAGTTCCCCGTCCTCCTTTGGGGCGATCCCGGTGACCCGCTTGCCCCGAGGCAGAATAAATAATTTAAAAAAAGCATTGAGAAATCAGTACCATACAGCGCCGTCTTGGTTAGCGGCCAAGTACAGTCTCATACACCCTGCTTCGCCTCCCAACGGCTTCCAGCTTCGAACGGAACGCGTCATTTTTACCCGACCTTGCTCGTATCTAAGGCCAGAGTTCCCGCCGACAGACAATAGATACGGACAGGCATCTACCACTCGTTTATCGACTTCGTTCAACGACTGGAGTACTCCCTCGCTCATTTATCAGCGAGGTTAAAGAAGAAGAAATCTTTCAAGTTCAACTTTGTAGCGCCCCGTTTACTCGCTGCATTCAAGCCTCCAGTCAATTAGGCTTTACGTGAGTCTTCCCGATAATTGCACTCTCCCATTTTCTCTGGAAGCAATCACCGTAAATCCTCTCTCTGACTCTCGTACCCGTTGAGTCTTTGGTCTTCCCCTCCCTTCTGTTTGGTACCCCAGCTCTCATTTTATTTATTGTCATTTACGAGTATTTACTTGTGATATTAATATTTTCTTTGTTTATAGTAATGTTATATATTTTTCTACCAAGTTTTTCTAATTCCAAAACCTCTAAGAATTGATTATTTAAGCCAACCGCACTCGACTTCGTTTATTTAACCCTCGCACTGAGATCTGTATCCCAATTCTCTTGCGTGCCCTCTTCACGGTCACCCTACGACACTAAAGATTAATGAGAGGTTTTCTTCTCAGGGATGAATTGTGAGTCGATTTGATGCTAGATCTCATAACAACCCATCGATGAGAAGAGCCAATAGGGCTTCGAATATATGATGGTTTCTTTGTGCTTGATTGGGCTTAGAAGTAAGATGCAGTGGGTACCATTTTACTAATGTTAATCTGCGATTGGTTAAGATGAAAAATAGGATATTGGAATAAATTTCTCGAAATTATGATACAGAGGACCAATTTAAGCGATTTAATATTAATTAAATATTGTTCGCCTTGAGTGCTTCTCTCACTATTTGTGGAACTGAATTTGATATAATTCTATATTAAATTTCTCAAAACAATAAACAAGCTTATATTTTGCACTGGTAGGGGAAAATAGAAAGAGTTTGGGGAAATAGCAGAGGAGAAAGGTGAAACATTTTTTTGATTTCAAACTTGGTTGCACAAGTTCCGTGAACCAATAAATTTAAATAATAGAAATGACTAAAGAAAACAATAATAAAACATTGAATGAGGGTTTATTATGTTTATATAACCGATCGATAATTAGGAGGTGATATAATTTATCCTCATTTGCTCAACTGAAATTGATTGATTTGTAAAATCCCCAAAGAAACAAACAAATAAAATTAATCCAGATGGTGCTCTCGCAGCTTTTCTCATTACTTTTATCTTCACCTATTTCTCTAGCTATTTTCCATGCACCCAATTTAGCACAAGCAAGATATAGTAAGTTGCTTCATTGCTCTCTTCCGCACATTTTGAGTTTCACTGCGTTCTCTATGAGCGTGCTTGAAAGCTGTTAAACTCCAATTTTCTCCCGTTGCTTTTAACCGCTTTAGAAAAAAATATTTGAAGTAAATGAGCAGATTTGCTTGTTTTAAATATATCGGTCATAGGAGGTGGATTGCATAGACCGAAAGAGGAAAAGAAAATAGTTAAAAAGTACCCAGGAGAGAATTAGGTTAATGATACAGAAAACTAGTAGGAATAAAAAGTAGATACAAATAATTGAAGTCTCAATGTTAGGACATGAAATCCCTGCGTTACCAAATTGAAATACCAATTTCATTCTTCGAAAACGGTAAAAATGATTGAGCATTGAACAAACTCACCAATTTTTATTCAAATTTCTTTCTTTCACTGACCCCTAAAATCAAATAAAGTAGGGATGAAAAACGAAAAAAAATATCTGATTGCGTCATTGTAGAGATCAGCAGCCCCAAATTACCCGAGGACAGCTTATTTTTATTGCCACTCGTCAATAGAGATAAGTCAAGGAAGACTAACGCATGCGGGCAAGTTGACCCATGGGTAGGCGAAAGATCAGCCAAAGAAATCAAACAAGAAAGAGAGAGAAATCAAGAATGGGCAGAGATGATCGAAGTGATTAAGTTTAAGAACCTCAAACAAGTGTTCAGAGAAAGGCAAATGGCGGCCAAAGCGAAGAAAGTAGGACTGAAACTATTGTCCATGATAATCTCCCCAGAGCAGATTGAAAGGGTGAGATTCTTCGAGCTGCTAACTTGCTTGTCCTGCTACAAGGTAGAAGAACAAGGTCGAAGAACACCCTACTAGTGCCTGCTCAGAAAAGGAGAACGCTAAGATCTGCTCAAATTTCGCACAAACCGGCCACGATTGGATGCACTGCGTTAACGACACGAAGGTGTGCATTAACTGCGCTGGTCCCCACCCTACCTTGAGCATGCAGTACCCAGTCAGGAAGGAGTACCTAAGAAAGAAGAAAGTAGCGACTGACAGGCCGAACATCTCTTACGCAACAGCCACCAAGATCCCACCAAAAACTAACACAACGGCGGCACCACCCCAAATAGCCCTACAGCTCACCGATGCGACCCTTCCTAAAATGCTAACCTTCCCAGGTTCATTAAATACCGAGATGAACAAGATGGTGGCTGCAAATGGCATGGATTCTATCACTTTCCCGGACAACCCACAGTCGTACAAAGTTCTCTCGGCAACATGCAACAAGGGAGCACAAGCAGAACCAACCAAGCCAACAAAAGAAACAAAGCCCCACAAAGATGTACCTACAGCGACCGGACATGAGCCTGCAGGTGACCAACTACCTCTGCCTGCCTCACCCAGACAGAAAAAGCACAAAAGGAGAAACAAAGAAGAATCCAGGAAACAAGAAGAGGAAGCAGAACGACCTCCACAACAGGAAGAACACGAGCGCGTTGGAAGGGATATCAAACTCACCATCGCCTCAACAAAAAACTCCACTCAACAAAGAGAGATATCCATCGAGAAGGTGGCCTCAGGGGTCCAAAGAGGCCACATCAAGTGGAATGCAAAGTAAGGCTGTATGACGACAACTTCAAGCTCTACGAGCCATCCTTCTTCAAGAAACTACCATCGGGCAGACCAAACAACCCGCAATGGGACAAAATAGTATGTCAGTAACAAGTAGAAAATAATAGAAAGATCCCACAGTGGGACAATATTAATAAAAAATACTAAAAAATAAACAAAATAACAAATGGAAATGGCACGTTCACTGGGCACCCCCCCACATATCTGACTACCAATTTCTTCCTTTTCACTCCCCAAAAGAATGTTAAAATTTAATTAAGTGCCTCAAAATTAACCTAATGCAATGTATTTTTCATCATAAAAACTACTCTAACCTAACCTAACTTAATCGAACTTAACATAACCTAAAATAAACTAACTAAACTTAACTTAACCTAACCTAACCTACCTTAACCAACCATAACCAAAAATAGGGCTACCATTTTAAGAGGGTAATTATGAATATAAGAGATTTGGCAAGATTAAGAGCACACTCTTAGTTGATAATCCTTCGCCCCTTACAAATTACATCAGGTTATTTTATTGGGCCAAGCATAAAGGGCGTATCAAGCGTAACCAAGGATGTAAAGTGGATTTATGAAATCCAATTTTTATCAATTTGAATTTAAATATGGAAAACACTTTGCAGATTTTCTGTGGTATGAAAATATAAATATGGAAAACACTTTGCAGATTTTCTGTGGTATGAATGCTGTTCGATATCAAATCCATAACTTCTTTTGCAGGTCGTCTTTTGATAACGTTCCACTTTGGCAGGATTATTTTTTGTTTAATTATAAGCTAAATTAATTTATTTTGAGTTCCTTAATCTGCCTATAGGGATCTCTTGACCAAGCTTTATTTCGAGTTTTACCGTCCTTTATTGGCTGAGTTGCTGCTGACCTTTTCAAGGTCCAATTATTGGATGAAAAATAACAACCGTTCCTAAACTTACAGCACCACTTATCAATGTCGATTAACCTATGGATTTTCAGTAATAACCATAGAATGTTTGAATTTATTAATATAGACTATTCAATTAATGTAGACTATTCAATGACGCGTCAATCTCGAATAGTAAAGTTGTTCTTTTGAGCGAAAGTAATTTCTTTCCCTCTCTCTTTTGTGCAGTCACTTATGTTGAAGACCTCAAATTTGGTCGTTCAGAATTGTTAGGAACTTTGCAGTAACCATAAATGAAGTTATTCAAGAGGCTAGTGTGAGTAGAATAAAGACTGTAAAGTCCTTCTTGGAAAGCAGGACATATACAGGGTGCACTTGATGTTCTAGGAGGAAATTATACATAGAAGAAACGAAGGTATTCATTAGAGTTCGTTATTCAATAAAACTGACTCCAAACACTATGGCTGCCTCAGAAACGAATATATGTTAAGATTAACTGTTTCTCATTCATGTTGGCTATGTCGTCAATGGCAGCCTCCACTGAGTACTTGATAATGTTGTGCCATTCATTGGTCTCCTCCTCTTCTCTTTCTTACACCAAGACGCAAAAATCTAGAGAGCTAGAGGGCCCCATGTTAGTAGGGGTCACATGATTATAAAAATTCTTAACCTTTTCTACGATGGGCTACGTAGAAGGAACTAGAGTCCTACTGGAACAACTAAGGCTCCCCCTCTCTCTTTCCTTTACCAATTTTCCTCGTCATTAATTTAGGTCTTCTCTCTCCCTCACTTCGTTTAATTTCAATCTTTTATTTAACGAACTTCTATTCCGCGAAATTTCTGCTAAGATTATCTCTGTTACTTTGTTCCTTTACTTAAAAAATGAATACACAATCTCTCTATCCTCTTCGCCTTTCTTTCTCTCGTCTCTTTATTCGCATCTATATTTCGCATTAAGATTGTCAGTTAAAAAGGAGCTGAAATTTCTCTGATAATCTTCTCCTTCCTTAATGTATTCTGCCGTTGCCTTGGCGTTGCCTTACTCCGGAGGCAAATGCCACGATTCGGACCTTTACTCCGAATGTCGGCAGATTTCCAGACTGGAAAAGCGAAACGGGGCTTTACAAGCATCTTTAGCATGATTTAGCCATCGTGTTGGGTCGGAAAAACAGGACTCGTTCATGTCCGTATGGATTACATGGTGAGAGTCGAGTCACCGAATGCAACCAAACCGAGAGTCTGGGCACAAAAGACCAGCAGTCCTTCAAAGGAAATGTAAGCGACTCTTTTTCTCTCTCTCTCTCTCTTCCTTAGATCGAATGTTTTCCTACAGAACAAAGCAGGTTTACTCGATTTAGTGTGACGTTAATTTTTATATAGATGTAGTCCTTCTTCTTTTATTTTGGATACGTATAGTGAAGATAGGAGGATGTAGGTAGAGTTTTTTAATGAGTGTATTTTATTTTTTTCTTTATAAATTGACTAAAGAAAAATAAGAAACATTAAAAAATAGACAAAATAAATATTGCTTGAACTAATAAGTTGGTTTAAGTCTTTCAAATGTTATTAGCAAAAGAATATAATTTTTTCTTACATTCTGTTCTGATTTATACATTTTTGACGACCTGAGGCTAATTGAGCCACATTTCCCTTGGCCTCCTTTATTTGTTTATTTTTTCTTTCTTTTATTGGCCTTGTGTATAATTAAAGAGAAAGAAGTAATTACACTAATTCAAAGAATTAAAATTGCAATTGGCAATAATGATTATGTAATGAAATAGTTACTCTCAACCCATCTTTAAATTTGGTAGCAAAATTGTTTATTATTAATATTGTGGCAAACACTTACACTTCAGAACTTTATTTCACATTGTATGGATGACTTTATGGTAAGATAAATAATTAATTTTAAATAATTATGACGTCAAGATCTGGATAAGAATGAACTTATTAGTGGTAATATCTGCCAAAAGTGAGTTCTTTTTATTTTCATCTCTTTTCCTTTGAAGATCTTAAGGTTGGTACGGCCATGAATTCCGAGCAATAACAGATAGTCTCCTCTTTGGGTGTATGTACCATTTATGCATTTTCACATCCAGTAAATTCACATTCAGTAAATTTGACTTTACAACTCTCCCTAAAACAATTACCACCGATAATTCCTTCGGTATTGAGCAATATTGAGAAAAAAAAAATTTCTTTTAACATTTTATTATCTGTAGAAACATAGAATTGTCACTAAAATGTTTCTATGCAGATTCGAAACTATTTTCTCTACTATTTTTCTTGACCTACCATGTTGGTCTTGGTACATCTTCTGCGCTTGGAATGCCGTCCAAGTCCGCTTCAGAGGAATGGACATCATTTCTAGTTTGTACCACTAGGAGCTATTTCTTCTCTCTCTCTTCTAATTCTGCTTCATGGCTAAGAGCCGGCGAGGACGCTTTAATGTCAGAATGTTTCTTCTTGCGAGCAAAAGTTGCCTACACTTTTTATTATTTAATCTCGTAGCCAATGGAATAACTATGAAAATAAAAGATAATTGTTTAAAAACAACAAAATAAGTTTGTATAACTAAATGAATAAACAGAAAGCAGTATTGCACATATTATGTGCAATATTATGTTATGCATCTCTGCGAGAAGCAATCACTCTGTTTTATATATTGCGTATTACAGACATAATAAAAAATACACAAAACTTCTTCATCTGTAGAATCACACTGTCAGAATGTGAATCACTATGAAACAATCCGAACTCCACATCAAATGAGTCATCAACATACACCGAATTCTCCACCAACTGAATCAAACCCGGAAATATTCTATATTCGCGATCAAATTTCCTTCGTAGTCAATTTTGAACATTCGGTGTCGAAGTTGGTTCGACAAACGAAGATTAATGTAAGTAATCCGGTAAAGCGCATCAGGGTCCAGACAGAGTAAAGAGTTGGTCAAGAGAAGGTCAACCCATTCATTAGGTCACTCGAGAGGCGATGACTGATCATTCACGTTCAAGTTTATACACAGTGACAAACTCAGAGGCGATTCAGCAAAGGTATACATAAAATTCTTTGTTCGAGCATTTCAATGTCACACACACACACACCTATATGTATATATATATATATATATATATATATATATATATATATATATATATAATTTTAAACTAGTAGTTTCCGTGGACATTCAAATGTGAAAATGACTCTTCTGGCGTTATGGGTAAACTGTTCATTTTTATTAAAACTTAAACAAATGTAAAATAATTTGATGCATTGAATTCCAGTTCTTTCCTAATGATGAAAAGTCATGAGTTATTTCATGAACATTTGACCGAGAGAGAAAAACTTGAATTTTAAAAAGGGTGAAAATGACTCTACCAGGCATTCTTGTGTTAAGAAGAATATCTGAATTAAATGAAACTAAAAAAAAAAGATTTGCGTAAGGAGCAAAAAGAATGGAAGATTAGGCGAGAGGTGCAGGAATAGGGCATAGACGAATAATTATTTAATGAATGAAATATAAGAGTTAGGAAAAATAGACGGGAATATGAGGAATAAAGGATAAATATATACGCGGTGGGCATTTGGTAGTGAGCAGTGGACATTCAAACAGATTCAGAAATGGATGACAGGATCGAGGCGAAGACGGGCCTTTTGCAGGAACTCCTATGATGAAAGTATGAAGAAGAGTGGAGGAAAATGCAATTCAGCTTTTAGGAACAAAATTCGAAGATACTCGGGTAAGAAAGAGCAAAAGTTATAAGCCTATTCTGCCTGAGTATACATATTTATCATCTTCCGCTAAATGAGAGAAAAAAAAGAAATTAGAAGGAAGATTTCGAAAAGCCTGAATGAATTGGCAGCTGATGTGGAAAGTTGGAGCAAGCTAGTTCGTTCGGATAGAAAAAAGGCAATTTAACCCAAATTGTAAGAAATAGGTCATTAGAAGCATCTGGTGAAGTAAAAAAAATCACCTAAATGATTGTGAGTCATTGAAGAAAAAAAGATTGAAAGAGACAGAAGGAGTTTTTCAAAGAACACCCCCAACCCAATTTTCCGAGTTTCATATTGATCTTCCTGGATTAGGACGGTAAAACTAATAATGATACACATTCAAACCTCTTAACATTACTCCATGGTACCAAAAAAACCATTGCAGTCACCAATTCCTATTAAGATCGATCAAAACCTACCTATATATTGGGTTAAAATATTACCGAAAAAGCAACATAAAAATATACATTACTATTCAGTCCATTGTAGATTTTATAAGCTTAAATGTCAAAGTATTATTTGTAGTCTGAATAAAATACTAAGTCCTTGTGCAAAGGATTAATTAATTAAAGCGATTACAAAGACATTAATTCCATTAGAGGGATAAATATTTTGATTCCATCCTTTCAAACAACGTTAATTTCTTTCATCCTCTCGAACTTTCGTATTTCTAATTTCGCACTACCTCACAGTTTCACGTTGCATATATACACTAATACATTCCATATATATTTCTTTACTCTCTGTATATTCAAATACACCTAATTAATATACAAATGAAAAATATTCAGTTTATATCCAAAAATATATTATAATTATAGTTATACACATAAGAAATAAAAATACATAATCTCTACCAGTGATTATCATTTCAACACTACAATATGAAATATATATTAGACAGAAGAAATGGAGTGTATTGAATATTCCTATTTGTCTTGAATAAAAAAGAAAGATCATAGGTTAAATGTACCCTTTTAATGACCTCTTCAATGAGGTGAATTTAATCATGTTATAAATGGTTAATAAAGGTGGCAAAGACCAAGATAATCGCTTCGTTCGACTCGAGGAAGAAACCCTTTGAGATGGCTCTACAGCGCTGATTCCTGGCAGGCTGAGGTGGGTAGAGCTTTTGCTGTAAAGAAGAAATAACACGGATGAAATTGAGTGTATTGTAGAAGGAACTAAATTAATTCATTAACTAGAGTAATTAACCGCATGGCAGGATTGTTTACTAGCATCTCTCTAGGAGACCATTAAAGAGGAACCGACCTTAGATGTGAAACCCTCTCTCTTTCCCCTTTACTCGTTATCTCAGTAAGATGTCAACTGAAAAGACTGGACGTTTGTGAAATATTTGACTCTGTTGTGTGATGGTGTAGATCAGTTAATTTAAGGGAAAAGAAAACTAAAGGAGGGCTAAATAAAATAGGATGGTTCGGAGGGAATGAAGGTAATACACACAAGGAGAAAAACCCACTGATCTCAACTGATATTAACCACACTAATAAATGTTTAATGGTTCAAAATTTGCATACATATATAAGAACAATTTGGCTTAGAGGGATAAAAAAATTACCTAAACGTAAAATATAGCCATAACTTTAAATTTCCATACACTTTGCTTCTTCACATGAATAGCAGCTTACGAGAGAAATGTTCCAAAATCACTCTCATGTACACAAATCCTGGAAATAATACATACCAAATCATATTATTTTGAGTCAAATTCAATTTACATACAAACAAAATGTCGCCATATGAGATATTGAAGCATAAACAAGCCCAGTAGACTTACCGAAATATGGAACTTCCGCACAAGCAGTTCATTGTATATTATAATTCTGTGTATTAATTTTCCCTCGTCTAGTTTACAAACATGAACCTGGATCAAGAACTTGAAGGCATCCCACAAAAGTTCTTTATCACGGACAGAAGCCAACAACAACAAAATATAAGCGACTATGAAACTTTCCTCAATGGTTTGGTCATAAAGAAGAGGAGCTCTGCGGCAACGGATGGAATTATGTTTTCAGAATTTCGGTTTTATTAGTATTTCTTTCTCATCGAATTATTATCAAATTATTTTGAATTAGTGTAATAAATCATGAAAAAACAGAAAAGAAATGGATTCCTGTTTTCAATGTCCTTCCTATACTTTCTAACTTTTATATCAGCATTCAGGAATACAGACTTGTGTGAAGTCATCTGGTCGAGGTAATAGATAACGGTACGGGACAAGTTTATCAATTAATTAGTAAAAAAATGGCCGTGATCCTCGCAAGGAATGTAACTATATTGAATGAGTCAACGTTAATCGAGCAAAAATAAAAAAAAGAAATATAAATAAAGGCTCAAATATTGTGTCCAAGATGGCGGAAATCCGACCAAAACTATACCAATAACTCATCACTCGATTAAATCCTGGATATGAAGCCATCACTAATTCAAGCAGGCATTACACCCTTGCTATTAAAGTGAAGTAAATGCATCAGAAGTATAAACAGATGATGGCTAAAGTTTATTTTATGTATAAATAAATAATAGATTTCACTAAGATTAATAGGCCATCATTTGCGAGCAGAAAACTCACACGAAATGAGCAACATATTAAAACCGTTCATGAGACTCATTATTGACTTTTCCATCCTCACTTTCTCGCTTCTTAAATGCACATGTAATAATTGGATCATTATATATATATATATATATATATATATATATATATATATATATATATATATATATATATACATGTAATAGTGATGGAAACCTTTTCACTGAATAAAGGTTTTTTGGGTCTATTAAAAATGAGATTAATTTTATTCTTTTAAAAGGGAAATTAATTTCGAACGAGAAAAAATATTATATCTATGCCGTGGAATAACCAGACTCTCTCTCTCTCTCTCTCTCTCTCTCTCTCTTTATATATATATATATATATATATATATATATATATATATATATATATATATATATATATATAAGCCCTTTGGGAATTTGGGAGTGGAAGTTGGCTTAAGATTCGACCTGGCCGGTTCGTGATGAATTCAATGGGGGTGGTTTACTTTTAAATCTTCGGGGTCCTTTTAAAACAAATAATTCAGAGTGCAAATTGGCCAAAGATTAACAGGTAGCTGTTACACGTTTAAGGTTGTAAAAGAAAGACAATAACGAAAATATACTTTGACTAACAACACAAGAAATATAATTTTAATATACACATATATAGGGTTTAAAGGGAATGATCGCACAGGTGAAATTAAAGGTCAGCACGAAACACAGGAGGGATAATTATAGGATTATTGGTCGGGTTTAGGTTGGTGATTAAAACGGGATTTTAATCCTGGGTTCACACACAAAGGATGGGACGATTTGGGTAGACCAGATTATAGACTAATCTGTAAGCATCAACGGTTGCACTTGCTTACGTGTTTGTTGAAAGGAAGGGCCAGTCGAGATACGATGACTGCAATAGGGAAGTTGGGTTACCCCACGGGGCGGATGAGGGAGCACACGTAGTTTGGCCTTCAGAGATGGAAATCCTCGTCAGATAATCGCCGATTGAATATGGCAGAATTCACGGATGTCGATTTAGCCTTCGTTGTCGAATCGAAATCGTCGTTATCTCCGATCGCGTCGGGCGAGCGTTTCCTTAGCTCGTACGCGGTATTAGGCGAAAAGTCTTGAGGTGCTACACGCTAAACCGATTCGGAGATTGTATAGACGGTCTGCGGGGAGGTTTTGATGGCTTGATGGGAGCTTCTACAACTCGTGCGATCTTGGGGAAAAGGCAGCGACTCCTTCGGGGAAAGCGAGATAAAGTTGGCGTAGAATGTTCGAAGAATTTCGATCTATGCTGGACGACAGGAAGGCTGGCTGGAAAGCCATGTTAGACGATCAAAATGTGTCCCTAAGCAAATACAGCTGGGGTGCAATAAAACGGCGTGGACCGCCTCCTCGCCGGAGATCAGCCGCGCTTTTAAAGCTCCATGCGGTGATCTCGAGACCACGTGGGTACAGAAGGGCACGTGGTCGCTCTTTGACCTTATTCTTCTACAATCTACTTGCTTTTCTTCTATATATTAGCTTGTTAATATATTATATGTTAGATCTTTCTACAACTTGGTGAAAAAGTGCTATAAATTTCCAAATACAAGGCTTTACGTGCCTACCCTTCCCCAACACCCACATATTCTTACTTCGGTTCATTTCACCCCTTTACAGGATTTAGGAACTCAGGTCACGTTAGCGACTTTTTGGGGGCGAAACTGGAAGGATAAACCCCCAAAATAATACGAAATGCGCCTCCAATAGGACTTTCTTAACTTAGAGAAGCACTCAGTAGTCTCCTCTTCTTGTTTATCAGTTTATGTACTTTTCCAAATATTATCACGTTTTTTTTCCTCCCATTTTCTTCACGAATCTCTGAGCAAATATTCGCACAAGCAATGCCCTCAATGGTGGTCGCATTATTAAATATTTTAAGGGCCAGATGAATTCTTCAATCAGAGAGGAAATAAACACCCGTAATTTGATAAACAAGGTTAGAATGAGGTAGATAGAGAATAAATGAATAAAGTAAAGGGAGAGACGTGGGGGAAATGATGAAACTCAAGATTTTATTTTCTTCGAATTGGAGGCGAAATGTCGACGAGGAAATTTTCCTAAGGAGAGATCGGAAGAGAATGTGTGGAAGAGAGAGGGAGTGAAAAATGTGTGGGAGATATGGAGTCGAGAACCTCATGATGACCGCCACAGAAAGGTCACTCATGCACCCCCTCCTTGACCTCCCAGTCTGGGTATAGAAATTTATTAAACTAAAGCTATAGAATGTATAGATGTTTGGGGGAGAAGCTCCTCCTGGCTCGACGAGGTTTGTTAATCATCCTTTTATGTAACGCTGTTCTTTGTCCCTTTTTGTTTTATCCTTTCGCTCTTTTTCCTGGGAGCAGAGTTCTTCTTCCCTGCCCAGGAACCGCCTTCCTTCATCAATACAGTCAGTCACGCTTCCACAAACTACACATTTCCGCCAAGAATTATTAAAATATTAAAAAAATAGGTTTATCAAAGACATGGCGCGACTGAACATATGAACACTTTCTTAACATAGCAACCTTCTCTGAACATAGCAGTACTTTCTGAACATAGCAGCGCTTTCTGAACATAGCAACGCTTTCTGAACACATGAAACCTTTCGAACATTTTCTATATCAAAACACTTGCAAATGAAGGGAATTGTTTGACTTGGAGGGCGAAAATTCCGGTCCAAATTATTTTTGGTGTGCGAAAGAAAATATGGCGGGTTGAAACGCGCTAGTTTATTTGAACAGCTCAGTTAATTGCCCATTAAATACTAATGCATTTTCTAAGTGCTGGAAGATAATTGGTATCAGTTAAAAGAAAATGGCGCTAAATCTATTGGTCCTTTATATGTACCAGAGATCAATTCAATGACAGGTTTTGGTAGGTTTGAAGAGAGATAATTTTTAGTTTCAAAAGAAGTGAAAAAAAACTGTGAAATTTACGGAAATCTGGTCTGAATCTTCGTAAAAGAGTGGTAAAATTAGGCAAATGGAATTTTTTGGTTATATATTGCTAAAGGGGTGTAAATATCCCCAAATTTGTCCCTGTTTTCTTACTAGCGCATCCAACAACGGGTGACAACCCTATGATGATGAAAGCTGGCAACTTCAAGCCTGTCGAGGCCTACTTAGCTGGAAGGCTCCGAGACTATGGTACGCTTTATCACCTCGACTAATATTTCCACTTTCCGACCTGTCTCTTTTTCTCTTACTCTCTCTCTCTCTCTCTCTCTTTTCTTTCTCTCTCTCCCCGTCTTCTGGTGGTACTCAACTTCCTTAAAGCCACTTGGGCTCCTAGAAGTGGGAAAGGAAGATGGGAAAATGGTCGATTTACGATGGCGCCCCGCCCCTCTCTCCACTCCAGGGAGTGAGGAGAGGGGCGGGAGATGCTGGTAGCGGACAATAATGTTTTCCTCTCTTACTCCCCCATCCTCTGAAAGGCAGAATGAATTATCAATTGTCATACCCACAACACATTTGCTTTCCCCTTCACTCCACGCCAAGTGCCAACTTTCACTTAACCTCCAAGAAGATCTCCATCCACGCGAGCTCCTGCAACCTGACTTGAGGCAACCAATGAGAATACCAACCTGACCTTGTTAATATTAAATAATATATTAATCGTGAGCGTATTTGCATAACCAATCGTTCCATTGGTTACACCGTCGACAGGTTCCACTCTCTGAAAGCTGCACAAAGCAACCTCATCGGTGACAGAGTTCCAAACGCACTCGCCTATTGAAAAACCAAACAACCAGCAATCCTTTACCACAGACATGGCCTTTGTTTCGGCGATTAAAGTACCTCAGTATTTTCCAGAAAGGCCAAAACACTGGCTCTGTGTCTGTAAACTGGCCTTTAAGGCAAAAAAAGGTCTCGTCCACCAAGATAAACCCCGGCTGGACTTTTCCCATTTACCACCACACCTCATGGAAGCAACAGACTCTTTATTTGAATTGCCATCTTTCTGTTGCGCCAAGAAACATCACCCTGGTGGTGCTGAGGCCCACAACTCTCTTTCAGCGGCTTTGAGTCACCATGCGTGACAACTCTTCGGTAGCACAATGAGACAACCCTTCCTCAGTTATCTCTCCATTTATGAGACACACATCCTGGAGGGACTAAGAAAAGTTCAACCCCTCAACAGGTTGGCAGAGACCGCCGATCGCCTCTTAGCTCGGGATGCGTTAGGTAGCTAGGAGCCTGGTGCCGCTGCGCCTATACTTCCCCGACCTACCGAGGTTTGCTTAGCTCTGAAACCACCCAGGACCGCCCATCGCTAAAAGACAAGATGGATAGACTCATTGAAGCGGTTCGTAATCTGGCCAAAGAGCGGCGGGGTCAAAGCTCGTCTCGGGATAAGATTCCTGGTTTCCGCTCATGATGTTGGTTGTCGGAGTGGCATAAAATAGGACATCAAACTGTTCATTTATGATTTAATGAACGCGAGGTCTGTATTGTGCGCTGTACCCATTGCTAAAAGGAGTGCCCCCAGCTAACGAATGAAATGTGCTCCTTTATTCCTCAACAAAAAAGAAAGTCGCTATAATCCAAGTGATACAGATTTCCATTCAGCGCCGGACTGAAAAATATAGAACTAAAAGCAAAAAAAGAACAAAAACAAAACTAAAAGATATAAATAACTTAAAATACCATTATCCATCATCACACGAAATTTTGTTTCAGATCCCAGAAAATAACCATCGACTGAATGAGTTGCAACTTTATACAAAAATATAATCGCGCCAAGAAAACACATATAAAAATGTCTATTAACTCTACCAAATTATATCCTAAAGGAATCGTAAGTTGGAAAATTCCCAAACACAAACATATAAGATGAGAAGATTATTTTAGATGATGGTCCAGAACAGGGGTCGGCAAAGTATGGCACGCGGGCTAGATATGCCGACAACCGTTGACAATAATAAATTACAAGATATATTAAAAACTAACTCCGAACCTAATTTTATATTACGCGAATGCATTTAGGGGCGATGATTGCCATCAAATGTGAGTCAGAAACGTAAGTTCATCTTTGTGCTAATGCCCAAGACGTTTCCAAGGCAACGGTTTTCCAAATACTTATGACAACAACGATATTAAGAATTTGAAAATATTAAAATCTTTGATAACAAATCTACCTAAATATTTGACACCATTAATCTTGCAGCAATCCTTTTTGGGTCGATTTGTCACTAGATCATTTGTTTTTGTATTTCTTATCTTCTTTAATTCCCATTTTAAGGTGAACATAAATAAAGATTAGGTAAATTATATAAAAATTATAAATATCGTAAAGTTAATACTAAAAGGAATTATAAATATTTCTTTAGTTACGAAAATTAAAATCTGTTTATGTAATATGTGTATACGATGTAGCGGGTTTGAAAGACTATAATTTGAAGCGTCACTATGGGAGGAAACATGGTATAACGTCTGATAAATTATCAGAAGAAGCAAGAAAAAGAAATTGGGCCGAATGCCAAATGCTTAAGGAAGGCAAAAACACCCTTTCACTCGCTTTTTAAAACAAGAAGGTTCATCTTTAAGTGACGCACATAATAAAATATAATAATGAAAAACAGCAAAAAGTTTTATGATGGTGAATTTATTAAAGTGCCTGGTTGAAAGCTCATCATTAACGTGTTAGAAAAAAATAAATAAACTCTAGAAACTCTGCTTATCTAAAGCACAAATCCTTAAGCTTGGCAGAGATTTCGCAGAGAATTTTGAAACACAAATAAAAAATAAAAATTGAAATTTGAATTTTTCGCTTTCGACGAATGTTGTCATATAAGAAATATCGCTACGCTATTCAACTTTATTTGAGAAATGACAACTGATAGAAGAATTTGAAGCTAATGAAAGGCATTGTAACAGGAGAAGATTTATGAAAAGAATTGGAGATATGTCTAGCAAAATTGAACCTAAACTTGCCTGAAGTAGTAATTGTGATGGGTGCCAAAGTTTGAAATATTAAAATATATGATTAGCCTACAGAATTCAACGTAAAGTAGAAGAAATAATTAAAAGGCTTAAAAATTTTCGCTTCTGTATTACTTAATATCGTAAAATCCTGTAGGATTTAGCGAAGGAGGTGAGTTTCAGTTCTTTGCGCTTTGCTATTCAGTCAAAATGATGAGAAAAATTGGTTAAATGAATGATAGTGTGTAATTATAATCAATTAGATGTTTGAATCTTTATTAATTTCATATTTTTACTTTCTAAAATAAAGCGTGCAACCATTGTTGTTCAGTAGCAAATTGGCCTGAAAGACAAAGAGATGGTTGCTAAGGGTATTGCATCCAGAAACACATCTTTAGGATCATTAATGACTTTAAAAATGATGGATACACTCCTGAAAGGTGAATGAAAAAAATAGGAAAGTAAAGAGTTAATATGAAGATAAGAAACTCATTAGAATAGCTTTGAAGCCGATGGGGAAAGTTTCACTCTCTGTTGGTCTCCAGCACAGCAAAATGCCTTCAGTTCGGCTAATCAGGCTGATTGTGTTATACATATTCACTTCCATTAAATTTTCAAACTTCTTGACAAGCCTCATTTGGGGATTGAGATGCCTTTATGTGCGAAATGGATTTTGAGTACTTGGTTTAGTATGACGCGAATCTTTGAAATAAGAATAGATTTCAGGCTTGGATCTATAGTTTGTGGCTGGTGATAAGTTTAGTGGATGACATATGTGGATTTTTGTTATCTAAAACTTGCTTAATAGTTCGTAAATCCTAAAAGTCAATCTTTAAAGTGGTTGAATCAGAGGAAATCATCTAAAGTTTGATTGTTTGAATAAATTTGTTTATTGGGAAGCAGAAAATTGGGTAACGAACCTGGTATAAATTTGAGGGATGGTCGCTACGCAGGTAAGAGAAGCCCTTCCACCAAACATAAAGTAGGTGGATCTCATGACGAGGGACAGGTTGGCTACCACAGGGCTAAAATGTGGCTTGGAAAAGATTGTTGAGCTTTCTTTACTTTTTCCCCTGAAGAGTGGAGGCAAAGTGGAATAGTTGTGAAGGACTGAGGACTTAAATTCAGTCTGAACGTCATTCATGGTGTTTTCTTGTCGGTTCGACGGAGGTCTGAATACAGCAGGAGTGATCTGGTGAAAAAGAATCAGATTTTATTCCAATTAATCATAGTCGGAGCTGTTTATAATAATTAATAACAATGAGTGTTAACATGAACGCTTCTTCTATCTCTGTTACACACCTTCATGCAATATTCTCAAAAGGGAGAAAGTCATTTACTTAGTTATTGACTCGAAATTAATTTAAAATAACGAGTCAGCGCTGACTCGTGTGTTGAAGATTATTTTCATGTTGCTTGTTTATAAATAAAACAAGTTACCTTTAATATTTAGCTAGAAATTCTTCGGTTTTGTTAGAAGCAACATTTGATGCCAGGTCGAAAGTTAAACTGGTCTATAAAGATGCTAAACGAGACAGAACGAAATTAAAAGAAGAAAAAGCCATTAAATTTAAGAATTAAAAAAGGCCTTTTAGTTTCATTTATCCATCTGGATAAATTCAAATCTTTCAATTTATCAATGAAGAGGAGAAAAAAGAAAGAAAATCTTCAATTAGATGTTTTGGATGATGTGAAAATACACGTTCTGTTGAGAAGATGCAAAACGACAAGGAAATATATATGTTTGAAATAGGGATTTATTCCGCCTCGGTTCTATGAATTCTTTAACATTCATTTGGCACCTCAGGAAGGAGTATTTATCTGGCTGTAATATTTATTATTGTAAAATTGTACTTTCTCAAAGAAAGAATAAGCATATGTGTGTTGGATCCTTCCTACAAAAGTGTGAAAACCCTCTCTGACAACCAGCGTACATGGAAATCGCTTTCCACTCCTCCATAACATAAACTTTCTATCTTTTTCGATGACGATGCTTTGGTGGAAATAAGAGATACTCAGATGATGCAAGGTAGTAAGGATGAGGGAGAAATTCAAAACTGAGGTCATTTATCGTTACCATAGTTATACATGCCATGTGTGTGTAAACAATGACATGAAGAGAAATTAATCTCGCCCTCTAACGCAAATTATAAAGGGCTCCAACAATTAAGAGCTAAAATTACTATATGCGTTAAACTGCCAAATATCACGGGTTAGAATTATACAAAGATAAGGATAGCCAGCCCCAACATGGAGTGACATCAGTGAAATTCCCAGACCTGAATCAGTTGCGATCTGAAATCTCGTCAGTTAGTGTGAACACTCTCCAGGCTGCCAGTGGCGAGGCGCTGCGAATCATCGGAGCTCAGACGGGGCATGGTCAGACGGATGAGAGATCCCATATCCTTAACTGTGTAGACATTCAAAATCCCTTGAACTAGGATGTCACGTGTGCAGCAAGAAGACCTCATAAAACACATTACGATTCATCATGGATAATGCAGTTGCCGACCACGAGTGGTAATTGATCGTGATCATTGTTATTGGTTTAGAATGGTCCATTGTAACAGACACGCAGCACTGGCTTAAATTGCATCCATATTCAATAGAGGGGGCATCAACTTCATAGCTACCACATCATTACAGCGTTCTTTATCTTTCATGTGCTATGAGAGACGAAGACTCACCAGAGTGCCCCTGACAATGCCACAACTCCGGGCACTGACACACCCGGGCTCGTGTCATCGCTGATTGGATCTTGGTAGACGGCCATCATATGATGTGTTCTGAAGATTGACAGTTTCAGTTGTTGCGGTATTATGGTAGGGTTCTGGTTCGGTGCAGACCACATAAAACCATGGACCCCACGTCTCACCAAAGCACCGGGCTAAGTAGTGTTTTTCCATACTAGTGTGTGGTAATGTGCACGTGGTATGGGTTTGGTCCTCTGATCTGTCAAACCACATCATTGACCGGTAACCTCTATGTTGGAATGCTTGGTGACCATTTGCATCGACCTCATGTCCTCTAACAAAGATGAGATCTTCTAGCAGGGAAATGAACAGTATTCAAGAACTATAATTACCCAGGATTAGTTCGAGGACAATTCTGGAGAGTTTTGAAGACAATCGTGAACACCGTGTCCTCCAAGATTAAACCTAATCAAGCATGTCTATTTGAGGTGCCTCCAAATAACAATGAATAGATATCAAAAGGGTCTGGATCGACATTTTTCATGATGTATTTCATCCACTAATCGACGCCAACTCCAGTTTCTGCATTCGCCGGGGAACGGGGGCTATCTATACATGATACTCGGTATCTAACCCAAGCGTGTTGACACGTCTTTGTATATGACCAGAGGTTTTTTGAAATAATTTAATGTTAGAATAGTATGAATGGTGTATAAGGCGAGTGGTATACGGCATACTACACACAACATTCACTTCTTAACAATTTAATCTATAAAATGAGATAAAAACAAATTTATTCCTTACCCGTTTACCATTGATGAGCCAGTGAAGGGTAGGCGAGGGATCGGACCCCTCCGACGTGCAGTTGGCTTCCATTATATCGCCCACCCTGTAGTAGACCCTCCCTACTGAAATCCTGGGAGGGCTCCTGGGAACATCTTGGGAAAGAGAAGAAAAACGACGTCATAAAGTAAAAAGTGTAACAGTGAATTGAATGGACCAAAACACACACAAAACTCATTTACAAATTCTTCGCCAAAGTGGGAAGTTAAAGAGTGAATAAATGGCCGCCAAACATAAAAGAATACAAATATATTACTATATCTACCAATTACACTGATAGATAATGAGAATTAGCACTACACTCAAACACCTGAACATTAATATAAATTACCCATAGCTAATTTTTGAAATTGATAACAAGACTCACAATGTTCTATTACTTAATATATTCGTTATAAGGTTATGGTCCTCTCTTTAGTTTCTTCCATTAGCTATTAAAATGAAAGTAAGCGTTGTTATAAATAAATATACATTTTCAACGTAGGATCCATTTCCGTCAATACACTTCTGTAGGCAAAGAATTCTGAACGCTGCCAATCGCACCATGTAGAAACTGCTGATTTTGCAGGAACGAGCGATGAAGATCGAGGATAATTCTTTTATGTTGGTGAATATAAAGAAAGTCGAAGATCGTGGCTGAAGGTTAAGATGCCAGTGGGTAAAATGGATGCAATCGAACTTATCGAGATATCCCCTTAATAAGTTATCGAATGACTTGTATTTCTAGTTTATCTTTCAACCATGTCATCTAGTCTTCTTAAATTCTCCAGATCGATTGGGAGCAGCATTGCTGTAAACTTGCTGCAAATTTTAAAGAGCAGGCGATAATCCCAACCCAATTAAGTTTCCTCGAAAACATTTTTGACCTTTACTTTGAAATCACGTTTATTAACGAGAGCTCTACAATAAGTGAAATAAGACAATACATTTCGACAACGCTAATAACCCAAAGACATGTTTCAATACTATTCGGTATGAATAAAATCATATAAGTATTTTCAGGAATGTAAAATTTAGGAGGAGATAAGAGGCTAAACCAATTAATTATTCATCAAACTGATATTTAAAAAGTCCGAAATCGACATTAACTCTGGCAAACTCTTTCATCTCTCCGAATTCGCCTGAGAATTAAACTTGAAAAGTTCGATTCAAAATTTTTCCTCGTATTCGTGGCTCATCAAAATAGCAAATAAAATTAATGGAGAGAGTTACAGCAATTGGTGGGAAGGAAAGGGGCTAAGAATCGGGGAGGATTTGAAAATGAAAGTAAAATAGTAAAAGAAAAGCAAGGAATTGCAAATCAATGAAACTATAGGTATAAAAAAAAATATGCAAATATATTTGGAGGTTAAATATAAGAAAACTTATTCATTTTTTCTTTCACTGAAGTGACTGAATGTATTTGGGGGATTTCAGAATGGGGGGATTATTCCTAAGGGCTCTTTGAAAGGCCCTTTCCTCATCAGGAAATTCATGGTAAGATGGATGCATACTAAATCCAGGCCCCAAAAGGGGACCATATTCCATTGCGAATTGTGGTTCGTATCAAGGGAGGGGTTTTTAATTTTACTGTAGAGATCCATTCTAGCAGACAAGAATATTTCAGGAGAGTTGCGCAACCTGATTATAAAGACTATTTTCTAAACATTGTTATTCATAGTTTGAAGGTGTTTGGTAATTATTAAGATTAACCACGGCTAGATTTTCTAATTTTGGTACGATAGAAAGTAGTGACAGGGAATTAGGTCCTGAACTAACTACAGAGTTAATTATTAACTAATCCAACCTAAATAAAACAAAACTACACTAGGTTATGTAGTTATTTTAAGTTAGATTAGTAAATAATTATTCTCTAATTACTTCTGAGCTTAACATCATTGATGCACTACCTTCAATGGCCCCAAAACGTTACGTGGAGATTAGAAAACAACAGTAGTGGTAGAAAAAAAACACATTGAATCAATTTTTATGACCCCCCCACCCTATAAAATCTCAGCCGGACCAAAATTATGAAAAATTCTTTAGAAAATCCATTACTTTGAAAGAAAAACCCGAAGCTTTGGTTTTAGTAGGCAAGGAATGGGAGAATCGAGTTAGAAGGGCCGGGAACTTTTGTACAAATAGCGGGGTCCTGCGGGCCATATGAACCCCTCGAAATCTAGAATTTAAGTTTTGTTAATACAATTGGGTGTGACTCAACCAATTTGACCGCACAACCAGCACACATCTTTATTTTGGATAAGGGAATTGTTATGGCTCGTGTGCAAGTCCGAAGTCCTATTAAATCACCAAACCAAACAAAAGCTTAAAAGTTAACTTAATTATATGATATTGGTTTACAAAAAGTACTTTCACCATCAAAATTTAAGCGATGCGACTCCAACATTTTGATTTTTTATTATTTTTTAAAATAAGCAGCAATGAGGTAGTTAGGATATAATGTTCTAATAGCAATTGCTGGCCCCCTTCTGTCTCGGCCACTATCTGAGACGTTCCCTCATGCTTGGTTTGGATAAAGAGCGTCCTCCAGTGTGGCCGACATAAAAGGAATGGGGCGAGAGATTGGTATCGTAACCACTTAATTTTATTGTTTTTCTATTTAAAAAAATATTCTCGTCTGGAGCATATCATAACAAATACTGAAAAAAAGAAGTTAAGATTAGTTCCAGGTTATGTAGAGGTAAGAATCATATAACATAGCATAACCTTCAACTTTTAATGCAATGCGCACCCAATAATGAAATTTTTATTACTATCTAAAGTATTTTGGATGATTTTCATCTGTATCTTATAAGACGCTCAAACGGTGCCAGCGGACACAACATTTTCCGCTAATGACTAACGGTCAATCGCGCTTGGGTGTATATCTCTCTAAGAGTGCTATATATGTTTGATTAATATTATCTTGATTATTGACTTCTTTAAACTTTAAGGGTTCCTTTGTGCCATACGTAGTGATTCGAAGATAGGATAATTTTTTTTTAAACAAACTAAAACTTTAATTAAAACACAAAAACAAATAAACAATGAACCACAAAAATATTACGAACTAAAAACACAGTAAGGACTTTAATAAGTTTTAAGTAAGGCTTCCTAACTTGACCTACTTGACATTATAAGTGATGGTTGACCCACCACTCACTTCAATATAAAAACAAATGTTAACGGCCTTTACCGGCCTCAAATACCTTTGTGGATACCCCTTGGAACGGGTTTGAGTCTGACCTTGAACTCAATAAGCTACTTTACCTCAGGAATGTTATTGTCTCGATGACACGTGCCGCCCGGCCAGATGGATGCTGCGGACGAATAACTTGAAAGCCACAAGGGACTTTGGCGAGTATGGCAGCTGGGGAGCCACACGCCTTCGGCAGGAAGGGATATCACCACGGGATAGTAAAAGAATGTTCCTTTCTCATCTTCGGATTACTCCGTGGAGTAATTCGCACTGTCTAGCGATGCACTAAGACTTGAATACTTTGACTCAGGGAAGTGCTGGAGGGAGTGGACTCGGGGGGTCTTCTTCAAAGACGATGACTATCACTGTGCTTTAGGATGCACTAGGATAGGAGGGGTTTCTCTGACGAGAGTAAGTTGAACTTGGTTCTTAAACCAAGTTAACTGGACGTTTGGGGTGACCACCGGGAAACGGGCTCGAGGAGGAGCTTTTTCTTCTTAGTTTCGGTATTCCTCAAGGGCGAGGACTCTCTTGGTGCTTTGTGTTACACCCGGATAGGGCAGGGAGGGATTCTCTGACGAGAATAAGTTGAACTTGAACAAGTTAACTTAAAGTTCGGTTTGATAACCAGGAACTAGGTCGAGGATGAGCTTCTTCTTAGTTCCAGTCTTCCTCAAAGGCGAGGCCTATCTTGGTGCTTTGGGATACATCAGGAAAGAGGGGGGAGGCTCTGACGAGAATAAGTTGAACTTGAACAAGTTAACTTAAAGTTCGGTTCGATAACCAGGAACTAGGTCGATGATGAGCTTCTTCTTAGTTCCAGTCTTCCTTAAAGGCGAGGCCTATCTCGGTGCTTTGGGCTTTGGGATACACCAGGAAAGAGGGGAGTGGGGTCTCTGACGAGAATGAGTTGAACTTGAACAAGTTAACTTAAAGTTCGGTTTGATACCCAGGCACTTGCTTGAGGATGAGTTGCTTCTTAGTCCCTTCCCTTGGTAGCCCGGCCTCTTGCCAGGGACTTAGAAACCTTGTTGACTCACGTATTCTTCCTCATTTTTCCCAAGTTTTTGGTATATATACATCGTCACCCACTTGAGTAGTGGTAGGAGGGGCGGGGGTTGTGGACGGGCCGCATGAGGGTTCCTACTCCAACGGTTTTTCTCAGGACGTCTTACCTCTGCTCCTGATGGGCATTCAAACTTGAGGGAAACGTGTCTCCAATTTCGCACTTGAGGGGAAATTGAATACACACTCTTAAGGAATATCTTGCAGTTTTAACCGTTCTGTTTTTCATAGGGACGAGGGGCGAGGGGCTGTGTTTAAAAAATTGAACCAAGGCGTCTATACGG
Organism: Ceratothoa steindachneri; assembly: GCA_963969495.1. Taxonomy (NCBI): domain Eukaryota; kingdom Metazoa; phylum Arthropoda; class Malacostraca; order Isopoda; family Cymothoidae; genus Ceratothoa; species Ceratothoa steindachneri. The sequence goes on along the minus strand of OZ018334.1, from coordinate 100,677,298 downwards.
CCAGGATGTTTTGTGGTCAACGTCCCGTGTCTCAACTGAGAAAGGAGGGAGAGGGTCGGTTCTCCTACACTATGGCATTCCTGGTTTCTTACTTCCTTGGGTGCAACACATCGGCTATGCCGTCGTCGGGTGTGAAGGAAACCTTCATTGACAGTCTGCATGATCTATACTTATGTCGGCAGCTTAAACGCTTTTGACCTCTGTGAAAGCATTAACTCTCTCATCTGTCCACGAGAGCTGTAGGTTCTTCTTCTTCGTCACCTATTTGATGACCGCATTTAATCGTGTTAAAAGTTTAGCACAGAGCGAGATGAAAATCTACTAAATCAGTGACTAACTTTGGTATCGCCTTAATATTTTCGGCGGTGATATAAAAGTTCCGTCAAACAAAGATTAAGCTCTGCTTTTCCAGTACGTGTCATTAAAACGTCTTTCTCATTGTGTCTCGAAATGGAAGTGAAAGGATTCGAGATCTCTTCTCTCATGTGCGCGGGCCACAACAAGTCCGACATCTCCAAGCGGCTCAACGTCAGCCAGATGACCATCTACAGAGTGGCGAAAATGCCTAAGGAGAGGAAACACCCCCCAAAGATCGACTTTATATAGGCAGACGTCAAGTTGTCAACCCTTTTAGCTACGATAAAGTCCTTGAAATTTGCTCCGAAGCTCAAAATGACAGCGCTGGCAAAAAAGAAGAGCATCTCGGTGACCATGTTGTCCAGCACCGTCAAGAAAGACTACGGCAAGAGCTTGTGATGCGTGAAAAGGCATATGTTCACTGACCGTATGCAAAAACAACGTAGAGGGCGCTATCTTGGCATTATCAATGACTTAAAGAGTCATGGAAATTGAGTTCTTATTTTTTTTGTGTTGAAAAAACCTTCACGGTCGATCCGATCATCAAAAAGCAAGCAGAAAAACCGCCTGGTAAGAAGCTTTGTCAGGACGTCTACAAGGTCGTCTACGTGTTAACGACCAAACACTTGGCCTTCTTCATGATTCTCTTCATCGTAGTTTCAAATGGTAAGAAGCTGCCGGCGGTGTGGTTCGCGGCTGGTCACACGCACACCGCCCCGATTTCATGGAACTAATGGCCACGAAATTCAAGTCCTGATTCAGGAGAAAGATCATGAAGAAAGAGTAATACGTTTTGCAGCCGGACGGTTCCATTCCCACACAGCCAAGACCAAGCAAGAGTGGTTGGTTTGGAAAAAGAACTTCTGGACTTTTGCAGTACTCGGTAGGAATCTGATGAGTGGTGGGAAATGAAGAGGCTAAAATTCTAGGAAAAGTATTAATGCGACGTTTCTTTGTAGAACAGCTTCTTCAGAGAACTTATGGCCTTCGGATAGCGCTGTCATATTTAGAATCTTCGAGCTGACTTTCGGCTGGAATAATCTATGAGTTGTAGAACTCCTTCCTTACGGTAATATACATTTAACTTTGGGGAATTTTATCTCGGATAAACTTGACTCATTTATTCTAGAGACCAGGGGGGGAAGGTCCCTTTCAAAAGTCTCGGATAAATTCAGACATATGAGCCTAGGATCAGGTATATGAGTCTAGGCCTTTTCCTTACTAAATACCAAACACATGAATGAGAACTTAAACATAGTAAAATGTATTAAAGCTCCATGGGTCAGTGGTTGCTCTTTTGAGTCTGAATTTATAAATCCCGGGTTCCATCCCCCAAAGAGTAATTTGCCGAATTTTCGGTGCAAATCAAACATTTATCCACTGCTCACTACTCTAATCTCTAGCTCCTTATTATACTAATGAATCAAATGTTGATCTTCACCTTTAAACTTCTGAACCTTGAGATTTATTAATTACCCAACAAAGTGAAGTTTAGAATAGTTGTGAAGTCGTGTGTTAGAAAAATCCAACTTTTCCGTGAAAACCTACCAATAACTTGCATGGGAGCTGCCAAGGAGTCTCTTTCGTAGGATGGAAAATCTGCCACGACCTCGCACTTGAACTCCCCCGACGTCTCCTCACTCACATTCCCAAGCACCACCAATTTCAAGTGGGACTCGGATTTCTGAAACGAGGAAAACCGCCATTAGCAAGAATAGACCTCGTTAGAGGGACCTAAATTACAAGATTGGACCGATGGATTGCATCGCTGTTTATCTCTTTAGAGACGCCAGGTCTCGAGACGCTCCTAATTCCAGAGGTTTGTGTTATCGCTCGCGAGATAACTGAGGTACCTAGGGGTTAATTGGGCTGGATCTAAAGTTCACAAGGGGGTCTAGGAAAACTTGCAGTTTGTTGGGATAAGTTGTTGTTGTTGTTGCTCTGATTCTCTTGGCCCTGTAATTCCAGGAAACCCACACGACGTAGGGATGCCGCCACTTCCCCTTGCCTTGATCAAAGCTGTAGGACATTGTTAATGTTATTATGTTGTGTGAAAGCTGCCAACCCAATGTAATCTTCAATGAGATGCGTGATGGTGTGGTGGTTGCATAGGGGGGAGGAGCGGTGGAATCCCGGACACTCAGGTACCGCGTCCTGGTTATCGCCCCACTAAACACTGTTGGGATCGGTAAGGTTGTCTTGTGGTTTCGCTTTACTTGATGATTGAGAGGTATTTGAAGTAGGAAGAAAGTTAGGTTAGGTTGTTTGGGTTGTTAGTTTTATTTGATGTTACGAGCTGTTGATAAATCTTTGGTCAGGTTGTTAGGTAGGATAATGTCAATTAAAGCGAGCCCAATTTTAGCGCGTCAAGAAGAGCGCAGCCAAAATTAATCATGTCATTATCATGTTAAACCTAAAAAGTTAAACATATGCAATGCTCATTTTGTTGATTAAAGAATAGGTTAGGATAGATAGGTCACTTTAAAAAAATCCGCTCTATTATAGTCATTTTAACCTCCTCCCCAATCCACAAATCTTTATCAATTATACATCATCCACAAAAACTTTAAGTGAATTTAGGTTAGGTATCCTAACCTAACCTAACCTAACCTTCACTTCGCTTCGCTCTCCTTATTTTAATTTCAGAGCATTGAATAACGTGGATCTAATTCGTCATTTGGAACCTTGATTTGGCAAATTACATGTAGATTGTTGCTACAGCGGTTGAGTTCTTAAAGCGTGTAGCATTTAGGCGGGGTGGGGGGAGGGGAAATTTCCAAGCAAACAAATGTTGCCGTTTTGGGGCCAATTCACTTTTTAGAAAGAAATGGGGATGACCCTCCGCGAGCAGAGGACGATTACACCCTACAAGTTGATGGTGATTTATGATCTTTAGTCGCCCGCGAAGTGATGTCAGATGATAATGGAGGGCTTTGTTCCCTACTTACCCCATCACTTTATTCACAGATCGCCGTGTAAAAACTGTCTGAGTGAGTCGACTTCGTTAATTTTGCTTTCTAAATTAAAGGGGGGGGAAGAAATTATGAGTCCTAAATAGTGATGGATTGTTTGTTAGTTTGTATGATTTTCTAGCATGAAGTATCCTAACCTAAACCAACCTAACCTAACCTCACAATCTAATCTAACTTTACTTTACCTAACCTCTAGCATTACTTACATCCTAATAAGTTCTATGAGCTGGGTGCATTTTGATATTCCCCAACGAAACCATTCTCCATCTTTTGCAGATATAAGTTTAGAACTTTAGATCTCTGGTGTTGGTGGAACCTCAAAAAAAAGAGAGGATCTTTTAACACAATTTACTCCAAGAACTTGTCTCACTTAGTTCAACTTTAAAAACTAGATCCTTTTCGCCTTTTTCACAATTGACAAAAATATAAATTCGTGTTAAAACAAAAAGAATGTTAAAGCGGAAGGTTGTAAGCAGGAAAAAGAGTGGTCGGAAAGAAATCAAGTAGTGTGTGGCTAGATGTAAACCAAGAGGCTACTTTCGCCAAATTGTTAACCCTTTGATACCATCCAGCCATCGTGCAACAAAAAAATCTCCGTTCAAACCAAGTTTATATACCACCTTCTTTCGCACTCTCCAGGATGCAACATCAAATATTTTGTTTTAGTTTTGACATTAAAATCAGATATTAAATCACCGCCACGTTGAGAAACTAATTAGTCACATTTACTAGGACAATCTTGTTGACCTTCATTATTCTCAATTTTCTGCCATACTTATAATATTTTGTCCTTTATTTCATTTTCAGTCATTTTTTTCAGGTTGCCCACCATTGCCTTTGTTTTCCTCCACTCTCAAATCGAAAAAGACCTTAAGTTGTACTCTGGACCTTGATGCGACCGGTCCTTCTTAAGCCTTGAGCACTGACGGGGGGTGTGAGAGACCCCGAGGCATTTTTTATCACTGGACCTAAGATTGTGTTTTGCACCTACCCAGGCGGGACCCTCTGTATGTTCACTACTCGGCCGTCTCTAGTAGAGTGAGGTTGTTTGAATGTACTCTCCACATCTGTTTCTCCTCCACGAATCTTTTTAGTCCACTACACCTGTCGTTAGTGTTTATGGGTACCTTTTTCTAGGGGCTAAAATGCCTGACATTTGTGGAATGGTAGTAATGTTTTTTCCCTTTCTCAGGTGTTTTGGTGAAATAAATGAACAATGGCAGGTAAAATTAACGTTGATGAACTGGAGTATCTAATGAACACCACTGGAGCATTGTCTTAAAAAGTGAAAGTGATGAAAGTGAGGCTAGTGATGATGAAACGGAAGATGTGGTAGAAAAGGTGTTATTGTATGATTCAGACTTAAAATTATCTTCCATTCAGGAGTCAGTCACACAGTGATGATGAAGAGCAGAAGCAGTGTAGTAAGCGAAGAAAGAAAGTTCTCACCTCCACCCCAATCAAACAACCACTTGTGTGGTGGACCCACACCCGATTGTATTTGTTGATGTCTATTCAACCTCTCTAACTTCCACTTCTGCTACCGCTACATCTGCCCCTTCTACCACTGTTACTACACCTTCTACTACTATTGATACCCCTTTAACTGCTCCTTTCCCCTCTGCTACCCCTGACAATACTCCTTCTACCACTTCTGCTGTCCCTCATAGCCCTGTTGTTGCTGGTGGTATGAGACGCTATAGTTGTGTTAATGATGATTTAGCGACTGCACATTTTCCTTCCAGCACACTTTTAAGTGTGCCTGGGTTTAGGTGGAGCTGTCGCCCACAGTGCAAACGAGTAGCAGCATAGAATATTGTTGCTGCCACCCCAGGGTCGATGTAGGTAGCCTGGAATGGAGCCACCCTCTAACTAGAAGTGTCTTCGGTTGTTGATCATCTTCCGGATCCTGTTTGCGAATGGAACAAAAAGAGGATTGCAACTGAGGCAAGCGAGCAATCCAGTGACACTCAAGGATATAGACCAAGATGAATTACCGGCATTACCGGGGGTACTGATATTTACGAGATGCCAAATGGACAATCATCTCTCAACAAGAGACACGTGTGGGCCGTTAGACCCAAGCACGTTTTGATTTCTTGGCAAAAATATAAATCCAGAAATAATTGACGATTACAATGGTACAAAAGGTGGTGTAGATTCACTTGATCAAATGTGCGCCACTTAGTCCTGTAACTTAAGTTCTAGAAAATAGACTCTGTGCGTCTTTTACGGAATGCCGCGCTCATCAACTCTTAGTTTATTTACAATGAAAATAAGACCGGTACAGGTGAAAGGAGACTCCTCAGGCGTCGATAGAGGCTACACCTGGCACGAATGTTAATCCGGCCATGAGCAGAAAAGAGGCTAATCTCTCCGACCTTTTAATACCCTCAAATATTCCGTTAAGCACCTTCTCTGACCCCCCATCGCCAGGCCGTGTTAAAGAACCACAGAGGCCCAGTGACTGCAGAGAGTACTTCTCCTCCAGTGCGCTACTCAGAGTGCCCAGAGCGACTTGACAGAAAAGCCACGCTTCAGGTGCCTCAGGTGTCACAAACTTCTATGCCTAAGCGACCTCTACCCTGCCTGTGGTGACTGTATGCAATACATGTTAAGTGAATACTGTCTATTCATCTACTCCTCTTCTCCCATCTATATATCTGTATATGTATGCATCTACTATCATTATCATTGTAAAAATTATTATCTATACATACAAAAGAGGGATATATGTGGATGTTTTTTGTGTGTGTACAATGAGGTTATAAATCAATAGGCGTAGCTTTAAGGGCGTTTTCATAATAACATTTAGTATGTATTTTGAAGAATAAAAAGTTGCCAGATAAAATCTTATTACATGCATGACATTTTTGTGTCCAAAAATATACCACTTTTTTATTTCCCTCTATCGCATTGACTTGACCTGCTAGTTGGTAATTCTGTGCAAACAGGAGTGTGTTATCCCAGAAGTGTATCTGTGTGTGCGCCAACATAGAATTCTTCACTTCCATTGGTGTCAACTGAGAGATTTTAGTTTATTCTCGTGTATGTAAAATTCGAATTTTCAGTTGATTTTATAAGATAACCCTTTGCAATTTGCTTCTGCTTTAACCACATCAATGTAGGAATCAGAGAAAGGAAGAAAGGTCTCGGATTCATTGGAGTTTTACGGTGTAAATAATATCTGCGCATAATTTTGTGTTTCGATTTTCCAAGCAATGGGTTGAGACACCTGACCTTAGTGTAAATGTTCTGTGAAAAACTCAGTATTTTTCTAGAGTTAATAAAGAACTCCAAAATAGCCTTAAATTATTATATTTGAGCGACGCTGTACAGAAATTAAAGGACGAATATTACAAGTCATGGCGGGAAATTGACAATCGTGAGGTTAAAAGAAGCATATATTTGTGTAAAAGGAGACACCAATTAGTTTTTCAAAAGGATGGTAGTGTAATCGAGCTTTTAATTGGCGACAAATAATATTCAGGATATTTGTTTTTCACAAGAAATATTTAGTTTGGTCAATTGTGATAAAAGCATAAATTATGACTTACTGACTGACATAAGATTAGTTGAAAATTTGGGGAAGGTCAAGTCACACGAAATATACCTAACGTAGCATTACTTAACATAACTTATCTTAACCAAACCTAAAATAAACTGACTTAATATAGCGTTTCCTAACCTAACCTAACTTTAGCTAACTATCTTAACCGAGCCTAAATTAACCAAACCTGAATTAGCCTTACCTAACCGAATCTAACTTAACAAATCTTCTTTAAGTCGTCCGCTAGAAAAGTGGATGTAAAATTGATGTATTTCTACATATATCTTCGAGCGATCCCATATTTGGCCTCAGCCGCCAAAAGGAAAAAATCGAAAATTTCGGCAAAACAGTTTTATCTCTGCGAACATCAAGACGAAACTGGCGCCATTAATTCGGGCGGGAAAGGCTGCAAAAGACGCATTTTATGACTCTTACCAACTTCTTTTTTGCACATATAAAAACACACAGAGAAAGAGAATCGTTAAATTATATTATGTATAGATATATATAGAGAAAAAGAAGGAATAGAAAGAGAGAGAGATAAGAAAAGAGATAAAGGGAGAGAAAGAGATAGTATGTTTATGAGAGTGAGAGAGAAAGGCGAGAAATGAATTGGAAAGAGGGATAAAGGGAGAGAAAGAGAAAGACAATGAAAACAAAAGAGAGAGTGGAAGCGTATGAGGGTGAGAGAGAAATAATAGAAGTAAATAGGAAAGCGAGACAAAATGAGAGAGAAAAATGAGAAAGAGAGAGAAAAACATGAGTAGTAAAAGAAAGAAAAAAAGATAAAGAAATAGAGATAACCCGGTTTTGGATCACTTTTTGCATTTTTATGCTCTTAATTCACTGAGAGCAAAGATCCAATCGTCACTATTAAATGTATTTTGCCGATTACATAGCATGATGTTCAAGGCTCGCAGATTACATAGCATGATGTTCAAGGCTCGCCGATTACATTGTAGGATGTTCAAGGCTCGCCGATTACATAGTACGATGTTCAAGGCTCGCCGATTACATAGTATAATGTTCAAGGCTCGCCGATTACATAGCATGATGTTCGAGGCTCGCCGATTACATAGTATGATGTTCGAGGCTCGCTGATTAAATAGTATGATGTTCAAGGCTCGCCGATTACATAATAGGATGTTCAAGGCTCGCTGATTACATAGTATGATGTTCAAGGCTCGCCGATTACATAATAGGATGTTCACGGCTCGCTGATTACATAGTATGATGTTCAAGGCTCGCTGATTACATAGTATGATGTTCAAGGCTCGCCGATCACATAGCATGATTTTCAAGGCTCGCCGATTACATAGTATGATGTTCAAGGCTCGCCTATTACATAGTATGATGTTCAAGGCTCGCTGATTACATAGTATGATGTTCAAGGCCCGCTGATTACATAGTATGATGTTCAAGGTTTGCCGATTACATAGTATGATGTTCAAGGCTCGCCGATTACATAGTATGATCTTTAAGGCTCGCTGATTACATAGTATGATGTTCAAGGCTCGCTGATCACATAGTATGATGTTCAAGGCTCGCTGATTACAAAGTATGATGTTCAAGGCTCGCCGATTACATATTATGATTTTCAAGGCTCACCGATCACATAGCATGATTTTAAAGGCTCGCCGATTACATAGTATGATGTTCAAGGCTCGCCGATTACATAGTATGATGTTCAAGGCTCGCTGATTACATAGTATGATGTTCAAGGCCCGCTGATTACATAGTATGATGTTCAAGGTTTGCCGATTACATAGTATGATGTTCAAGGCTCGCCGATTACATAGTATGATCTTTAAGGCTCGCTGATTACATAGTATGATGTTCAAGGCTCGCTGATCACATAGTATGATGTTCAAGGCTCGCTGATTACATAGTATGATGTTCAAGGCTCGCCGATTACATATTATGATTTTCAAGGCTCACCGATCACATAGCATGATTTTAAAGGCTCGCCGATTACATAGTATGATGTTCAAGGCTCGCCGATTACATAGTATGATGTTCAAGGCTCGCCTATTACATAGTATGATGTTCAAGGCTCGCCAATTACATAGTATGATGTTCAAGGCTCGCCGATTACATAGTATGATGTGTAAGGCTCGCCGATTACATAGTATAATGTTCAAGGCTCGCCGATTACATAGTATGATGTTCAAGGCTCGCCGATTACATAATAGGATGTTCACGGCTCGCTGATTACATAGTATGATGTTCAAGGCTCGCCGATTATATAGTATGATGTTCAAGGCTCGCCGATTACATAGTATGATGTTCAAGGCTCGCTGATTACATAGTATGATGTTCAAGGCTCGCCGATCACATAGCATGATTTTCAAGGCTCGCCGATTACATAGTATGATGTTCAAGGCTCGCCGATTACATAGTATGATGTTCAAGGCTCGCTGATTACATAGTATGATGTTCAAGGCTCGCCGATCACATAATAGGATGTTCAAAGCTCGCCGATTACATAGTATGATGTTCAAGGCTTGCCGATTACGTAGTATGATGTTCAAGGCCGGCCGATTACATAGCATGATGTTCAAGGCTTGCCGATTACATAGTATAATGTTCAAGGCTCGCCAATTACATAGTATGATGTTCAAGGGTCGCTGATTACATAGTATGATGTTCAAGGCTCGCCGATTACATAGCATGATTTGCAAGGCTCGCCGATTACATAGTATGATGTTCAAGGCTCGCCGGTTACATACTATGATGTTCAAGGCTCGCCTATTACATAGTATGATGTTCAAGGCTCGCCAATTACATAGTATGATGTTCAAGGCTCGCCGATTACATAGTATGATATTCAAGCTCGCTGATTACATAGTATGATGTTTAAGGCTCGCCGATTACATAGTATGATGTTTAAGGCTCCCTGATTACATAGTATGATGTTCAAGGCTTGCTGATCACATAGTATGATGTTCAAGGCTCGCTGATTACATAGTATGATGTTCAAGGCTCGCCGATTACATATTATGATTTTCAAGGCTCGCCGATCACATAGCATGATTTTAAAGGCTCGCCGATTACATAGTATGATGTTCAAGGCTCGCCGATTACATAGTATGATGTTCAAGGCTCGCTGATCACTTTGCATGATTTTTAAGGCTCGCCGATTACATAGTATGATGTTCAAGGCTCGCCGATTACATAGTATGATGTTCAAGGCTTGCCTATTACATAGTATGATGTCCAATGCTTGCCGATTACATAGTATGATGTTTAAGGCTCGCCGATTACATAGTATGATGTTCAAGGCTCGCTGAATACATCGTATGATGTTCAAGGCTCGCCGATCACATAGTATGATGTTCAAGGCACGCCGATTACATAGTATGATGTTCAGGGCTCGCCGATCACATAGTATGATGTTCAAGGTGTTACGATTACATAGTATGATGTTTAAGGCTCGCTGATTACATAGTATGATGTTCAAGGCCCGCTGATTACATAGTATGATGTTCAAGGCTCGTTGATCACATAGCATGAAGTTCAAGGCTAGCCGATTACATAGTATGATGTTCAAGGCTCTCCGATTACATAGTATGATGTTCAAGGCTCGCCTATTACATAGTATGATGTTCAAGGCTCGCCGATTACATAGTATGATGTTCAAGGCTCTCTGATTAAATAGTATGATGTTCAAGGCCCGCTAATTACATAGTATGATGTTCAAGGCTCGTCGATCACATAGCATTATGTTCAAGGCTCGCCGATTACATAGTATGATATTCAAGGCGCCCTGATTACATAGTATGATGTTCAAGGCTCGACGATTACATAGTATGATGTTTAAGGCTCGCCGATTACCTAGTATGATGTTCAAGGCTCGCTGATCACATAGTATGATGTTCAAGGCTCGCCGATTACATAGTATGATGTTCAAGACTCGCCTATTACATAGTATGATGTTCAAGGCTCGCCGATTACATAGTATGATGTTCAAGGCTCGCCGATTACATAGTATGATGTTCAAGGCTTGCCGATTACATATTTTGATGTTCAAGGCTCGCCGATTACATAGTATAATGTTCAAGGCTCACCGATTACATAGAATGATGTTCAAGGCTCGCCGATCACTTTGCATGATTTTCAAGGCTCGCCGATTACATAGTATGATGTTCAAGGCTCGCCGATTACATAGTATGATGTTCAAGGCTCGCCTATTACATAGTATGATGTTCAATCCTCTCCGATTACATAGTATGATGTTTAAGGCTCGACGATTACATAGTATGATGTTCAAGGCTCTCTGATTACATAGTATGATGTTCAATGCCCGCTGATTACATAGTATGATGTTCAAGGCTCGTCGATCACATAGCATGAAGTTCAAGGCTCACCGATTACATAGCATGATGTTCAAGGCTCGCCGATTACATAATATGATGTTCAAGGCTCGCCGATTACATCTTTAGCCCAAGTTTATGGAGACGAGGACTTAAAGCCAATTGTTTCCTCACAGATCCTGATTGAAATAAACTAATATCTGAAATAGCAGAATTTATCTTCATTGAAAGTTTTCTCAGGCGGCAAATAAATAAAAGCCCCTTTAGTGGTCAATATAATTTTGCAGCATTTTCTTTTAATTAATAATGTTCATATGAATCTTTTAGGCATCTCAACTGCTGAAAATCTTTTGGAAATATATTTTGCTCCGTTTATTTATTGCTAAAGATTCAGTTGCATCCTTAATCACTCGTAAATTAAACAATGTAGAACACCTATTTTAATTAAAAAGATGCGTCTCATAATATGCAATGAAAGTCCAACACCAAATTTGGCCGTCTAACGGTCTCTTTTAACATATAAATCAATAATGATTTTCTTAAGGAATAAATACCTAATGGCATGAACAATTTACCTACCTTTCCTTTAACCTAAAAATTCTTTATGAAAATAAATAATAGAAAAAAGATAATAATTAAAAAAAGATTAAATCAGACATTTGAAAGCTAATATTTACCATAACTTCATTTGTTTAAATTATTTCCTTCTTACTATGAAACCATAGCCGCGGAGTATCTTGACAACTTGCGATTTGAGAACAACCTGCAGAGTGGCCTCCCATTCGCCCTTGCGAAGACGGATGACGCCGGTTCACAGCATTTCTTCAAACGCATTCTTTGCCGCTGCAGGTTTGTGTGAAAGAAGACGCCACGTGTAAAGAAGGGCAGGAGGATTATGCATTTAAATGTGGAGAGTTCTTGCCTGCTTTACAGGCACATGGCTTTGAAGCCAGTGGCTAGGGCAAGAAAATGGCCCAAGAGCTTTGCGTACGGGAGATCAACTGTAATTGAAAGGTTATGAAGCCCTGACATGGCCGTGGTCCTCCATCTTCGAGAGAATTGGAAGAGTCTTTCCGACTCGAATTGACTTTGAAAGAGAAATGAAAGGAAGAAAGATTTGAAGCGTTACTTATAGAGTATATAATTTCAGGAATCAAAGCGTGTAAAATTGACTATTTAAGTTTACTATGATTAAAAAGAAAAAATATATAAACCGGAAGAAAAGAGAGACGGAATTTAAGATGTAAGCTCGTCCTTGTACAAATCTATTTAAAACAAATTCCAACACTCGATTGAAGAAAATTGGATCCTCAAACCGAATAATTGGACAATTCAAACGCAACCAAAATATTCTTCCTCTGTCCATCGCCATTTTGCATCGCAATTTACCAATAGATTACCCGATTCCTTTTCACGACTCGTTACAGCTAAAGAAGAGCCGAGAATTTAAATGAATCACAACTGAAACGCAATACTATTAATAAAGCGCCCATCAGTAAATCGATTTTTATGACTGAAAGTTATAGTAACTTCTTGGACAGGTACTAAGTACAAAGGTTACCACAGCCGAAAATAATTCTCCTCTAGATCCTGCAATACCTTTTCTGTAAATCTATTAAATATATAAGGTAAGCATAATATATAGGAGCGAAATAAAACTTCGCTTTATCATAGTTTCTAGAGGAAACATACCAACAAATATCTTGCAAACGAATATTTAAATATTTTATGTTAGAATTTCTGTGTTTTGCAAGTTGACCCTATCTGCTATACATCGAAGACACTAAGGGATATGTAAAGTAATAATTAAGGTGTAGATTACTTTAGCCAAATGCATTCAAACTGGATGTGAAATATATTTGCATATTGCCAAAAAACGACAAAGTGTATCTCCCAAATAATAACATAACACGTTTCCAATACTTTTGGGGGGTTTATAAATAATAAGAGCCAACAGCAAGTATCCAGCAGTGTGAAAGAATATTCCGAAAGGATTCCTGTGATTGTTTCTATCTAATAAACCCTTTAAAATTTGAATGAGGTTGAAAGACTGGGAATAAACATTTAGAAATCATGTTTAGAGCCTGAATGTCTAAGTAAAGGTATCCTAACAAAGCCGGAAGGTCATTTAAGAGCCGCAGCTTCGGCACAGGAGGCATTGACAAGTTCTCCATGCGGGCGCAAGAGCTGTATCGTGTGAATTGCCGTTAGGAAGGGCTGAGGAAGAATAAAAGGGGCAGAAGGTCCGAATGAGACTCCAGGACCGAGGTGAGTCAGGACCATTATCATAGCAATACAATAAGAAAGATTTCCTTCCAGGAATATCCCCCTCCTGAAGAATAGGCGCCCCCGGGCTAAGTTAAAGTTCATGAGTGAAACCCTTCTTAGGTCGTGGCTGAGATGACGTTGAACTGACAATTTGGTGCAGAAAAACTGCGAACAGACTTTGGGGAAATATGGTACCGCCTACTTCCCCCAACCATGAGTGTAGTAATAAAATGCGGTGAAAGCATCGCTTCTCTTGATCAGTGCTGGTCAATAACAAAAGATTTATTGATCACTGAATGGCGGAAAATTCAAAAGAGAGAAAAGGTAGGTTTGCGAGCACTAACACCGGAGAATGGGGCCCCTCTTCCCCAAAAGATCCTAACCCCGCATCAAAGGATTCAATGTACATAATTGATCGAGTGAGCGATTGACGAGTTGATGGAAGGACCAAATCATTTTCAGACATTAATTCATCCCGAACTTTGCAAATGAAGCTCAGTCAAAGCCCACGAGAGAGACTCCATAAATTGAACAAAACAACATAAATGTGGAGTGATGCCAAAGGACCGGCATACTTCAAGGTCTAAGAAGTAAGTACATATTTAGTACGTCCAAAGCTGTTGCAAATATTTAAATAATAATGTTATTTTAATATCCGTTTGCTCAAAGCCATTTTTTCATTTTATTAAAGAGCTTCGCTACGTCATTGTGAACGATATATCAAAGAACTCCTGAACTAAATGAGTTCAAGCTAATAATATTTGTGCACCTGCATTTATCTCAGTATAAACCGATCTTTACACATTAATAATGTAATAAAAAGGGATAAATTACTCAGTGCGAAAGGAAGCTAGAGAGATAAATCAGTCAATGGTTGAACAAATAAACTAAAGAGACAAAATCGGCCTTTAAGCCTGAATCCGAAGTACACATTCAAAGTTTCGAAAGTGAATAAAAAAAAAGCAAAATGATTTATTTAAAACAATAGTCACGAAAAATCCGGGAATGATTTTCAAAGATTGAGAGTGATTGAAAAGAAATCGAACTAAAGCACTACCAAAACAACTGATAAAAGAAAGTGAAAGAACGTGTAATAAGAGAGAACAAACTAGACTCGGTTCGTCACTTACCAGAACATCAATGCCTGGTGTTTCATAAACCGTTTTCCGCTCTGGACTCGACGGACTGAACTGGTAGAACTGCTGGTTGTCTTTCCACCAATTTAGGGAATAGAGCGACTTTCCCTCGAGGTCGAAAAGGCAGCTCAGAGGCACCTGGCCCCCACTTCTGGCTCTCAGAGGCACTTTGACACTCAAAACTTGCACCCCAAAAACTTCTGAAATGAAAAAGAAAACGAGTAGAGACACGAAGATCGAATTTAGTTGTTTTTTGTTGTAATCATCATCATCATCATCATCATAATCACTAACTCTATAATATAGAAGGCGATTTATTTTAGTATTTGAATAATAATTTCATCTTAGTTTGACTATGACTTATGTTTTTGTATCAAAATTATTTCTAATAATTCTTTTAGATTAAAATTTAAAATCTAAAAAAACAAAACAGCCATGGTTAAATTTTTATAAATTTTCTGAGCTTTGCCATTCGTAATCTTTGTGATTAAAAAAAAATCAAAAAATTTCGATACTTATATTTATTTCTGAACTTCACCATTTTATTTTTTGATATTATAAAATAATTATTAGAAATAATTTTGATAAAAAAACATAAGTCATAACCAAACTAAGATGAAATTATTATTCAAATACTCATAAAAATCCCCTTCTTAAATTATAGAGTTAGTGATGATGATGATGATGACGAACGAAAAAAGATAATATACATAGAACTAATGAGAGAGGCACAGTGAATAATGGCCAAGCGTCACAGAAAATCTTTTGCAAAAGCGTGTGTTAAGAGTAAGCAGGAGAGTATTTCGGAGGGTGGAATATCCGTTTATCGATGGCATTTATGTTGAAGCTTGCAATCTAGAGATGGTCAGCGTCAGCAATATTTATCTTCAGTATTTCCAATATAAAATCTCAATAATATCCTAGAGTCTATGGCACTTAAGCGGGATCTTGTAAAGATGAGGCATCTAAAATTTGTTTCAATCCTCATAAACCTAACCTAACCTAACCAACCTAATTTAGAATAGGATAGATTAGGTTAGGTTGTTAGTTTAGTTTATATCAGGGTAGAAAAATCCTTGGGATGCGTCATCTGTCAAGATTCCTTAAGCGGTGGACAGGAATTAAAATTGAAGAATTAAATTTAGTAGTTCTGTAATCGAAGGCGCAAGTAAACATGAACAAAGCTTCTGGCCTAAATAAATACAGTGCCATCCAATAAGATTAGAACGCACAGATTTCCATCATAACATCTTCCATAACATCAGAGCAGATAAGCTACTTGCTAGAACATTTTGAACTCTCCAAAATGATCTAAACGACAGCGATAACAAATTTCTATTATACAATTAAATTATCAGTGGAAAACATTGAGGTTGTTTTGAATTAGACGGGCGCACGCGTTTTACGATACTAAATAATGTCATATTTTTTTCATGTCGTTGAATTAGTGTTCTAGGAGTAATATTTTGATGGCGAAGAGGGTGTATTATCCCTTATAATGCTTCGAAAATTTAATATTTCAACACGATTCCGCAACATAAGAATGTTTTAACGACGTCAATTTTAAATGTCATAAGAGGGCCTTTATAGTGTACGAGAGAATCAGTGTGATTTCTTTATTATGTGGGGAAGAAAACACAAAAAAGCTTGCGCCGTCATATTCAGTTATCCTCCCGTTTGTGTAGAAAATTTAATTTTAATCTATTCTATAGGTCTATCTGAATTGTCTATTGTTATTTATTCGCTGAGGAAATTACTATTTTTCCAGTTTTTAGCTCTTCAAAAGAACGAGCGTAACAAAGGCCGTGCGTTTTGGAAAAATATTTGCCTTGCAGAATCGTGTTGAAAAATTGACTTTTCATAATTTCATAAGGGATAATACACATTTCTGCCATCAAAATATTAGTCCTAGGACACTATTACAACGATATGAAGAAATGTGACATGATTTAGTATCCAACTGTTCACACTGTTGCGCAGTAATCTTGCTCCTTTCATCTCGAGGTTCTTCCAAACATTTTCCATTGGATTCAGTTCCGGATGATGTCCAGGCCAGTTCATAACAGGACGACCTCGTCACCCAGGAAGGTCTTCACCGACTTGGCTGTGTGGCGAGGGCCAGTAAATTGCAAGTTGGGCATCGAAGGCTCGCGGATGGAGCAATGTACACTTGTGCATTCAATGGGCGCCTTATGCGCACATAACCTTGGAACCGAAATCTCTTCCCAACCATGACGCTTCCCCTAAACTTCACACCTTGTTGGTGCAAAAGAGAGACAAGTAAGCTGCTCTGAGAGGTACGAACCTCCTGTCATCGGAATATAGCAATAGTACCTAGTGGAGTGCCATCTCTCCCTGACTACGTCCTTATGAAATATATATTTACATGGCATCAAACATATTAACTTGTTTATAATCCTCTATATGAGATGCCTTGTTGAAATTTAGCAAGTTTTATTGTACGAGATAAGGCGAGCTATCTCGAAACCTTTTCTATAATTCCCCAAAATCTTAAGTCATCCGTTTGAAAAAGGCAACCAATATTCCCCGTTGCCTTTGTTATATATGAAAGAGACGCGGAATTTCTCAAACCTCGTAAAATACGCTGAGACAACAAATTCCGAAGCAATAAAGATTTTCCCTCATAATTTTGTCCCCTTTTGCAAAATTGTGTAAGCATGCGCATAGCTACAAGGACCTGGAAAGTATGGTTACCATTTTAAGATGAAAGAAAAAAATCACTGGTAAGTTCTTTGTCTCATCACATTTTAAAGCTGGGATCTTTCTACCTCCTCAGTGTTTCTAAAATTAAGGCCCGCTTCGAAAAAAAACTAAAATACTGCGAACTATTTTGAGAAGCTTTCAGATTGCCATCGTAAATTTTGAGTTTGAATTGTTTTGGACATTAATTTTTTTATATTCAATAATTTTTGGAATTGAGGAGATTTTTCCAAAGTTGTGATTATTTTGTCTCATAAGTAACAGCTTAAGAGTACCTTAAATTATACATTAAACTAAAAAATAGAGAGGCTGTCTGGCTACATAATTTAGAGGTAATATTATATCAAAACTATAATTTTTTAATCGCATTTATTGAATACGAATTGCAGAAGTAGTTTCGGCTTTCGCTCTCGTCAGCTGTATAGCATTGGGGAGAAGGGAAGGCAAACGGGTCATAGAAGGATAAAAAACTTCAAAAGAAAAGAAACGAAATGAAAAAAACACAATAAGAAAGTATTAAGAAAAACTAACGTGGAAGGAGTCTTAGATTTAAGCAAGCCCAGTTTTAGATCGGGAACACAAATCCAAGTTATTCGATCAAAGGCTCTCGGCGGTTTATGTATTAAGTAAGCAACAGTTTTAAGATATGAATTTATTAAATTTGTATTACTCTTAAAAAATATTATAATAATCATCAAGATAAATAAAAATTGACTTAGCGATGCATCATTTAATACAATTACTCGCTTTATATAAAGTTTTGGCTTTGTTAAAATCAATTTTATGATCTGAGATTTGTGTGCACAAATGGACCAGTTGAAAGCCAACCTCGTTTGATATTGAAGCGGATCATTGCTCTCCTCTTACCAAAGGAGCCAGATCCCCCTACAAAGAATAAGATAAACCCTAGCTTCAAACTTTGTGAAGCTATGCCGGATTAGAGATTTTTTATAGTATTGGAATATCGAAAGAATATCTTAATGGCGTCAGTAATAGCGAATGTTTGTTAGTCCTTAGAGAGTGAGCGGAAGCAATATATATTAGGGTGTTTCATCCCAGGGGTAAAAAAGTGAAATGTGTTGAAAGTTGTCAGCACGGGTGTCCCATTGTTTCTTATGACCCATAAATACTTTATGCAAAAATTTGGTTTAATTCATCAATATTTACTGGTCGCACAGATTGACAAGATTCCACATTTCAAGTGAAACTTCGAAAGAAATCAATTGGAGAAGACAATAGAATTGCAACGAATGGTATTCAATTGAAAATTACCAAACCAAGTTGTGATAAATTGCAGGGGGGCACCAGAAAGGCAGAACAATTCTGTAAGTAGAGCAGAGTAATCAAGTTGTTGGTGGATGGGGCTCAAGGAGCAGGACGGAACTTGGCGATCACTCCAGCCCTCCTTGACAGTTTTGCGGTCATGATGAACAACTTTAAGGAGGAACTGTTTCTGTTGCTCGTCTTTGGTTCGGGCTTGGATTCCTTGGATCAGTGCCACTCCTCTTCCTGCTGCATCATTGGCGACATGTAGTCCTCGTACGGTGGCTCGAGTTCGTGGATCTTGCAGAACATGTTCCACGTTCTGGGTAGTGACCATCCTCCCAGCGAAGACCCCACTAACCTCTAAAGTTGCCTTGTCACCAAGTTGGGAAGACCGTCAGGGAGAGTGAAGTTCTTTTCATGGCTCGAGTTCGTGGATCTTGCAGAACATGTTCCACGTTCTGGGTCGTGACCATCCTCCTAGCGAAGACCCCACTAACCTCTAAAGTTGCCTTGTCACCAAGTTGGGAAGACCGTCAGGGAGAGTGAAGTTCTTTTCAAGTCTCTTAAGTGCTTTCGAGGTTGCTGGACGGCTTAGGTTCTTGGCCATGGCCGCTCGGTCATCGGGAGACACTCGTTCGTCGAAGAGCGCTAGGGCCGCTCCTTGCTCCAAGAGGTACCAGAGGCGCCTTAGGAGGCCCTTCTCTGCCGGTGAACAGTTCTGGACGGCTGCCTCATGCCAGAATCTGACGTAAATGAGACTGACGAAACGCGCCAGTCGTCGGACTCTACGTTTTTCCGACCTGGTCAGCTTCAGTTGTTGCGAAAACAGGGCAATATTGATGATGTAAATAGGCTTTGCCATCCATCTTGCCTGATGGTAGGCTCCAGAGGCCCTGAATGGAGGCAGATCTCCGCTTCATCCTCCCAGGTAGACAAGAGTGAGCTGAAGGAGTTCGAGATAGTCGTCCCTTGGGTGGGCTCTGTCACAGATGACTCCTCTGAGGAAGTCTATCATCTTCACCTTATGTGATTCGCTCGACTTATCCCAGGGTTCTTCGTCGTTGAGGATACCGATGGATGTCTTGTCCAAGAAACACATCTTTCTTGGAATCGATTGAACAGGGAGATCTCGGGGGCTGGGAAAGGGCCGAAGAGCAGTTCGTAGGTGTCCTTCAGTACAATCTCGCGAATATGATGCCGGCATGCCAACCAAAGAAAAGGTATTCCAAGGGACTGTTCAATTATGGTGCAGGCTCCGTTAATCATGCCATTGGTGGACGCAGTTGTATCAAAGGAGAGAGCGATAATCTTGTCTGCAATCTGATATGTTTCCAGCAGCCGAAGAACAGTAGCCGCTACTTCTCTCCCAGTCACATAAATGGCGATAGGTACTCCAAGAAGTTCCTCGAAGTTAGTCCCAGTAAGCACAACAGCGATCCTCTCCTCTGAGATACAAAATGTGGCAGCATTTTGAATAAGTTTGCCATCTCAGTGAAGAAGAAGGGGAGGCGGATCACTGAAGGCTTCTTCTTCAATGCGTTTTTGCTTTAGTCGTCGGTTCTTTCTCCACATCCGATGCACCGTGGAGGCAGAGGAAGAGATCTCCAGAACATCAGACAGCAACGAAGGACGAAGCATCTTGCCGACATGAAAGATTTTCCCAGTCCTAAGTAGTGGTCAGGGCTGGGGTCATTGGGTTCTCGGGCGGCATTCTCTTCCGTGTGCTTTTTGTGAGAGAATGGCAGCCTTGGAAGTCCTCATCCGACCCAGATGATCCAGACGAAATAGAAGATGAATTGCAAGTGTCTTCTAGGGCAACCTTCTTCAACAACTTTTCCACTTCAGCTTCTTGCTTCCTCTTCCTTATCTGCTGCTTCTTCATTTCGTAAACCTTCTTGGCAACAGCGGACGCATGAAGTTTATCGACACTCCCCATTGAACAGGACTGTCTGTTCTCCCTCTGCAGTTCCAGAAAGGCTAAATCTTCTTTTGGGACGTTGGTCTCCGCAACCTTACCGCTCGCGATATCAAAGACATCCTGTAGGTGGCCTTTCCAAACCTCCCTCGTTGTCACGGCGACAGGTGTCTCCCGCTTGGTTTCCTTCTTGAGGCTCACGTACTCGTTGTGATGGTTCCTGATGTTACGACGGATCACGTGCTCCGCATTGACAGTGAGATTCGCTTTCTCCCACACTTCGTGCAGCTTAAGAGCGATGCTGTTGGCCGCCTCCGGGAGGGTCTTCCTCTGAACCTGATGGTGGTGGAGGAAGACCAGGAGGACATTTCCCGCGAGGGTAGTCGGGTTCCCAGGAAAGCTGGATTCGGTGACTTCTCCAGGAGCCAGAGAAGGTTCTTGCTTCGTGTGAAAGACATAATCTGAAAAACAAGTTAGGCTGACCAAAAAGTCGCGTGCCCCCACTTATTCTGATTTATGACAACACCTAACATAATATAGCTAAGCGTATCGTATTAAAGCCTAGCCTAGTATATCCTAGACTAGTATAGCATACAATACCCTATACTAGAATAACCTTGCATAGCTTAGCCTATTATAAGCTTGGTTAGCTCTCCTATCGTAGCCTAACATAGTATTACCTAGCATAGCCTAGCATAGGCCTCCCTAGCCTATTATACTTTAGCCTACTCTAGCATAGCATAGCCCTATCTAGGCTAATATAGCTTATATAGCTTAGCATAGCCTAGCATCAACTATCTTAGAGAAGTATAGCCTATACTATCCTATTATACCCTAGTCAAGCATAGCTTAGTATTGTCTAGCCTAACATACTATATGCTATCCTATCATAGCATATTATAGGATAAATTATCATAGTATATCTTACCCTTGTACATTATATCCTAGCATAGCTTAGCATAGCATAGCATAGCCTAAAATAGCCTAGCATAGCATAGCCTATCATAGGTTTGCTTAGCAGATTATAGCATATTATAGACTAGTCTAGTTTAGCAGAGTATCGGCCGAATAGTTATGATGTTATTTCCAAAACAAAATAATTCCCGGGCTAACGTTGGGAAGACTTTGGCAAGTATAACATTCGAAAGAGAATGTAAAACAACATAAGGGTTTCAAATTTCGTTAGAATCGGCTGAATATTTATGATATTATTACAAAAAAAAAGAAACGGGGACCGAACTACCGACGACATAGTGAAATCTAGAGTCGCTCGCGACCCGACTCGCACGCGACTAAAAACGTGAACATGTCATTAAGAGTGAAAATTAATTCCATCACCATGAAACTACCCTCACTCCCACCGGACACCACAGAAAAGACAAAATGTGCGACCTGTTAACATGGTTCGATTTCGCTAAGATTTTGCACGAAGCACTTTTTATAGGAAAGGTCCAAAGGCAAACCCGTGCTGATAAAATTATTGCACTTCACAAAATATAAAACATCCTAATATATATATATATATATATATATATATATATATATATATATATATATATATATATATATATATATATATATATACCCCATTTAAGAAAATGACTGATCTCTCTATCTGACTTGAATATAGGTTGGTTGATGAGGCCGTTAAGTTCTCCATGGGCATGACCCCAATTGCTAGACCGTCTGGGCGTTTTGCCCGTCGTAGGCTTACTTGGTAGTATGCCGATTGTGAGACGCCTCTCACAGAGAAGCGCACTGCTTATATGGTAAGGCAATTTTGTCATTCACGAATTCACCCTAATTTAGACTTGTTCATAAACAAGGTTTACCTGGATGTGGTAGAGTTGCATCCTTTTCTTGGTCTTGATTTAGACATAAGATTTACCCAAGAGGTCTATATTAAAAGCCTTATCTCTCTCGTACACGCGCTATGGGCAAGCTTTGTCTCGTGACCTTCGGGGCCTGATTGCTAATAGCTTTGCTTTCATTATTTTCCGCTCCTTGATTTATTCTAAGCAAAATTACGGATGCGAGATCTACCTGTCCTTAGCCAATAGAAAGATAGAGTCGACCCACTGCATACTTCTCTCTCTGACGACAGGTGGATCTGCACTATAGAGAGCCGAATGGATCTCTAGATTATCTTCTTATACATGTAGTGGTTGTGGGGAATGAGTATGAAAATGAGAATGAGAAAGCCAAAGAGTACGCGAGGACTTGGTGCCAGACGAGCGTTTCGATCTTCCTCACACTGACTACGTGGCAGGAATCAAGTCAGCCCTTCAGGCTGCTGGTCTAAAAAGATGGGCTGAAGGGAACTCAGAGTTGTGTGCCA
The DNA here is from genome assembly GCA_963969495.1 of Ceratothoa steindachneri. Classification (NCBI taxonomy): domain Eukaryota; kingdom Metazoa; phylum Arthropoda; class Malacostraca; order Isopoda; family Cymothoidae; genus Ceratothoa; species Ceratothoa steindachneri. The sequence continues at coordinate 100,654,462 of OZ018334.1, read as the reverse complement.
TCGCGCGCATCTCATGGACGTATCCCTCAACGCCGTGATGGCTTCAGGTTGTCTTCTGTCGTCTTTGAATTAGGCAAACTCGTGGGACGCACCGTCCAATGATGGAGAGCTCACCTCCACTTTATTTCGCCGAATGCATCGTCCCACAGACTTTTCGGCACATTCTTGTTGTCTCCGTCTGGGTGATCTTTGCGCACAGTAACTGCTGAGCATGGGACGAACAAAGTCGCTACTCCTTGTTCTTTGTGTTTACGATGAGTTCGTGCACAAAGACTAGTGGACTCTTTGACATGTTGGAGGAGGCTGGCCATCTTTTTATTTTATCTATTTTGTTGGTGTTAGGTCTTCCTGGGTGGGCGTAGGGGGCAGGTGGATCCCCCCTGACGCCTGAGATTGATTTCTCTTTGTTCTTCTTTTTAAAATTGGTTTGTGATCTTTTTGTTATTTTAATTTTTGTTTTTGTTGTTTTTAGTTTTTTTGAGCGAATAACTTAATCTTATGTACGAGGGGCGGTCAATAAGTTTTGCGAATCGGTAGGGCAAAACAGAGGAAGGGGGATGGCCGTTTATGTTAGGACAAGTTATGACAAGTCAGGACCTGCAGCCGCACGCTACTGCTTCGTCTATTTAAGAAGCAGTAGCTGATCGCAGATCGTCAGTCACAAATTTTTCAACAATAGAGAAGGTTGAGCACCGCGCAGTGATCAAATTTTTTACCAAGGAAGGCAAGAATGCCAGAGATCCATGAACGCATGGTTGTAGTGTACACCGACACTGCCTCTTCCTATGCAACCATTGCTCGCTTGAATAGGGAGCTCTGCCATGGTCGTGAGTCCCTTAAAGATAACCCCATCCAGGACGCCAGTCAGACGTGACCAACGAGGACAATGTGGCCCGTGTGGAGAGCATGATCCTTGAAAATCGACGGGTGAAGGTCGAAGAAATCAAGCGAGAACTTGGAATATCACATGGAAGTGTTAAAAAACATAATCCACGACAATTTGGCCATGGCCAAGGTCTCTGCCCGTTGGATCCCTAGAAACCTCACGAAATCTCACGCCCCATGATCGACTTCAACGTCGTCAAAGTCCACAAGGTCCGAGTTGCACAAGCTGCCCGGCGCGAGTGCGGATTCGAGGAGCTCAACTATCCCCCCTACAGTCCAGATTTGTCCCCTAGCGACTACTTTTTATTTCGCCAGCTCAAGGCTGCACTGCGTGTACGCCCGTTTGGGGACGATGAAGATGTCCAGCTCGCCGTCCAGCAGTGGATTGAACAGCAGTCGGGAGATTTCTGGTTGTCGGGAATTCGAAGCTTCAGGGACAAGTCACGCAAGTGCATTGAAGTCGAGGGTAGTTATATTGAAAAATAATAAAACATTTTTCCTCATATCTCGTTTCCTTATATCCGAATTGCAAAACTTATTGACCGCCCCTCGTATATGCTTCTTTTCGTCGACTTATGCCCCTGGTGACACGTGCTGCCATATGAGCATCTTAAAAAAAAGGTGGGGTAGCGGCGGATTGTGAATTATAGTGACTCACAGAGTGCACTGGATCACCTCGAAGCATAGCAATCTCAGCACTCTTTGTTCTCAGCATCCAAGACGCTACGGATGCTGCAAGCCGAGAGGATGCTGAGATTGTCCTCTGAGTTCCCTGAGATTGTCCTCTGAGTTCCCTGAGATTGTCCTCTGAGTTCCCGGAGATTGTCCTCTGAGTTCCAAGAAATTGTCGTCTGAGTTCCAAGAGATTGTCGTCTGAGTTCCAAGAGATTGTGGTCTGAGTTCCCTGTGATTGGCCGCTGAGTTCCCGGAGATTGTCCTCTGAGTTCCAAGAGATTGTGGTCTGAGTTCCCTGTGATTGGCCGCTGAGTTCCCGGAGATTGTCCTCTGAGTTCCAAGAGATTGTCCTCTGAGTTCCCTAAGATTGTCGTCTGAGTTTCCTGAGATTGTCCTCTGAGTTCCCTGAGATTGTCCTCTGAGTTCCAATAGATTGTCGTCTGAGTTCCCAGAGATTGTCCTCTGAGTTCCCTGTGATTGGCCGCTGAGTTCCCGGAGATTGTCCTCTGAGTTCCAAGAGATTGTCCTCTGAGTTCCCTAAGATTGTCGTCTGAGTTTCCTGAGATTGTCCTCTGAGTTCCCTGAGATTGTCCTCTGAGTTCCAATAGATTGTCGTCTGAGTTCCCAGAGATTGTCCTCTGAGTTCCCTGTGATTGCCCGCTGAGTTCCCTGAGATTGTCCTCTGAGTTCCCTGAGATTGTCCTCTGAGTTCCCTGAGATTGTCCTCTGAGTTCCCTGTGATTGCCCGCTGAGTTCCCTGTGATTGCCCGCTGAGTTCCCGGAGATAAAGGGATTACATGAAATGAAGGCGATGATGATTGCGCCAAAGAGACTGCAAGGACGAGGCGACCAGAGCAGCCTTTTCGCATATTCCCACTTTGACCAAGAGGCTAGAATGAGGTCAGCCTTTCTAGCTCCACGGCAAACAAGATAAGATAACTGCCCATGGCATCTGTTGTTGTGAGCCATTTCATTCTAAGGCGACATTTCCCGTGGGATCCCACCCCCTACATCGAGTTCTATAGGTCATTTTGTCTCGTCTTCTAATCTGTCTCACCCACGAGATGCAGACCCATTGGATGGAACGTCCCCTGAACCTTACTATGACTACCCTTTAGTCCCTACGACCGGCCAACAAGGTCTTTTTGAATGTCCCAGTTTGCCGTGTACTAGGGGCGGTTTCGAACACTCCTGATTGTGAACTATTTGGGGTTTTGGATGACGCAGGGCTCCTCCAGGGTATTTAGTATCGGGGCGGACTCTCTGGTCCCTGAAAGATCGGTCCTCCCTCTAGTACATACCTGAGCGAGCCTTTGTATGTAATTTTTGTCTTTGTTTGTTTGTTTTTATTTAAAAGTAGATTAAAAGTAGACAGCAAAGTCGTTTTCTGGGGTTCCTTATGCATGAAGATGCCCTGTTTAGGATTTTCCTTTCCATCTGGTGTTTTAGGGCAATGTCTCCTAGTTTATTCTTTTTGCTATATCTATTACTTGGTTTTGCGCTCTTATCCATGCATCAGTTCTCTAGCCACTGTTTCCTTTCACTAACGGGTGTTATTTCCTTGTTTTTCGTCCTTGTTACGTTCAGCCTTTTCCCTCAAACGCAGGCAATAAGTTTATTTCCGCATCAAAAACACGGAGTGTAGGTGGACCATATTTCCTCCCATACCTTTTCTTTCATTCCTCTCTCTATTCTTCTGCGTATTCATTCAATACAAGGAAATTTCCATCCCCCCATTGATTGCAAGTCCTTCCATTGAATTACAAGTCCCTCCATTGAATTACAAGTTCCTCCATTGAATTGCGAGTTCCTCCATTGAATTGCAAGCCCCTACATTGAATTGCAAGTGTTTTCATTGAATTACAAGGCCTCCATTGAATTGGGGGGTCCCTCCATTGAATTGCAAGTTCTTCCATTGAATTGCAATCACTCCATTGAATTCCAAGCCCCTCCATTGAATTGCAAGTCCCTCCATTAAATTGAGGGTCCCTCGATTGAATTGCAAGTCCTTCCATTGAATTGCAAGTCCTTCCATTTAAAGTTCTTAGTGGTCGGAGGCTGAGTCATGTGATAGGGTAAAACGGGTCTCTCCTCGGCGCCGCCTTGGGATAATAAGGCTTAGCTTGGGGGACTAACTCTTACTCAACCTGTGGGACTCGTCCAAATTCCAGGGCTGAGGACATGTTCATAAGGTGTGTGATGAAGCTGGATAAGTGAAAATGTAAGGAAAGTAAAAACCCGATGGATATCTGAGGAGACTACTTAAGGCGATCGACCTCGGGATGGACAGGAATACTCCAGATCCTCCCCAACCTCGAATCATGGAATTCCACCCTGAAAAGTGCGTAACCGGAGGGACATGAAATTTCATAGATGACAGCTGCATCGTGGTCCAACCGCACACTCCATCTCTAGTATTAGTAGTAATTCGCCATTCCATCTTGTCATCTCGACCTGGTGATGAAATAGACATAAGGGTCTGTATTAAAATCGCTAGTGAATCGAAGGGTTCCATGGATCGATCCTGTCTGGAAAATGGTGACCAGAAGTACTTTGTTACTGACACCAAACAGCTGGAAGCTACGTACGTCGCCCCAGAGAAGGGAGACCTGTTCCACGTCAGAGGTATGTGGATATAGATACCTATCGACAGGATTCCTTGGAACAGAGTATGTGTGTGTGTGTATGTTGTGCCGCGAAGAAGAGAGGGGGAACAAAGCAATGTTGTAATTACCGGTGACGTTTATGTCCGCTCATGGCGGGATCGAACCCGGTATCGTGAGGTTAGAAGACTAACGTCGTATTCATTGACGGAAGAGCCATTGCATGACTGGATGGAATGTAAGGAAAGAGCAAAGGAAAGACTTGAAAAGGAAAGGGGACAGAAAATAGGATACTCTGGCGTCACTAAACATTAAGAAAGAGACAAATTATTTATATAAAATTGCAATCGCTTAGATTTTAGAGGCGAAACCTTTCCAGAAACCCGTCTCAAATTTTCAAAGATTTCTGAGGCTAAGACCAAGGGTGGTATATGTGTTGAAGGAGAAGTAAACGCAATGTGGAATACTAAGAAACAAGAAAGAGCGATGAAGAGGAAGAAGCATTTCGTGATGTATTGGATGGATTCTTAGGAAATCACAAACACTACAAACAAACAGGTGGGAGCGAAGCTTATTGAGAGCTGTTGTATGTCTTTGAAGGTGCATTTTTTGTAGTCACATTTAGTTTTATTTCGTGTGTGATGTCACTGAGGAGCATGGGGAGAGATTTCATCTGCACATCGCAACAATGAAGAGAAGATACCAAGGAAACTATATATATACACATGGTCTCAAGTGATAAAAGCGTTCACACTCGAAAAGCACAATCTTCACAGCACTTGTAATGTGAAAAAGATTTCATTGTTTTTTTGCTCTTATTTTCTTTATAGTTCTAAATACGTTGAATTACGGTGAAATACACATGCTATTGTCTAAATACCCTTACAAAATCTGAATAAATTGAATAAGACATATGGCCTTAGGGGAAGATTGTCTCTATAAAGACCAAATGTAAAACTAAGAAAATCTCTGCCAAAAACTGATGCTCTGCCAAAACTGATGTAATATTTGAATTCAGCGGCAAAAAATGCCTCTAAAAACCTGAAAAGAATAACATAATCATAGTCTGTTTTGCGTAGTGATATGTTAAATAGTACTTAATCGGTATAGATAGCAATGTTATTTGAAATAGATAACTGGATTTCCGTTCACTAATGTATATTTATATATGAAGACGACTCCGAGCCTCTTTCTATACATTTATTTAATCTTAGGATTAACGCTTGTCCCTTCCTTTAGCCTCTTAGACCATCATCATTTGCCTATTTGAAGAACTTGGAAATCTCATCTCGGCACGATCGGATTTACTAATAACTTTCAATGACTTCGTTTACAATATCTAATAAACTTTTAAAATGGATTACCAGGAAATTAATCTACGGCTAAGTTCATCATCCGAACTTATTTTGAACGGGAATCTTCATTAAGTTTGCAATGAACAAAGAGCCAAAAGATCGAGGCATAAATGACATTATCATTACAGAAACAAAACTTTCTCTTATCTAACTAAAGGAGCAAAATTTAATGTACCAAGTTTAATTGTCACTTTAGAGACGCGGTTCGAAGATCTCAGCTTGTGCTGTAGATCGAGACAGCGTGTGAAATGGAAGAAATTGGGGTAATTTATACTAAACTCTCGCAGATGCTCGTGTAGGAACGTATATAACTCCGTAATTCGAATCTTTTGTTCTGATAACTAACGAAAACATTTGTTCTTTTCCATTAGTATTGGATCAATTTCAGTTAAGTAAATACTTATAAGAAATAATTTACGACGTCATTAGCATATCATCGAGGTATCACTATGAAGTATGTGTGGGATGAACCGCATATCCCACTTGTGGAAAATGCGATCATATTCTTCCCTTTATTTCTCCAACTTCCTCTCAATTCTCTCCTTCGTTTGATGGATTCTGTATTCAATCTATTTTACATTAGAGACATCTCCATTTCTGTACCTAAATTCGATACGGATGAATAAATCAAAGATCCTTCATGACCAGAAATGACCGTTTCTTGCTACCGAGTCATTTTTAGTAAACAGTGAAATGTAGTCAAGACCTATTCTAATATAATTTAATTAAGTTAGGGAAGTGTGTCCGTGAGATTTAGTGTGCGAGTGAGAGAGAACGTTAAACAGAGAGTTACAAGGAGTTACAAGGAAAGAAAGTACCATAGGAGACCTTACGGTCCATTCAAAGAGGGTACCTTTGGACTAGCAATCGAGTGGGCACATGGCTGCTCAATTGTTTTGCGTCCCTAAACGGCCACTTTTCAAGACATTGTCTAATCTTGAGTTGAACTGGTCGCCAGATTCACTGTTGACAAATTCCAATGGAAGTGCGTTCCAATTACCGCAGATACTGTAGGTGAAAAAATTTCCACACAGATTGCGGTTGTAACGCTTCAGTTCATGTTTAAACCGTGATTGCGCGTTCTGTTCTCACTCAGTGTGAAAATATCCCGGTAGTCAACATTGTCGAACCCTCGAAGTATTTTGAAAACCTCGATGAGCTGACCACGCAGTCTACGGGTTTCCAGCGAGAACAGATCTAATTCCCTTAGTCTATCCTCATAACTTTTATGTCAGATAAAAGGAATCAGTTTGGTTGCCCTGGCTTGTACGCGTTCCAATCTCGCGATGTCCTTACGAAATGAAGGACTCCAATATTGTACGGCATACTCCAGATGTGGTCGGACAAGTGAGTTGTACAAACACAGTACAATCTCCTTGTTCCGATATCCAAACTGGCGCTTTATATAACCTAGCATCCTTTGGGCCTTTTTCTTCGCCTCAATGCACTGTTTCGAGAACTTGAGGTCACTAGTGATTGTTACACCTAGGTCCTTCTCAGTGTCGGTGGATTCAATAGCAGTGCACTTAAGGATATACTGAGATTGGGGGTTTCTGTGGCCGATACGCATCGCTTTGCATTTCCCCACGTTAAAAGGCATTTGCCACGTGTCCGACCACTCCGCAATCTTCCTAAGATCTTCCTGCAGGCGGGAAGTATTTCCATCCTTTGCAACGTTCATACCAAACTTGGTATCGTCGGCAAATTTGGAAATCTTGGCAACCATGTCACCGTACATGTCGTTGACGTGGATGATGAATAGTAGTGGTCCCAGAACAGAACCTTGAGGCACCCCGCTAGTAACGGGCACCCACTCAGAAGACTGTCCATTCACCACCACCCGTTGCCGTCTGCCACTTAGCTAGTTCTCGATCCAGCCGGCTACTTTTCCGTCTATGCCCAGCGCTTGCACTTTCCGGAGAAGGGGGCGGTGTGGTACCTTATCAAAGGCTTTCTGAAAGTCTAGGTAGACCACATCCACCGCCTTGTCCCGATCGTGCTTACTGAACACGAAGTGGAAGAATTCCGCAAGGTTCGTCAGGCATGACCGTTGCCTTCGGAAGCCGTGCTGGGAACTCCTCAGTAGCAGGTTTGACTCTAAATACGACGTCATTTTGTCCACCATCATGCTTTCCATGAGTTTACCAACTATCGAAGTCAGACTGATCGGTCGGTAGTTTGTAGGTTTGCTTTGGTCTCCTTTATTGAAGATAGGAGTCACCTCCGCTTCACGCCAGTCTCTAGGAACGCATTCGGTCCGGATTGACATGTTGAAGATTGCGCTCAGGTGTCGTGACACTTGATCGCGCATTTCTTTTAACACTTTAGGTAGAAACCATTCCGAGCCAGGTGACTTATTCGTCATTAGGTCACTGATCTTCTTTTTTATTTCCCCTTCAGTGAAGTCCATATCCTCCAGCTTTTACCCCGAGTAGGAATCCATTGGCTGGGGGATGGGACCACACTCTCAGGAAACACTGAAGAGAAGTAGTCGTTGAGGAGGTTAGCATTTTCTGCGTCTAAGTGCTTGAATGCCCCCTCTTCATTTCTCAAAGGGCCAATCGTTCGACGGATTGGTTTACGGCTGTTCACATATCCAAAAAACTCCTTGGGATTCTCTTTACAGAGTCTCGCCACTCGGAGTTCCTCAGACCGCTTAGCCGCCCTTATGCTGGACTTCACTCTTCTGGCTAGCCTCCGGTATTCTTCAAAGTCACCCGAGATCTTCGATTGCCGGTACACAGTTCTCTTATTCCTAAGCAGTTGGGCGATTTCTCGAATAGAATATTGCGTGTATGTGAAAAAATACTGTACATATACAGTTATGGATTGAGAAAAGCCTCGCAAGTGCCACATAGCTTCGTTAAGTAATGGTGTGATTAAAGTGTGGCCAAATGTTGGGAAGGGGGTTCTTAAGTGCTTTAGTTGCTTTATATCTTTCCACACTTCTTTCTTAATCATATCCACACCAGTTCAACAATTCACTTCTGAACATCTTTCTTTGGAGACGCCCTCTGAGGGCTGTGTTGCTGGCCCAATCATCGGTGATGACGGCCATCAGTTCGTTGCTCACTGAAAGCTGGCTGACGATGACTTACGGCATCTTTCAATCCCTGCTGGTTCCCCTGTTGATTCATACCAGGAGAGCTACGTTGTCAGTCCATCGCCGTGATATTGTCGCACCGGAACAACTGTATGGTGGACACAGACTTCACGTTGTCCTACTGGAAAATAGCATACTGGTTTTTTTCTGGAGACGTTTTGGGCTAAGGGAAACATACATATAATGTCTCTTAAGAGCTTGTTACTTATAGAAATTGATGGTGCTATCACAAATGGTGAGACGACCCACCACTAAATTTGGCATGCGCTCCAAACCATTACATAGCGGAATTCATGCTTTCATTTTGGCACTATGAACTATTTATTCCACTGATCCTCTTACCTCCTGCAGAGTCATACGTTGCTTGGTTTCGAGATCAACAGAAACTTGGACGCGTCGGACCGTAAGACACGTTCCCACTAACCAATGTTCCGTTGCAGGTGACAAAGCCAGTCAGCATCACTTCTACTGAAGGTTGATCAGCGGATTCGAAGGGGGGAGGCGCTCACTTCAGACCTTGTGCAAGTAATCTGCGACTGGCTGTACTGACCAATACATTATGTAACCTACCTATCCAGGGCCTATTCACGTTGCTGCTGGCCTGCGCTACCGTACGGTCCCGAAGGACCATGTGTCGCATAGACCTGTCGTAGCTTCGCGTACTGATCTTAGGTCGTGCTAAATGAGGTCGTTCTTGGATGTTCCCACTTTCCCTTCCCGTGCAGGGTGCGTATCATATTTCTTTCGTGCATGGTAGGATTCTGTGTTTTCGCCATTATCATATTATCATCACATCCTATCGGGATGAAATATTATAGTAATCAAAAAATCATCAAATCTAAAGACATTTTGACTCTAAAATACCGCATACCGATACCATAATTCCATATATTTCAATAGCACTGTCTATTCAGATATTTCGAAAAAGAGTTATAAGGAAGCTTTTATTTTATTCTAGATGTATTAGACACATGCATGCAAATCTACATCAAAATCTACATAGACATACCCAAGGAAGAAGAAAAATTACAGGTGTCTGAGGCCCTTTAGCCGTGGCTGTACATGCATACATAGGGAGAGGAAAATTTAATGATCTGTAGATCTCTAAATGAGTGGCAACGGGTAAAGATGAAGGGGATCGGAACTGGGAAAAAGAGTTCTGGTCATGAGAAAGATGGTTTATTAGTACAGGTTTTGTAATGCTCATTATTTTTCTCACTAATGAGCCAATGCTGGATGGAAGACCAGCACAAAAAGGGGAATCTTCCGGTGACCGAAAAAAAGGAAACAAAAAATCTAACAAACCAATAAAAGTAGAATCTTCATCATCAATCGCTATTGGCAAGCGTTAACCTCACAATCGGCATGACTACACGAAAATGTGGTTTGGTAGGTCCTTGAACAAAACTGTCGGGTGCGCGGCTTCCCAAAGCAGGAAACCTTAGCCTGGATTAGTCGCATTTTCAGTGGATGGGTGGGGATTTTTCCAGGGGCACAAACATGCAAAAGTAGTAATTTCGAGAGGATAATCCCACATAGAAGGTCCAAAAATGGTTGAAAATAGTGTGCTTTAAAATTAATGAAGTAGTCTATATACAAATCCTCTTTAACCTCTATAAAGTCATTTATAAAAAAAATCATAATAAATAACTCATTAACTGTTTTCATTTTCTAAAACAAGTCTTTTTTTAAACTTTAACATGTCCTCTATAAACAAATAATTTTTAACCGTTGTTAAATCTTCAATAAACCAGCCCTCTTTAACCCTTGACAAGTCATCTATAATATCATATAAAATGTGCTCCCATCCCCCAGCCAATGGATTCCTACTCGGGGGAAAAGCTGGAGGATATGGACTTCACCGAAGGGGAAATAAAAAAGAAGATTAGTGACCTAATGACGAATAAGTCACCTGGCCCGGATGGGCTTCTACCTAAAGTGTTAAAAGAAGTGCGCAATCAAGTGTCACGACACCTGAGCGCAATCTTTAACATGTCAATCCAGACCGAATGCGTACCTAGAGACTAGCGTGAAGCGGAGGTGACTCCTATCTTCAAGAAAGGAGACCGTAGCCAACCGTCAAACTACCGACCTATCAGTCTGACTCCGATAGTTGGTAAACTCATGGAAAGCATGATGATGGACAAAATGACGTCGTATTTAGAGTCAAACCTGCTACTGAGGAGTTCCCAGCACGGATTCCGAAGGCACCGGTGATGCGTGACGAACCTTATGGAATTCTTCCACTTCGTCTTCAGTGAGCACGATCGGGGCAAGGCGGTGGATGTGATCTACTCAGATAAGGTACCACACCGCCGCCTTCTCCGGAAAGTGCGAGCGCTAGGCATAGGCGGAAAAGTAGCCGGCTGGATCGAAAACTGGCTAAGTGGCAGACGGCAACGGGTGGTGGTGAATGGACAGTCTTCTGAGTGGGTGCCCGTTACTAGCGGGGTGCCTCAAGGTTATGTCCTGGGACCACTACTATTCATCATCTACGTCAACGACATGGACGGTAACATGGTTGCCAAGATCTTCAAATTTGGCGACGATACCAAGCTCGGTATGAACGTTGCAAAGGATGGAAATACTGCCCGCCTGCAGGAAGATCTTGGGAAGATTGCGGAGTGGTCGGACACGTGGCAAATGCCTTTTAACGTGGGCAAATGCAAAGTGATGCATATCGGCCACAGAAACCCCTAATCTCAGTATATCCTTAAGGGCACTGCTATTGAATCCACGACACTGAGAAGGACTTGGGTGTAACAATCACTAGTGACCTCAAGTTCTCGAAACAGTGCATTGAGGCGGAGAAAAAGGCCCAAAGGATGCTTGGCTATATAAAGCGCCAGTTTGGATATCGAAACACGGAGATTGTACTGTGTTTGTACAACTCACTTGTCCGACCGCACCTGGAGTATGCCGTACAATATTGGAGTCCTTCATTTCGATAGTACATCGCGAGATTGGAACGCGTACAAGCCAGAGCAACCAAGCTGATTTCCTCTATCCGACATAAAAGTTATGAGGATAGACTAAGGAAATTAGATCTGTTCTCGTTGGAAACCCGTAGACTGCGTAGTCAGCTCATTGAAGTTTTCAAAATACTTCGAGGGTTCGACAATTTTGACTACCGGGATATTTTCACACTTGTTGAGAGCAGAACAAGAAATCACGGGTTTAAACATGAACTGAAGTGTTACAACCGCGATCTGTGTGGAAAGTTTTTCACGTACAGTATTTGCGGTAGTCGGAACGCACTTCCATTGGAAGTTGTGGACAGTGAATCTGTGGACCAGTTCAAGTCAAGACTAGACAGGGTTTTGAAAAATGGCTGTGAAAAGACGTAAAGCATTTGAGCAGAGATTTGCCCGCTCGAATGCTAGCCCAAAGGTACCCTCATTGAATGGACCGTAAGGTCTTCTAGGATACCTTTTTTCCTTGTTGTTACTCCTATGGAACTAAGAGGCCAATCACACGTGCGCGTAAACTGCCGGGCGCACGCGGTGAAACGTTTACTCATTGTAAGTATTTATATGATATTATATGCTAGGAAAAGTGCGCAACTCTCTTGAATCTGCCTTCACACCACATATTATAATAATAATCAGCGAGTAAAGATATTTTTGTGCCACAAATCAGAATTTGAAACAAAAGACATTTGTATTAATTTACGACGCGATTTTTTATCCCGGGCAACGCCGGGTATTTATACGCGTTGAAGTTTTGTTCGGAAAATGTAGATTTGGGTATTTTGTTCCTTATATAGTTTTTGACGGGAGTTTCCACCGATCCATTCATAAACACTTCATTAATTTTCCAATTGCCATTAATTACCAAAAAGATGAGCAAAATCCATTGCATCATAAATGCGAGGAAAATTGATCGCAATGAAACCTTCGCAGAATTGATCGATTTCATTTAATTATGCGATGAAATCGAATAAATTGACCCATCAAAATTTAATCAACTCTTAATTAATTTTATCCTCCATAATATTTCTCACTATTGAGGAGGAATTTTGAACCGTAACCAGATATTGAATACCTACGTGTGAAAGAATTTAATTACCATTGATGAAAGAAATTCTCACTTCTTCCATTTCAATAGTATGAAGATTGCCCTAATTTTCACGGGGTTCGATCCATTCCAAAAGCAAAACCATTTTTGCACCGATATTTTTTTACTTCTTTTTATAAATCAGTATTCACCGAATTCGACTAAATTAAATAACTTTTGGTCTTTGTCTATTTTTACAAGAAAACGACGATAGAGTGAATTTGTATAACAACAACAATCTTTAGAATCGGAAATTAAACATCTTTTCAGCCGATTCAAAACACAAAGCAAAATTATGTCTTAAAAGTTTGTCTAACCCCGAATTGGATTCATTCGGCTGATCTGTTGACTAAGAGGCTAGAGGTTACTAGTTCGAATCGCTGTGTAGGGGAATAAACTGGCATATTTCGTGAGGTTCCCTTTTCTGGGTCACATGTTGTATTCCAACCTTTAATGAGCCATTGCAGGCCTAATTCAATGCACGAAAAAACCACTGATTAAGCTCTTAAATGAGCACCTTCGTCGTTTGTCTGATTCTGTCGATCGCACTGTTGTGATAGTGTTGGTCACACTGTTGTGATAGTGTTGGTCATACTGTTGTGATAGTGTAGATCACACTGTTAGTCATAAACTTCATGTAATCGTGTGTGTCTCTGTAAACTCTTTTAAACTGTTCCGCGCGTGTTTATCATCTTGAACTCAAGCTATTCATATCATGAATGATTTATCTTGGCCAGTGGAGGTGTGGTTTAGTGTTCCGAGAGACTCAGCTCTTAACCCGCTCCTATTAAGTCTGTATCTACTTATCTTTAGTATTTATATGCATTGCCTTTTCGTATTATTCCACTTCTATGCTGATTAAACACGAGTCTATTTCTCTTTCTCCTCACCATCATTTGCCGCAACTCTTAGAAATCCTTCATAACTGAAGGACTCTCAAACAACTTTATAAACTCAATCCTGACGAAACTGAAGTGTTGTTACTGGTGAGTCGTCCATCGGATACGTCTCGTTGTGAAACTCTTGCTCCTTTTCTTAACCATGGTCGATCCCCGGTTCTCTTTTCAGACACAAATATCAATTTTAGAGTAACTTTTGATAATCATTATCTACCAAAGCACATTTTGGTAATGTGTGCTAATGTCTGTCTTCTTCTTTTAGTCTCATCCGCTCCTAATTTGAACACAATAGATTCGAGTATTGCCATTTTTCGTTACATCTTGCCTCGATTTCTGTACCTCCTATCTCGGAGGATCCCCTGCTTCCAAACTTCGAACCATTCAATTCACGCTAAACTTTGCGACTCGAGTTCCTCTCCGCCGCAAATGTTTCTCCATTACAGCCTCGATGCACCATTATTTTCACCGGCTGCCCATTCGAGACGTAATAACTTGACGTCCGCTTTATTGCATAGAAGTACCAAAGCGCCTTCGTTGTCGTCTGTGCTGTATGAGTGATCGCACCATGTCGATATTTTCTCCTAAAGTATGAGAAAAACAACTACACCCCTATACACCCATACTTTATGCCTTCGTACGTGCACTGAAGTCGAGCACTTCTCTCAAGCACCTCCCGAGTTGGTGGAGTAGAGTTCTGTGAACGCTATCTGAGGAAGAATTTTGTCTTCGAAAGCCTTTTTGGGAGGTGCTATCCAGAAGAATTAAGACAATTGGCCTGAAAGAAGAAGTAGGACAATTATCAAGTGAGATTGTAACCCCCAAAGAGAGATGAGGCGACGCATCGAGAAACGCTCGCACAGATTAATAGGAATTACACTTGCGTCTAATTAGTTAACTTTTTATGATTTTAAAAAAGATTTAACTATCTACGCATTTTATTACGCAAAATTCTATCAGCCATCATTACTAGTTAATAATCCTTTTGAAGCCACAACAATAGTCAGTAATTTAAGATGTCTATGTTTCAATTTTTCGGAAGGCTACAGGACTCCTTAGTTGGAAAATGACGTTAGATATCTCAACCAGTCAGTCCTTTGCCTATCTCGCAGTCGAGGATCCAAAAATACACACTTATAGTGATCATAATTCGCTACTCATCAATTAACACCGGTGTTAAGATCAAATTTAGAAATGCTAATAATTATTAGCAAGCCTCTGCAGCTACGATAAGAGATTTATAGAATTACTATTTGAACTTCAAAATTGGTTAAAATAAAGCATCTCTTTTTCTCCAGAATCCATTTTTGTTAAGTACCAAAAATAGTTGCAGTTTGAGCAGAATCTAAGTAGATGGCGCTGAAGCAGGATTTTTGATTATTAACTCGATTCATATTCGATTAATTTCGGTGAGATTGGAAATCATGGATATCCATTAAAAAGGCAATAAAAAGGTTCAACATAAATTGTTCAGGAAGACGAAATAATTGATTCCACCAAAGTTTCTCAAATGGAAAAATATATTAATTTTTAGTCGCATGAAATATTTTAGCATTTACTGTTATGGGGAAAACTTTTGAGATTAATATATATATTTTTTTCATTAATTTTTAAAATTTACGTCATAGGAATAACTAGTCAAATATGTAACTTATTGGGGGTTTATTAAAAATGTCAGCATTTAAAAATTAATGAGAAAAAAAGGCATTTTTTTGCTCAATCCAAAATCGCGCTCTGGTCATGTTCCTGTAGAGTTACCGTCCCGTTGTCTTCTATCAAAAGAGTAAAATGATGACAAATATGGATTAAATGAATGATGAAGTATAATTATAATCTATTTCGTAATATTTTTTCTTTAAAAAAGTTGGAAATTTTTAATTCTATAAATGGTTCTTTCTATAGAAAAACGTGCAACCATTGTTGCTATGCATCAAAGTAGCCTGGAATTAAAAGAGATAATTGCTAAGGGTACTGCATCAAGGAGCCCCTCTTTTAGGAACAGTAATGACCTTTATAAGATAGTTCCATTCCTTTGAAGACTTCTAGGGGCCCAAGAGCTTCAACTGACTGCCAAGCTCTCTTCTCCTGCTAAAGTCAAAGCTCAAGGATCGGGTTGCATCGAATGCAAAGCTTGTTCACGATTGAACAGAACCAGATGTGACCACTTCATCACGCTCAGTGAGGTGGACACTTTCAGGCAAAGGTCTCAAGTCCAGGGGGGCTTGGAAGAAGCCTTGTTTCACCAACAAGAACATTCCGAATAGGCTCCACTATTGTATGAAGTGGAAAAAAATGGGCAAGTGAAGATACCTCGTTAGTGAGAGAAAATAGGAGCGTTTTCACGAGTCTTGTGTCGTTCCCACGGTAAAGCAACCGGACAGTTTCCATGTCCAGGGCCGCTTCTCATCTAAGGGAACTTGAGCAGTAACAATTTGGCCCCTGAAGACTGCTAAGAACTTAACATGTACCTAATCAGCACCTTTTCCTAGCACTTTAGAACCAATTTGCGGATGATAACTGTATTTTTCAGCATGATGGCGCACCTTATCCCAATTCAAAAGTGATAACAAAGTTCTTGGCTGAAAAACACATCGAAATTTTGAATCCTTAGCTCGGGAATTCACCAGATTTGAAACCAATCCAGAATTTGTGGGCGATAATCAAACTGGCGGTTGATAAACAGGAACCATCCAAATGGGAGGAGTTGTGGCTGTTTATTAAAAGAAAATCGAGCAAGATCAGTCAAACTATGATCACAAATTTGATCTCTAGCTTGTTTAAACCAATTGAAGCAACAAGAAACATCAATTTAAATATTGACTGCGCATCATTAACTGTGTTTATTAATAAAATGGGTCTGAGTTTTCAATTTTTGTACATTACACCTTCAAATTATAATATAAACACTAAAACAAAATGCGACGTTTAATTAGTTTTATTAATTTTCTTATATCAAAAAATATGTCGCAATACTTTTGGCCATGACTGCAGTTGTAGTTTGCGCCAAGTAGATAAAGTTAGTTATCAAACTCTTTTGAAGAAGAAATTTGCCACTCTTACTTTGTTTGCCAATTAACCACACTTCACTTGATACCACTCTGTGAATAAACATCACACTCGTATATCAACTAACCAAAAATGTTGGTATGTTTTTTTTTTTAAACCACGAAAGAGAAAAGAAAATTAGACGCTATTATTTCAGTTACCTGACACATGGCAGCTTCCAACAGTATTAGAGATCACTTCTTAGCAAAAAAAGTCCCTCCTTGCTTATTGAGCAAAGTGCTGAGGGTTCGCAGCAATTCGGTGTTCAAACCTCTCTTTGAGTGCATCCCTTTCAAAGACTCTTTCTTTGCAAATTTGAGAGTTTAAAGAGGAAAATAAAGGCAGTAATCCGAAGGGGAAATGTCGGGTGAGTATGAGGGATATGGTAGTAGGCCCAACCAAGACCCAACCATCTTTTGCACCGTTTGACTGAGGCTGGATCTTTCGAATAAGTTCACCTTAAACTCTTAGCGTTGTGCAGCGTATAATTCACAATTATTTTTGTCTTTAGTCAATCTGATTTTAATTAACCGATTCTTTGATAAGGACACTCTCTTTAACTTCTTGCTCCAGGAGGTATAACGAAACTTTTATTCGGATAAAAGCTCTGAAACCCTGAAAACATATTTGAATGAGGTAACCAAAATATTGCGCGCGATATTCGTTTCTATTTGGTTGGTTGAAATAAAGCACGAACTTTTTTTGTTACCTGATATTTGTATACTTAACAACAAGGAGTAACAACAAGGAAAGAAGGTACCCTAGGAGACCTTACGGTCCATTCAAAGAGGGTACCTTTGGACTAGCAATCGAGCGGGCACAAGGCTGCTCAATTGTTTTGCGTCCCTAAACGGCCACTTTTCAAGACTTTGTCTAGTCTTGACTTGAACTGGTCAACAGATTCACTGTTGACAACTTCCACTGGAAGTGCGTTCCACATACCGCAGATACTGTAAGTGAAAAAATTTCCACACAGATCGCGGTTGTAACGCTTCAGTTCAAATTTGAAGCCGTGATTGCGCGTTCTGTTCTCACTCAGTGTGAAAATATCCCGGTAGTCAACATTGTCGAACCCTCGAAGTATTTTGAAAACTTCAATGAGCTTACCACGCTGTCTACGGGTTTCCAGCGAGAACAGATCTAATTCCCTAAGTCTATCCTCATAACTTTTATGTCGGATAGAGGGAATCAGCTTGGTTGCCCTGGCTTGTACGCGTTCCAATCTCGCGATGTCCTTTCGCAATGAAGGACTCCAAAATTGTACGGCATACTCCAGGTGCGGTCAGGCAAGTGAGTTGTACAGGCACAGTACAATCTCCTGGTTCCGATAACCAAACTGGCGCTTAATATAGCCTAGCATCCTTTAGGCCTTTTTCTCCGCCTCAATGCACTGTTTCGAGAACTTGAGGTCACTAGTGATAGTAACACCCAAGTCCTTCTCAGTGTCACTCGATTCAAGAGCAGTGCCCTTAAGGATATACTGAGATTGGGGGTTTCTGTGGCCGATATGCATCACTTTGCATTTGCCCACGTTAAAAGGCATTTGCCACGTGTCTGACCACTCCCCAATCTTCCCAAGATCTTCCTGCAGGCGGGCAGTATTTCCATCCTTTGCAACGTTCATACCAAGCTTGGTATCGTCGGCAAATTTGGAAATCTTCGAAACCATGTCACCGTCCATGTCGTTGACGTAGATGATGAATAGTAGTGGTCCCAGGACAGAACCTTGAAGCACCCCGCTAGTAACGGGCACCCACTCAGAATACTGTCCATTTACCACCACCCGTTGCCGTCTGCCACTTAGCCAGTTCTCGATCCAGCCGGCTACCTTTCCGTCTATGCCAAGCGCTCGCAATTTCCGGAGAAGGCGGCGGTGTGGTACCTTATCAAAGGCTTTCTGAAAGTCTAGGTAGACCACATCCACCGCCTTGTCCCGATCGTGCTCACTGAAAACGAAGTGGAAGAATTCTACAAGGTTCGTCAGGCATGACCGTAGCCTTCGGAAGCCGTGCTGGGAACTCCTGAGTAGCAGGTTTGACTCTAAATACGACGTCACTTTGTCCACCATGATGCTTTCCATGAGTTTACCGACTATCGAAGTCAGACTGATAGGTCGGTAGTTCGACGGTTGGTTACGGTCTCCTTTCTTGAAGATAGGAGTAACCTCTGCCTCACGCCAGTCTCTAGGAACGCATTTGGTCCGGATTGACATGTTAAAGATAGCGCACAGATGTCGTGATACTTCATCGCACACTTCCTTCAACACTTTAGGTAGAAACCCGTCCGGTCCAGAGGCCTTATTCGTCTTTAGGTCAGCGATCTTTTTCTTTATTTCTCCTTCGGTGAAGTCCATTGCCTCCAGCTTTTCCCCCGAGTAGGAATCCGTCGGCTGGGGAATGGGACCACACTCTTCAGTAAACACTGAAGAGAAGTAGTCGTTGAGGAGGTTGGCATTTTCTGCATCTGAATGCTTTAATGTCCCCTCCTCATTCCTCAAAGGGCCAATCGTTCGACGGATTGGTTTACGGCTGTTCACATATCCAAAAAACTCCTTGGGATTCTCTTTACAGAATCTCGCCACTCGGAGTTCCTCAGACCGCTTAGCCGCCCTTATGCTGGACTTCACTCTCCTGGCTAGCCTCCGGTATTCGTCAAAGTCACCCGAGATCTTCGATTGCCGGTGCACATTTCTCTTCTCCCTAAGCAGTTGCCCGATTTCTCTATTAAACCACTTTGGTTGAACAGAAGTCCGACGCGGGCATTTCAGATGGATAAAACGCGATTGAAGACTCATGAATGTGGTTTTGAAACTGTTCCAAGAGTCTTCAACAGCATCGCACTCTTCTAGCCTCGCGTCAGTCAGTCCCGCGCGTAGACCTGCAAAGTCTGCTCTTCTCAAATCGAGTTTCCTTGATTTACTAGTTGCAGGCTCTGCCTTGGGGACTTTGACTACAAATCTAATTAGTCGGTGGTCACTGACACTGAGCTCTTCGCCAACAGAGAGGTCCTCAACGATGTCATCCTCAGAGGTGAAAACCAAGTCGAGGATATTGTCTCCTCTCGTTGGCTCTCTCACCCACTGAGTGAGGAACTCGTTGTTCGTGAACTCCAGGAGTAGTGCGTTCTCACCACAGGGTTCTCTGGTTTCCCAGTCAACTTGTGTGTTGAAATCACCCATGACGATACACACTCTGTCTTCGACAAGTTCTCCTAGCAGCTGGTACAGATCTCTGTCCTTTTCAACGAGTTGGGCAGGAGGTCTATAAAGCACCAGGGTCCTGTATTAGGCAGGACCTATCTCTAGGTCAACACCTAGTAGTTCATGGTCGGATATGATGTTGCAATCCGTCGAGTTGAGAGTATCCTTGACATACAACATCACACCGCCACCCTCTCTGTCTGGCCTATCTTTCTGGAAGAGCTGGTAACCGGGAATCGTGAATTCACCTTCAAAATCTCGGCTTGAGGTTTTTATCTACGACTCCGTTATGGCCACCATCTCAGGTTCCTCTGTTACTACGAGGCCACGGAGCTCAAGAAACTTATTTCTGATTGACCTCGAATTGAACAGAAGAACTTTGAGGGAGTCCCCTAGTGTAGGACTCCCTACGTTCTACTGTTTTCCGGCTCCTCTGTTTTCGTGGTCACACCCTTTTTGACGACCTCCGAGAAGGTCGTTCCAGGAGTGACACGGGCATGCTGGCGCACGTCCGCTTTCGCTCTGTTTCGAACGCTCCTTTGGGTGCGTTCCACGACATCTTGAATTAGATTGGCGAGAAAGGCCTTCCCTTTAAAGGAGAGATGTACCCCGTCCCTTTGGTAGAGGTCGTCTCTACCGATAAAGGTACGATAGGGGTCCACGAAGAAGACTCCTTCTGCCGTGCAGAGATCCGCCAACCTTTTGTTCACTGCGACGTTTCTTTCGTGAGCGGTTCGGGATGGACCTCTTCTCGGAAGCATCCCAACCACCACACGTTTGCGGGTTTTAAGCCTTATGTCGTCCACGGCTCCCATCACTGTTTGGATGGTCTTACCACTGAGGCCAACCTTACCCCCTCTGAGGTAGAGGTCGTTGCCGCTCACCATCAGAGCAACAACAGAATTCTCAGAAATCTGAGCTTTCTCTGCCTCTACTCTGATGGTGTGGTTACCCCGTCCTGACAGGCAGCTTACCTTCACGCTAGTGCGAAGGCGGGCCGCTAGCAGCGGCTGCAGATCCCGTGTTTGCGAATCACCAATGAGGGTGACCTTCGGACACTTGGTCTCTGAAGACGGGGTCTTCCTTTGTGGAAGAGGCCTCCCCTTTTCCTCTTTACTCTCTACATTCTTATCTTTCTTTTTCTTCTTCTTTATCTGTTTTTCTTCTATTTTGGGTTCTACTTTTGTTTCAACTATCTTCTTTTTCTTTTTTTTCTTCGTTTCTCCTTTCTTCTTTTTCTCCTTTTCTCTCGCCTCAGCTGGCTTAGCCTCAGATGATGCCGGAATGTCCGCTTCATTACTAGAATTATAATATGGAGGCCATATTAAGTAGTCAATAGAAACGCTTAGATTTTATGAATGCTTTATAATTTAATTTATAAATTATTAAAATTAAAGTGTTTCCGTATACTCATTAGTATTGAACGAAAATATATATTTTTTCGATTC
This sequence comes from Ceratothoa steindachneri, assembly GCA_963969495.1. Lineage (NCBI taxonomy): Eukaryota > Metazoa > Arthropoda > Malacostraca > Isopoda > Cymothoidae > Ceratothoa > Ceratothoa steindachneri. The sequence goes on along the minus strand of OZ018334.1, from coordinate 100,633,197 downwards.
TTAGAAAAGTTGATTTTTGTAAAATGATGATCTTTAATTCATGTGATCTGATCTGATGTGAAGAGGTAAAAAAGCAGAGAGATGACGCTCGTGGTCCACAGAGATCGAGTATTTAGAGGGGAAAAGGTTTCGGTGGCTAGACAGCGATGCGTCGTGTCTTTTTTGTTTGTACATAGTGGTATTTGACTGGGCGGTGGAAGAGATGGGGCACGGGTATGAGGAAAGGCGATACCATTAGGTAATGGCGCTTATTTTATCCCCTGGAAGCGCATGGTAACGTGGCTTCCTTGTCAGACACCCTTTGTCATATGGTACGGGGTGGTTAAAAACGGCAAAGATCGGGACATGTTCTAATCAACTGAACCTTGGAGGCTTTCTCCATCACATTGGTTGTAACAGCAGGTGTCTAACTGGGCCGTTACTGTCGCACTTACACATTGACTAGAAAATAAGCGACATTTCTAAGTCATTCCTTATTAAACCTCAAAGCGAGACAGCTGAGGAAGGACCTTTAGCTTAAGAACATAAGAAGAAAAGAAGGAGACTGCAAAAGACCATTCATGGCCTACACTTGGCAGCTTAGGATTATAAGCTAAGAATAAACGAGGTTAAGTTCAGTAATTTACCTTCAATATAGACACAGAAAGAATTCTTAATATTTGTGTATCAATTTTATATAAAAATGGACGTCAATAAAAGGTAGGTGATTCGAAGGTGCGACATCAAACGGTCCTCACTTTTCCACAAAAATGATTTAACCATAAAACTACCTAAAAGGTATCTAAAGGCATCCTTTTGGGAGGTTTATCGGCTGTAAACTACTGGTTAGAGCGTTTGGTAGGAGAAGTGAAAAGCATATAATCCATAACCCTATATTTTAAAAACGGGATTTTTTGAAGGTTTGAATAAGATTTTTTCTTTTAGTTCGGTTTTCACCGAAGTAGATTTCAATTCGGTATCAAAGTTATTTCTAATAATTCCTTTATAATAGAAAATAAAATGGTGAAGTTCAGAAATAAATATAAGTTTCGAATTTTTGTGACTTTTTTATAACTAAAAGAATTACAAATGGTGAAGTTCATAAAATTTATTAAAATTTTGGCATGGAATTATTATAGTAAATTTAGATGGAGAAATAAAAAGAATCATGCTATGCCGCAGGACACAGACCGAAAGTCTTCAGCGAAGCGCAAACTCCTTCTGTTTAGGTTTATTTGAAACTTTTATTCGTAGGGCTGTTTTTTGTATGTTTCGAGCTTTTATCAAAGTTCTTTCTAAAAGTTCAGAAAAAATAAATATAATTATCGAATGATTTGGAATGAAAAAACATACAAATCGTGAAGTTCAAAAAGTGTATTAAAATTAAGGCTTTGGCGCTTTTTTACTATCATTTCGTATATAAAACAAATTTAGATGAAAAAAGAGATCGGACGAAGGTTTTTCTATATATCAAACCGGGTGAAGTAACTATAAAAAAAGGTTTCAGGGTGTCTAGGGTGAAAAAAGTGTTCAGGGTGTTAAAATAAAGAGTCTATAAAGGGGATTAAAAAAAGCGGTTTAGAATAGCAAATAGGCCGTAGGCCACACGCCGAAGGAGTGCCTGTGGAACCAAGTTCTTTCTGTAAGAAAGAATCCGAAGTATGGCTTGTGGCTATATTGAATTCAAATCTTTTCATTGAGCGGTTTATATATATATATATATATATATATATATATATATATATATATATATATATATATATATATATATATATATATATATATATATATATATATCGAGAATTAGTTGCAATAGCGCAATCATAACTATGCGTTTAAAAAGGCAATTTAATAGCTCTTCATCTAAGCCCTCGGAAGGAGCTCTTCTCCCATACACGAGAAGATAACGCATAATCCAGCTTTTCTGAGACAAACCCCAAATTGTCTTTCAATCGGCCTTTTTGAATCTGCCTCAGGTGAATCTGTAATCCCTGACGGAGGACGCGAAATTAGGCGGTTCTTTGCGACAACCGACGCTGATCCCGCCTGACGCTGACGGCCTCAATGAGGCTTAAATTCAAATACTCAGCTGCTACTCTTAATACTCCAGTATTATCGCTGTATTTTGTTTAATGTAAGGAGAGTTTGGCCGTGGCTCGTCCAATTGTTACCAGAAACATGTCCTGATTTCCATCGGTTACTAGCTACAAATGTATAGCAAGGGTAAAAGAATATATCTTTTCTCCTTGAGTCCTTTCTTTAATATGGATGAGTCCTGTGTGTTCCATTCTCTTAGTATAGAAGGATCTATTTAGACCAGTGACTTGGTTAAAGGTAGGGAATTTAGAACCAAATAAGCTCCGGAGGACAACTTACAAGTGGTTTCTTCCAAACTGTGTGGCGAAAATGTCTGGACTAAATATAGACGGTAACTCCACAGCGAGATAGAAAGAGAAGCCGATCACACCCACGTTAATCCGCCGTGAGGTCAATCTTTGCAAGTAAAAATATTTAAGTCCTCCAAGAATGGTTAATCATACTAAATAATGAAACCAGGCAATGGCTTCGCCACTGTAGGGGGGAGCTTGCGCTTCGCTACTAAGATTAAAATTTAAAATCTAAAAAAAAGCAGCCATGGTTAAATTTTTATAAATTTTCGGAACTTCGCTAATTATAATAATTTTAAAAAGGAACTTAAATTAAATTTCCTCCCTTTCAAAATATCACGTTGCTAAAATATAGAGTTATAGAATAGAAGATAAAATAAAAAAAAGCAACTTTGCTCTCAATTTTAATCAATTTTCTGCACTTCACCAATTGTAATTCATTTTCTTTTAAAGCATTCGATAATCATATTTATTTTTTCTGAACTTAACCATTTTGTATTTTCAAACTCTAAAGAAATTCATAGAAATTACCTTGATCAAAATTTAAAATATACTTACATAAGTCATAACCAAACTAAGATGGCATTATTATTTAAATACTCAAAAAAATCCCCTTGTTAAATTATAGAGTTAGTAATGATGATGATTAAGGTATTTTAAGATAGGCTCAATCACATCAGAGGTACCCGAATAGTTCACCTATATTACCAATCGAGAATGAGCCTATTTAGAGAACCTCGTGCAATTGACTCAATGTACAAAGGAAATGTACCTTTATACAGGTTTGACGCAATTTCTTGGGCCTATTTTAAATAAATTTCGCAAATATATATCCACGTTCGCAAATGTCGTGAAAGAAGAAAAACAACGTACATATGAACCAAACAGGCCACCTTACTGCACCACTATGAAATACGAATTAAATTTATTACAAATAGAAATTACAATCAGAAATATTTAAATTTAGTAAATACTCAAAAGGAGGGGAGGGCCGTTAACTAAAGCCGCTGACCGGGAATTCAAAGCTTCCTTAAGATAAAAGTCACAAATGACGTCTTTTGAATATAAAATCTGAGCAGAAAATGCGCCAATTTTAGGGGGAGCGTTGCTATGCGTAAACAACACAACAATTATTGCGAGACGCTTCGAGCGGAGCTTTACGAATATAAGGGCGCTCACTCTCCTAATCCAAGCAAAATAGGAGAGTGGCCTACTTCTGTTCTGAAATTGATAATTATAATTTAATATTAATGACAAACATTCCCTCAACCCTTTCTGCACATAGAATCCAAAAATCTGCTACGTGAGATGGCGAGGAGGCGCTCTGTTACCAGACATCCATAGCAACGATGAAGGCGAGACACCAGCAGCTGCCCGAAAGAACGTTACCCTGAGAGATAAGATAAGATAAGATAAATAAAGTTAGAATGTGAGATAGGATAGATAGAAATTAAAGTGTTGTGTGTGTGTTAATGTGCGTAGGATGATGTGTGAAAATGATAGAGATTTGTGCCAGGTTGCCTGGCTAACGCTTTCGTTTTTCTTTTAATTTTATTATATTTTTGTGATACTTTATTATTTTAAGCATTGGAGCCTTTGTTTTCTTTTGCTCAATAGAGCGTTTGTATAATTTTATTGTTGTTTTTTTATTATTATTATTATTATTAATGCTATTATATAAATATAATAGTTGTTCATCGGGATTCTCATTTGGGTTGTTTTACTTGGTAGTCGCAATCGGTTGTCTTTTCTAGATGTTGCACTATGGTTTACTACCTATAGATTGGGTTGACGTTTATTAACGTTTCTTCTCAGGCTACCGTTGAAGCCTTGTTTATATTGCGTACGATGGATTTGGTCTAAGCGTCTGTTCACTCGTATCCTACCATTATCGAGGAAAAGCCACAGTTGTGCAGTTCTACTGGTAGGATAGCGCCTCGATAGAGCAAACTAATCTCCGCTTGGTATTTTTCCCTTTGTACTTCTCGGACGCAAAGGATCATAGCGGCGCCAGATTCCTGGGCGTGACATGATCATCGATAGTAGGGGTGAAAAAATATCTGATAATTTCCGACCCTTTAAAAGAAAAATAAATCTATAAACAAAGATTCCTATTTTGAGTAATTTTGCGAAAGTCCTAAATCGATGAGGGTTCATTACGAGCGACTCTATAGAAATATGTATCGTATGAATGAAACTAGAGACTAACACTGGTTCTAGACAAAGTTCCTTCTCTAGCACTCACTTAGGTCCGTTTAACCAAGAATAGATTATTAATTATTACAAGGTCACACGGATTATCTTTAGATCTCACGTGACGCCATTCGTGCCCCTAGGTGAGTGATCTAATTTCATGTACCTCATCTCACACATAAGACTCATTAGGATTTTGAGCAATAATCCAGTGGAGGAAAATTTGGCTTTTGGTCAAGAAATAAATATGACCTTGGGTGGATGACCCTAGAGCTATTTTGACATCTCTAGATAACTTAGTGGCAAATAAATCTGGGTTAAGTTCGAATTTATCCACGGATCTCAGTTTACTATTTTAGCTTTCGCAGCCCGATGCGAGACTTTGCCCTGAAATGGGCAGAAATATTTTGCGCTCTCAGCTTTTGTGTTGCGATCGCGGAAATAATGAAATGTATCTTTCTGAGATGCTATGATTTGCCTTTGGAAGCAAAGAGCTAAACATAGTTTTAAAATCGATCAGGTTTTTTGAATGATTATTTGCGAGTCTTTATTTCAATTAAATTATGGCTCCCAAATGGTTTTCTTGATTAACCTACTTTAAATAGCGACGGGTGTCAAATACCCCAGACCATCATAAATGGATGCTATAATTCTTATGCTCTGTTTTTTATTTGTATTAACCTCAAATTTTACCTCCTTGTGGGCCTCTCAACCTCGATCCAATATTTCAATTGGTTCGGAAGCCCAAACCTTTCCTTTATTTCATTCAGAATGTCGCTTCCTTAAATTGACCCTTGTTTCAATTAGGATCATCCTGGAAACCTTATAAAAGCCTGACCTTAGTTTTCTGAACACAAAAAACAAATTCATTGATTGACATAAAGAAGTAAGTAAAAATTCAGGAAACAAAGAAATCCACCCGATATTTACAAGTCCTTACGTATGTAAGTAATGATGGACTGGTAGGAAACCAGTCGTTTAAACACATTCTACGAGCTCAGGCGTCGTGGGAGAATCATATTTACTCCGTGCCAGACTAAATAGTGCACCCATGCCCCGGCAATAGGAGGGGTGAGCGGAGATGATATTTCTATTACACCCCGTTGGAAAAGATTTTTCAAAATCCTTTGTGAATAATTACGTAATACACTAAGCTAAAATTCCTGAATTATAACAAGATTTGGTCATAGTTAACTGACGGTGTCCTTTAAGGCGTTACCTTAATTAATTGGTTTGTTAATATCCAGTAACAAACTGAAGATAAAAGGGTCGGATAATAATCGAAGGAACATTAAAAACAGTTTGTATGAACAGTTTGTCTATCATTTGATAGACAAGAGAATTGGTTTCAATTCACATCCTGGTAACCAAAAACCAAAACCGCTCAGGAACCTGCGATTTTCTTTCATGTAAGTATTTTTTGACGCCCCTTTGCTGAATGGTTGCATAGTCACTTGAGCTTATTGGAATGGGTGGCCGTTCGTCCCTCTTTAGTGAGTAGGGTCCCGAACGTTCAAGGCTTGAATTTTGAATGTATATTTTATCAGTAATCCCAATACCAAGTCATATTCTAACTTAAAACAAGGAGTAATAAAATGAGGTAATCGGAATAAAATGAATAAAAATGGACGCTCTACCTAATAAAAGACCCCAGATGAATGAATGCCCCCTCTCGCACACACACAGAAAAAGGGGGTTTAAGAAAACACGCGAGAAATTTATCTCTCAGAGCAAAATGTCCCATCTGTAATCAGCTCGGAGAAATCCTGGTACCTTAATCTTAATTTGAAAACTGACAAATACTCTTCGCATAATTCAATACTAATCTGAAATTTAGGAACCTTGAATTAAAACCAATTCGCACAATTCAATACCAAACTGATATTAGGAACCTTTAATTAAAAAATTAACAATGCTGCCTCCTTACGCCATTGTGCACCTCACAAAGATTTATCAGGTGAAATATGGACCAACAGACTCGACCTGGCAATGTGAGGATTACAGGCTCTTTGGGTCCCAAAGGCTGCACCCGTTCTGCTGTTATATATCTTCCACGCATTTTTACTTCTTTTTTCCCACCTAATCACTCACTAAAAAAAATATAACGAGAAATGTTTTCTCCATGTCTACATGTTGATATCACTACCTACACTTAGATGGATGTAGGTGTTTGTGTGGCGCTTCGTGTTGAGAGGCTTAAATTCTAACTTTGCTCAACTTGAAGAGAAGGAGAGTTGAGGGATGAAGATTTTGAGTGATAAATAGAAGAGGGAATATTTACCAAATAAATAAAGGTTTGCGCATTTTCACATGTGATTTGCATTCACGCACCCACACTCTTATCTATTTTGTCTGCCTTTGTGTAGGTGTGTATCAATTGGCCTTCACTTCTGTGACTTAATGATGCTGCATACTTTCCAAATGAGGGAGAAGAAATGTCAGCCACATACAAGGACACATTAAAGACAAACTAACTTTATCTAGCAAATCATTGCTAATTATCTCTATTTTAACACAATTTGTCCGAAAGAAATAACACTTTATTCGAAAACTAACATACAAAACTAATTGCCTTGGGGCGACTTGCAATATAACCAAATATCGGGAACCATTACAAATGTCTTCGGACCAGTGCCTGAATGTGATGCAACAGATTTTATAATTCTCTGCCATTATTTCAAGTCTCCTTTTTTTATCAATTTTCTTTGTTGTTTTTATTGCGGGGGTGGTGGAGCATCCCTTAATTAAAGTATTTAGAGGATTTTCAGCAAATGAAAGTGAATGCTTGGGAAAAAATTAAAAGCATAAGTTTCTCTCGGAAGTTAGTAAAGATCCTATAATATAATGGATTAGAATATTTCCTGTTCTACTAAACACTAGTACAGGGACAAATAGACGTGGTGGCTAGAAGGTAGCAAACTGAAACTTTTAACAAATTTCTATATTTCCAAGCCGGAAACAGAAGATGCAGCTATTACCGAGAAAAGAAGACTCTATTTAGGTATTTTTTTTACTAAAAGAACGAGACTATTTTCGAGGGTCACTGGTTACCATCATCTCGCTCTTTTAATAAAGAACTTCTTAAAGAGATCCTCTTTTTCTCAGTATTTCAAATTTGTAACTGTTCTATTGATATGTGCAAGTATATTTTGGTAAGAATTTATTGTTTAAAGTTGATTACAAATAAATATATTTCGATATTATTTTCTCATATAAATAAATTATGTCTTTTAATAAAATGCGCCTATTAATCATTTTTACTGAAATTGCTTTTGCTTGAGGTTGTTGCTTCCGAGTTGGGTACAATTTTATAACCCTTTATTTTGTTAGATGTTATTGAGTGAGGCATCAATTATATCAAAGGTTTATAGTCCATTTAGTGAGAAATATTCTGAAATAAACAACTTAGATGCTTTAAATCAAAAAGAAATAGTTGTCTCACAAACAAAAACAAACGAAAAGGTCGTATTTATTGGCTTAAAATTGGAGAAAACAAAGAGTTAACGACTTTTAAAGTCAGCCCAAATAAATAATATACTTCAATACGGATTAAATGCCGTGAAAGTATCAATAAAGTGAAAGTTTGAGACTATGTTAAACAGAATAAGGCGGAAAGAAAAAATGGGCTACGAAACGAGTTACAAGTGGAAGAAATGGCGGTATTTTAATAAGGAAAGCTAAGAAAACCGAAGGAATGAAGAGAAATGCTACAGAGGCGATCGCAGCATAGCAGACATAAAGTTAGGGCCCGAACCGTCTGAATTCGTGTTTTTCCCTGCGGCGAAGCGCCAGGTCAAGGTGTCGCCTCTTTGCCAAAATAGTAAAGTTCAATTATACCCATTTAGAGCCATAAAATGACCCATATGACCATGGGACATATGGTTATTCACCTTGGAGATTTTAAATCTGCCATCGGATTTGGCACTGGAAGGTGCTATCTAGGGGCAGAAGCCTCATTTAGCCATTTCAAGGCACTTGTGAGTGATTTAAACCATGGGAAACCATCAAATCAATAGCCATTTATCATCTTATCACAAATCGCCGCAGGTCTTTGAAGGTACTTTCCCTCTTATTGAGGACACGTGATGTCACTTCGGTGCAAAAGAAAAATCAAAGTTTAGCCGAAAAAATGGCAATGGAAAGAAAACTGTGGGATTAAAACTATATTAGTTGGACTGAACAGAAGGGGAAAATTGTAAAAGGATTGTTTAACTAGAGAAAGGTTTACTAATTCGGAAAATGAAATGTAAAATTAAAAACTAACTAGTATTGAAATAAAGAAAAAACAAATTTAGTGGATAAAGTTATCTTCATTAGGTCATCTTCAGTAACAGAGCGATCATTCAACGTAGCACAAAATAATCCTCTATCTGCTTCTTAGAGCAGCAGCAGAATCCATACATATTGCGTCCATCACCTACCACCAAAATAGAGGAATGGCGTTGCGATGTCTGTTTATATAATAAACAGACATTCCCTAGTCACAAATTCCTGTTTTTATAGTGTTCCTGAACCATATATGCATTTTTAATCCTATATAAGGCGAACTCACGAAGAGATTCGAATGATTTTCTATTTTTTTCAAGGTTTATGACCTAAGGGGATAAAAAAAAACAGAATTTTTAATAGCTTTGCTTGACTACAGTAAAATAGAAAATGGAAGAGTGCTCTTATCGTTTAAGAAATGAAAATTACATAATAAGCTCGTATTTTAAAGTGAGGAGATACCAAAGGATCAACACCAGTGGAGAGACAATTTTGAACCTCATCCTCCAATTCGACTTACCATGTCACGGCTCTGTGAGAACTTTGATGTATACACAAGTGTACATGATGTGTACGAGCAAGACATCAACAGATGCTATCAGTTGTAATGAAGTGCTGCAATTATTCAACCGATCGCCAAGAAAATAGTTGAAACATTAAAAAGTAAGACTAAGTATCTAAAGATTATTACATGCCTTAAATGAAGATGATCCAGATCGCATAATCTTTGCGGATCGTTTCGAGATAAAAAAAACTGATCTGTGTATCAGTTTTCCCTGTTTTGGTTCATTTCTTGCCATCTTAATCTTTTTAACAATGTGGGTGCAAACAAAATACTTTAGGTGCTAAAAAAAAGACAGTAGTGATTGTCGATGTGATATTATTGCTTTTCACAAATTTTGGAAATCACTGAGACAGATGAGTATAGCAAAAGATACCGTTAATTTGTTACACGTTCTAAGAACAAAACCGGCATGAAATAGAAAAACATAATTTTGAAGAAACGGATAAACGTGTATTATTGAAACTCCAAAGAATAAATAGAAAATTTAGTGAAAATTATTTGTTATCTGGTGTTTCTAAACGAATTATCCAGGAACAACTTCAGAAATAACTCGGATTGCCATTTCGCCATGCTACTAGAAAGACGTTAATATAAAAAAGGGTTAAAACACGTAAAGTTTGTTAAATAAACACCTTTAGTGGACTCTTAACGACTGGATAAAGGTTTTTTCATCAATGAGTCGACATATCTGACCTTCAGAAGTTGACCACAAAAGGTTCGCCTACCCATTGGTAGAGGGTATGTACCTCAGATATACACAAAAGACAAACAAACACTCGACAAGTGTGATGATTTGGGGTTGTTTTATTCTTAAGGATAAAACAATGAAGGATCTACAGAATTTACTCATGAAACAAGAACATTTTCTACTTTCAATGACAATCCCCCATATGAGGGGGGGGGGGGAAGAGTCTCTCTCTCTCTCTCTCTGTCTTTCAATGATGATATTGCACAATGTCACAAGGCAAAAATTGCAATAAAATGGCTTACTGACGATAAATTTTATATTTTATTTGGCCACGTAAATCACACCTCTGAAGAGAATAGAGAATCTATGGATCATAAACGAAAATAATGATTAATGTCAATATATAGGTCGGTCGTTCCATCCAGAAAGCCATTAAAAAGGGATTAAACTCAGAAGAATTTGGCCAAACAGTAAAATCCATGCCAGTGTCTACAAGAAGTCAGGAGCAAAGAACAGACGACAAAAATGTGATATAATGTAAGATAATATATACATCAAATTTAAAAAAAATATTTAACTATTGTTTTTGTTTAAAAAATATAAATTAACGAAGCCTTCTCAACTTTCAGAAAGGACTGTGCATGGAGAGGCGAGTGAGTGGTTTGTCGCCGTTGACCACTCTGAATTCCGCGGATGCGTGTGGTCTGGGGTCGGCTCTATCATTCTCCACTTATAGGAGACTCAGATGCCCATCCTATGTGAAGGAAACATTATCAGGGTTGAATTCGATCCTATAAAAGATTTATAAAAGGCAAACTGTACTGCCTAGGGTCCACCCGGGGGCTCTAATGCTAAGGTCTTAGGCTGATACGGCGTCAATCTGAGAACGGTGCAGAGGACCAATAATGAAATTGGAATAAGATTTGAAAGTACTTGTAATTTTCCTCTCATTTCCCTTGTATTTTTTAAATTTATTGCTTCTCACGTTTTATATACAAGGGGCGGTCAATAAGTTTTGCGAATCGGTAGGGCAAAACAGAGGAAGGGGGATGGCTGTTTGTGGGGGTGTTAAGAGAAGTTATGACGAGTCAGAAACTGTAGCCGCACGCTCCTGCCTCGTCTATTTAAGAAACAGTAGCTGATCGCAGATCGTCAGTCACCAATCTTTCAACAATGGAGAAGGTTGAGCACCGCGCAGTGATAAAATTTTTGACCAAGGAAGGCAAGAATGCCAAAGAGATCCAAGAACGCATGGTTGCAGTGTACACCGACACCGCCCCTTCCTATGCAACCATTGCTTGATGGAATAGGGAGTTCCGCCATGGTCGTGAGCCCCTTGAAGAAGACCCCCGTCCAGGACGCCCGTCAGATGTGACCAACGAGGACAATGTGGCCCGTGTGAAGAGGATGATCCTTGAAAATCGACGGGTGAAGGTCGAAGAAATCAAGCGAGAACTTGCAATATCACATGGAAGTGTTATCAACATCATCCACGACAATTTGACCATGGCCAAGGTCTCTGCCCGTTGGGTCCCTAGAAACCTCACACCCCATGATCGACTTCAACGTCGTCAAAGTTCGGAGGCCAGAGTTGCACAAGCTGCCCTGCACGAATGCGGATTCGAGGAGCTCAAACATCATCCCTACAGTCCAGATCTGGCCCCTAGCGACTACTTTTTATTCCGCCAGTTCAAGGCTGCAGTGCGTGGACGCCGGTTTCGGGACGATGAAGATGTCCAGCTCGCCGTCCAGGAGTCGATCGAACAGCAGCTGGGAGATTTCTGGTTGTCGGGAATTCGAAGCCTCAGGGACAAGTGGCGCAAGTGCATTGAAGTCGAGGGTAGTTATATTGGAAAATAATAAAATACTTTTCCTCATATCTCGTTTCCTTATATCCGAATTGCAAAACTTATTGACCGCCCCTCGTATATATATATATATATATATATATATATATATATATATATATATATATATAGAGAGAGAGAGAGAGAGAGAGAGAGAGGCAACAAAACCACAAAGAAAATGGAAATAAAATTCCGAAGCCTTTCGAACTCGATTTTAAGTTCATTATGAGGGAATGACGGAAAACAACAGAACAGTGAAGTATCAGGAAGAAGTTGATGAGAGATAAAGGCCAAAACAATAAATTTAAGAATGAATCAGTGGCATTTATCTCAAAGATAGGAACCGAGGTGACGAAATAAAGAGAGATACACAGAAAATAAACTCATTAAGGCCAGGTAGACCCAATAATGTAAAGACTGCCGGAGGTTTATCAAACACACCAATTAAGGAAGAAGATAGGATCAAAATAGATAAAAATTTGAGGTCAGAAGAGAAAGAGATAGAAACCGAGAGAGCAAGAGGGAGAAAGAGACATAAAGAAAACAAGAAGAAAACAAAAGTAATATAATATCTAATTAGTTACACAATAAAAGTAATTTAAAATATAGTCATCGAGGTAATACAATCCAAGACTTAAATTGAAATTAGGAAATAATAAAAGAAAGAATTTTCGCTGAGTTCCAGTCGATGTTATGGTGGAACCATATGTATATAAAATGCACTTCTCTCTTCATCATGTCACACATTATATTTATGTTAAGATACCCGTTTTCACAAACATTTGCCTGAGTTCCAGAAATAATATTTTGAATAATAATCCAAACACTTGTCCAAAGGTATCCTATAATGCACCCCCCATATATTTATATATTTAAAATATTTAATCAAAATGTAAAATGTAATATTATTCCTAAAAAAATATATGATAATAATTGTTAATATGTTGGAATTACTTAGTATTTTTACTAAATGGTGTATAATTAATAAAATAGTATGTTTTCTACATTCAGAAATTAACAGGTATTTCTTGCTTGATCTTAAATTTATAACTATTTTGTATTCAAAATCTTTCTATTAAGTAATGACTAGCGCCAATGATCTCTGAAGTGGCCAGAGATCACAAATCCATCTTCTCCATTTCCAAGGTTTATCACAATTAGAAAGAAAAAGAAAATGTTCAATTTCTGCTTCCAAACCAAACTCGATATCAAGGAACGAATCATTTAGTTTTGTATAGAGGAAGTGAAGTAGCCATGAGCGTCTTACAACACCAATAGAAAACATCTATCATTCCGCTTCCACTACAAAAGTGTAGAAGAACAAATTCTGAACTACAGTAGCTGTGGAGTTGAATAAAGTTTCGAATTAAAAAATATTTCTCAGAACAGTTATGAGACTTTAAGACCAAGCAGAGGCTAAAGGGATGAAAGGCGGAAAAGAAGCAATGGATATTTGAGGTCAGCCAAAAAAACGTCTCTATTGAACCAAAGATCAGAAATATTTGAAAAATCAACCATGGTCTAAAGTTATCTGGTCAGATGAAAGTAATTATCATGTATGTGAGCAAAACTCTTGTATTTTTGTTTCAAATGTAATTTATGCAATTTCATTTAAATATATTTTGTAAGAAAACTATTTACCAATTTATATTCTTGTCACAATTTTGCAGATTTTCAGTACCTCTGGGCCTACATTTGTAAGAAGACACGTTGGAGAGGTATATCACTGCCCGTGTGGTACCTACTTTGAAACATGTAGGTGGTTTTATCATGATAAGGGGTTACACGTCTTTATCAAGGCAAGAAGAGAGTTTTTATTCCAGGAGAGAATGACCTCAAAAACTAATACCACCATTTTGCCTGGTTTTGGAGCCAGGTATCGGGAAATTGCATCCAGCAACGGCAAGAAATGAAGTTATATTTCAGCAGTTTAATTACCGATGTCTGTATGTCCAACCACAAGAGGAATTGGTATGGAGAAATGAGTATCATGCCTATGGAGTGGTCACCACGTAGCCCAGTGGTAGTAAAGCAATATGAAGTACTACAAGTACTAATAACTCAGAACTGTATAAAAAAACTTTTAGCTGAGACTGAAATGTTATCGTCAGAAATTTGTACAAAATGGGTGAAATTCACGACACGAAATATTATGTCTGTAATTAAAGAAACAGTGAATAAAACTAAGTATTAGAATAATTAAAAATAAATATATATAACATACATGAATATAATCCATTCACACAGCTGTCTAATTACATTGTATGAATGATTCCAAATGTGCTTTACAATTTGGTCAAGAGTGTAAATTCTAAATTGCAAACAAGCTATAGAATTTATGGCTCTTCATAATAAACTGACTTGTATAAAAGTATTACGGTTTTATAGATGGTGTACTGCTAGATATTTTGGGGGGTATTCACTTTCTTTATGAAGAGAAAACGCCCTTACGAAAGAGATGTTTCCTCATATCATTACAAGTGGCAAGTATTGAAGTGTCTAATAAATGAGTCTTCTTCTCGAATATGTTTGTGCAGCGATGATCAGAGCCGTTGTAGGAGTTTCCTTTTCATATCGGCGCCAAGAGCTCTGTTCTAAGCGCTTTCTTTCATACTATACTATTTTCTATCTGTTCAATGCGCTTTCTTTCATGCTATACTATTTTTCTATCTGTTCAATGCGCTTTCTTTCATGCTATACTATTTTTCTATCTGTACAATGCGCTTTCTTTCATGCTATACTATTTTTCTATCTGTTCAATGCGCTTTCTTTCATGCTATACTATTTTTCTATCTGTTCAATGCGCTTTCTTTCATGCTATACTATTTTCTATCTGTTCAATGCGCTTTCTTTCATTCTATACTATTTTTCTATCTTGAGAAAATATCCTCTTATGGATTACAGACAAATTTGAAATTCTGTAAAACTTTTAGTATTTAGAAAAGTTTCATGACAAGAAACGTCGTAATTGACAAGAAAATGTGAAGATATGATTATAAAAAGTGAGAGAGAGATATGAAATGAAATTCTAAATATAAATCCGTTAAAATTACGTTTTATATTGGGTAAAATTATATATTTTTATGTTGAATATTTTTGGAGGTCTTTCTTTAACACTGCAAAGAAATGAGCCCCAAAATGCAGAGCTAACTGGTAGAAGATATTTTCTTTCATTTCACTCTTTTGCACGGTCGTACGCGGAGGCATTTCACCGCTCGCAATCTTTTAATAGACGTCCATTGTTTTTTTAACCATGGGGTAGCAATCAAGACAGCGGCCGAGGCAGTGGTTCAGAAAGGGAGATTAACATTATTCATCTTTAGAAGACCTGCAATATCTAGTGGAGTTCCCCCGCCCTCATTTGAGCGAGGAACAATTTAGGGTCTAAGTACAGAAGTACGCACAAAGACAATCCGCTAAACCTTTCGGGGCAAAAACCGAACTCAAAACAGCCTCAACTTTTTGCAAGACGCAGATTTACTACCAATTTTCCATTCGAAAAGAACGAGCATTTTTGCTCTTTCGCTGTCTCTCTCTCTACATATAAACTGCTCTACTTCAGCGACTAACTCCTCAAACAAAATCTCCCGAAGCAATTCGAAATAAGGATAAATGGCCTGAGGGGTGCTTCTCATACACGACCGTTGCATTTAGATAATAACCTAAGTAAATGGGATGGGATCATATTTTGAAATTTCGGTCATTTTTATTGTAAATAAAAAATACCGAGGGTCTTTTCCGCATCCTGTTTTTAAGCAGAGATCTGGAAAGTAAGTAGAAAACTTTAGCAATTTAAATGTTTGAAAAATATATGGCCTACGATCTACTTATGGATGTTTGTCTATGGAGGGCACAGACTCTTTAGCTGTCAGCTGCAGCGTGATTGAGTGTACCGCAGATAAGACCTGCTTGCGGAATATGATGGTGATGGGGCAGAGAGGAATCTGGATGAGTAACCCTTCTTATCCCATTTAACGCGAAGAGTTGCTAACTTAGCTGAATGTTAATATGACACTAACATCTACTTAACAATGATCTAGTATTACAGGTGAATATAAAACTGAGATGATAAAAATTTTAGGTATTTAGTTTGTTCCCTATTAACAACTTAAGATCACAAATATTAGTAGTATCATTATTTGTAGTAGTGACAACAAAAATGTTACAAGCTAGTTCTGCCCCTTTCGTCTGTAAGAATTTTCAATCTAATACCCCTTGAGTTAGTATCCGGTAGACTAACTTCAGCCTCTGGGGTAGCATGGGAAGTTGTGCTGCCCATGACATACCTATGATCATTAGCGCAGGATTAGTCTTTCGTCAAAATAAAGTATTATTTGATAAAATATAAATAAAATTAAATATAAATCGATAAAAGGGCTACTAATACCGGTGACGAAAAGGAAACAATGTCAGAAACATTTAAAAACGCAGCATAATCAATTCCAATTATTTCCGGGCGCCGGGAACGAACGCATCTAAAAATAAGCCGCCACGATCTCTTAAAATCTCCTTTATTAGACTCAATCCTCTGTGCGATTAAAACAATTTTTTATCATCGAAAACCAAAGACACTAAAAATAAGGACTGAAATTTACAAATTTTAAATATCTCATTTCATGCTACGAGGAATAAAAGCGGGAAATATATTCTGTTTTATATATTAAACTCGACGAAAACTTAATGTATGTTAAGTTTCTGATAGCCCCAAATCAAATAACTCTGTAAAGATGATCAATTGCGACGGAATTTCGGGCCATCAAAATAACTTTGGGTGCATTTACTTCTGTCCCTCTGAAATATTGGCCGTCGTAGAACTCGAACGGGGAAATGTGTTGAAACAAGGATGTTTCCTTCCATTGATTAATAACAACCGTTTACTGACCTTTTGTTGTCAAGGTCAATGTTTCTTTATTACGGACTTACAATAAACTCTCAGGATAAAATAATGATAATAAGGGATAAGGGAGAATACAGAAGGCGAGGAACATAAATAAAAAGTATCAAAGATATGGTATAAAGCAAAACCGCGACAAATGTTAAATTGGAGAAAAATAAGGGGAAAAAGGTTTCATTAAAATCAAGCAGAATCACAGAGGCAATTGAGCTAAAACAATTATGAGATGAGTTTGGGAATGGGTAGAGTTCTGGGAAGTGAAAATGGGTAGAATGTAAATAGCCCGAGTGATCAAAGAGAAGATAGATAAGTGTTCGCTATGGTGCGAAAGAGGTCGCCACTCACGTGAAACTGCCCCTCTCCCCGGGTTCCAAGAAGGCTTGGCTTATTGCAAAGGAAAATCGAGCTAAAATATTTTGTTTATTATTATGAAAATTTTAAATAAAATTAAATAAGCAAAATAGATATATTTAAAGTTGAATTTTGCTGGTTTTGTCTGGTGAGAATATCACGTCCTCCCGGCCCGACTCTGTACCGCTCAATGTGGTTTCAGGTGTAACAAAGGCAGACTGCTGCAGTTGGCATATATAGAATTGCGTAACTTTCAGGCTTCGTTCCTTTACAGATTCCTCCTTAAAAATCTTTTCCTAAGAGTCTGTCATTTTTTTGCCCCTTTTAATTTACAAATCCTCTGTTGAGAAATAAAAGAGAAACTTGGTGAATAAAAGCCAGTTAATTTCACCAGCTTGAGGTAAAGGGGAGATACGAAAAGGAAAGATGAAGAGAAATGACAGAAAGAAAGAAAAGCGAAAGACGATTTCGAATCCAATCAACTCTATATACTGGGACCGGTTTTTTCAAGTAAAAAGATAGATTTTACACCAGGGGTTTTCAAACATGGGTAAACGGCCCACGGGAGATATGATTTAGGATGTGAGGAAGAGGTCACACTTTTCAAACTCAAGATATTCGAGTATTGATCTTTATACAAGCTATAAATTTAAAGATTTAATACCATTGGGTATTATTGAATACTACTATTTGGATACCACAACTTATTGAATGTCAAAAATCAGAGGACCTCTCGAAAGGACTCTGAGACCGCTTACCCCCTCTTAATTGCCTCATCTCGCTCTCGTCGGTCACATATCCTGGGCGATCAAATTACTCTTTTGTCTTTCTTTACACAAAGCGCGTTATTTAGATTTCTTGCGTACATTAGTATTATATTTAAGCTGCCAAGTACCATCTTATATACTGTAGGAAGTAAATTTCAATATTTAGTGCCCAGATATTTTATTCTAATTGGCCAATTTTATACACTTCAACTCAGGAGATGACATAATTAATGGGCAATTTTAATATCGTTAATACAAAAATAGAGGCTCTCTAACTTCTCATCCCCATTTGAAGATCAAACGAGCCTTGAGCAAAGATCTATTAACATCACAGATTAATAATACAATGAAGTGACTAATGCCAAGAGGTAGGTACCTAGTATCGTGTAGGACGCCCTCCAGCTCAGCAGACTCCATCTCCTTGACTTTCAATTGAATCTACAAGTGAACGAAATACCTCTGTACAGATGTTGATACATGTCGTCTTTAAAGTTGTCCACAGTTCCCTGATATTTGTAGGCCCGCATTTTTTGTGTGAATAGGCCTGATAATCACGTCCCCAAAATGATCGACTCGGTTTTGCCACGTGAATACACCACCAACCTGTATTGAACTCCTCCTAAGAACCTGCACAGTGCCTTGATAAAACCTGGGTTCCGTAACCTCATGGTCACTGCACCACACCCAAATCCTATCGTCAGCCCGAAAACATCGGAACCCTGATTCATAGAATTACGCCCCATTTTTTTATTACTAAAAAGTCCAATTAGCGACCACACGAGCCTAGCTAAGGCCTGGATGTTTGCTGTAGTGATGTTTGCAAGGTCACTCTGGTAATTAGTTTTCTCCTTCATACATCTGTCTTTTATGCACTTTTTAAGAGTCCATTCTGATCAAATGATTAAGCAGAGAATGGATTTTTTTTCAAATTTCATTTTATTGTTGAAATCAAAGCTTTTTCATTTTTCCCAAATGGGAATAACTTGATAAAAAATACTAAATTATGACTAAATTTAAGACGTATACTCTCGCTTATTAATTATTATTTAAAATTATATTTTAAAATTATATCTTTCTACTTTTTCAAAATTAGGGCAAGTAAAGTCAAACAATTTATCGGTCATATATTCGTCCTATATGGCAATTTATGCATATTTGAATTTTAATTAGTCTTAGAAATTGCTCTGTTATTTCCCACAAGAAGATATATATTTGGCTGATACGTTTGGGGGAGAGGTCAAAGGAGGAGAAAGAACTAGAACAATAAAAGGGAAATAGGAGGAGAACGGCTTCTGTAGATTTCGTAAAAGGGGATCTGGCAAGAACAAAGGATTTCAAAAGTATAAAAGATAATGCGTCCTCTAGGATGAAATGATAGGACTTAGTATGGTTATAATTGAACTGGAATGAGACTCGGTTGCATTGAATGTTGAATAAAAGCTATTTAATCTATTCATTCAGTAGAAAAACGAAAACCAAGAGTGAAGTGTTTGAAAGTTGAAGAAAAGGCTAAATAAAGTTAAGGGAATTCTAAAGTGTGTATAATTGACATATATCGAGTAGCTAAAAGAAACTACTTGAGCTTATGTAGTTATGTATTTGGATAGATTCTTTTAAACCTGATAATGGCAGCATAAGCTTCCTTTTAAGAGAAACGAGTATTAATATCAATAAGTGTGGAAAAAAACTTCATTTGAAAGTAAATCTGAAGAACTAGAATAATAAAACGGGAATAGGAGTAGAACGGCTTCTGTAGATTTCAAAAAAGGATTAAAAAGAATTCAGTCTACAAAGGAACCGAAACATTGCAATTTTGAGTGAAGATTCTGGCAATGCATCTCCCCTCTATTGCCCTGAGCTGAAACAAGATTCGAGCTCGTTTTAGTGGTAAAATCGAGGTAAAATTAATGGATTCATGCTGGGAGCTAAAAGGCGAAGATGCCCGAGTGCTTTGGTATCAATGTGATGATGGCGCAGATGACCAGGAAAGACTTGAATGAGTCGGGCTGTGATTATGAAGTCACAGCGGCTCGAAAAATACCTGAACTACATCATACTTGCGTTTATAATCCAGGAGGGTTTCATAATTAATAATGAAGATTAAAAGGAGTTGGTGTTGCCCTCGATTCTAGTAGGGGGCCGATGGAAGGCCGTACGTGTGACAGCAAGACTCGGTGCCATGCCACATAAGCAGGTAAAACCAGTCTTGGCTGTCAAACAATTATTTTTTCCACATCACTAAGAAGCTTATATGTCTTCCTAACAATAAAGACTGCAACTCCATGAACTATTATATGTGCGGCATGTTTGAGAAAGGGACGAACAGGTCCCTACGCACAACTAAGGTAGAGCTTAGGTCCAGGGTAACCTCAGTTTTCAGCCAATTAAACAGGAGGACCGTTGAGAAGGCTGACAGTAGCTTTCGACGCCTCATGGAGCACGTACTTGAGACCGACGGCGATTTCATTGAATAAAATGAATAAATAGTACAGTAATCCTTCAAGTCTTTAGCATTAAAAATACCGTACAGTGACCTTTAAATCTAATTTTAAATTAAGGTACTGGAGTAAAGTTAAATTGTTGCTTTAAAGATAAATTTCAGACACATATCCTAAATGAGGCTGAGAATCTTGCGTTTCGCAACAGACCTGGAATCTGCTGCTCAGACTTCTCCGAAAATAAGATTTAAGGGGGAGGTTTCCACCCTACCTATTTTCTATGCCTATTCTTTCTAAAATACGGAAAATACAGCTTTTTTTTCAAATTACTTCTAATAATAATTTGCTCTTGGTTATAGTGAGGATAAAAATGTTCTCAGTTTAACGATTATATTGGAAAAATAGAATTGCGAAGGAGCATTAATTTCTTTCCTCTGGATCACTTGTATTAATATAGCTAAAGACATTGGTAGAGGTATAATATAAATCAGTGTGAAAGTATATCAGACAGATGCAATTATTTAGCTACCATGCAGTGACAGGATTGAATTACACATTAGCGTGGAGGGAGCGAGGTGTAATGACTTCTTACCTGGAGTAGCCATCAATCAAGTCTCTTTTAGAGCAAGAAGAATTATATGAGTAAATTGGAAAAATAATGTCAAAAAACTAAACAGTAAATAAAAAAAATAACTTGCACACAATTTTACTGGTTATAAAAAGGATATTTCAACTTAATCAACCACAGAGAAGACGGTTACTTTATAAAATTTTATCTCGTTGGTTCCCTTATGACTCCCCCTTTTAAAAATACCTACATAGAAATGAAAAACTTGGCACATCTGGAGTGAATGCACACAAAGAGCCAAAATGTGCCGAAATTGCATATGTTCTCACCGAACTATGAACATTGCATGTTTTGAGAAGAAAATTAAATCAGAAAAAAAAACACAAAAATAAAAGAGAAGTGAATAAAATCGATAAAAATGGCATTATAAAATATATCAATAATGGATGAATAAGCCACGATTTATGGCATTATTTATATTCAACTTAACCTTCCCTTTCCGTTTCTCTCCTTATTAATAAAGTTCAACTTTCAACCCTTCACTCTCCCTGTCTCATATATATATATATATATATATATATATATATATATATATATATATATATATATATATATATATATATATATATATATATATATATATATATATATATATATATATATAAATATATATATATATTTATATATATTTATATATATATATAAAAATATATATATATATATATATATATATATATATATATATATATATATATATATATATATATATATATATATATATATATATATATATATATACATATACATATATATATATACATACATATATATATATATATTTATATATATATAAATATATATATATATATATATATATATATATATATATATATATATATATATATATATATATATATATATATATATATATATTGATTATAGCATGTTTTATTAAGAGCGACCGCTAGTTTCGAATTAATAATTATTTTTTCAATCTTCTCGATTTGTCTTATATTCGCTTTTTCTTCATTGTTTACCCTGTGGATAAACGTACCGAAGTTCATCAAAGACTAATGTTTGTTATTTTGCCAAAGATAGAAGAAAATTAATGTAATTTAGCACTTTCTTTATTTTAACTGACGTGTTTCGATACATCGAGTACCATCTTCAGAGTTACAATGGGGAATTATTACAAAGTATTCAGTTTATATATGTTACAAAATGTATTAACAAAATTAAGAACGAAGCTATACACGTATAGGCAGGTTGGATCTAGGTGATAAAAGTTCAGAGAAATAGGTAGCCTAGAGAAGGGAGGGGGGGATTAAGCTGCTTGCCAGAGGGGATTAGTGGCTAGGGGAAGCTCTGAGTACACCTGTCCCTCTGTTTGCTTTTCTTGCGCTGGGCAGGATTTCATTGGAGATAGACTGTATGTTTAAATTCGGTTGCTTCTCTTATAATAAAATAATAATAAAAAAAATTTATAATGCGCTCTTCAAGGTCAGAGGCCTTCACAGAGCACACGTTTGGTTGTGGGCTAAGAATAGGTGAGTGAGTAGGCAATCCTGAACAGAT
This sequence comes from Ceratothoa steindachneri, assembly GCA_963969495.1. NCBI lineage: Eukaryota > Metazoa > Arthropoda > Malacostraca > Isopoda > Cymothoidae > Ceratothoa > Ceratothoa steindachneri. Next base: position 100,610,679 of record OZ018334.1, on the reverse strand, counting down.
CCGTTTTCAGGAGTCGCTTGAAAGTGGTAAGGGAAGCAGCAGATCTAATTACGGCTGGAAGAGCATTCCAAAGCTTGGGGGCACAGACTGAGAAGGAGCGGTTGCCCATTGAGCATAGGGACGAGCGAGGAGTATTCAGGAGAGGAGCGTGAGATGACCGAACGGCCCGAGGGGAGCGACGTTCGAAAAGAGAAGAGGAAAGGTAGGTTGGGGCCTTTTGGTGAAGGACCTTGAAAGTGAAGAGAAGAATCTTGAAATTAGAACGATATCTGACAGGTAACCAGTGCAGTCCCTGAAGCAGGAGCTTAGAAGGGAAGAAGCGAGAGCGACGGAGGAGTAGTCGGGCAGCGTAACTCTGGACTAGCTGAAGGGGATGTGGAGAGGGAGATGGTAGATTTACAAGAATAGAGTTAGAGTAATCAAGGCGTGGACAGCAGTCTCAAGACTTTGGCGATCAAAGTGAGAGCGAATGCGGGAGAAGTTAAGGAGGAAACAAAGGGAAGATTTACTAATATTGTGGATGTGGGTCTTGAAGGAGAGATGCTCATCAAACACAACACTCAGATTTTTAACAGAGTAAGAGAAAGCGACAGAGTTTCCACCCAGAGGGAGGGAGGAAAAGAAGGATTTAACTTTGTATACTAGAGCGGGAGTACCAACCAGAAGAACTTCAGTTTTGGAATGGTTAAGTTTGAGGAAGTTAGCCGATAGCCAGTCCGAGATAGAAGAATAGACAGATAGGAGATCACAAATTGAGTGGGCAATGGTCGAGGGGGAAAAGGAAATAAAGATTTGAGTGTCATCAACATAGAGATGGAAGGATAGACCGAGATTACGTAGGAGGGAGGTAAGAGGGAATAAGTAGATACGAAAGAGGAGAGGGGCGATGACAGAGCCTTGATGGACACCAAAGTGAAAGGGAGTGGGGTCAGAGGAGACATAGTTAATCACTACAGATTGAGTGTGAGACAAAAGGTAAGAGTGGAACCAGTCGAGAACAACGCTAGAAATGCCAAGGAAAGAGTGGAGGCGATCAAGCAAGACGGAATGGTCATAGTATCAAAGTAGAATGAGGATGGAGGCACAACCCCAGTCAGCAGCTCTAAGTAAGCAATCAGTAACATTGAGTAGAGCAGTTTCGGTAGAGTGTCCAGCTTTAAAACCTAATTGGTAAGTCTCATCAATATTACAGGCAACGATGTGGGAATTAATGCGCGAAACAACTACTTTCTCAAGGACCTTAGAGAGGAAGAGAAGTTGTGACATCGGGCGTTAGCTAGCTTGGTCGGAAGGGTTAAGCTTTGGCTTTGTAAGGATCGGACGGATTTGGGCATATTTGAAGGAAGAAGGGACAACGCCAGTAGCAAGGGAGGTATTGAAGAGGTGGAGGAGCATTGGGAGTATGACAGGCAATATTTTGATTAATAGCATGGGGGGAACGAGTCACGAGGGGAGCCAGATTTTTTTTTGAACGCGAGAGTAAGGCAGGCAGCTCAGAAGCGGTCACGCAGGAAATACGTTGAGTGGCCGGGGGGGGGGAGATCAAGGAGAATATGAAAGGCCTGGTGAGGGAGTCGCGGGAGGGAGGCACGAAGGTTGATGACCTTATAAGCGAAGAATTTCGAAACGATGGTTAGAAGAGAGCAGGCGGAAAACGGCACGGGGGTCATTCTTATTGTCGGCTAGCAATTTACGTGAATGGGCTTCACGAGCAGAATTCAGTTTAGCCAAGTAGAGAGATGTCGCAAGACGGTAAGTGATCGAAAGAGCATTTGTATCTTGCCCACGAGAGCGAGCTTTACGAAGAGCTCTTTCATGGGCACGTAAAGACTGTCTCAAGCGTAGGAATTCCAGCGAGTACCATATGGCGCGGTAACGGCGAGAGGACGAAGGAGTAATAATGGGGGAGTGGGCATTAAAGCAAGTTAGGGGGGATTGCTCCAAGGATGAGAGGATTTGATCAGGGGAGGCGAGAGTGTCGAGAGGGGGTAAATTAGATGCAACAGCATTAAGGAGGGATGGGATGTCAATGGAGGCTAGCCATCGATCAGGTTTTGGAATGAGAGGAGGCCGAGAGGGCAAAGAAGTGGGGGTTGAGACGTTGAAGTTAATAAGATAATGGTCAAAAAGAGCATTAGACAGGATAGAAGTGGTCAAGTTGGAAATTTGACAGTCTGAAATTACAAAGTCTAAAATGTTACCATGGCAGTGTGTTGGGAAAGAGACGTGTTGAGTAAGGAAGAAGGGGTCAAGGATATCAAAGAAGGCAGGTAGATTAGGTTTAGTGACTGGGAGGTTGAAGTCCCCTATGATGAGAAGATGACCCGATGAGGAGAGACTAGCGAGAAGGTTACTAAATTCGTCAAGTAAAAGATCAAGGGAGGAGCTGGGGGGGAGGGGCGGTAGAGCACAATAGTTGTTAGATAGAGAACAGAATTAGAGACAGAGATAATGGCTTTAAAAGAAAGAAGAGGGAGAGGGAATGGAAGGGTATTCAGAGAGAGAGAGAGAGAGGGAGAGAGAGAGAGAGGCACTATGAATGAGAGTAACCCCTCCGCCACGTTTGTTCCGGGGGTTATGGGAGTAGCCCTAGCCATCAGGGGTTGCTAGCGACAAGCAGCTATCACTCTGACCAAGCCACGTTTCACTGAGACCAAGGAGAGAGATACACGAATTAATCAGGAGGTCGTGAATGAACTACACTTTATTAGCGACGCTTCCAACATTCAGTAGAGACGCATTATAAACTGAGAGTGCGGAGGTTGAAGGGGGAAGTGAGAGAGACGGGGTAGAGGGTTCAATGAAAAATCAGTTGTTTAAGACCGAAGATAAACGAAATGCCCTTTTTATAGGACGAGATTGATTTGGAGCGATTCCTAGTGCTTTAATTCTAGAGCCAACCGAGGGAGATACCTTAAACCCTCTATTAAGGGAAAGAAGTGTGGCTTTGTCCATCATTGAGGGAGGAGAAATATAAGTAGGATAAAATGGATAAAAATCTGATGTGGACACAATAACAAAATAAAATTAGGGAAGCAACAGCGAAAATAAAAATGAGCAGGGAAGAATATGATGTGAAGAAAAAAAAGGGTCACAGAAAAGCAACAAATTCAATAAACACATCTACTAAAAAAAATATATATACCGAGAATGGCGAAGTACAAAGTACGTGTCAAGGCAACTATAAAACAGTGCAAAAAATTAGGGGAGGGGGGGGAGGAAACAAGTGATTGCGTGGGTCAGAAAGCTGAATAATCCAGAAGAAATTTAGGCTGAGGCAGGAAGAGCGAGGGAAAACAAAATGTAGATAAGAACGTCGAAAAGTCAATAATAGGGATAAAGAAGTAAAAAGAGCATGGGAGAAAATAATACGAAGAAAAACACGGGGGAAAAGAAAAATACAAAGTAATAAAAACACTAGATTACTCACAAACCCGTAGCTAGCAGCAAACCATAGGACAGGCACTAATAATTCAGGAACTAATAATACAATCACACATACAAGGCTATGCAGCGAGACAAGCAACAAACAAACACCAAAGGGAAGTGTAAAGTCAGCTTAACAACGGAGAGCAGAAAGAAAAAACGATACGCGCATCGATCTGCTTACCATGAGAGCTGACAGCTTCAAGGAAGACCAGTTCGCGCCTCTTGGAATCATAGTCTAAAATTTTGGTGTTTTCTTCTATCATTTTTCGGTTGAGGAAAGTTCCGTGTATTTCTTCTGTATGATTTTCAGGTGAACCGTTGTTCAGATGGCATGACATTCTTCTTGAGAGAGTGGGTTCGGTCATGCCGATATACGAGTTGGGTAGGAGCTCAGTCTCCTAGTTTGCATGTGTACTCGTATATCAGATGTGTCCTTTGTTTCGGTTGTAGCGGGGGTTTGGGGTTATTTGTCATGAAGAGGGTTGAAGTACGTCTATTTTGATAGTAGATGATTAGTGCGATCTTTTTCTCGGCGTTCATGGGCTTTATTCCTCGGTCTATAATGTTCTTGATGGCTCTTTCATCTTCTTGGTGTTCTGTGTTATAGTATTCTTGTAAAACAGTTTTACATTATTCTCATTATCCGTATTCCTGTTCTTCTGGGGTTCTGAGAGGTACCATCTGTCCATTTTAATTTTTATGGCTGTTTGTATTTCTTTATTGGAGAATTCGTTATTTACGAGTACCTAAGTGGCTCTCTCGAGTTCGTTGTGTGTGTCCTTCCATGTGGTGCAATGGGTAAAAACACGATTGATGTACGAAGGTATCACGTTTGTTCGGTAGCGCTTAGGACATTCGCTATCCCCATTCATGCAAAATCCCGGGTTGGTGGGTTTAACCTAAACTTCAGTTGTTATTGTTTTATTGATATTGGTAGTGAGGATATCTAAGAATGGTAGTTGGTTGTTATGGCTGTCTTCGATGGTATAGTTGAGGGAAGAACATTCTTTAAAGGTTTTATTCAGATTATGTATTTCTTCTTGTGTTTGTACGTTGTAGATGTCGTCTATGTATCTGCAGTAAATATAGGGCGTGGGTACTATTGAGAAGACCCTTTTTTTAACCACTCCCATATAGAAGTTAGCAAAGAGAACTCCCAAGGGAGAACCCAAGGCGACTCCATCGACTTGGCGGTACATGCTTCCATTGGGACCTTCAGAGGTGCAAATTTGTAGGAGTCTCTTCATATCGTCACTTGTTATTTTAAGTGGGGGGGCGGTGATTTTGGTAATAGACGTGTTCTAGCCTTATGTCTATTGTTTCGGCGACAGTTACATTGGTGAATAGTGGTTCTTCTATTTAAAGCAAGGATACCATCTCAGCCAGAGGAAAAATCTCCGATACAAAGATGAGTCACTTATCAAAAATACGATCTGTGATTCAGGGAAGCACAAAGAAAAGAAATTCTTCTTTTATGTCGCGAAGTAGTTGTAGGGAAGAGCCCCCTCCCTACCGCGGTTTGTTTTTCTGTCAATTTGGGGGATTTCAGTCGAAAGCTAAAATAAATGTTGTAGGATTTTTCAACTAAGTCTTGCAACTTTCATTTCCACCATAGAGATGTGGCCTTCAATGAAAATGTGGAGAATTCGAGAAATTTTGTATCTTGATTTCATTCCAGTTTGAGATGTGATTGTGGTGGTTGTTTCTCTAACGGAATTCGGTCTGGTTTATCGGATCTAAGAAGATATGATTTTGCATACAATTCTATATATTACGAGAGGTATTAAAATATTTGTGGAAAAATGGAATAAAATTAAAACAAAATGAAGTACTACTTTTATTTTTAACATAAGCTTCATTGAGGTCAAAACACTCTTTCAAGCGAGGATACGATCCATTTCTATAAAACCGAGAACTCTGAGAATAAAACCAAGTTAAAATAGCTCTTTTACCATGACCAACAGAAAAAAACGTTGCCTCTGAAGGGAGGGAGATGAAAATATCCCTGAGTTGTGAACTCAGCAGGGGCAATAATTGTGCAACGCCGACCGTTTCAATCTCACAATGATTCACCTCGAAGATCTACTCGAAGTGGGTGAGATAGGCCCCGAAGTCTTCTCTCTCTTTGAATACTGGGAGTTTTATGGTCGCTGTCTGCGATGCGTCTAGTCTGGAGCTTGCGTAATTTATGGAGAGCCTCTTGTTCCTAGCCCTGCACATTTCCAATTAGTGGGAGCGAATCCTCTCTCTTTCTTCGCGTTCCTTTTCTATTTCTTCGGCTCTTTCTCTTTTCTCTTCCTCCTAGATGTAGCCTATTAGGTCTTTTCCGTTGAGTCCGAGTGACTCACCTTGGCCCTTTAAAATTTCAAACGAAGATATGTTACCGGTTTTACGCGAGGGAAGTGACAACAAGAAATAATTAACGCACGACAATGAATGTGGTAGGATTACTAGTAACGCACGGACGGAAGTGCGACCGGGTTTTGCTTGACTCAACGAAATTACGAACAACAAAAGGCAAAAAACACTCGCAGAAAATAATCCAATTACTTCGCACGGTGGAGAATCTATTCGTATCATCACTCGGGAAAAACTTTGGGGGACGAGATTTCACCTAAATCCCTCGCTGTGATTGAGACGAGAGTTACAAAACACTTAGTGACATATATACATAGACCAATGCAATTTCAAATGTACCTTCAACTTACGGCAAACGAAATGAGGCCTTGAGGTACAACAATTCAATTCCGTGTAGGGATAAAATAATGGTGATGCACGGTCACACAAAATAAATTCACACACACAAAATAAATAAATGAAAACGGGAAAAATCTTTTGATCTCTAGAACCGGAGCCAAGATTAGCCAACAATTTAACAATTTAACTAAGGTTAACCAATTGATTAACCAAGATTAACTCCAATAAACCTGATACCAGTTTAATATAATATAGATATTACTATAGGTCGTAGGTTGATGTTAGATCCCAACCTGTTACCAGTTCTTTAGCCCGAGAGAGGAAGGTCTATGAAAGGATTAGTCGGCTATGAGCGTGAGTGAAATTTTATACAAATCAGAGTGCAATAAAGTTTCAGAGTGCAGTTTAGGTTGGCCAATGCTTAGCTATCTTGAAAGGTTTAAGTGTAATAGAAACGAAGTACAAAATATACTTTACTACTATGAAATATATATATTTACAAAATTAAAAGTGGTTTTAAGTAAGGTATAAAAACATAGGAGACGTACACGCGTATCGGCTTCAAAGAGCAACCTGGGCAGTGTCGACCACCTTACACAGGAACGGACAATGACAGATAGGACGCTCAAATGATCTTGAGCGCACGCGAAGCCCAGATGACGGATGCTTAAAAGAGGGGGAGGGGGCTTGCAGGGGAGAGTTGCGCGTTGCGGTTACCTCGAAGATTTGGTCTGAGGGAGTAATCCTGCCTTGTTAGAGACGGCGTAGGGTTCACAATAATAGCCTCTTGACAAACGACTATTACGCGATATGAACTCAGATCTTGCCTTCAGGTTTAGAATACCGAATTGAGAACTTGACGCGTCACGTTCAAGTAACGGGTACTAACGAGTACACGGTTGACTTTCGTGAGTTCTAGGAGAATACACAGAACTTGACGGGTTCTGCAAGGTTTCGCGCGGAACTACCAGGGACGGAAAGATGGCAGATATTCGCCGATACTCGGGACACAGGCAGTTACTTACTGCTATCCAAGCCTGGCGTTGGGGGAAGGTTCCAGTGGAAAGATGCTTCGCCTGGCGATGTGGACTTAGCTTGATTCACACCGTCGCAAGATAATCCCCGGCGGGACATTTCGTGCCTTTAAACATATCTCAGGCTTCCGCAAAGTCAGGCTTACATACCATCACGCCCTTTTCGATATTGTGCTTCGTTAGCGTGGATAAAAAAGGGTCGACTTGAAAGGGACGACCGCGCGTGTCTTTTCTCTCTCTCTCTGACAGTTACTAACACTATAAGTGTTCTTAATCCAATAAATAACATAGAGGGATAATTTTTTCTTTCTTTTATGGAGAACTCATTTGTAAGGTTTGGCAAAGTTTAAATACTTTGCCTCATTTTCATTGATGAACTAAGATAATTTTTCTTTATTCTTCATTTGATTTGTAAAATCAAGGAAAATAATATTCGCCCCCACAAATTCCAAGGAGAGTATTTTTTCGTAACTTGTAGTCCACTATTAAATTTTCATTTCCAAACAAGGATAAATAACGAAAAAAACCGTATACAAAAGTAAATTTTTCTTAGCTCCAATCAACTATCTTTCAAATGGTATACATCTTTTCAGTAAACCTTTTGGTAGGGAATAAATTCGCTTCTTTTTCTTTGAAACTCAGATAACCTCCTTTCATTTTCCCATAAATAAATCTTTAACCTCATTTGTATGTGAGATGCATCTCAAATAAATACCTTTGTTCTCCCTTTTTCACGTCTCTCTTTCATCAGAGAGAAAACGGCGCTTCTAGATTGGACGCATCACGAAATATCAGTGAGAATACTAACTAAAGAATTATATAGTTGCCAACTATACACAATACGAACTATACTGGAAAAGGGTAGATAATTCCCTGGCTTTACCATGGCAACCAAACAACAAATAAAAATAAGCGCGCTTCATCAATCATATCACCGCGGCTTTTTGAATCAAAGAAACGTCATCCGTTTATCTTCAAAACAAAGATTTATGGAGAATCAAAATGAACATTTTTCTCTTAGCGAACCTTTCTCATAGAAAAGGAAGCAGCTCTAACGCATCATTTTGTTTACCTTTCACGAAGATTTGAATTCGTTCATTCAGTTGAAAAATGCCTCTTGCAACGAAAATTTTATTTCTTTGTTTTCTTTGATGCCATTTATTTAGTTCGGTATTTTTAAAGATTTAGAGTTATATTTCTTTTATATTATTTGCAGATTTTTTATTTGATGAATCAATATCCAGTTTCAAGAAAAATCATTTCCTAAGACACAAAGCAATGATAAATATAATATATTTTTTTAATCACTGTAATTCAGATATCAGTTTAATCAGTATCTTAAGAATTTAGTCAATTTGCTGCCTCCAATTCATTAATCGCCGGATATTGGGCAGAAGAAAGGATGTTTTTTGAGTATAGTGACGATATCATGTCCACTAAATTGATGAAGTCCGTCTCTTAAAAGCTAAATTATTAATTAAAAAATCGTATTTAGCGGCAAACGTACTAAAACAGGAATGTACCAAAGTTCACCAAAGTGGCTTTTACTATTAATTTTCTTGGAGGTTTTTAATACTTAGAATATAATAATTCTAATTGTATCAAAATATATTCATCCTACTTCTAAATATAGTAATTTATTTTTATTATCTTATATAAATTTCTTTGCTCTATTTGTCCTTGAAAACTCACTTAATTCTATGGACTTAGTTTTGGTGTAAAAAATACTTATTTGTGATTACTTAGATAAGTTCCTATTTAACATTTATGAAAATAGCGAGAAATAAATGTGCCTCATTCGATCTGAATCGATCCTTAACAATCGCTTAATTTTTTAAATGTTTGAACGCAAATTAGTATCATCTCTTTTGTTTTTACATTGAATGGGGTTGAAGACGATTTCTTAAAACCATGTTATCGAACTATTTTTGTTTGGAAAATAGCAGTAATAACTGATTGCGCAGTATCAGTACATTAATTACTAACTTTTATCCAAAAAGAATAAGATTATGTGATGTAAGTCACCTATTATTATTAATTAACCATCGTTTAAAAGGGGTTAAAGCCCGAACCAGCCCCAATATTTGCGAATACCCTAACTTTAAAAGGTTCTTTAGAGATTCGTTTGAAAATCTTTTTAACCAAAATTGACCCATCCATATTTGCTTGGGTTGAATGGGATTATTCCTTGAGGGAACAAAAAATAATAACGACTTTTTGGAAACTTTACTCGTTAGGCAAATTTTGAGAGAACGTGTCACTGAAATCGAAAGACAGTCTCGAAAAAAGTATCTAAAGGCTCGAATTTCTTGCCTTTAATCCCGCAGTACATAAAACAAGATATTGTAAATATTTTGTTTCAAGAACCGAGCCACAAAATGTTTAGTGATCACCCGTGCAAGTCATCCTGACTCCCAGTGGTCTTTGAGAATTTCGTATAAAATGGACTAAAAGGTCAGATGGAGCTAAGTTATCCACCTTGAAAGGGACTCGTTTTCCTTCTGTTGGTGATGGTAAAAAAGCTATTTTAACTTGGTTTCATTCTCAGAGTCCTCGGTTTAATAGACATGGATCGTATCCTCGCTTGAAAGAGTGTTTTGACCTCAATGAAGCTTATGTTAAAAATAAAAGTAGTACTTCATTTTGTTTTAATTTCATTCCATTTTTACACGAATATTTTAATACCTCTCGTAATATATAGAATTGTATACAAAATCATATCTTCTTAGATCCGATAAACCAGACCGAATCCCGTGAGAGAAACAACCACCACAATCACATCTCAAACTGGAATGAAATCAAGATACAAAATTACTCGAATTCTCCACAATTTATTGAAGGCCACATCTCTATGGTGAAAATGAAAGTTGCAAGACTTAGTTGAAAAATCCTACAACATTTATTTTAGCTTTCGACTGAAATCCCCCAAATTGACAAAAAAACAAACGGCGGTAGGGAGGGGGCTCTTCCCTACAATGACTTCGCGACATAAAAGAAGAATTTCTTTTCTTTGTGCTTCTCCGAATCACAGATCGTATTTTTGATAAGTGACTCCTCTTTGTATCGGAGATTTTCCTCTGGCTGAGAGCGTCTCTATTTTACGGAATTCTTGACGATTGATTCCAATAACTTGCAGCATCATATAAATTGGCAGTATTGCCAGAGGCTCTTCGAACATCTTTACATCTTCTCTCGCTAGCTAGTTTTAATTGATACTCAGATATATATATATATATATATATATATATATATATATATATATATATATATATATATATATGTACTCGTGTCATAGAATTTTCTTGTTCATTGCAGGATTTCTTCTCCTTTATATGCGTTATCTAAATCAACCCATTTGAGAGAAAGCACATACTATGAAAAAGACCAATATATTATGGTATGAACTACCAACTTTGGTATTATTGAAGACTTTTAAAATAAATATTTAAAGCGGTGCCTCTAAAGTATAATAGGACTAATTGTGTTTATTGCGACTACTTAATTTATTCATTAATTAATAATACCATAATATATATTGCTTCTCATAAATGAATTACCCGCCATATTAGTAGTTCCATGATACTGTCGGAAGAGAGAAGAAAGTGAAAATTAAAAAAATAAATAAAAGCAATTAAAACATGACTTATGAATGACCTCCAAACTATGTGGTGATAGATATTAAATAAAGTGCTCTTACATTTCTTCTTTCCCCAAATTCTTAAAAATAATCCCCTCTCACCATAATAAGACTTTCATCTGAATGTTCATTGATAGATGAAAATGAACGGAAAATGAATTCCGTTGACACTAGGAAGTTTGCTGGTTCGGGCTAGCTAGAGCTCGACGTTAGCCCACTTATCGTATGAAGCACTCAAATTTGACACACATCTTGCGGTGGAGGGGTAATGAAAAAGTCTAAAGCTCGATTCTTTTTGTGAGTTAAGTGGAATCAGGCCTGTTGTAGCGTCGCCCCGAGCTTTTATCTCAGAGCTCCTCATTGAGGGATAACCTCCGGCTGATATCTCCCTCACAGGGGAGGCCGAATTGGGCGAAACCAGAAAGGCGTTAGAGGAATGCAGTTCCTCGAGCCGGGTGTGATCGCGTCGCAATTACGGAGATGCTCTACAAATGTCCTGCGTTTGTACGGCTATGTGGATTGGGAACTCATGTGCTTCCTGGGCGACACGTGGGCCACATCGATGTAAGGGGCGGAAACCTACACATATGTCGATAGATCTTCACAGACCGAGGGCTCCAGAAGGCAGGTAAGAACCATCTCTGCCGAAGAAACTCGCTGGGTTTCATGACTTCCGGTTTTTCCGGTTTCAAAAACCTGCCAAACTGTTATCGGGCTGAGGTTGTTTTCAGTTCCAGCGACGCCATTTTAAATGTATTCTATTTGCCTCGATTGGGCTAAAGGGGAATATGACGTCACGCACAGGTTTGCAGCCGAGGAGGGAAAAATGGAGAGTACTTGCGTGTGGTTCTGCATACGTTGCCTCTCACCCGATTTGCCACAGAGAGAATTGGCACGGCCGAATCCATAACTGCGTGTCAGGTTCAATACTTTACCGGCTTAGAATTCGTTTGAGAGAGAACGCAAATGGCATGAGTACGGCAAGCGTTGAGATCAGAAGGACGAGGCGATGGATGGATAAGAATGACGTATTATAAAGCTCGATTTTGTTTTAAGTTTATGATTAAAGTCTGTTGTAGCGTCGCACTGACCTTTTACAACATGACTCCTTATTGGGAGAGGCCAACTTAGGTGAAAACTGGACCTCGTTACATAAACTTAGATTGAGTCGAGACACCTGCGTGATAGATTCGCAGTTCAGGCTCTGCTCAAGGAATGTTCTGTGTTCGTGCTGTCATGTAGTTGAGACTCTTTCGCTCTCGGGAGGACAGAGGGGGAAAGCGATATGATGTGCGGAAACCCCACCACACATGATAAAACTTTATTAATTTGACCATCGATGTTGCATGGTCAAATATAAAAAAATAACATAGGAACAATTAAGACTGGGATTCCTACATAAATTATCGCAATCTGACATCTTCCAGTTGTTCTGTAAATACGGAGGCGTTGCCATGCCCATAATAAGAAGAATTGGGGCTAATAGTCAGGCCTACAAAATATGATAACTCGATTTTACAAGATAAACCGGGAGCACTGGCCCTTACTAATGTTCAAAAATAACATACCCAGTTGTCAAACAAAATATTTATGCTCCGATCTTGTATTCATTATTAAATATTAATATTTTCATTCAGAATTAGAATTCGCCTTATTTTTTGGTACAATTTCATTCATGTGCATTGTATTTTCCTGCTTCCAAATTCAACCATTGGCTTAATTTAGACCGGCTTCGTCTCTCCTTCCTACTGAACTTAACAGTGGCCGGCTCACTATATTCATAACTGTAGGTAATCTTTTAAGAAGAATAATACAACATTTTTCGTATTAATTCACCCTTAAACACCACGAAATTGGGCGCTGAAGTGGAGCCCGAACTCATGAGACAGTCTCTTTATCTCAGGATACTCGCCAACATTGGACGTACAAAGCACCTGACCCAACTCGGAGTGGTAACCTTGACCATACAAAGCAGGTGACCTAACTCGGATGGTGATCTTTGGAGGTAATAATCTTGAATATCCCAGGAGCATTAATCAAATGAAAGAACAGGGATCTAGCACAACACAAGAAGCAAAACAAAGATGGCCCACGAACAGACATATAACCAGAATGCAATGGTAAGCCAACCTATTTACATCATTTTAGTCCTAGTGTTCTAGACGAACCCCTTCCCTTATTTGCTTGCAACGATAGAACTCCTTTCTGCTTGGAGAAGATAATAAGCGATCGCAGGAGGGCTAAATTCGCTGTTTATTTGCGCTCTTGAAACCACGTTTTTGACAAAACCACGGCCATATTAAGATAACCGCTCAGCTCTAGGCCCATCAATGTTAGCGGCGGGGGCATAAATGGTAGCAACCAAAAGAAGAGCCACCAAAACAGGGCGAGATTGGTAAAAGTGCCTTCTTTCCTTCTTGCGAACGCCTGCATTCCAAATAATTATTTTAACACTTCATCTATCATCTGTGTAAATCTTCGTCGATCCTTCCAAGTTTTATACATACAAAACCATTAATAAACACTGAGTTAAAATAATCAATGTCCCTTCTGCTTCCTTTCATCCTTCCATGGTGAAGCTGTCCATCATGACCGTTGTCCCAGCGACGCAGCTCCTGCTGGTGATCAGGTTATAGGGCTGGGTAATGGCAGTTATTCTAGTCGCCATGCGCTAGCAGGGAAGGTGGGAAGGTCTATGGACTTATTCTGAGGTAACGCCCGTCTAAGCATGGCAGCCCCACGCCAGTAGGTTCCTCTCCTGCCCGTCACCTCTGTAGAGTATAAACTGTCTCTTCTAGGCCAAAAGCCGAAAAGGTTGACGTTAAATTGATAGCTTACTGCACATAATCTAATTCCAACCATCCTTTTCCTAACCCCCTCTTGGACTCTTGCTTTCGATTGGCTGTTTCTAATTTGTTGTGGTGATATTCATGTGAATCCTGGCCCTACTCTCTGCCACACTGGTTGAGTTCTTTACTCCAATGTAAGAGAGCTACACAAGAATCTCAGAGACCTTACTGTTGTCAGGCGGTACTATAACATAATTATATGCGCAGAAACTGTGGTTTCCGACTATCGCCACAAATCTGAGCTAAAGATCTTGGAACAAGTATGTTCTAGCAAGATCTCAAGTAGAGAGGATTTATCATGATCCACATAAATGGATCAGTGGCGGTCAACTTATTACTAGTCCAAAGGAAAAAGCTGATATTTTGATGAAGCTCTTTGACTGTAAACTTAGTAGAGATCAATTAATTTTCAATCAAGAAATGGCCATTATGCCTACTAATAATAAAATTGCATTTCGGTCCAAAGAATTGGAGAAGCTATTCAATGCTCTTGATCCATATGGGGGCACAGATCCCCTTAAGATGTTCCTTTGTTTTTCAAGGAAACCTCTGTTGTAATCGCAAAAAAACTGAGTGCAGTATTTAGAAGCCTTATACGATCTGGATCTTTTCCCCGAGTGCTGGAGGGTGGCTCACATTACGCCTATTCCTAAGAGAACTCCTTACCCTGATCTCTCCAATTATCGTCCAACTATATTACACCAATACTTTTTAAAGTTTTTGAGCACCTCGTTGCAGCTCGCCTTTTCCGCGTTCTTGAGAGATCAGGTGTTCTCCCTTGTAATCAATTTGCTAATCGAAAAAAGCTTGGAACAACGGATGCACTTCTTACAATCTCTCACAAGATCCAGTTAGCACTAGACCAGGGGCATGAGGCCCGCATAGTTCAACTAGATCTTTCAGCTGCCTTTGATAGAGTAAATCATGATGGCTTGTTGAAGAAGCTAAGAGATATTGGTGTTGTTGGACGGATTTTATCTATTTTAGAGCAATTCCTGGTGTGTCGCACCTACAGGGTTTGTGTTGATGCCAACTTCAGTAACTGACATCCTGTCCACTCGGGTGTTCCGCTGGGCAGTGTTCTCGGACCTCTGCTCTTCAATATTTACACTGTTGACCTCTTTAGCATCACAAAAAATATTATGTATGGTTATGTAGACGATTTAACTTTGCTCGCGACTATTGACTCCCCTCACTCTCGCAGCATTGCATCTAATTCCCTCAATGAAGATCTTCGATGCATTTCTATATGGTGCCATACATGGAACATGAAGCTTAACATCGCTAAATCTAAATGTATGTGTATCTCACGATTTCGTAGCATTTTTTTTCAACATGAACCTCTCCATGTTGCTGGCTTAGCATTGAACGATGTGGACGAACTTTGGGCGTTAACTTTGATTCCAAATTAACTTTTGAGTGCCACATCAGATCTCTTGTGACTACTGCTTCACAGGAATTTGGAATCATGAGAAAGGCCTATGCTACCTTCAATGATGTTTCCGTGTCCGCCACTTGCTTCCGAAGCTTTATTCTTCCAGCTTTGGAATATTGTGCCCCTGTCTAGTCGTCGGTTGCTACCTCGCACTTCCATCTTATTGACAAAGTCTCTTATACTGCCAGCTTTCTTTGTGGCGGTAATGTCCAATGGAACCTTGCACATCGCGGGAAGATCAGCAATGTGTGCATGCTCTATAAGATACAATCCAATCCGCATCACTCGCTGTATATTTCCTTGCCAAATCGCTTTGTAGCAATGAGAAACACTCGTCTGGCTTTGGCCCGGCATCCTCTTTGTTTTCAGTCTATCAGATGCCGTACGAGTCAGTTTCAGCGTTGCTTTCTGCCAAGTGTTGTCCATCTTTGGAATTCCCTGGACGAAGAGACTTGTGCATCGAATAGTGTAGATGCCTTCAAAAAGAAAGCTAATAACATCTTGGGTTCATCATGAGCCATTATCCCGTTATTTGTTATGTTTTTTCTTGTTTGAATATTCTATATCTTGTTTTGTTTGAATGTTGCTATATACTGTTTTTCAATTATTTTATTTAATTTTATTACTCACTTTAATTTAACTGAATCCATTGAGGACTGAAAGCCTTGAGGTTTTTCTTTACCTATCTCTTCCCTGTTTGTTCTTCTATCCCACTTCCTTTTCTTCTTACCATCGTTTCCTCTTCGACGTTGCAGGTGTGCGGAGATTGCTAATTGCAATCTATAGTGCTTGCACTCTTCCCGTTCTACCTGTCTCATCTTGTGTAATAATAATAATAATAAGAGGAGGTTATTTTCAAAAGGTGTAAACATTGACCCTCTCAATCTCCCCTCATCATATTTCAAGAATTACTTGGAATTTTAGAATTTGCCTTCGCTTTCCTCTGGGGGCGTCTTTTAGTTTTTATTATTGTTCCTGCCACACAAAGGATCCTTCCTTCGTAGTGGAAATAGTGTGCGATCCGATCCCTAATGATCCGCATGGTCTTCTTAGCTGAAATACCTTCAACACAATTTCACTTCATTTAACTTCGTCACGTTTTTTAAATACACTTAAAATATAATTCTGACATTCATGCCCTCGCTCGTTTAATCGTATTCATTTCCTCCAGAAGTTAGTAAGAAATTATACGTACATATATATATATATATATATATATATATATATATATATATGTACGTATAATTTCACTCATGAATTAGAAGAAGCTGGATAATCTTTTTTTGACCCCATGGTACTACACCGTACGCCGCAAGGTTTTAAGTTCTCGGTTTTCCGGAAGCCAACTCATGTTTCGTCTTACACCCATTTATATTCGAATCATTCGCTTTGTATTTGCGTGCTTTTAGAGGATGTGACCCAGAATTCATTGAGGAAGAGTTAGAATCAATTAAAATCATTAGTGAAAAGTTAAATTATCCGTCTTATTTTCTAAATGATTCCCTACGCAGAGCTAAGCAGTCGTTTTTATGGAAATATAATTAAATACTCATTTACGCGAAATAATATTTTAACGCTCCCTTTTAATAAACACTTGATCCATGTTCCAAAATTATTAACATATTTTAATGTTAATGTTGTATTCTCTAATAATTCCACGTTAAAAAAATTAATAATTAAAAATTCTCCCCCTAATAAAATAGCCTAGATTTATAAATTTCCATGCAAATATTGTATAGGTTTTTACATAGGCCAGTCAACAAAAAGCCTACATGTGAGAATTAAACAACATAAGTACTGTTGTCGAACGGGGCAAACTTCCACAGCACTGTTTATTCATCAATCTACTTTGAACCATCAAATAGATTGGTTTAATGCGAAATCCATTATTTTTGTGCCCAATTTTATTGAAAGAAATTTAATGGAATCATCCATGATCAAATTCTCACATAACTTTAATTTCAATCTAATTGAAGGTCTATTTAAATTAGATAATTCAATCATGAATAATATTTGTTTGCAATATAAATTTAATTTGTTGAATTGATTTGTATATTATAGTTCCGCGGCTGGGCTATTCATTTGTTCGTCAGTTGTTGTTTTTTTATTGTCTTTGTTCGTTGGTACGTTTGAATGACGTCACATTTCTCTGTTTATTAACTTTATCTATTTCATTGTTCTTCTGTCCCTGATGATGTAAATACGAAAGCGCTTGGGCTTATTCTGTGTAATATTTTCCTTTGGGATATTTCAAGCATCTTAGATCACGTGTTTTTTGGTGATTATTTTTGCATATATATATATATATATATATATATATATATATATTCGCTGAAAAAGTGAGAAACTATATAATCTTGAGAAATGTTTACTTACATTGAATCTTAATTAATTTAAATTTGCTCTTTTCGAGGAAGGAAAAGTCGGGAATTAAATTAAGGATTTCGGTTCTTTTAGGAAAATATTTCAGATGTCATCGATAGTCCTTATCTACATATACTGATCACACCTCCAGTTGTTGTATGCCCTTATTTATCGTGCTTTTAATTTCTCTATTTTGCCATTCCTAAAAGAAATCTTCTTCTCTCACTCCAGTGTCGAATGTTCGTTCGCCTCTTTAAGTTTCTATGGAAATCTCTCTCTACTCCTATATGTTACTGATTGAGTCTCCACCTCTTAATTACAAACAACGCATCTTCTCTTTAGAAGATTTATGAAGACTGCGCCGATAAATCAAGTATCGATTATCTAAGTAAATCACTTTTTCAAGTACTCGCTAACAGCAGCACATCAATAATCTCTTACCTTTGTAGTGTTTCAAAATCGTGTACATTGCGATCAGTATTAGATTCTTTTCTCCAATTAGCCACTTCATAGTATTTTGCAAGTTAAAAACTTCTTCACGCAAGTTTTTTCAATAAATTTTAATATAATAAATACATTTCATATTTTACACTGATTGGTCTCGAAAGTGTTATGGATTTATTTCGTAATTGTCTGAGTGGAATCTTTTGAATTTTCACAATAAACAAATATTATCTAAGTTTCACTATATAGCGCTATTATTTGTTAAATATTTCCCAGATTTATTTGCAAAGATATATATGTATAGAGTAATTATTTAATAATTGAAAACCTCTTTATAATTAGCGTCTTTCTGCAAACTATTAAAGACTTAAATAAAAAAATCATTAGCGTCACTATTCTTTACGGTATCGCCACAGAAGCTACGAAAAATTGTAATCTTATTCTTTGAGGAAATATGAAATTTAAGAAAGTTTGATCATTAATTTAAGAGACAAGTTTCTATTATAATCTATACTGAGGATAGTTCAGAAATATCTCTTTAGATAAATATTTTTATACAGCTCGTACACACATTCTCATGATACATTCATGTAATTACAATTGACTCTGAAATGATTCTATAATATTGTGTACTGCTTCAATTAGTGAAAAAATAAATTAGCATAAAATGAGTTATTTTCAGTTATAGATTTGAAACTGCATCAAATAGATATTAGTTTGGGGGTGACGCAATTAAGGCAATTTGTAAATGTAATAGGAATGAGACAGTTAACATAGTACGCAACTACAGCGAAATAATGGCTAAATCATATATAATTATTCACTCTATAACACACAAAAATAGTGTTTTAGGAACTGAAAATATCGTAAATAAACAATTTTTAGTGTAAATATTCAAATGTCAAAGATAGAGGAAGAAGACTCGCGTTTTCATCTAAAGTCCTGTAAGCATTCTTCCTAAGAGCAGGTGGGATACAACCGCTCTCTTCACTTCTCATAGGCATACTGACTCCTAACCCAAGTTTAACTACATAAATAACGGAAGATGCTTGTTATATAACCCGACTGCTTTGTCTGCTTTACCAAGTTGACTCCCGCTTTGACAGCAATCTTCGAAAATTTAATA
Source organism: Ceratothoa steindachneri (assembly GCA_963969495.1). Lineage (NCBI taxonomy): Eukaryota > Metazoa > Arthropoda > Malacostraca > Isopoda > Cymothoidae > Ceratothoa > Ceratothoa steindachneri. The sequence continues at coordinate 100,591,664 of OZ018334.1, read as the reverse complement.
AAGGGAATTTTTAGCGAGATAGTGAAGAGAGTGATTTAACTTGTTGATAGTAGCGCGAACGTTTGTTCATCGATTGATTCGTAAGTGGACCACTGGCTTTCTTCGTTCTACCACGGCGCGGGGACGGATCTTCGCTCCTACGTGGATTATTGTATTGGGGTAAAGTGGTAATTTTATTTGGACATTGGCCCTCTGATCTCCTCCACCTCTTTCTCCCTCACCACTTTCCTATACAAGTGTTTTTTCCTATTCTTCCTCTCATGTGTAAACACCCAGTGAGAGTTGGGATGAGTGTAAAATGAGAGAAACCCTTCGAATAACTCTTCGGGTCCTCTCGGAGGGCCCGAAGCCGGACAGAGGAACGGTTTTTGAAAAAAATATATAGTAATATAAAAATTGCACTGGTTCGAGTGATAGACATCCCGGAAGGATACTCTGCAATTTGTGCGAGGGAGGCTGATTGTGAGGCCTTAACCTCAAGCAATGCAGTTGAATGCCTCAAGACGATAAACCTAATACCCCACACACCACCCCAAATTAAGACACACCGTAGTGTCATCTGCAGGCGCCTCGACTCTTGGGTTGGGAGCCACTCGGCAGAAGACATTAAAAACGAATTGGAGAGGAACCACCCTTGGGCGAAAGTTGCTGAGGTTTTAAAATTTAAAACATACACGCACGTCTTCAAGGTTGTCTTCGAGGATACGGTTATGGCGCACAAGGCAAAAGAACTAGGCTTATTGTTGTTCAGTGTTAGAGTCTGCTCGGATCAAATTGGGAGGGAGGAGTTTGTCGATTTACAAATGTACTTCAGGTGCTATAAATACGGCAAACATACCACCTCAAACTGTCCTGAGAAAAAAGACCTAACTCTCTGCTCCATATGTGCAGGTCGCAACCATTTTTGGCCCGACTGCAAGAGTACATCACCAAAATGCTTGAACTGTAAAGGCCCCCACCGGACTATGTCCATGGCATGCCCGATCAGAAAATCGGAAATCCTCAAGGAAACAAAGCTACAACGTGAAACGGAGGAGAAAAAGGTGAATTCGACATACGCCAAAGTCGCAAAAGCCGCTATTGCCGAAACGAACAACCAAAGAACCTATCTTCACATAGAAAACGAGCACTCCACAAAAAATATGTGCTGCATTTATTATGCACACATAGCTAACATTACACGCCCAGGAACATTCACAACCGAAGTCAATCGTATGCTCGTAAAGAACGGCTTACAGGAGATGTGGTTCCCCGACAACCCTCCGTCAGAGGAGCTTATGCGCATAAGCGTAGCCCCACAGTGCCCAGAACCGTGCCAGAAGGTACCCACCCCACAAAACACAGCCAACACACGCGACCCACGCCTCAACAAAAACAAACATACTCCACAGACAGAAAAACCAGCGCCACTAACACCCCAAAAGACTGACACAACTACACCCAAAACCCACGAGAAATCACCAACAAAGGAAGCAGTGCAACCGAAAGAGACCAGGTTTCCGAGGTCGAGAAAAATCTCAAAGACACGTGGCCCCAGGTCAACCTCCTCATCTCGAGGCAGAGAGACCCAATTGAAATACCACTCTAGAGGTTTCAATTTGAAACTATATGCCCCCGAATCGGCCCCTTTCCCCACCAAAATCGAGTCTCACAAAGTATCTGATGGTCTTAAAACCGGAAGATACAAGTGGGAATGCTCCGATTCGGTACCGGAACGGCAAGTTGAGGAGGCTCTCTCACGTAACATGGTAAAACTGACCACCGACTGCTTTTATACAATTACAGATACTGAATTCAGGAAAAAACGAAACGGCAGGGAGCGCACCCCGCCCAGTACACCACATGGGGCTAAAGTGGATCGCAAATAAGCGTCCACTTTAATCCGACACATAAAAAGACCCAAACGTTACACAAAATGACTGATAGACTAACAATAATACAGATGAATGTCGATGGGTGGGACGGAAAAGGTTCCATCTACGGCAACATCTTGCGACAGAATGACCCTGACATAATACTCATTAATGAACATGGAATGACCGCTCATAAAGAGATAAAAATTTTTCAATACGACGTCATCAGCAAAAATCACAGCCAGGGACGGTATGACGGCTGCGCAATAGCCGTCAAAAAAGGTTTAAAATACAAAAGACTACCCGACTTAGATGAATCTTACCTTGCCATTGAGGTAGGCACTACCCTGGGGGGTCTAGTCGTGGCCACGGGGTACCAACCCCCAAGACGTGGCTATGTACCCTTGCACAACCTTCTACAGATCCTCAGCCATAAGAGAAACGTAATCTTTGCTGGAGATCTGAATGCAAGATGTGCAGCATCAGGGTATACCTCCTGCAACAATGCGGGTAGAAACATCGAAGTATTACTAGACAGACGCTACGCGACAAGAATCAGACCCGAATTCCCAACATTTATTACAGGAGATGCAGCAACGAAGCCTGATATTGTTTTAACCAGTATCAAGTTTCCATACAACTATTACATTGAACCAGGCCCCATTATTCCAAGCGATCACCAGGCAGTTAAAATCACAATTGGCGTAAACCCCATTCAACTAGAAATCCCAGAACGCAAAAGCTATAAGCAGGCGGACTGGGAAAGATACAGAAACTACCTTCTAAATTATATCCCAGACCCTTTAATTGATGCAAATTTAGAAGAAATAGATGAAGAGCTGGATAAAATCACTGACCTCCTTATAAAAGCAGATAAAAATAGCATTCCCCGCATTAAGTATAAAACCCTTCCAGCTCCTATTTGGAACCATCCCATGAAAGCCCTGGCCCAAGAGTATAAAGACCTGTCCAATGTAATAGCGCTGATAGGCCCCAACCACAATGCCCATAGACGAATAAGACAGATAAAAGACGAACTCCAGACACTCATTACAGACCAACAAATACAGGTATGGGACAGACTAATTGAAGGACTTGACATAGAGAGAGACTCACGGACTTTTAGGCAGACGTACAGACGTTTAAAAGGACATCCCCCTCAGAAGAAAATTGTACTCAAGCATGACGAGAAAGAAATTGACGAGACTATAGAGATTGAGGAAATTTTTAGGATTTTCTGGTCCTCAATCTTTGAAATTACCCCCGAAGAAAATGACAATTATTACATCGATTTCGAAAATGACATCATCCAACAGTTAAACACACAAATACATAAAACCTCCCCTCATCATTGTGTGTCGCAGGAAAGAGTGATGGAGGGCTATGGGAGTAAAATAATTGCCCAAGAGCTTTCCGTTGCACTAAAATCCTTTCGTCAAAGAGCACCGGGTACCACGGGGCTGACCAGGGAGAATTTCATCAAGGCCCCGCCTAATGTTCTGAGTGTGTTTCTTAACATCATGAATGCCACTGTGAACACAGGCTACTTTCCCGATCAGTGGAACGTGGCCAAGATGATCTTCCTTCCCAAATCGGGAAAGCCCCCGGACTGCCCTGCCAGCTTTCAGCCGATATCTCTCTTAGAATTTGCTGGCAAAGTCTTCGAGAAGATATTGGAAAATAGGGCCAACTCTTTTCTCGACGAAGCCAACATGCATAACGAGCAACAGCACGGCTTCAGAAGGAAAAGAGGGACTGATACGGCTCTAGCCGTTATCACGGAAAAGCTCGCGAAGATCAAGGCAGACAAAGGGCATGCTGACCTGGTGCTCCGAGATGTCAAAAAAGCTTTTAACAAGGTTTGGAAGAGAGGACTACAATCTAAGATCCTTCAAGTAGGCCTCAACATCATTCTTGAGAGGATTCTATGCGAATACATAATGGAGAGGAGAGCATACATACATATCAGAGGATACAAAGTCCCCAAATTCGAGCTCAAATCTGGGGTCCCACAAGGGAGGTGTCTCAGTCCCCTTTTATACAACATATATACACGAGACCTACCACAACCTCTTTCCGAAGGTACGATATACGTCCAGTTCGCTGACGATATATCTCAAATTTGTACAGCCGCCTACGTTCACAGGGAATTTATGGCGATAAATACGGCTAGGGAGATTTCCAACATCAACTCTTTCGAGAGGAAATGGAAGATATCGACCAATGCCCCAAAATTCAAAATAATTCCCATGTTTCGCAAGACCTTCAATGATATACGGGTAGAGGGGGAGAGAATCCCCTACTGCTCGAAAGGGACAGTCCTGGGGCTCAAAATCACCACAGGGGGATACAAGTGTCATATCAGGCGGACAGTCCCGAATAGCAAGAGAGATTTGAGGGAGTTTTATAGGTCCATTGACCTAACTCGCTCAAATAAACTCAAGATATTCAATGCGTGCATTCGCTCGAGACTCTTGTACCCCCCGGTGCCGTTGAATGCGTGCGCCTGGACCCACATTGCGAAACTACAAACCATCCAGAACAAGGCGGTTTTACTCATTACAAACACCCGAAGAAGAGAACACAAAAGACAGAGGGAGCTCCACGCCTCGGTTGGATTATCTCCGATCAACGTGGCGCTCCACGAGAGAGCTAAGAAGATATGGCAAGCCCTTGGTGCCCGCTTGACCCCTGAATTCTCTCGTACACACCTAGACATCGAGGCCGACAGACAAATAAGACCTTTTAAAAGTAGTAAGTTACAGTCTGACAGTGACGTGACTCCCCAATATACACTACGTGATCGACAATAGACGAGACTCAACCAACCAGTGTAATGTGAAAGTTTTTTAATTAACATTTAACCTCACTAAAAACAAATTCACTTAATTAATAATAATTAAAGTTAAATAATTATCAAAATCAAACTAAAATTTTTTAGGAAAGTAAAAATTTATTCAAAAACCCAAAGTGGGATGTAAAAACCCCGTCTCTAATAAAGGCTTGAATGCCCCAAAATAAAAAAGCATCATCAAGATGAGAACCCTTAATCAAATTAGCTATGCTGATTTGATTAAATAAACTATAAATCTTATAGTTTATAACTAAAAAGAATCCAAAAATACCACAAACAGAGCTACCCTTTCACCAGGGATCTTTTATTCTGTCTTCCACACATTATCTATTCTTTAAACTCACTTCTTAACCACTTTACTCCCTTACTATTTTCTCTCTAATTCTATCAAATTTCATCTCTTATCATGTCCAATAAATATCCCATTTTTTTTTCTTTTAGTTGAGTTGAAGCTTTCACTAAGTCCCGTCGTGGTAAAGGCGGTCTACTTTAGGAAGACATTTTAACAAGAGAATCTTTCTCTTCGCTCGTGGGATCGAAATCTCTCTATTCGCAAGTAGAAGGAGGGTACCCTGAGGATGGGGAGCCCACTACCCAGTTGGGCCCCATGGGGTCGGCTCCCCAGGACTGTGAGAGAGTTACCCTTGTCACTATACGGGGGGGGAGCTAAGCCCCCAAGAACAGCCATGATCGAGGTTATCTACAAACATATTGATGTAGTCCTCATCAGGCTAATTGACACCCCGGCTTGCTACGCGTCAATCTGCCACCATGGAGGATGTGGAACTGCTGGTCTCGAACGAGGCCAAGGTCCACCTCCAAAATATCGGACTAGAGGCAAACATGCCACAAGAAATATTAGGGCAACGTAGTGTTATTCTTCAGCGGCTGGACCCACTCTTCACTGACAACAGCTATGAAGAAATCAAGGCAGAGCTGTCAGCGAAGCAGACATGGGCCAACATTTTGAAAGGTGGAAAAATTCGGAAAAGGAAACAGTATAGTGTCGATCATCTTCTCGAGCATCGAGATGGCGAGAAGAGCCAAGAAAGATGGGCTGCTTGGGTTTTACCTAAGGGTATCAACCGAGCAAATCGAAACAGAAGACTACATACCGATTGACTACTGCTACAAATGCTATGCAGTCGAAAATTATTTAACAAAGGACTGCCCCACAACGATATTTGCCTGCTCCAACTGCGCCAAATCCGGGCACGGTTGGAAAGATTGCACGGAAGGGAAGCAAATGTGCGTCAACTGTGGAGGGGACCATAGGGCCGTGGCCATGAGGTGCCCCATCCGCAAAGAAGCCATTGGTACAAAATGAGAGAATATAAAAAAGGAAACAGAGGCAAGAAGAACCAAGACCAGCTACACTCAAGCGGCACTCCAGAAGAACTTGGGCACAACAAGTGCCCTGAAGCTGGTGATGCCAGAGGCGGGTAAAGATATCATGACAATGATCACCTTTGCTCACATGGCTAACCTTGCTAACCCCGGCTCCTTTTCCGGAGGACTTTACCGTCTTCAGGAGAAGCACGGAGTTACCAATATCTAGTTCACCGACGAATCCCAACGGGAACATCAACCAAATGAGGAGCCGACGCAGTCCCTTACCGAAGAACCAAAAATAACGGGAAAAAACTTCGGAAGGAGAGGGAGAAACGAAGAAATGCACAAAAAAGAAAAGGAAAAAAGGGAAGAAGAAGAAGAAACAAACAGAGGAAAAGACAAACGAACAAAATTCGTCGCACGAAGAAGAAGCGCACGAAGAGGAATACACGGAGGTCCCCCAAAACGACAAGAAGGAAGTCCTCGAGAACGGTTACTTCTTCGACGGCGAGGACGTGGCCTTCAAGGTATTTGGCTCTTCCTACTTTGCATTGCCAAGGAAGATTCAAGTGGACCTTCGAGGGACCTTTTTCACCGGACGAAATTGCAGCATTGAGGTTGAAGGGCACGGTGTTCATGCCATTCTCGGCCGTGAACATGTCAACATTCAAAGCCATAAAAAGTGGACAAGAAACGTCCGAAATAAAGTGAAAGTGCAAAATACAAGTGTATAAAATATAACGATAAGCCCAAAAGTGAATTAAATAAATAATGATCAATTAATTAATAATATCAGTGATTTGGAAAGGTGTACATAGAAAGTGTGTGTTAATTAATTTACGAAATATATTTAGTATCAAATTATCTATTGTGAATTAATTAAATAAGTGACTTAAAATTAGATTAAAATCATCAGCTGGGTTGAAATAGAATTCAAAAAAGGTTTTCACAACAAACCCGTAGAAATAATGTAAAGTAATTAAAATAATGTGTAGTTAACGTTATAAATATATAATAATGTGTAAATATATATGTAAACTTTTAGGAATAAATTTTTTATAACTATAAACTATTAACTCTTATGAGTAAATGTGAAATTTGTATTGTATAGAAAAGAAAATTTGATTTCCACGTCTCCGAGAACTTTTATCTTCCTACTTATACTTATAACTATCTCTTCTCTGCTATATTCTATTTTCCACACTGTCCGCTATATTTATTATGTAATCTCTCTTTGTAATTCATTCTTAATAAACCGTGAACCGAGATACATATCGAAAAAAAAATAGAGAACGTTCAGCATGAAGAACATGAGAAAGATTTACAAGGCCACAATACAGTGATCGATTTATTGATCCAACCATAGCAATGCCTTTATAGAATATTAACCTACTAAGACTTCGAAGAGTACAGAACACAGATATGTACATAATAACAAACACTAAAAGAGGAGAATTAAGAAGACAACGAGACCTTCACAGGGAGGCCAAGATAAAGCCACTCAGCAGAATATTTGCAAAGAGAGCAAGGACAGTCATAGAAAAGACACAGAAGGAAATAAAAATTGCTTTAACGAACAAAATTTCCCAAAAGAGAATGATGGAGAACACAGATTATTCCAAAGTTTCTCAAGGATTGATGAAGGCGAAGAGAAGAAAGAAGAAATCTACACCTAGAGAGAGAGAGAGAGGAATACTCGACAGCAACTAAGATTAATTAGATAACTGAAGCATTACTAGAAAATAGCTTATAGACAATTGCAACCAGAATAGGAATACAAAAAAATAGCTAGAGATAGAATCTTACACTAGTTTAGATAAGAATTATTAATAATAACGGTCCAAACACCTTATATCAACAAACATACTGACAAAGATACAAATAGACTCTTACGAAAACAGAAATACGAGGTTCTCAGGCGAAATATATTTGTAACTTTATTACCTTAACCAGAACTATCTACAATGGACATAAATTTTCTGACTTCTCGGCATACTAGCATGTCTTTGCAAGACTCTAATTTTTTTCTGTTATCAGCAACTATTCTTCACTGATTATAACATTAACACACACGACTCAAAGTAGATACGAGGGACAAGGCTCATGATAAACAGCGAGGATCTAGAGAAGATACAAGCTAGACATCGTGGTTCGAATTCTACGTTAAGCACTCGGTCCAGCGGCTAAGTCCACTTTGTTTTCTCTTACTATATTTCTTCGCTGTCCAATCCTTAAACTTTATTCTTACCCTCCCTCTCACTCATACCCTCCGTACCCACAGTGCCTGGAGCTTACTTCGGTTCTTGACAGAGTGGCTGCGGGGGACTAAAAAAAAAGGAGTTCTTGGCATCGTCTCCCGCCATCCTCGGCCACTCTTTTGATGCCAAAGGTGGGGACGGGGGGTTCTGGTAGGCTGTTCTTTGTCTCCAACTTCTCTTTTCATTTCGTACATATTTAAGGATTCTTGACAGGTTGCCGCTGTAAAGGCGAATAGGAAGGTTGCCATATATGATTTGAAAGGGAATTTAATACCCAATATGGTATAAAACCAATTCCCCTGCAACACTATTTTTTCGCGTACAAATGCGAACCGGAGAAGGCATTCAAACATATAAGGTTGTGGTAACTATTGAGCTTATTGGTGCTCAATTAAACTCAGGCTACTATGTAACATTTTTAAAGTCTAATGATAACTGGGTTGAGTTTGATGACTTAAGAATCCCTAACCTAAGGAAGAGTGAGTCAAGACCAAAAAGAAAAGTTTATATCATGGTGTTGAAAAAGATTAATGAATGACTTCATTACATTCTCAGACTGACCTTGGAGGACGCAGTTTGTGTACGTCCAAATTTCTTGAATAACTCAAAGCAAAGCAAAGATTCAAGGAAGTAAGGCTCCCAAAGGCGAACTCCTCCAAGTGTCCTAAACACTACTTTGTTTGTTTTTCAATTATTCTTTTTATGTATTTTGGTGTATGAAGACTAAGCCTTTTGAGTGTATGAAAACTTTGTCTTTTAATTTCGTTTGGTGAAAATATCATAAAGTATTTTAATTCAACTGGTGTTATATTGCTGCTGAAAGACTTTATCTAAAGTTTTTAAAAAACTTTCTTATTCCGAATCTTAATGACTTTCTTGATAAAGCTAAGACATATTTGGGGAATTCGTCTTTTAATCTGCAACGAAGCAATCAAGATGCTCTAGATTGATGAGAAATGCTGAGAACTAAAGTTAGTTAATTAGATAGTAAATAAAGAGAGGGCTGAATGAGGATTTAAGTTCTTCAAGAATAAGTAAGATACAGAGAGACAGAGACAGAGAGACAAAGACAGAGAGAGGGGAAAAATGAACAAAAAAAAACCATCAAACTGGTATAGCAATTTTTCTCACGGCAGCAGCCGCTTTATTGTACTTTGGGCAGTAAGTTCCCTTAGAAGTCCCTGGTCAACTTGCGATTAATGACCGCTGCTTCTTTTGGGATCGGGTAATTCTACAGAGTGTTTTAATCTAATTTTCCTTTTCCTTTTCTTGAAATGTTACGTCCTCATTATGTGCCGCGTGTTTATTTGTTTCTTTTTCCTTTCCGTCAGGGCAATACTCGTCACTCGATAATAATTATAAAGTGTAGGAAGTTCAGTGAGTGAAAGTAGCCCTATTTAATAGTTATATTCGTAGCTTGAAAGATGAGAGAGCAAGGAAGACTATTCGAAAGAATTTTCAAAAACGAAAGGAAGACAAAGAGAAAAAACGATGATTAGTGAGAGTTACAATATCAAAACGGCAATCACCCTAAATCAAAGGGCGAAAGGGTTGCATTTCAAAACCTACTGAAACAATATGAGTTAAATCCTCCGTCAAGTTTAAACCTAAGCACCATTAAAGCCCTGATCTACCACCCTACCATCGACAAGTAGATCTGAGACCGAGGATGCATACGTTCAAATTACACTAAAGAGTCATCTTTGGTCGGCTTGATTTTGTTTTCGTACTTCTGGTAGGCAATTTCGAGACCCGAGTAGAACATCTACTAAATACGAAGACTACTTGAGCCCCTACATGAAATCGAAGTTCGAATTAATCCCGTCAACTGTTCCTTTGGCCTGTAGAAGATTACCTTCCTTGGCCATCATGTGAAGAACGATAGCTCCTCCCACATGCAGGAAAATTGAGGCGATTGCAAAGTTAGCACCACTGCGTTCGTTCACGCAAATTTCTTGAAATGGTAATTATTTTCCGCGTTGCATCCCATAATTTAAACCCTTTAAAAAAGCTCGGCAAAGGAGGAAAGTGGAAGAACTACCAGCTCGTGCATGTATAGTCAAGGCTTTCACTTTGGCAAAAGTGACCTCCTGACACAGGGATTCCACAACAACGTGATCTCCTGTGTCTAATTATCGCGGGAAAACACTTTCATGACCAGGAACAACTGAGAAATTTCACCATCTCTGAAGATGATCTTCGGGCACACTTATGATCCACGAGTCAGATCAAGCCAAATCGCCATTCTCAACGCGAATGACGCCATTTCAATTAGATCACTCAATTCACCACAGAAATTCCTCATTATAAAGGAGAAAGAAAAACTCATACCTGATGCTCTCTTACTCTCTGTACCTGTCCCTCATAATCTCTCTCTCTCTCTCTCTCTCTCTCTCTCTCTCTCTCTCTCTCTCTCTCTCTCTCTCTCTCTCTCTCTCTCTCTCTCTCTCTCTCTCTCTCTCTCTCTCTCTCTCTCTCTCTCTCTCTCTCTCTCCACCCGAGACCAACCTTGTACACAATGAAAAGCTGATCGAAACATCGAAAATGACCTTAGCTATTCCCATTTTATCGTCAATCATAAATTAAGAGCGATATTAAATCATTAAAAACGCTCATTAAATAAATTAAATTTAATGAATAATTTCATAAAGTAAATAATAATTAATAATAAGATTCTTTAATTTTTATACTTGTGTCAGAATTCTTCACCGTACTTTCTTAGGGGGTTTTTAGAGGAGGGGGGGGAGGGGTGTATCTTCATTATTTCATTATGACGTTTCGCAGTATCGAGTTAATTTCAATTCCACACCTTGACGGAATATTGGTAACTAAATTTCTGGTTTTATGTTCATTATTTTGATAATATTTTTCCAAATTTTCATTTGAGGGGAGCGAACGTATCTTCTTATGAAGTTTAGCCATTTTTTCTGCAAGATCTGAATGCATTGATCTTACGCTGCTTTTGAAGCAACGCATTGATCTCCACATCTCATCAAGGGCATCTATTACACTTCGTTACACCGAGATAAGCCAATCACGTTTGAGTAAGCAAAGGTTTCTATGATAGCAAAGTAGCCGTATTGCATCCAACTCAACCATGTCCATATATTCTGGGGAATAGTATTATGTAGGACCATATGAAGATGAGCCACCGAAGGCTTTAGGCTTTCGTAGGGTGGTCTTAACACTTGCATTGCTCTTCAGTCTCAACATTTTCAGTGTCAGTTTCAACTAAAAACCTCGAGTGCTTTACAAAATTTCGAAGCGTCAAAGACAGTCGATTCCAACCAGAAAACCAGCCTAACCCTGCTCTTCGGAGTGTGTGGTAAGATATTAGGAGAGTTCAAAATCCTTCCATCAGATCATCAACCGCAGCTCATGCGTGTTATAAACAATTCAAAAGAATGAATTAAAAAGTTAAGGAGAAAAGGTGTTTATTTTCTTCCGTACTCCTTTAGATCTTGAACCTAAAGTTTCCCACTAATTCTAAAGTTTGGAATAATTCATTGGCGATGAACCCCATGATTCATTAGACTTTGAAATTGACCATTAACCAAATTTGCCTATCAAGTTCTTAAATTTAGTAAAGTGGCAATTTATTTACTTTTATAAAATGGATCTTCTTTCCTTAGGGCAATATTGGGTGGTTAGATTAAGTAGATTTAGACACTCTACTTGACACGGAGTACTATTTTATCTAATCGGGTTATGCAGGTCACAAAAGAAATTGAGTCCATTCGATGAAATATAATTTAGTTGATACTAATCCCTATTTTTATTACCCTCTGCTATGGCCCCAATACTAACGAGTTATTTTATCCTTCTTTATCGCTTGGTAATTTCTGTTACCATGAAAGATTATATCACAGTTTTTTCTATTATTTAGTGGATGCCGCAGTACTCTTTTAAAGAGCACTCTTATTGTTGGCTCCCCACTATCATTTCCACGCGGGTGGGGCAACTTTCCTATGGGTATTGTGTGGGGGACCAATTTATCTCGTTGGCCTTTGTGCCCCCCCCCCATTCCCCGATATCCACGAGCTCAAAAGAAATATTGCTTTTTTTCTTGTAATTTATTCTGCCTTAAATACAGCTTTGAGATAATTTACTTTAAAAAAACTTTCCAAACCCAATTTACTCATTAGTCCAAAGCTATTTTCCTGCAGTTTGTGGCAACAGTCTAAGTGGCAGTGGCATGTGTGGCAAAGATGGCAATTTAGAGCGACAGGGCGCATTGTCCTTGAGAGCGCCAAAGCCCAGATCGTTCCTCTGATCAAAGATGGCCGGGAGGAAATTCCGAACAATATTGTCGTTAAGAAATGTCATATTTATTGTGAATTTCTTCTCTTAATTCCTCCTATCTTCTATTCTAATTTTTATATTTGTGTTCTTTATCATGATAAAGGAGATAGCAGAGGGAGGAATAAACAAATTTTTAGGGCACATTTTTATAGGTCAATTGTCATTCTAAGATATTGCATCTCCCGAATATGTGCCGGGCTCATATATATATATATATATATATATATATATATATATTTATGAATGAAAAATAACGTAATGTCAATGCGGTTAGGTAATGGTAATAATAAGAATTCCTTAAACCGATAGAAAGGTCTCCTGGAGTTCCTTGACCTTCTTCAAGAGTGCCAAGCTTCTACAGCACATGGATTATTACGTTCGACTTTTTTGAATTACACTTCCTGTCTTTTTCTAGGACTTATGCCCTTTGAAAGTGTCGCAAGATCGCCGCATTAAAAATAAAACCTTTGTAAAGATTCGCGGTGGGTCTTACTTCCCTTGGTCACCACGGGTCATTGGGGACCCTTGAAGTACTTTGAACTCATGCCCTCATTGGCTCTCTCATTCCACGGGCAATAGTTCAACCTCGGGGATCAAGAAGTGAATCCTTCTTACATCCTTTTCCCTCCATCTCAACTTTCAAACAGCTACTCGTACTTAACACTTTAACACAAGAAGAGAGATGATTTCACACATAAACTCCACCTAACCCACATTAAGCGGTTAGTCTTGCGCCATTTGTTGTGTCCCTACGTTCAGCAAAACTCCGATTTCAGGACCATCGTCCCCCTTTCTCCCGGGCCTCTTAAACGGTGTCGATGTCAAACCACATGCGCAACACCCCAACGGCAAGGGTCTTGTCAAATTTGTACAGATCACCCATATCATACTGCACCCAATTAATCAAATCTGAAGGAACTTTCACGTCATTACAGTACGGTCCAATTCAGGGAATGTGTCACTCTCCTATCTTCCAGGAACGAGTTCCATCCCCACTGTGAACTCCAGCAGTTACATCCAGTCCAGTAGGGGTGATGCAGCTTTCCTGCTGCTGAGCGGCGTCGCCTTTTAGAAGAATTAACCAATAAAAAATTCAATAAATACAATCACTTAATAAAAGGAAAAGAAATAAAGTTAGTTGTGCAGGAGCGTACAATTTGTTATGCATTAGTTGAGGTTTGGAATATTTTGCCACACTTTGGGCAAACCTTTAGAATTATAGCGCGAGTTGCTGGTGATTTGGAGTTCTCCCCTCCAATCCAATGATGAATTCGAGTCAATAAACGTATCTCTGCCTTTTGTGGTAACCAAGGCATTTAAGGCCCATCCGCAGCTTCCCTCAATCATAATGACGAAACTTTCCACTATGTAATAGGTGCATTGCCAAATTGAAGGCCATTTTGGGAACATTTATACACGCGCAAAGGCCAGTTAGAGAGAGTAGGTGTCTATAATGTGGGAGGTTCGGCTATTATCCGCTAAGATACGCTCTTCCCCAGCCCTTGGTATCTTCAAGATGCTTTGGAGACATAGATCTTCAATAAATCATATTATTATTACTATGTTGCTAAAGTATGTAATATAGATCTGGATGTCTGTAATAATGGTAAAATACGTAATGCCGAAAAGATTACACTGCAAAATAGTGACTATAAAAACAAAAGCAACAGCGACTTTTCCTAGGGCAGTTTCAAAACTAGATCACAAAACACCCAATTTTGTGTGACCCACCAATTTTTGGCAAATGACGTCATTCGCGTGCTAAAACATTAGCATTGGACCTTGCATCACGCAGCCTGTGACGTCATCTCAAATGCGTAATTATCATTTTGTACAAAAGTACAATTTGATTTAGCTCATGTAATTTTCTTTTTTTCTTTTTATAAGTCGCATTGATATTAATAAAGCAGAAATGCATAGAAAATGTAAGAATTCTTCTGACTACTATATCTGCGGATCGGCCACATTTGAAGAAAGTATATGAGCTGTAGTCCGGATGTGAACATGGTGATCAGGAATAACTATGGGCACCTTATATTTGTTGTGTTAAGTGCAGAAATACTCTTTCTGCACGTTTTATGCTCTTGTTTTCACAGCCGAATGACCATTCAACTGACTGCTTCTTCTGTTGAACAAGTATCACCGGTAAATATTCTTGCCTTTATGTTCCCTGTTAGTTTTATTTTTCTCACAAGATATCTAAGTGTTTTCCATATATAAAATAAGTGCTATATGATGTTCTTCTTTTCTCACTACAGGTCTCAACCAGAAGGGCAAAAGAGCAATATTCTACCCATATCGTCAGTCTGCTTGCTATTCGCGCTTTCAGAGATTCAAGTTTTATCCCCGAGTCTCGGCCGCCATCTGAAATACGAAGCGATGAAGGGACAGCTGAACGCAGGAATCAGCATCACTCCACTCTACGTATGAGACACAAAATAAAGTTGCATCTCGTCACTTTGCCTAAACTCAATGATTCGGTCTTTGATCTAACCCTTACTAGACACCAAAGCAAACTCCTTCATTGCCTCCCGTCTACAGAATTGAGTCTGTTGGATAAGGGTGTACAGATTTCAAAATTAGGAAATGCTCCTCAGATCGGTAGCAATTCTCCTCAGTGGAAAACAACCTTGGTTTTTGCAAAAATATCAGTGAAGCGTTTATTGATGCATCACATTACACATTTAGTTAGCTATTTTACTGCACATTGGAAACACCATGCCATTCATCCAAATCACTCATTTTAAGAGGGACATGTGATAATCTTTCTTTGATTCTAAATCGCATAAATGGCTTTTTTTGTGCAGATTTAAAAGTATTAGACTTTCTTTAAGAGTTTCAAACTACTTATACAAAACTCATAAGCTTTTTGTTCAAGTGGGACAGCCAAGCGAAATCAGAAGATTATGTACGTTCAACATGACGACCTCGAAGGTCCTTTATACTTGGACCCTACATGCCATTCATTACACATTATTAAACAAAGGATAAGATCATTTTGGTCATATATAAAATATAAAACTGTGGTTAATCAAATAATTTGCCAAAGCTTTGCAACATCGTAAGCCGTGTTTCCAGGATCTCAAGGAAATATTTCCAAAATTAAAGAAGACGTATTTGTCGGCTCTCAGATTCGTCAATTCGTGTCTGACGACGGTTTTAAATTAACGATGGATGAAACTGAATTAGCTGCATCTGGTGCATTCAAGGGTTCGTGAAATGGACTACTGGGAAAGCATCAAGAGGACCTACGTAATGTTTTAGTAAATGGACTAATTTAGTGTTACGGACATCTTGAGTGCAACATGTAACTGAAGCTTCATTTTTTGCACTCCCATCTCTCTTTTCCTCATAGAATCCATGGAATACGTAAGTGATGAACACGGAAAGAGGTTTACCAAATAATGTACAAAATAATGTAAAAATGGAAATGAATTCAAGCCATTTTCTGCTGGAATCTAAAGCGTCACTAGCAGAGGACATCATAGAAAAGCAGAAGTAAATAGGTAGTACAGCAACTCATTCTGCATATAATAATTCTTAACTGGTTAATGTTTTAATGTATATGGAATATTAACACTACATTTGCCATTAATGATATCATTATTTTATTTTTTAGTCTCAAGGTCTGAATGCTAATAGGAAAATTACGAGAAAATGGACGCGAATTGATATTAAAACCATAAAATGTTCTGTTCTTTTTTTTGCCGTCAAATTTGTTGATAATGTTATCGACAGCCACCAACTATTGAAGCTGTCAAAGGTAACATTTAATCATCTTATAATCTTCGGACAATTTCGCCTGACGCTTCTCCCTCTCCCTCTCCCTAATCCCCCTTCTAAAAATCAATATAATTGATTAAATTCATAAACATTTAACGAACATAAAAAAAAACGGCCCAAAACTCTTTATGTATTTTTAAAAAAATGGTTGAATTCAGAAATTATTAAACTTCTCTTCGCATAATTCTACATAATTAGGTGCCTCTGGTCCTCAATAGGCTTCAATAAATTAATATTTACTGATATGAAAATACAAAGCGGTTAATCGGTAGTCGCTATCGGATTAGAACACGAGTTAAAAATGCCACAGATTTGGATGAAGATCAAACGTTGGGAGATAATTGGATTCTTTGAAATTGCTAAGCAAAGAGGAAGGAAGACAGAAGATGATGCATAAAGAAAATAAGAAGAGAAAAGCAAAGGAGGGAGAAAAAGAAGAAGTACAAAACTTTAAATTAAAGACCAGCAGGTAATACGTTTTATCATATCTTTTTTACAACCGTGAGAAGCTTCGTCTTCCACTCCAACACTTTATACTTGGACTACTGAAGAATTTTGCCAGACACCGAAAAAAAGAAAGATAAATTTTGACTTTTCTGAAACACAAATTTTGGTCTCGTCTCTGCCAATTGGAACCAAGTATTTTTGATGGGCCTCAAATCAAAGAGCTCATGAAAGACGTTCATTTCGAAAAAATACTTGCAGGAAAATAAGAAGCATTCCGAGACGGGCTATTTTAACGCATAGGTATGTCGAAGAGTTTCCCGCAGGCCCCACGAGCATAAAGGCTGTACGCTATAATGTACATATGTACATATATTACGACTTGCTGTCAACAAATCAATACTATAGTACACTGAAAGAAAATTACAACCTGAAGACCATTTAATTACAGGCAGTTTGAAGTGTTTCAGACTGTGCCATCTCAGTCTGTATGATTTACCATTTGAGTAACATTTATATATTAAAACTTTTGTATTTTAAGGTTCATGTTATATTCTTCAAACGTTTGTGATGATTAGTCTTTGTTGTACAACATGTTTTTTAATGTTTACACACTGCTTTTGTTGCAAGCCTCAATTAATATATGCTAAATTTGATTGATTATTTACGTTTGTATTCCCGTGAATGGTTGCTAAAGTATGTGCCCCAGTGGAGTGCGTCCCCCGGGAGACTATAAGAGTCTTAAGACGCCCCTGACCAGTGGCTTACATCTAAGTCTCTTTCCGAACACCTTCTGTCCATTCGCCGAAGTCCAGGGTCTTGATATTTTGTAGAATGTTTTGGTAAACTTCCCAGTCTCTCGGTGTATGTATGGAAGATGAACATTCTTTCAGAATACAGCTGGGCATTTAGAGATGTATTTTTAAATGTAGAATACAGAAGTATACATTAGATACGCATTTCTTCCTCAATGGTTATAATTCTAATGATATTCACATAAATTATTAATATTAAAAAATTAGCTTAATTTCACATTCCATTATTTTTTTTCAAATTGATATGAAATAAAATGGATCTACCGATTAAAGAAAACGGTTACATTTCTTTAATTCACCATCTCAAAAATATAAATCTCGGACGCAAAGTAATTCCACGAGAGAAAATCAGAAACAAGAAGATAGAAATGGAGAAAATACAGCGTTGGCCCAAATTTGGGGGCAGGTATGAAAAAGTGAAGAATATGATTGAAACTCTTTATTCCATACTTGACATAATAAAAATAAACATTTTTGCGTATATTCTATCAATAATTAATATTGATGTGTCCTCCTTTTGCTTATAACAGCTTTTATGCGTTTTTGCATCCTTGAGACTAAGTGGACACAGGTGGTTGGCTCAATTTTCTGCCACGCTTCATGAATTTTGGCTGTTAATTCACCTTTTGAGGAACATTTGTGCACCCTCACTCTTGTGCCCAAGTGTGACCACAAATGTTCCATGGGGTTGAGGTCTAGAGATTGATGGGGGCCAGTCCATCAACGACCCCCCTTTCTTTTCAAACGAACTCTTTGCGACTCTAAATGTGTGGCATTGATCATTGTCTTGTTGGAAGAGTACACCATCTGATATGTCATAATTGAACATTTTACCTCAAGAAGGTTGATAAACCTGGTCTTACGTGCTGGTGCAAGTGTTGAAATTCATTCTGCCCTCACAAGTGAACAACAATCCTCGACCAGAAGAGGACATGCAGCCCCAAATCATTACACTGCCACCTCCAAATATGACTGTTGGGACCATACATCTTGGATCATAAGCTTCCCCAACTCTTCGAAGAACATAAAACAGCTCCAGGGGTTGCAAAGATCTGACGAGAAATACAAATTTTACTGATCAGTTTTGGTATCCAATAAAAATGTGTACAAGCGTAATCAATTGGTGGAAACAAATGTGGAGAACTTACCTGAAAATTGCTTTCATCAGACCAAACAACTTTAACCCAATCATCATCAGTCCAATCTTCATGCTCTTTTGAACCAAACAATCGCTTCGTCTCGTTTACCTGAGCCAGCCACAGTTCCTTTCTAGCCTTAAATCCTTTGAGCTCAGCTTCTGATAAGGCTCTGCTCACTTTGCGTCTCCATACCTCTTTGTTTGTTGCTGCCTGAAACTCAGCAGCTACATCAGAACCACATTGAATAGAAGAAAATTGAGCCAACCACCTTTGCTAATTTACTCTCGAGTACTAAAAAACGCATAAAAGCGATTATAAAAGCAAATGGAGGACACATCAATATTAATTATTGATAGAATATAAACAAAGATAGCTACTTTTATTATGTCAATTATGAAATAAATGAGTTTCAATCCTATTCTTCATTTTCCATACCTGCCCCTAATTTTGTCTATGGCTGTAATATTAAAAGAGAATAGGATTTTCAGGAATTACGAAAATCTGCCTGCGATTTGGCAGCAAGAGGTAGTATGTGTGGTAGAAGCAATGTCTCGAGAGCAAAGTGGAATACCATTTGCTTTATTAGATGTAGGAATTGGGAGTGTCGAGTGTGTGGGCGCTGCAGGGAATATCCCAAGGTCTTTTATGGTAAAAATTTGGCAGGAATCATAAAATAGGCAAACAAAACTGGAAAAATAATAGACGATAAAGAACAGATTATTAATATTAGCGTTTTTCGATATACTTTTGTGCTTTCATAATCTAAGTACTACGTTAATAGAATTTTAGCCATGAATACATTGTTTTTGCTTTTAATATTTTAGACAGACTTTATGATAGCATCTCACAAGATCACTTTTCCTGCTTCTGATATAGAAGACAGTGAGGAAAAACAATTCCTGGGTTTTATAACAACAAATACCGAAGCGAAGTGGGGCTATAAAATGCAAAATACCGCAAAATGGATGATTTTACCAATTAAAATTATTTCTCGAAACATAAAAACTATTTTAGGTTCAAGATAAGCTAATTAAGAAGTACTAGTTCCCTATTTGTGGAGGGGTGTTGGGTAGTAGACCAGAGCAGCCTGCAGCAGTTGCAGGATTAAGGTGGTCTTGGCTCTCTTGATATTAAGCAGGTCAGAGTAGCCTGCAGCAGTTGCAGGATTCAGGTGGTCTTGCCTCTCTTGATATTAAGCAGATCAGAGCAGCCTGCAGCAGTTGCAGGATTGAAGTGGTTTTGGCTCTCTTGATATTAAGCAGGTCAGAGCAGCCTGCAACAGTTGCAGGATTAAGGTGCTCTTGACTCTCTTGATATTAAGCAGGTCAGGGGCGATTGGGCTCAGGAAGGGAGCGGGAGACTCAATTGAGATGGTAATTTATTATGTGAATTTATCTCTCGTGGCAGTTATTTGCTTCTATTCGCTCCTTCGTTAAAACTGGTCATTGTAAGGAATAATTGAAAGGAGAAAGAGTGAGAACCGAAGAGAGAGATTAGTAAGAATGCAAGTCGAGATGGTTAAGGAGTGCCTGAAGCCGAAAGTAGATGATGTATAACAGAAGCTATTTCATTAATAGGTAAAATTAAGAAAACGTTTGCAATCATACCCTACACTGAAGCCCTCATGCAGGGTATGTATTTTTTTCACACTTTTAACACTACAATTCACATAAGTCGTTAGTAAATAGGGTTTTTTTAATCTATAGGAGTCTCCCCTCCCTCGGTTCCTTATAAAGTGGCTAGAAGATCGGTCTATTCTTTCAAGCCCCCTTTTGTTTCGAAACCAGGCGCTCCTTGAAGGCCCATGAGGTCGGCCTTACAAGAATGCAGTTTATTCATCTTTGTGTTGGTCTCAATTACTGCAAGGGTCGTTCATCTCGGTCGTTGAAACACATCCAATACTTATGTTCTCCTCTCATCACATATAACTTTTCCATTACATTCACCCATTTAATTGAAACGTTGCCGTGCATTCATTATCTGAATTAGCCCGATCTTAACTTTTCTTTTAGCCCATTTTCATACGGCACTCGAACGGAAAAGATTATGTGACATTCTTATATCTGTGCTGCTTCGAAATGTTTCACAAGGAATATTAAAATTTTAGTCAATATTAAGAGTTTGTGCAGCATTTTTGTAATGAAATTTATTTTTTCAAATTCAAACCAAAATAATTTTACATCCAAATTTAACCTGGTTATCATATTAATTGACATTCATCTGTTTATCTAAAAGCATAAATTTAATAAATATGCAAATTTTTACTCTCCTGAAGAATTATAGTCTAATATACATTAGATTTTTATAAAAACTTAAAACACAATGATATAGAGACGTGTACTATTAAATACATTTAAATTGCACTTTTTAAAAGTTAGTTGCGCGCGCATAAATTCTTCTATATCAATAAAGCAGCCAAATAAAAGAGAATCAAGCCAGAATCGACTTTGGGCCTTCAGTAAGCTGCCACTGTTGACAAGGCAGTAAACAGATTCGGGAAGCGAGAATTTGGCAATACCTCCTCTGCCATCGAACTGAGACTGCTAGCAGGAAATAGCAAAAGTGGCATTGGCGACACTTTATTGTTGATGGCGAATATGATAAACAAAATAACGTTAAAGGAAGGTTTATGCACCAAAAAGGACAAGTGATCATTGAAACCAAACGAATTTTCCATCTCGATACAGCCTGCGCCTCTCAGCCTTAGAAAAGGCATGCAAAATCCGCCTTCATCAAACACTCGAGTCAAAAGATAAAAAAAGTAAACACGGGGTCATTTTTTCCAGTCATATATCATCTATCGTTATAAATACAATACAAGAATAATATAGGTAACGTGCATACGCACTATAACCATAGCGACCGGCTTCGGATCAAATCAAGGTCTATGTAAGTAAAGATTACACAGGTCGACAAAATTGAACTTTTTTCTCATCAATGATTTTATTTTTTCTAAACGTAATTCTAAAGAAAATTTCGAAATTTCAGTCCATTTTAGTGTATTATGTATCATCTATTATACATAGCTACCTTAAATGTGTTGAGCTTTGGACTTTCTTTGGTGCTCCATTTCAGGTCCGTCTGTGTACTACTTCCAATAATAATGTGCAAGCATTCCTTCGTTCCAAAAACTTTAGTATTGATGTTCCATAACGCTGATATCTTGATGGAAGCGTTCTCGTGGTTCATCAGCCCCTGCTCCCAAGTTATCATTCTTTAAGCATAAGATGTTAGAACTCTTTTTACGCTATTTTTAATATCCAGAGACCTCTTGTTTACAAAGAAATATTCAAAAGCTATCCAAATGAATAGTTCCAGGCCTCCAGATCTTGATTACCTAGATGTGGGATAAGGTTTGATCCTTTCGGAATTCAGTCATCTGTTGATCGACGTAGAAGCCTTCTTTCAACTTCACCTCAGTGATCTTCGCATATTTACTTGTGTCTTACTCAAATGCTTCGAGTTTCTCTTCTCTGGTGTTTTCACGAATTTCTTGACTAAACCAACCTTTATATAAAGAAGAGGAAGAAGAACGTTTTGCAAAGCGTCCTTAGATTTATTTTCGATGTTTAAAATTGGAATTTAATGTAATAAAATGAAATAAAATGAAATGAAAGGTGGGAGGTGAGTTACAGTGAAAGATTGGCCATTCCTCCCTCCCCCAACTTCCTCCCCAATCCCACTAAAGCCCTAAACGGTCTTAAGAAGGAGTGACGAGAAAGCCAGAGGACAGACAGAGAGAGAGAGAGAGAGAGAGAGAGAGAGAGAGAGAAAGAGTAAAAAATGAAATAGCAAAGCTTGGAATAAAGTATTAGACTTGATAGTTGACCTAATTTGTCAATGGTCGGACAGCTTTACGTGGGTTCCGAAACGCGGTGTGTATTATATTCTCTATCTATTCATTTTTCTATTGTGTTTTTGTGCCATATATAAAGTGTTCAGCCCGTAAGGTGTGAATGATAAAAGAAAAAGTGTAAGGAGAAGGGAAAAGAAGTAGTCAGTTTGCAAATGAATGCTAGGATGCATGGAGGTTTGGTAGTATGGTATAGTTTAAAATAAGATAGTTTTTTTTAGTTATTCCCTGAGTCAATAATTATCTCGTTAGTTGAAAGATAATGGTAGGGAGAGATAAATTTGACTCCTCGAATATTTGAAGAAAACGGTTTGAAAGTTTAGAAAAAGGTAAATTGTGTCAAACTGATAGTTCCCGCATTGAAAGAAAGGTCCGCCGCATGTCTCAAAGAGTTTGATAATGATTTGATAAAAATAATGCATTTCAAAAGAGTCTGCACATTGGTGCCTGAAAGAGATTCGAGATTCCGTACACGAGAATAAAAGTTTCCTGCAACATAAAATATTTGATTATAAATGAATGCACCACGACAAAATAATGAAACTAAACACTCACACGATTACCGTAATGAACATAAATTAATTTACTGTTAATACAAACACAATATTAAAATATATTTACTTACATAAGAGACACGGGGTCAATTGGAAAGGTAAGATGAGGCTGCTACGGAAGATGGAGGGTATATTGAACCCGACCGTTCCTTTCCTCTGCGTGTGTAAGAGGGTGCACTCAGAACACAAGTGTGGGGCATCAGTGGGATCCCTTAGCTTTCTAATTTTGAGAATGTTTAATGTCGGAAAAAAATAAGGTCCTAAACTTCCCACCAGAGAGGATGGGGGGGCAAGATCGAGAAAACACACCAGCTAGATTCCAAAATGTGCATACCATCCTCCTACGCCCTCATCTTCTAAGTAGAGGGATGGCGAGTTGTAAACGTATCTCGAGAACGCCAGAAGTGTTATGTGGAAGGCAATTAAATCTGTACCCAATTATTCTAGTAAAAAATCGTAAGGTCCAGTGAGAAAGGTCGACCCGGCGACGATAGAGCGATCTATTAGGCAGACAAATAAAGGAATAGAGATGAAAGAAGAATAGATACACAAAAGAGGACAGAGGGAAAATAAACAGGCGGAAAATCCTTTTCTTATATATTGCCAGGAAAACAACCAAAAATGTAAACTAAATCCTTTTGGTGGGGGAATTTCTTGCTTTTCTTTGTTCTTTGATTATTTTTTTTTAAATACCTCCTTCGGTGATCAACTATCTTGTTTTTACTTGATCACGTCAGTCGACTCGGATAAGAAATCTCGTCCTCCAAATAAATTTTCTTGGGGAAAATCGTTAGAATTTTAGCTTATCTCCAAGCCCAACGCTTTTCTGGGAATGGGGACTCGGAAATAATTTTGAAAAACGAACAATAAAAAATAAAATTGGAAATCGCCACTTTATCGTAAGGAATAATTATTGTTAGATTTCCTTTGAGAAAAAAATAAAATAATAAGTGAATATTTATGATTGGAAAATTAAAATAGTTAGTGTTTTCTTTAATTCAACTTTTCTCTGCGATCCATCACTAAAGTATGTGTATAGGAAAAAATCAAAACAAAATGGCGGTAAGCGTGAACCCATGGTCCTGCCAGCTCTAAAGGGCTGGCTATCGGGGAGGTAGATCGCGCAGAAGCAGAAGGATTCCGAATGAGCTCAATAGTAACACCTGATCGTAGGCTTGGAGAGACCACGACCAGTGCGCCTTCTCTTACAATGACTTGACCTCTCGAAACGAGATTCGAACAGCAGTTTGAACAGCCACGACCAAGACCAATTTTTCAAGAAAATTCTTTGAATCGAAGAGGCAGGATGTAGCTCTCCGCTATTCACACACTTGAGCGTAGATAACAGAGCCTTGTCATTTGTGGCCCTTGCGGAGATCGTACGGATTTGAGGTTGACTTAAATTGACACGTCTACAAAAGCGATTTGTAGAGCCCAAGGGTAGTAGAACCTCAGCAGCTGAGACGAGTATGCCTTGACGCGATTGCGATACCACACAGCACGCACCGACTCAGGAAGCTACAATACAACGTGGCCAAGATGGTAAGGGTGGGTATCGAAGCCCCTGCCTCTTTCTTAACCACACGTTCGACCTTCACCTCTCTCTTGTCGTATAGCTCATCTGTGATGTTTTCTACTGATTAGTTCAACGAGCTCCCTCGCATAATCTACTCCTTTTACCAAATTCATGGTAAAAGGAGTAGACACATTCACCAGAAGGGTCCCGCCTGAGAAAGAGTTAACTTTGGGTTCTTTACCAGGTATTCTGGCAAGAGCCAGACGCTTATGGAACATGTGTCCTGTAGAGAACGAGTTATTCCTCAATAAGAGGCCCTTGTGTCAACAAGTCTACACAGGAGCGGACTTAGACTCCGGAGTATCTTTCGCCGAATAGGTGCTCGCCCACCTGGAAGACCTTACCCCCGTGAGCCGAGAGGCCTCCGGACACATGTCCAAATCAGGAAGCCCTCCATCTGGACATCGCTAACATCATAAATACAGATACTGGACAGACACTCATTTACTGTTCGTCTACTGACGCCCAACATTTCACATACTTGCGAATGATGCTGTCACAGAGAAACACTACCTCATCACACTATCAGATACCATCATCAAGCTTGACCAAGAACGCATAAGGCTACTAGCCCTCTCTGGCAGGAATTCACGACCTAAGAACGCCCCACTAAACTAAAAAATGTGTACGGCGAGGAACACATTTAAGGCCTATATAATAAGCGCAGCCAAAACTGGACGGTTATAAAACTCTCTGAAGAGAAGCACTCCAACATGCCGCTGGACCAATGCATTAAAGTTCTCGGCACCTCATACACGCAAAATAACTCGAGACACAATACAATCTACGCCCACACCAGTGGCTGCGTTTTTAGAGGACTGATACCAGACCAACTCATGTAAATGCAGTGTAAATGGTCACTTTTACACTAAACATACAATACTAGCATCTGCTGTGTTAACTGTGACGGTAATCACGTCACTGTGAGCAAGAAGTGCATGTACCTCATTAAGAAACGCTCGGATCGCATCTTGGAACTAAGGAGTCCCCAATATACCACACTATCTCACGCCTCCGTTAGAAGAACATACGCCACTGCTGCCAGTGCCTTCGCAGGCACCTAAACCACCACGCTGACACACACACACGACCAGGCAGCATTCAACACCCTTAGCAGCCACAAAACATAACTGGCCACCATGCTTTGGGCGGTGGCAAAAGACATGCCCGAGAGTCACCCTCGCTTATACGCCAGCGTTCTAAAGCTGCTCTATGTAGCAAACGGACTGTGCCAGATCGACTTTTCCGAGACGGTGTTCTTTCTAATAGAGGAACATAGAAACAAACATACACCACTCTCTCCACACCCATGGCGCCAAAACCCACTCCTACCTTCTCCATCCATTTCCAATCCTATTTCTTCAACGACTCACTCTGCCTCTTATCCTGCGCCCCCCGTCCACCGTACTCCCACCCCTTTTCCACTGTCCTAACCCGCCTTTCCACTGTGCCCACCCCCTTTCCACTATTATCATTATCCTCCATAATTATCACCCCCTCCTTTCTCTGTACACAACTCTCGTTCCACTTCCTTCCTTCTCTCTCCTTCTAATTGCCGATCTCTGCGTAACCATTGAAAGAATAAGGTTACCCACCTCTCAAAAGAGAGGTACGGCTTGGGGAGGGGGGGGGGAGCAAGTGAACCTCGCCACAACACCAAAATGCATCAAATGCAACCAAACTACAGGCAACATCCAACACCTACTCTTAGATTGTCCAAACCTCACACATGGTGCCTGCACTACACGCATCTTTTCTCCTAGGGACCTGTGCATTCACCCAGGGGGCGTGGCGTCCTTCCTAAGGTCTACCCACTTCTCAAAACAGAGGTAGGGGGGCTGAAAAGTAAAGTAAGTTATAGCTCAGAGAACATAATTAGTGGTGCTGAGGCACAACTGAGATTAAGGTGCTTATTTTCCTAAGATTTCTGTCGTCAACTAAAGTCCTTCCTCAGAGATGTTGAGTTGATAGCGTGAGAACAGAAAGGAGAATGGTCTGACTGGTGGATTACCACTCTATTTATATCTCTCGCGCTATATATCAAGTTTCATTTAAAATGTTTTCGAGGTTATTGTGAATTCTTTCTATAATAATACTCTTTTTTATATCTCCATTATTCTTACTTCAAACGCATAGTGCTCAGGTTAAAGGATATCTCAAAGCATCCTCTTGGGGGATATGAAATCTAGCTTAGAGTTAATAGCAGTGGCCGGATAATGGAAGAGTTCTTGATGCCCTTTGATCCACACTCGAGCTTTATCTGCAATGCGTGCGGTTGAGACTGCCATGCAAGGGTGGGCCTAATGAGCTATTCCATACTCTGCTCCAAATGGGACAGACCTTGAATGGCCAAGGCGATAACATTATTGCACGAAATAAACGGATGTCATACATAGTTATATTTAAAGAATATCTCTCATGAGCGCAAGAGAATGATGAAATAAATCCAATACACCGCAAGAAAGAGAAAACGGAATAATGTTTTCTTCGGAAATACTTATTTCCTGTAGCCGAGTGATTAAAAGCTCACTTTATTTGAGATCAAAATGCTCTGAAATTTTACGTGGAAGGTTGTTTTCTTAAGTGGATCCACCCTGGATGGTGAGAGTAAAACATTTCAAACTATCAAAAATAAGGGCCACCCTAATATATATATATATATATATATATATATATATATATATATATATATATATATATATATATATATATATATATATATATATATAGTGGCGGCTCGTGGTAATCAATAAGGGTGGGGCCCGGAAAGGTGATATTAGTTAAGGTACCAACAATTTTCTCATATGGGCTACTTAGCTATTTAAGTAATATAATTCAGATTTTTAAATAAATCTTCAGAGAATGTTTCATTAAAGCTTTTTTCATTTATGAATTTCAGTAAGTTATAATATTTAGAATTTTTGCAAAGGTATCATTTGCATACAAAATGGATAATTCACATTTTAATTTCTTTTTATTAAGCATTGAATAATTCGCAGAAATTGCCTCAATATGATTGATAGGAAAAAAGTTTCTGTAGTTTAAACTTACCTGAATTAATATTGTAAATGAATGAAACATATCTGAATTTTGGAAGTTTGCTTTTAATTCATCTATATTATTGCACGTTTCTGTCGCACATGATTCCAAATAAGAAAAAAAATAAGGAGAGGTTTCCCTTTGTCTTTGTTGTGATGTTAAATTTTCCGTTATTAGTTTTGATTGGTCACTATTATTGGAATATTCGGACACATTTTCACGCAGATGTATAATAGCAATTCAAAATTCTTGAGAGCTTTTTCAGAAGTAATGCTGTTTGTTTTTCTAAACTGTAAGATTCCCAAAAAGAATATCATGTTTGAACACATCCTAAAAAAAATCTAAAAAGAAAATAAATTCTTCCTCGTCCAAAATTTTCTTGAATCCAATAGATTTACAGATGCTCTTCTGATCCCACTTTTCTTCATTTTGAATATCAGTAAATCACTTTATTATTTGTTTTCTGTTTTCATGTACTGCAATAATTATTCTAGATTGAAAATTCCGACATGTCTCACACACTCTCGAATCTGAGCAGTACTGAATTTCTGGAGATAACACCAAATCCATTCAAACTTGAAAAAACTTTTAGTAAAAGAAATTATCGGTAACACTTCAGATTCGTGGCGCACGGTAGATGGCGCTGTTAGTCGGCTACAATTTTGGGCTACAGCATATCTCTTATGACGTCAGACGGTAGCGTCGGATGTGAACAATATCGGCGTAATATTTTTTGGTATATGAGTATATACTGGGGGGCTGCGCCCCCCAGACCCCCCCAATTGATTGAAACTCAGGGTCATCGTAGGGTGGTCTCCCTGCAGTGCTTACTCCCCCACGAGCAGCTTTTTACTGGCAGAAAAAACGTAACCTAAAGACAAACCATACTAACTTTAAGCGGGCAGAAATTCGTGGAATCGCTCTTTGATACTGGAAAATTTCTTCACGAAAAGAGCGGTTGCGAGATAGCCAGCAAAATGTTTACCGTTTTCGTTTAAATAGAACTTATCACAACGAAACAGTAAATTTTCCGAAAAATGTAAATTCGCACTGTATTTTGGGCATTTTATAGTTTTCTTAATTAATTTATGAGCCTCTAGATAATCTAAAAGTTTTTCGCGGTTATGCAAAATAAAGCCAAATTCGAATAATGACGAAGCACAAGTAGAGCACGCAGAGCAAAACGGGTCATAGTTATAAGCTACGACGTTGCCAGTAAGAAGCTGTTATCGTTCGTAACAATACAAAATATACGAAAACAAAAAAAAAACAATAAAAGACATCAAGAAACCTTACCTAACTTAGAAAAAACTATAAATAAGCAGAGGCACAGATATTTAGTAAATAATACAAACTAAAAGTTACAAATCCCCAAAACAACAAAACAATATAACGCCGTGATTGGTCATATCTGGGGCACCGTCTGACGTCATAAGAGATATGCTGTAGCCCAAAATTGTAGCCGACTAACAGCGCCATCTACCGTGCGCCACGAATCTGAAGTATTACCAAATTATCTTCTTAATGATCAAGATTAATTGGTATGCATAGCAATGAACATAATGTGTCACTGACTCATCGTCAGCTGTCTTAGGCCAGACTTGCATGGCTCATATTTTGAGCTATTGAGTCACATTGTAAAAAGGATGATATGAAGTGGCGGTTTGGAAGAGGCTTTGAAGAAAACTTTCTTTTATGTGCCTAATGCAGGCTTTGCATGCATCCACAGGTTTTAATATGGAATTCATCTTTTATACTTATAATTTTTTTAGTCATTTTGTTGGTGGGGCCTGGCCCCTCTGGCCTTAATGTACAAGCCACCACTGTATAATATATATATACAAACAAACTCCGAAAAATATATATATAAAGCCAGCTATGATATATAGATTAGAGATAAATAGATTTTTAACACAAGCCTTAAAAGATTACTGGAAACATTAATTCTTTGTTTTTCTAAGGTTCTATCTAAAATTATAAAATTGGAAATAAATTAAAATAGCGAATAAATAATTTTTTGAGCTTATTTGTATAAAAAAACAATAACCATAACTTTACTAATAAATTAAATATTCAGAGAGTGATAAGAGAAGCCTTTATCTTTGGTAGTAATAAAAATATTTTCTCAAGTAAACTTTTAGAAAATAATAGGGTAAGTTTTCTTTACTTTTTGAAAATATTTAAAATAGGGTAATACATTATGAATAATTCACCTGTTTGTTTTCTAAGGATGCCTTTGATGGATTTAAAACTTGGTATAAATTTTTAAAATTGACCAAAATATTTTCAGGGCTATCAAACTTGTAGAGCTTTTGTCCTTTGCATCACTTTATTATTTTATATACTGTAAGGAGATGGATGTCTAGACTGGTACACCTTGTACCTGGGGAAGCAGTACATGCTCAAGCCCTTGTGTCCTAAGCAGTCGTAAACTAGATTGAAACTACCTAGGTTTATTCTTTCTAGACATTTCCATTTTGCTTTTTTGTTCCTATTCTCTTTATGTCCTCTTCTCAACTTTCTTGGTCATTGGCTATATTCACAGACCACTCACCACCCAGCTTTTCCACATTCACTCGTGATGAGGCCAGAAGGGGGGATGGGGGGAGATTTGCTTGTCATCCCTCTGGTTGAGTTGGTCATTGTGTGATGGTTGTTTCCTGTGTTGTCAGAAAAATTTAGTTGTCTAGTGTGACATTGAACGCTCAAGGTGTTTTATTTATGTTGTGAGGGAAAATGTTGAAGAGGAGAGATTCTTGCAGGACTACTTTATGTATGGTGAGTGTTCATTATTGCTTGTTGTGGAGCATTGCTTGCGCACATCTGTATGTGAGAAAATTGGCAAGACATTTTTTTATACCTGGAGTCTAGTATGATATAGTGTGTTTTGTCTGGGTGCCTGTATTGAAAGCTTTGCTGTTTTGGTTGCAGGTTGGTCAAAGTCTTCTTGTATGAATTAAGTGAGGCTTGTCATTGGGTGCAATCCATGTTAGGAGGGATCTAGTGGATGTGCAGGTTCAATTTTTGTTTTGTCATGTGTAAATGGAGACGCTGGGCTACAGGGTGGACCAGGAAGAATGGCTAGCACAGGTGCATTGCTGGATTATGTGGCAGGTTGGTTTGAGGGTTGGAGTGGGTATGTATGGGTGATACTGGTTTTGGTTTTGTAATTTTGGCATCTCAATGGCAGCTAGCAGAAGAGATTATAAATTTCAAAAAACCCACACCTTCACAACCAGATGTTTTAATATTCCCTTTACATAGACCCCATAAGAAGCACAGCACTTCTGTTCCCTGGCTGTTGTGTTGATGGGCCTCAGTGCCCTATCCATCCTGCAACTTAGCCTCTTTTCCTTCTTTCTGACATCCTGTCTTCATACCCTGCTTCCTCTCTCTCCCTACAACCTCTCCCACAATTCTCTCTGGTCAGCCTCTAATTTTGCAGGGTAGATAGAGACCAGCTTAATCTCGCCCAGTCATCCCAGATTGGGGCTAAAAGGAGGGGGACAATCTCCCCTCCCCCTGCGCTCCGGTTTGGAATATTGGGTTTTTAACAACCTGCCTTACCCCTACCTACCCTCTCTCTCTCTCTTTTCATAGACTACTAATTTTACACCCACCCTAAGGTGTAGCTGCCATGCTCATGGGCTGCCTGGCCATCAGGCAGCAGGAGGGAGCCTCTAATGGTGATAACTGGCTTTGCTGGCCTCGTCTTCACCCCTTGCAGAGTGGGCAACTGTGTGGGGTGATTAGCATTTGCATCCCATGAGAATGATAGGGTCCCCATTACCTTCAAGATCATCCGACCCTTGTTCTCACACTGGTTTCTCTTATGATCAAACCTCTTCTACTAGAGAGGAGGCTTTCTCCTCTCCTAGGCATAAAAGTGTGGTGGATATCCCTGTTACCCCCCTTATCTGGAGGCAACCTTAGGTGACTCCATCTTGTTTCCAGCGTCATTCCTTCCTTTACTTTCATAGGGGACAGCCAAGAAGGCACACAAGTGGCCTAAAACTGACCTCTCCCAGTCAGAGCGGCTCGATAGGGCCAATCCCATTAGCAGGCAGGGCCTATCAGTTTGTGTGCCCTAACATCCTTCACTCCTGTATTCTCAGGTTACAGGCGCCTGCATACCTGCCCCCCCTCCCCATCTCTTCCCTGATGGATGCCAGTTTGCCTGCCCTAGATGAGATGAAAGATATCTTAAATGAAATCTGTGATGTCTTGGGGGGGAGGGGGCATGGTCCCTAAGGTGACCCAGCCCAGTATTGTAGGATCTTCCATGGAGTTGTACCCAGGCTCAGTGCCACACACAGAACCTGAGTCCACCCCTGTGCAAGCTTCTCCTCAGACGGCTATGGCCCCTGTGGACACAAGGATCAGAGGGACCTCCTTCCCTGGATGGTGCCCCTTTGACAGCCAAGACCTTGTCCATTTCAGAGAAGGATCTTGCTTAGGCTGCTCCATCTGGCCATGGAGAGAAGCCGGTTCATTCACCACCTTCCTCTCCCCAAAAGAAAAAGACTAAGAGGACTAATGGTCCATCTTCCTAGGCAGGAACTGGACTACTGCCGTTTTTGAAAGTGACCAAGATTGGCACATACGACTCTGATGCCTCCCCTGGTGCAGTCCCCAGACCAAGAAATAAGTCACATGTGTGCTGAGCAGAGCCTCGATTACATTGGGGCCCCTCATTTAGAGACTACCTGGGTTTTTGTAATCTGATGGCTTTAAACGCTTCCTGGTTATTTGCTCCACTGATACCATCATGTTGGCTAAGGGCAACATGATCTATCAGAGATGAGCACTAGCTAGCCTAACTGGTAGAGAGAGTTCTGGTGAATGCATCAGATCACTTTGAGGTGATGATGATTAGCATCTTCGGTCCTTTGATAGCACACCGGTGAGTAACATTGCACTCTACCATGAATTATGGAAAAGGAGTGGTTAATGTAAGGGCACTTGTGGACTACTCCATAGATGACATCACCTTAAAGCTGGCTGACCAAGGAGTGGTCAAGGTCGAATGTGTGATGATAAAAGGGTATGGGACTTGAGACTCATCTCTACACTCTTCATCATGTTTGACTGTGATAAGCTCCCTGAGTTGGTGCATGCTAGTTGGTATCGCTACCCCATAAAGGCATATGTGCCACTGTCTTTGCCATACAAATTTCTCCTGTAGATGTGTAAAGTTGTGGTTACCTGAAGTCTGTTTAAATTGCTACAAGGCTGCACATAAGTCCAAATCATATATGCCCAAGTGTGTCAATTGCAGAGAGCTGCACCCCACTTCTTCAAAGCAATATGGTGTCTATCTTCTGGAGAAGGAAATCCTAGTCATTCAGTCTAAAGACTTGGTCCTGGTGCACCTGGTGCTTCCTTGAATGTCTTATGCCTCAATGTTAAAAAAGACATCCACTGCTCCTACCCCTTCCAGACCTACAAGCACAGTCCCTTCTGTAGCCATTCCAAGCACTTCTGCAATCTACACTGGGTGCTCCCCTGATAAAGCTAGCAATATAAAGGGTTCACATCCAGCCCCTGCTAAAAAAGAACAAGCCCCCTTCCCCCTTTCCCCCAGTACAAGCATTTCCTGTAAGGCCAAATGGCTGCATCCCTCTGCCGAGTTGTTAAACTAGCAGGAGGCAATACCCCTGAAGTTGGTTGTGAGGCCATCTTGCATTGTTCCTAAAGCTGTTACCCAAAAGGAGCACAGCACAAAAGGAGCTTCACCATGTATGCATACACCCAGTGCTAAGCAGGTTTACTCATAGATGGTATATCCTCCAAAGGAGGGACCCTGCCTCTTAAGCCACCCTGCCTGCCCAAGTTTTCCAGGTGGATGGAGGAAATGACTCCTCGCATGGCAAGCCCAACCTCCCTCAATAAGTACCTGAAGGAAATAGCACATTATTCTATGGGAGTTCTGGCTCTGGTAAGTGTGCAGCCATTACTGTGTGGGTCTTTTCAAGAAGGCCCCTGCATCTCCTCCGAGCTAGGCCTGGTGGGCATATTCCTTCAATGGAATTGCTGTGGACTCTGGGCCAACTGGGATAAGCAGTGGAGGCTCATCTCTTCCTATTTTTTCCCTAGCTATCTTTTTGCAGGAGACCATGCTGGGTGCATGCCCCCTGCCCATTCTTTCAGGTTATAAGGGTTTTGCAAGTCCACTACCACAGGATGGGTGCCAGGCAGGAGCATGTACAATTTACACCCGCCATGATGTCTCCATTCTTCTCTTGGCTTTAAATAGCTCTTTTTCAGGCAGTAACTGTGAAGCTGCACCTGGATAGGAGGTATACTGTTATTTCTGCATATATTCCACTTTCAGCCCACTAGACCCCTGCTTTGTGGCAGGGTTGCGGAGGCCCCTTCTCTTGCTTGGGGATTTGAACATATGGTAAGATTTTGTAGTACTAAAAGAATTTCTTCAGCTTGCACAAATGCCTTATGTTTCTAAAAATATGTTTATTAAAAAAATTGTTGTTTTACAAAGTTATTCTATCAAGCCTGCAATTGGCATGCACCTTGACTTAAAAATCATTTTAGTATCTGGCTGTTGGATGTTTTCTTAAGATATAGCTACTGTGAGAGTGCATAACTGTGTGTGTTTGTGGCAGCAACACCATGCTGCCCACTCTGGTCTCTTCACCCCCCACACACTCAAGGTCATTTCTTCCCTAATGCTTAGTTGTGTACAGGAAGTCTTTGGGATTGGTTGTATGTCTGTTAAGCATTATATCAATGATTTCCAAATTGTCATGGCAAGCTG
This sequence comes from Ceratothoa steindachneri, assembly GCA_963969495.1. Taxonomy (NCBI): domain Eukaryota; kingdom Metazoa; phylum Arthropoda; class Malacostraca; order Isopoda; family Cymothoidae; genus Ceratothoa; species Ceratothoa steindachneri. The sequence continues at coordinate 100,557,087 of OZ018334.1, read as the reverse complement.
TGGAAAACCTAATTTTAGAAACAATGGAAGAAATCTCCCCACAATTGAAAATATTTTAAAAGCAAGTTAATGGGAAAGAATTGAGTTGAAGAAGGCATCAAATACAGAATGACCTTTCAGTAATATTTGCACAAATGTCTGCTCTTAACTTGAAGGAATTTGGAGATCAGTACCAATTCCAACTATCTCAAATAAATATATCAAAGACATGGTAAGCAAGTTGAATAATGACTATAAAAACTTTTAACAACTCATCATAGTAGGATAGATAATTCTAGTTACAGAATGAAACTTGAAAATTTCAAGGCTAGTATTAAGAACTATCCAATATTGCAGCTTTTAAATGCAAAGAAAATATTTGCACATGTCCAAAACAACACGAGGTGCCGACTAAAGAGAATCAATTTCTTGATGATCAGAGAAGTGCAATAAAAATTGTAATGGCAGGAATTGATGCCATTACAATGTCCCCCAAATTATCTAAACAATGATGGGAAAAAGAGAAGATCTATTAAGAAAAAAGTTCCATCAGCAAGTTATAATGCTGAACACTGTGAACAGCAACCCTCCTGCAGTTATGTGCCTCCTGATTCAAGTTCAGCATCTTCAACAGAATGCTCTGACTATGAAACAGAATTAAGTGCTATAAAAAGAAAAGGAGAACAGCAAACTGCTTCTCTTCTACCTGTACCTGAATTATACAACAGAACTGGCATTTCCAGTTAAACAGCAGCCTGTATTGTTAGTGCAACCTTGAAAGATTTGGGAATAACAGGTGAAAGTGATTCAAGTCAAGTCAATGACAGGAGAAAATTATGGTGCAGGCAAAGCAAAATCCGAAGAAAATTAATACTAAAACTAAAGTGAGGAAAGATTCAATGATTAGTATCTTCTTTCACAGAAGGAAGGATAAAACTTTATTGTCATCTAAAGGATGCAAAAATTACATGACAGTAACAACTGAAGCTGTAGAAAGATTAAGGTAGAGACCAAAGAATGAGGGAAAGTATGTGACCAAGTTAAAAAGATGAATATATTAAAGTTACACTTGAATCATGGCAAAAGTTGGGCTGGAGTAGTGTGGAACTTGACATACAGCCACCACCTCTCTGTGGTGAGTTTGGGATTATTTTTATAATTATTTGTAAAATAAACAACTATCTATATATAGCTACTCAAAAGAAACTTTTTGCAATGCCTATCATGCATTTTTCTGCAATTTAATGAGTATGATCAAATTTTTGCTCTATAAAATTTTTAACATATGTTCCTAACATTATAGACTTTTGATTCAAATTACCTGCAAATTTATAAATTAAAATAAAATTTTTGGTCTTTCAGTTGAAAATGTTGCATATATTTTTGGGGGCTACTTGATGCGCCAGCTTATAATATAGTTATTCAATTCAAAGCTTTTGCATACATAAAATAGAAAAATAAATCATTATTATGAGTATTGCCAGCAAGTAATTTCTCACATATAAATTTTTGTGGTATTACCTATATTTTGGTTATATTTAATGCAATTTTTCTATTTTCAAGCTCAATGCACAAGCCAAGGGTATGGTCATACAGCAAAACTGTTTTAACGCAAGTTTTCTCACCAATTGCCACCTTTTTCAAACTGCCCATCAAAGAGATTTAAAAAAAAAAAAGGAAAATCATCTCACCCTAGTAGACACACCCTCTGGGGAGACTACGCAATCAATCTCAGGGGGCAGGTCCTTGCTGACCTGATTGACAAACTGGAGAAGGTGTTCAAAATATGGATGAGTTTACGTATCAGTTATTTCAGGAAATGACTGATTTCTCTGTCTCATTTGAGGAGTTTAGGTTGGTGGATAGGCTGTTGAGTTCTCCAGCAACCTCATGGCCATAGACCTAACTACTATTCCTAGAATATCTAGCCATTTTGCATGCCAGCTGCTTCTGTGGGGGTCAGCCGAGTGTGAGATGGCTCTCAAACAAATGTTATGCCTATATGCGCTATAAGTGCCGCTCGAATGATTTCACTGTTGGGTAATTTTGTTGAGCTACGGCAAGGTTCCAGTATGTTTGAAAGCATACTTACCGTTCTTCCTCCTGGTGGGCATATGTATCTTCACTTAATGGGAAGACCCCTCTAGTAGAGGTATGGAAGCGAATGAAAAGGATTTGGGAGAAGTTCTCGCAGGAGCTCCCCCTCCCATTCTCAAATACTCTGATCTCATACTCCGTGTCTGTGACAGAGTCCTTCACAACCACTTTCTCCACATTCTCTAGCTTAGATGCTTCTCCATCAGCATTCAATCTGTGTCATGGAAGGCCTCCAACTATAATTTGCTTCTTACTTCCAGAGGTGGAGAACCTTTCAACGACTGGTTTACTTTTAGTGAGTTGCATTCCACTCTCACTTTATGTGTGGACACTGCCCCTGCTTTAGATGATTTCCTGTACACCATACTTTGACACCTGGGTCAGTGAGGCATGGCATATTTCTGTTAGATTTGTTCAACAGGATCTGGGTAGAGGGTATCCTCCCACAATCCTGTCAAATCACTATTGTGCTCACTTCTCAAACTGGGGAGAGAGATATCACTCTATCCTGGCTTGTTTCTGCCCAATCTCTCTAATCTCTGACATGTGCAAGTTGATGGAGAAATTGGTAAATATTAGATTAGGTAGCATTTTCTCTGGATAGTGTTCTACAAGTTTCACTCCACATCGGATGTTCTGCTCGTACTGGAAAATCCTGCAGTGTTTTTTGATTTGGAGAAGCTCTATGATACTGCATGACGATAGTGTATCATGGAGAGACTCCAAACGATGAGGGCGAGGGGCCTCCTTCCAATCCTTATCTGAATTTTTTTAGATCTTTGATTCTGCATATGGGTGGGAGGAGCCCTCTCCGGCTCATTGGATGCAGAAGAGGGTGCCCCACAGTGAAGTGTCCTCGGTGTCACACTATTTGCCCAGAGAATCAACAGCATCACTATGTTCTATCTGGGTGACCTTTTTGATCTCTTTTGGCATGGCTTAGATAGTAACTCTGGAGATTCAACTCCAATAAGTATCGAATGTTAATCTCTCGCTATGATGAAGTGTATATGCTTTGGTTTTCTGTCACCATCCATGGACCACTGACCTAGACTTGTTTCTAAATGGGGTTTGCCTGGAAGTGGTGGATTTGCACCTTTTCCTCAATCTTGTATTTGATTAATGCCTCATATGGGAGGCTTATATTTTCAGCCTTAGGGTATATTGTACCCATGTTATGAATATTCATTACATGATGTTCAGCTTCTGAGTTGCTGATTGGGCTACTGCATTACTTTTCTATCGATCCTTTGTTCATTGGAAGTTGACTCAGCATGCAAGTTTTATCCATCCACAACCAAGCATGCATTGCAGAAAGTGGACTTGATCTCCCACACCGGCTTTCACCTGGCAACCTGTGCCTTCTGTACATTCCTCATTGAGAGTCTACTTGCTGATGCTGGGTAGTTGTCGCTCACTCTGCACCATGCACAGTTTATTATTTGCCTGTATATGCGAGCTCAGCACCTCCCTCAGTTGCCGATCTCAATGGTGCCTATGCTGCCAAGAGATTCCAGCCATACCCTCAGCCCTTATAGATTTAGGGCTAGGAAACTCCTGTGAGAGCTCATTTTAGCTCCTGGGCCAGTAGTACCCCTGGTTATGCCCAGGGTACTACCTTTGACTATTTGTTGCCATGCATTTGCTCCCATGCTGGATCCAGCTAGTATATACAGATGGCTACAGGCCTATGAGGTGCTTGGTTTTACACCGTATCTCCTCTGTTTGAACTAAGCTGGGTGCTGCCAGGCACTGCATCTGTCTTCACAGCTGAGATGATTTCAATACACAGTTAAGTAAATGAGATAACCTATAGTGCCCTGTGCTTCACACAGTCCTTTGAGTGCTCTCGAGGTATTGGAATCTCCATACACCCTGGTTTACAGTATTTGTGATGCCACAGTCACCACAAGCCGGTTGGATGTCGAGATTATCTTCTGCTGGGTTCCAAGACATGTAGGAATTGTGCTAAAGAGTCTGCGAGGACTGGGTGACCAGACCATTGCTTGGCTCTTCTTCATGCAGAAATCAGGGCAGCCTCCCTGTCTGCTTGGTAAAGCAGATGGGAAGGGACCAAGGGAAACTTATAGTTGCATGCCATTGTGCTGCAACTGTTCCCAGGCCCTTCCCTCCAATGCCACAATGGCTCCAGGTCACTTTCTGTCATCCCCATTTGATGGAGTGCTTACCAGCACCTTATTGTGAGGACTTATTTGTTCCCCTGTCCCCCTACTGGGTGATCTTTGTGCATGTTACCCATCCCAGTATCGGATTAGCAGGGTCACTAGCACTTGTTCCTTGTACTAGGGATGGGTTTGTATATTTGTATACACAGACTTAATGACTTTTTGCATAAGGCTTGTCTCCTCTACTTTATTTGATTCTCTTTATTGTAGACTAATTATTGGACTGAGCAACAAATTGTTGTTGTGCGAGACACTGTCATTCTGAGTATAGGAAAGTGATTCACAGACATTTGTAGCAGCTGGACATCCCGAACACTTCATTACATCAAATTCTGTATAAAGATCTCCATATGCATGCATACAAAATTCAGCTTATGCAGCATTTTTAGTCACCTGACCTTGGGAGACTTGAAAAGACTTGTAGTTGACAAAAATTTGCAAAGAAAATCATCTTCAAGGACAAGGTCCACTTCCACTTTAGTGGATTTTTCAAACCCTTGCATTACCCCATGGAAAAATTTCTGCCACAAATGATATCCTTGCATGATGACCATGAATGCCCAGCAAGCTCCTGCGATCATACCCTTTGTGATTTTTTCTTATATGGGGTATGTGAAATCACAGATATATGCAAACAAACCATGCACAATTACTGAATTCAGGTGTGTGTTGGAGGCATCAAGTCACACATCTCTAATTGTTATCAGAAATTTCAAGGAGTGCATAAATGTGTACAGACTGTGCAGGGGACATATAGCTGACACAACTCATTATAAATGTGCAGAATAAAACCCCCCATAAGGAGTGCAGCAATTTGCCTTCCTGGCTGCCGTGCTGATGGGACTCAGCACCCTATCCGGCCCCAGCTTAGCCTCTTCTCCTTCCAGACAGCCTGTGTTTCTCCCCTACTTCCTCACTTGCCCTACAACCTCTCCCACAACTTTCTCTGGTCGGCCTATGTTTTCACAGGGTAGATGCTGACCTTATCGGCCAACTATCCTGGATTGGGGCTGAGGGGGGATGGGACAATATTCCCTAACCCCTGAGCTCCGGTTTGGGATGGTGGGTTTTAACAATCTGCTTGATCTCCACCCATACCTTCCTCACATCCCCTTTCCTTCTCACTTTGCACTCTATCCTTTTTACGCTGTGTCCAAGGTGGAGCCATCATGCCGAAGGGCTGCCAGGTCACGAGGTGGTAGGGGTGGCCTAAAATGGCGGCACCTGACTCTGCCAGCCCTGTACGTACCCCTTGCAGAGCAGACTACTGCGAGGGGTGATTAGTGTCTGCATCCTGTGAAAAGAATAGGGTCCCCATGCCAATGATGAAAATTAAAAAAATAAACTTCTTTCCCCCTTACCATCGATGGAGCCGCCTTCAGGCAGCTCCACTAAATAAATGGAAGTCCCCCACCTTGTGTTTTCACAGGGGAACCTCCAAAATTGTTTGACTGGAGAGGATGCTTACTCCTCTTTGCATACAGGTGTAGGGGACCCCCTCACCCCCTTGTCTGGAGGTGCCCGTGGGTGCCTCCCTCTTTCCAGTGGTAGTACCACTTTTTACTTTCTAAGGGGACCTCCAAGAAAGCCAGCAGGCAGCCCATAACTGACCTCTCCCATTGAAGCGGTTTGGTAGGGCAAACCCCCTTAGGGAGGACAGGGCCCATTGGTCGCTTCCCTTAAAGACCTGCTGGCTCGAATATTAAACCTAGCAGGGGTCAAGGCACGTGCCCACCTTCCTAACCTGACTAGAGAGACCGCTCCTAATGGGACCTGTGATGTCCTTGGGGGAAGCCTGGCCACATGGAGCACTTCCTTTCCCGAGATAGACATGGTCCTTTAGGTAACCCAGCCTCAGATGGTAGGGTCTTCCATGGGGGTGCCCAGCACCAAACGTGAGTCCGTCCCTATGCAAGCTCCTACTCAAATGGCTCAGGTCTCCAAGGTAGTACAAGGAGGCAAAGGATCTCCTCCTCCAACTGGTGTTCCTGCGACCACCAGGGACTTCTGGATCCCGAAGAATGACCTTGCTGAGGCCAGTGCATCTGGCCTGGCAGCTCCTGCCGGCAGAGGGAAGAAGCAGGTTCATTCCCTGCCCTCTTCTCTTAAGAAGAAAAGAAACAAAAATAGTACTTCTGCACTTCCCCCTTTGAGAGCCTACTTGTCGATGCTGGGGAGATGCCACTCACTCTACACTATGCACAGTGCATTATTCGCCTGTATGCTCGAGCCTGGAGCCTCCCTCAGTCACCAACAGCTTTCACTGCATCCTCAGCTGATTTTGACCGTGCCTATGCCACTGAAAGATGCCAGTCATACTCTAAGCCCTTTGGGTTTAGGGCTAGGAAACTCCTTCGAGAGCTAAGTATACCTCTCAGGCCAGTGAGCGAATGTGAGAGTGTTTATGAGGCCATTCTCCCACCTTTTTTCCAATACCCTCTCCCTCCCTCTGTAAGAATGTGTGTGTAAATGGGGATGTGTTTATATATATATATATATAAATATATATATATATATATATATATATATATATATATATATATATATATATATATATATATATATATATATATAATTTCATTATTTGTTTAACATGTATTTTTTTTTCTCTTTCTGGTAGCCATATTCTATTTAAAATTTTATTTAAAATTTTTAGGTGTTTCTTCTCATTTGTTTAGAGGGGCTAGATTGCCAAAGCCATTAATTAATTCACTGTACGTTCCATTTGGACAAGGTGGGTTTTAATAGCATCAATTCGCGACCAGATCATGTGGTTATACCGAGCTCAGAGGCACTAGCCTTTTTTATAAGTTGCATGCAACAATTGTGCACACACACGAATGACAGCTGACAGAACTTTCCCCTGGGGGGATAAAACGTGAGGCCTTTATATTTTTGGGGGATTTGTATGTTTGTTAGGCATCTATTATCAGGATTGTATTTGTTGTTTTTTTATTTATCTCTTGTTTGTTTTTTGTGTGAATTAATAATATTCACCATGAGCTAGGATTTTTTTTTTTGTATATATTGTAAAGAGATCTCAAATTTATCTAGCCATACCTGTGTAAATAAAGGAATGTATATACAATGTGTTTCATTTCTCCCTCGATTTTTCACATCCAAATTACTGTAGGAAGTGGGTTAGATCAATTGGGGTTAGAATATAGATTTTAGGCCCGCTACAACGCCACCCTGAAGGCTACCACCTTTGGCTATTTGTTGCCACAACTCAGCACACCTCATCCCACGCTGGAACCATGCCAGTGTATACAGATGGCTCCAAGTCCCAAGACGGGGTCAGCTTCCGCGCTGTATCCCCTCTGTTTGAAGTCAGCGGGGCTCTGCCAGGCACTGCGTCTTTCTTCACAGCTGAGCTGGTGGCATACTTCACTCAGTACGGGAGATTACGCGATGTGCCACGTTTGGAGACTGGTTTGTGATCTATAGTGATTCACAAAGCACCCTGAGTGCTCTCGGGGCATTTGAATCTCTGCATCCCCTGGTTCACGATATCCGTGATACCATGGTTTTGGCAAGCCAGGTGGATGTCGGAGGGTAAAATTTGAGACCTTTATATTTTGGGTGGATTTGTGTGTTTGTTGGTCCTTTATTTTAAGGATTGTATTTGTTGTTGTTTTTTATTTATCTTGTTTTTTTATCTGAATTGATAATATTCACCACAAGTTATTTTTTTTTCATATATATTGTAAAGAGATCTCAAATTTATTTAGCTATACCTGTGTAAATAAAGGACTGTATATACAATCCGTTTCATTTCACCGTCGATTTCTCACATCTGAATTACTGTAGGAAGCAGGTTAGATCGATTGGAGTTAGAGTATAGATTTTAGGCCCGCTACAACGCCACCCTGGAGGCTACCACCTTTGGCTATTTGTTGCCACGCCTCAGCACACCTCATCTCATGCTGGAACTGTGCTGGTTCCTGGACATGTAAGAATTGTAGGGAATGAGGGCAAGGTTGATGGTGCCAAAGAGTCGCGAGACTTGGGTGACCGGACCAGCATTTCACTCTTCCTCACACCGAATACATGACAGGAATACGGGCAGCTCTCCGGGCTGCTTGGCAAAGAAGATGGTTGAAGGGAACTTAAAGTTTCATGCCATTGCACCATGACTGTTCCCATGAACCTACCCCCCAATGCAGCAGGGGGCTTCAGGTGCTTTCTGTCATCTCTAAATTTGACACACTTGCTGGACATACCGCCATTTGATGGAGCGCTCGCCTGCACCCTACTGTGAAGGCTGCTTGGCACATTCTTGTTTAATGTCCCAGTCTGGGCGATCTTTGCGCATGTTACCTGTCCTGGTACCAGGATGGGCGGGGTCGCTACCACCTGTTCCTTTTACTCATGATGAGTTCGTGGACATTGACTGGAGGACTTATAAACTTTGGGGGGAGGCCAGCCTTCTCCCCTTTATTTAACTAGTTGGGTTTTTTTTGTTGGTTTTTGTTATTTTTGTAGGTCGCACATTTCTTTTTTTGGGGTGTGTGTGTGTTTTTTTGCATGTTATTTTAAAGTAACCTAGTACTAGGCAGTGTTTAATACGGTGACTAATGCCCAAATAGGCAGTTGCCAGATGAGCTATAAAAAAAAATGCAGAATAAAACCATGTTTATAAAAATTCCTTTTAATTATTACCCTTTCAAAATTGGCACCCTTTAGGGAACACCCTATTTATGTTAATTTCAATTACCTTTGTGCATTTGTTTTCATATTTTACATAGTCATAGATAAAGCCACCTATATATTAATAATAAATAGGAATTTTTTGCATAGTTTTTGCCACGTATTTTAAACTTGTTCCAGACCCAGATCAAATTGGAGATATACACGTTAACGTGGAATCTGAACCACGATTTAAAACTCTACATCTTGTGATTACCCAGGTCCCAGGCATCTCCCATCCAGGTATTAACCACAGTCATTGTAGCTTAGCTTCTGTGAGTGAAAGAGAGGATATAGATAAGGGTAATGAGAATAAGTATTTATATAAAGTATCATATTTTTTAAAAAACCTTTAATCTGCGAATGAAATATATTTAAAAATGACAGATGAGATTTTGGCAAAATGTGAAATAATTAATTTTCAATATTTTTGTCAAATTCTGAAATGTATTATGTGCCACATGAAAAGCCTTCATGAGCCATAGTAAGTCACAAATGGCACAAGCTCTTTGCTAATATTAAATTTCAACAAAGTATTTCTGCCATTCACCAACATGCTGTGAAAAAAAGATAGATACATGGGTGAGGGGAGGCAAACATCCAGAACCACCACAACCTTACTAAGAGACATGCCCCACCCCTGGCGGATGTTTTGATATTCCTGTGGGCTTACTGACCTTACTGGGGAGAGTAGGGAAGCCAAAAAGTAAGCGAGCCTATCCATGATAGGGTTGTATAATTAACTAACTAGTCAATAAATGAAATTTTGACAAGATTAAAGCATCTTTGCTTGTATTTATTATAGGATTTCTTCAGAGGTACAAAAATGGAAGGAATGAAAAAGGAGCTCATGGAATATCCACTTAATTTTCATCTGGATGATCAACATGTAAGGATGTCTGAATTTTCTTATTTGTATTAGCATTCAACATCATTATTTTATCAATATACTTTTACTTATCTAATGATTCACTTAAAAATCTATAGTTAGGTATAGAAATTAAATTACCCATTTTTAAATAGCAGGAAACTTATGAAGAAACTGCCATCAAGAAAATGAAGGAAGAGTTCTCTGATCCACATCAAGAAAATGAACAAAGCTTCGTTAAAGGTCTAGAAGAAGCAGTTGTTGATGGTTCTAATGAATTACTTTCTGAAAATTGCCCTGTCAAAGAGGTAATTATAATGAGTTGCCTGTTAAGATGTTTTCCAATTTCCCAATGGTACTTTATTCTCTGCAACCTGGTATTAGTTAAAAGAATTAACTCGAGAGGGTTAAATTTTATATGGTCATTAACTGGAAGCAATTAAAAAGTTTTCTATAAGGTTCAATATTAAGATCCTTATTATCTAGCCCACAAGGGAGTGCTACCTGGATGAGCAGCATGCCCTTCAGGCTCAAGTGCTCCAGTCTCCAACAATATTAAAAATACCTGGGTGCTCTTAATATTTCCAATTTAGCTTTTCTTTGCCACTTACTCTATAAGGCTCTGTCTGGCAGGTAATTTTTCAGACTAGTCTCTGGCCATGTTCATTCATTCCTGGTGGGAGCCAGGAAGAGGCCTCCTAGCTGGGAGTGGTGATTTTTAACATGTTTGCATGCTGCCTTCCCTTTACTTTTTCTACCTCCTCTATCTTTCCCTTCTGTCTGTCCTTTTAAACTTAAGTCACAGTGGCTCATTATGCCATGGAGCATTTGGTTACTGGACACAGAAGGTGCTTCCTAATGATACCAAGTTGGCTCAACTCTGCAGCTCCTCAGGGATCCCAGTGTAGGTATTTAGCATTTGTTTCCCTCTTTAAAATATGGCTCACCCTGTCCAATATTGCATAGTAAAATTGTCTAACTTCATGGTAGAAAGATATATCCATTAACACGTTCTGTGAGCTCCTCCAAAGCGCTCCCTCTCAAGTGTAAAGGCACCCCTCACTAAGCATTTTTAGAGGCTCATCCCCAAAATAAATGGAGCAAATAATCAGAAGAGGAGCTATGAGTAAGTTTGGAACTTTGCTAGACAATCATTGGCAGACCCTCTCTGGGGCCTGCACCAAATTATAGATACCAGGCTGGTAAACTCTGTGACTCGGTGTGCTGTTTTCCTGGGCTTTACATTTCTGTTTGGGAGTGCTGGCACTCTTGATTCTTCCTGCCCTACATACATAGTTGCGTGTCAGTACAAATCCAGTTGAACCTGCAAACTCACTCTGCAAATTCCCAACTGCTACACCATCTTTCACTAAACACTCACTACCATCACCTACTGAAATACTTTTCTTCATCTTCACTAATGAGAGCAATCTCTTCAGGAACTTGATCAATCTCTCTTCTTACATAATTCTTCATCTCAATCAACCAATTATAATGCACCTCATTCAGACACTGCAGATGCAATTCACATCCATTCTCATTCTTCACCTTTACCACAATATATCACCAGCTTCTCCACACCATAAGTCACATATACAAATGCACCAAACACCTTACTCACTATCACTAACACTTCTTGAAATGTCATCACTCCTGGTATACACATACTTCTCAACTTTTTCCTTAACCTACTCAATTTTTCCATTCATAATTCATTCACACTTTCTGGCACCTTCTCAAGAAATCCATCTTTCATCAAATCTCGTAAACCATACAACAAACTTTTGAACATAGAATCACTTGCTTCCTAAACTACACCTGCTCGCAGATACTCAGGATTTATAATTACAGTCTCGCTCTAATTTAAACTTGGTGGCAAACGTGACATCAAGTCAGCAATCACATTCCTTTCACCTGGCAAATACTCAACCGCAAAATCACTCAAATATTCCATCATCCTTGCAAGCCTACTTTCAACTAAACTCATACGCTGCAAATACACTAGTGGCTGGTGATCTGTTCTCACAACAAATCATCCTCCATACAAAAATGGTCTTAAGACAAAATTGTAACACAGCCAACTCTCAATTGTCGAATACACATGCTCTGCCACACTAAACGCCTTAGAAACATAAGCAATTACTCATTTCCTTTCAATCCCATCCACAACCTGATCTTGCATCAAATATCCACCCATTTGAATGACTACTTGCATCTGTATACACCACTTCAAGCATTCTTACATTGGCTCCATGCACTGGATATGCAAGTTCCACATATTTTGCAACTTCCACTTTCAACTTCTCAAATGCTGCATCCATAGAGTCATTCCACTTAATCACAGTACTCTTCTTTTTTTCTGGTCCATACACTCAACAGTTTTATCACACCTGAACAATCTTTTATAAACTTCCTTCCAAACTCAACTAAACCAAGAAATCCATGCAGCTCTCTCATTGTGGTAGGCTTAGGGAAATTTCTAACCTGTTCCACCAACTTCTCTGATTTATGCAATACAGCTGCACTCACCTTATGTCCCTAAAACTCAACTTCACTGGCAAACCACACACACATTTAGACAACTTCACTTTCATATCAACCTCTTCCAACTTTCTCAAAACATCATTCACCAAGGTCATATATTCTTCCATGTTCTCACTCATCACCAAAATATAATTAAGAAAAAATGCAAATAATACAGACTAAAATAATAATATTAAGTGCATATAAAACAAATTAACTAAATATATACAATTGACTACACCTACAATCCTTGCAAGTTGATTCTCCAATTCAATTGTGGTTTTGGCCCCACAACAATTTTAGCCGATATTTTAGCCAATGCTAATTTATGGCCACTAATTTTTTCCTGGGCAGTTTCTTTAATGTTCCTACATGTTTATAGTGAGTCCTCATCCATATCATCCTCTCATCCTTGTGTTGTCTTTGCTAATGGTGGACCGGAGAAGGACAGTGTGGGCCACAAATTGCCACACACAGAGGTCTGTCAGTTCCACACTCCCTGACTTCTTCCTTACTCCAAAATGAGAGCAGTCAGCAGTACCGTAGGAGCTGGAAATGGCTAGGAAATAATTACTCCCTGCTCACTCCTTGATGATGTTACTTATTCCCCTTCCCTAGCTCATATACACACACAAGACATTCCTACCTAAACATACCTGGCTTTCTGTCCAGCTACTCTTGTCTTCATACACTCGCTCGGAAACAAAAGTTTATTTTTTATATTTTTAATTTCACAACTGTTTCGCAATTATATTTTTTTTCAAATTCTCATTAATGACCTGTGAGAGTGAAAGGCTTAGTTTCTGGTGAAAGATGGGTGGCCAGATACTTCTTCCAGGCAGCTTCTCCTCCTTCCTCTCCAGGAACCTGAAATAAATGGTGGGCATTAGAGTGGGCGCAGGTGAGTTTAGGCACAAAAAAAGAAAAACTACTACAGGGGGGCAGGAATTTGAATTTTATTTTCATACTTGTCATCCAAGTCATCTACCAAGCCTGACAGGTGTGCATGAGCATTGTCCATAATGCGACACCATAAAGTGAAGCTCGTTTTCTGTAATATATTTTTGCATACCTGGTGCAAACACTTCATGCATCTATTCCATAAAGAGGAGCCTCTTCACCCAAACTTTATTATTCCTCCTCCACATTGGAGGCAGTTTCACCTGCATTTCATTATTTTTCTTAAACCCCTGCATATTTTATGAGTGATATACAAGAATGGGTTTCATTCTTAAATCTTTGCTTGCATTGCCACGCAAAAGAATAAGCCTCTCCTTTATTGGCTTAACAGCCCAATTTGATTACAAAATATTGATGAGTATAAAAATCATCTTTAATAAATTTATACAATTCTTCCCCAAAGGCATCCACAGCTTGTTGTTTGAACTTGCAGCCTCTCCATGCTTGTTCATGCTATGGCTGCCACTTCTCTTTTTAAACTTGTTGAACTACCCCTTACTTGCTCTAAATTTCTTAATATTATTGTCACTCATACTCAATAGTTTTCTTTAGTAAATCACTGTGTAAATGCCTTGCTTCTTCCCATATTAAAGCTTCAAGGACACTATCACTAGCAATTTGCTTCTCATTTATCCAAACTAACAATAATTTCTCCACATCTATTATTTGAGGGCTATGCTTCAAGAAAATGGTCACTCCTTCAGCCACATTAACAGCCTTAATTGCCTCTTTCTTTTTCAAAATTTTTTTGTGTTTGACTTTGTCTATTGTACTATGTAGCGATATCATAGACCTGAACACCATTATGTTTCACATTTATCTCCTTAATTAATGTTTATTTTAACTTTTTCTTTCACTACTGCTATCACTCAACTTTCTTGTGAGTCGTAATGAAGGGCTTATTAAAGGGATAAATGAAAAATCCTGGAAAAAATATAGGAGAGATCCACTCTACATGCCTGCTGCTCCATGACTGAGGCCTCATTATTAATGGAGACAAATTTTGGTTTATGTCAATTTGGTTGTAAAAAGAGATATTTGTAAGTAGAGGCTCCACTGTAAACATTTATCTACTATCTTTAGGTGAGATTTTTTTACACAGCTAAAATTTTAAAATTTGAAGCCCAATTGATATAAACTCATATATCTCATCTTTTGGAAATAGTAAAGTTAACATTATTTACTACTAGATAAAGGTACATTGATTTTATAGGAATAATTAGCAGGAAGAGACGCACAATAGAAAATTATTTATAGTCTTTGTATATGAATATGTCATTCATATACAGCAAATGAGTTGTGTAAATTAAGAAATAAATTGTTATATATTTTTAAAAACTGTAAATGTCAGAAGTAATTGAATAATTGTCGTATCTATTTTAAAATTAATATTGCTAGCATAAATGCTATGGAACTGTTAGTCATTAAAATGGAAAAAATAGGAGTTGCTCTTTAATTTATACATTTATTTACAGACCTTCAACAAATTCAACATTTAAATGAATTGTTTTATCATGAATTCAGTGTTATATTTAGCTAAACCACTATCTTATTAAATATAAGAACCAAACTTATTGATATATTTTTTAAATAACCAAATAGAGATAATTATATTTAGATTAATAATTTTCACAAATGAAAATATCAATAATTAATCTGACTGTTGGTAATAATTTTGATTAAAGTGATTGTTATTATTTTGTCAGAAAAATAGTCCAAAAGATGCGTCTACAAGACTTCTATCAGTTTCAAGAGGAAATCTTTCCTTCAATTTATACAACTGATTCAGAAAGTAATAAAAATATTAAAATTAAAACTATACCAGTCTTTTAAAATATTTTTAGGGGACATTATCAAAAGTGGCTATTTTTCATTTACTCTCAATAACATTTCAAAATTTCCAAAAGTGGATAATCATAATAATTGTATTATTAGTCAAAAATAGATTTGGATTAATACACTGCTGTTATTCAGATCTTCTGCCATTTAACCAAAGATGCAATTCAGTTTCTTTTTAGTAACATTGGTTTCTGTAACTTGTGTTGACTTGATTTAGATTCGCAACTAGTAATTTTTCATAGTGTACATCAATAAAGTATCTTTTTAATATCAGTCAAACTGATATTAAATTTATTTTGCTGCATCACTATTCCATTTAATAATCATGGATCCACTGCTATATTTTGTCTTCATGATAGGCTTCACCATTTGTTCTCCATGTAAGTATATAAGTAGCCCCAGACCTGATTTACCACCTACTCTGTGTTATCATCCTTTTATTCAATCCTATACTGGTTGACCTTTCACATTAAAGTATTCAGAATATCCATCATGAATTAAAGCATTTTTAAGGTCCTGTTTTCAATCGGCACTGGGTAGGAGAGATCTTAATTCTTTCTTATCATAGTTCTTGACACTGTTATGGCTAACTATCATCATCTTTTTATTATCATTTTATCTACTTTTGCCTCTTGAGGAAGTTGGCATTCCTTATTTAGTCATTCTCCCGTCCTTACTTCTGACACTGCTACTTAACCATCAGCAACATGCACACTTCTCATAGTTGCACCTACTGATCTTTACAATCTGATGAATCATTCATTCTTTTCACATTGATAGTGAACATATCTAAATCCCCAAAATAAGCCATTAATAAAGTGAATTTAAATTGTGAAAAGACCACAAACTGATTTTCATAAGATCAATGTCCATTAGTGTCATGAAAAATATTGGTCACATTGATTATTACCTCGTATTCCGGTTGCTCTGTGTGGAATTTAATTTTGAACTTTTTTAAGCAGGACTTTGAAGAGATTTCATTGAAGGAAGAAGTTAGTGAAGAATTCCTTCATACAGAGACAAGTTCTTTTACTGATGTTGATGGACTATGTGTAAAATCCGAAAACTCTCTATCAAACAACTCCAGTAAGTTGTTGCAACCAGACTCCCTTCAAGAAAAGGTAAGCTATTCAAATTTATATTATAATGGCAGACATTTACTATTTTTGAAGGGTTTTTGGTAAGAGATTTACCACCATTCTGCATTCATTTTAGGAAGTTCCCATTAGGGTACTTGACACAGATGCCAGATAAGTACAAAAAAAAAAAATGCTCCACTTGTTACCTGAATGAGCAGCAGCATGGTGTACTCTGATACACTTGGCAGAGATGTCAGATAAGCACTAAAGAAAGGCTACACTTGATACCTGGAGGAGCAGCACTATGTCTTCTTGGCCTTAGTGCAAGTGGGGAAGACCCCACTCACTTGATTGACTTGAACCCTCTGAAGAGGCCCGAGCACATTGGTGCATTTTCCCCTTTCTCTCTCTCAGCACCTATTTTTCCTCCTATGACTATTCCCTCAATTCTTTGTCTACCTGCAAGAAGGTGAATGATGTATCTCAGGGAGAAAACCTGAGCAACAACTGAAAGCTGTAGGCCCCGTAAGGGGCGCGGTGATTTGACATCCTGGCCGCCATGCTGACGGGATCCAGCGCTCCGTCCGGCCCCAGCTTAGCCTCTCTTCCTTCCTTCAGATAGCCCGATTTCTCCCCTACCTCGTCGCTTTTCATACAACCTCTCCCACAACTTTCTCTGGTCAGCCTCTAATTTCACAGGGTAGAATGCTGACCTTCTTCTCAAGCCAACCACCCCGGATGGGGGCTGAGGGGGTAGGGGACATTGTTCCCTAACCCCTCAGCTCCGGTTCGGGATGGGTTTTTTTTAACAACCTGCTTCATCCCCACCCATACCTTCCTCACATCCCTTTTCCTCTCCTCTTCACATTCTATCTGTTTTACGCCGTGTCTAAGGTGGAGCCGCCATGCCGAAGGACTGCCAGGCCACCAGGCGGGAGGGGTGGTCCCAAATGGCGGCGCCGGGCCTGTAAGCACCTCTTGCAGTGCGGGCTACTGCAAGAGGTGGTGAGCGATTGCGTCCCGTAAAACAAAGAGGGTCACCATGCCCAATGATGAAAAAAAAAACATCTCCCCTTAATTCCCCCTAAAACAACGGAGTCGCCCTCGTGCAGCTCCACAGAAAAGATGGAGGTCTCCCCCCCCTGTGCTTGCGCAGGGGACCCTCCATACCTCTTTAACCGGAGAGGAGACTTACTCCTCTCCTACGCCTACGGGTGTAGGGGACTCCCCCTCACCCCCTTCTCTGGAGGTGCTTTCGGGCACCTCCCTATCTCCAGCGGCAGTCCCTCCTTTGCTTTCTAAGGGGACTGCCAAGAAAGCCAGCAGGCAGCCCATTGCCGACCGCCCCTCGTACAAGCGGCTCGGTAGGGCAAACCCCCTTAGGGGGGAGAGGGAAGCCAGGCCCCTTCGGTCGCTTCCCTCAAAAGACCTGCTGGCAAAAATATTAAACCTTGCCGGGGTCAAGGCCTGTGCCTCCCCACTAAAGACTTATGACGCTGCCAAGGGGACCTGCGATGTCCTGGGAGGGGATGGCCAACTGGTGGCCCCTCCTGTGATAGACATGGTCCTTGAGGAAAACCAGCCTCAGAAGGTAGGGCCTTCCATGGGGGGGAATCCGGGCTTGGCGCCAAGCACCGAACCCGAATCCGCCCCTATGCAAGGTCCTCATCAAACGGCTGTGGATTCTTAGGCAGTACAAGGAGGGGAGGGATCTCCTCCGGATGATGCCCCTGCGACCACCAGGACCTTCTCCATTTCGGAGAAGGACCTGGCTGAGGCCGGTCCATCTGGCCTGGGGGCTTCTACCGGCAGGGGTGAGAAGCGGGTTCATTCCTCGCCCTCCTCTCCAAAAAAGAAAAGGACGAAAAAGACCAAAAAGACGAAGAAGACTCGGGGCTCCTCTCAATCCGCGGGGGCTACGGGGACGGATAGGTCTGCTGCCACTTTGGCAAGCGACCAAGCCAAGATCGGCACATCCAGCCCCTCTACCCCCCCATGTGCGGAGCCCCTGACTAAGACCAAGAGTGCACAGGGCGGAGCCTCGATGACATCGGGGCCCCTCATTCAGAGGTTACCTCGCGTTTTCGAGCCCGCTGGCTTCAAACGCTTCCTCGTTATTCGCTCCACTGATGGCAGCATGTTGTCCAAGGGCAACATGATCCATCAGAGGAGAGGATTAGCTAGTGCAATTGGTAGAGAGCCAAAGGTAACCCGTTTCTCGGACGGAAGCCTTCTGGCGAATACGGCGAATCCCGCCGAGGCGGCCAAGATAAGTGCTCTTTGGACACTTCATGGCACCCCGGTGAGTGTGACGCCGCACTCTACCATGAACTTTGTGAAAGGAGTAGTTTATGCGAGGGAACTCGCGGTTGGTACCGTTACCGCGTGAAGGCATTCGTGCCACTGCCGCGGCGGTGCTATTACTGTCACCGCTTCGGCCATACGAATCGCTCATGTAGACGTGCAAAGTCGGGGTCACCCGAAGTATGTGTAAATTGCTCCAAGGTCGCACACGATAAGTCCAAATCGTGTGTGGCCAAGTGTGTCAATTGCGGAGAGCCGCACCCTGCTTCTTCGAAGCAATGTGGTGCATATCTCCTTGAGAAAGAAATCCTGGCCGTTCAAGCCCAGGATCGACTCTCATTCCGCGAGGCAAAGGACTTGGTCATGGCGCGCCCGGCTCTGCCTGGGACGTCATATGCCTCAATAGTTAGAAAGGCACCCTCTGCTCCTGGCCCATCCAGGCCAACGAGCACGGTTGTTTCCGCGCCCATTCGGAGCCTTTCTGCGGGCTCTAACCAACCTGGGCGCTCCCCTGGTAAAGCTGGCGGCAAAAAGGGTTCATACCCTGCCCCGGCTAAAACCAGGGCTCCCCCCTCTTCCCCCAGCGTGACCGTTTCCCGTAAAGCGAAACGGCCACGCGCAACCACCGAGTCGTTAGACTCACAGGAGGCAACACCCCTGAAGATGGTCGCTAGGCCATCTTCCGGGGTTCCTAAAGCTGTTCCCCGAAAGGAGGACAGCAACAAAGGAGCTTCGGCCCCTTCGCCCACGCCCCGAGGTGGAGTGAGTGGCTCGGAAACGGTCGTTTCTCGAAAAGATGGCCCCCCGCCTCCGAAGCCGCAACGCCCGCCTAAGGTTTCGAGGCGGATGGAGGAAAAGACTCGCATGCCGAGCCCAACCCCCCACCAATAAGTCCTCGAAGGCGACAGCGCCTTCAGCGCTTTGTCCGGCCAACAGCGCCCGGGGTTTTGCCCCCGGGAAGCGTACGGCCATTCCCGTGAGGGTCTTCAATTCGAGGAGGGCCCCCGCGTCTCCTCCGAGCTAGGCCTGGAGGGCCTATTCCTTCAATGGAATTGCCGTGGACTCCGGGCCAACTGGGAGGAGCTGCGGAGGCTCGTCTCGTCCCGTTTCCCGTTAGCTATTTTTTTGCAGGAGACCATGCTAGGCGCATGCCCGCTGCCTGCCCTCCCGGGGTATAAGGGTCTTGCGACTCCACCACCGCGGGATGGCTGGGCTGGGGGATGCGCGGTTTACACCCGGCATGATGTCTCCGTTCTTCCTTTCTCTTTAGATACCTCGTTTCAGGCAGTGGCTGTGCAGCTGCACCTGGATAGGAGGTATACTATCATTTCTGCTTACATTCCACCGTCAGCTGACTTCGACGCGGGGGACTTCCGCCGCGTCGTGGCACGGTTGCTGAGGCCCTATCTCTTGCTTGGAGATCTGAACGGCAGGCATCCTCTCTGGGGAGATTACTCCATAAATCCCAGGGGACAAGTCCTTGCCGATCTGATCGAAGAGCTTGAGATGGGCGTCCTAAACGTGGATGAGTTTACGCATCACTGTCCGAGAACCGCTTCATTTTCTTGCCTTGACCTATCTTTGTGCTCTTCAGATGCACAGCCTGATTTTGATTGGGGGGTGGTCGATGACCTCCATGGTAGTGATCACTTTCCCATTCAAATATCATTTTCAGGGCAACTGCCGCCTGAGAGACCACCTCGGTGGTGCTTGGCGCGGGCGCGGTGGCCTGCATTTCAGGAACTGCCTGAATTCTCTATCTCAGTCGAGGAGTTTAGGTCGGTAGATGAGGCCGTTGAGTTCTTCTCCGGCAACCTCATCGCCGTGGGCCTGACTACTATTCCTAGGACGTCTGGCTGTTTTGCACCTGACCACTCCCATGGTGGTCGGCCGAGTGTGAGACGGCCCTCAAACAGAAGCGTTATGCCTACATGCGCTATAAGCGCCGCCCGAACGATTTCACTGTCGCTGAATTTCGTCGGGCTAGGGCTAGGTTCCGGTATATTTCGAAGCACGCCCGCCGCTCTTCTTGGCGGGCATACGTGTCTTCACTTAACGGGAAGACCCCTTTAGCTGAGGTGTGGAAGCGAGTCAAAAGGATTCGGGGCAAGTTCTCGCAGGACCCCCCTCCCGTTCTCCAGGAGAATGGGACCGCAATCTCGGACCCCGCGTCCGTGGCGGAATCCTTAGCGAGTGCTTTCTCCGCATTCTCTAGCCGTGATGCTGCTCTGCCAGCATTCAATGCACGTCGTGATGTCGCGGAAGGCCGCCGGCTGGACTTTACCTCCAGAGGCGGAGAACCCTTCAACGACAAGTTTACTGTGAGTGAGTTGCGTTCCGCTCTCGCTTCGTGCGCGGACACCGCTCATGGTCCGGACGATGTCCCGTACGCCATGCTTCGACACCTGGGTGAGCGAGGCATGGCCTTTCTGTTAGATCTGTTCAACAGGATCTGGGTGGAAGGTCTTCTCCCAGACTCCTGGCGAATCGCTACTGTGCTCGCCTTTCGCAAGCCGGGGAGAGATCACTCTACTCCGACCGGTTTCCGCCCAATCTCTCTAACCTCTTGCGTGTGCAAGTTGATGGAGAAATTGGTAAATGTTAGATTAGCCTATTTCCTGGACATTGGAGGCCATCTGTCTTCTGCACAGTGCGGCTTCCGTAAGTTTCACTCCACGTCGGATGCTCTGCTCCGACTGGAAAATGCCGTCTGCGAGGCTTTCCTTCGTAGACAGCACTACGCCACGGTGTTTTTTGATTTGGAGAAGTTCTATGATACCGCATGGCGATACGGTATCATGGAGACTCTCCACACGATGGGGGCGAGGGGACGCCTCCCAATGTTTATATCTGAATTTTTGCGAGATCGTCGATTCCGCGTACGGGTGGGGGGAGCCCTCTCTGCCCCAAAGGAGCAGGAAGAGGGTGTCCCGCAGGGAAGTGTCCTCAGTTTCACACTCTTTGCCCTGAGCATCAACGGCATCACCTCTGTGCTGCCAGAAGATGTTCTCGCTACGCTCTACGTGGACGACCTTTCGATCTCTTTTGGCGCGGCCCAGATGCCAACTCTGGAGCGTCGACTCCAACAGGCATTGAACCGCGTCTCTCGCTATGCCGAAGCGCACAGGTTTCGGTTTTCTTTGGCCAAGACTAAGGTGGTGCACTTCTGCCGCCATCCACGGCTTCACCCCGACCCAGATTTGTTTCTTAATGGGGTGCGCCTGGATGTAGTTGAGTCGCACCGTTTCCTTGGTCTTGTATTCGACCAACGCCTCACCTGGGAGGCTCATATTCGCAGCCTTAGGGTCTCTTGTACCCGCGCCATGGACATTCTCCGTTCCGTGACGTTCAGCGTTTGGGGCGCTGATAGGGCTACCGCTTTACTTTTTTATCGATCCTTTGTTCGCTCGAAGCTCGACTACTGATGCGAGTTTTATGTATCCGCAGCCGAGCGTTTATTGCGGAAGGTGGATTCAATCCACCACACCGGCCTTCGCCTTGCGACCGGGGCCTTCCGCACTTCCCCCATTGAGAGCCTGTTGGTCGATGCTGGGGAGATGCCACTCGCTCTGCGCCGCGTGCAGTGCATCACTCGCCTGTACGCGCGAGCCCGGCGCCTCCCTCAGTCGCCAACAGCTCTCACTGCATCCGCAGCTGATCTCGATGGTGCCTATGCCGCCGAGAGACGCCAGTCATACCCTAAGCCCTTTGGGTTTAGGGCCAGGAAACTCCTTTGAGAGGTAGATATAGCTCTCGGGCCGGTGGTGCCCCTGGTTCTGCCCAGGACGCCACCCTGGAGGGTACCACATTTAGCTATTTGTCGCCACGCCTCTGCTCCCAAAGCTTGTACTGCGCCGGGAGTATTGCGTTCGACCAATAAAATTTAAGAAATTATTATTAATGAAATAAAGCAAGTGGACAAAAAGAGTAAATTAAAAAGAATAATAGATAATTACTTTCATAACACACCCTTACAACATTGTCCCTTACAACATTGTATTACAACCTTTTAAATTATACTATACCTTTACACTCATATCTATTAGCAACACATCTCAAATTTAGGAATTTATGAATTTTTATATCTTAATAGTTTAAAATGTACATATTTATATTATATTTAATTATATTAGCCTAAATCAATATATTATAATGTATAAATGATAATAAAACAAATTATTAACATTAAACATATTGTTTATTAGAAAAGCACAAGAAGCAAAAGTATTAGCAACATTTACATAATACTAATTTAACAAATCAAATTATTAAAATTAGTGGTATAGAATGTTCGAGAATGACTGATAGAATATTCTAGACTAATCCAGGACAGCAGAGGTTGCTGGCATGTCTAACTTTTTTGGGTGTTCATTATGGTATTAGACATGACTGAAGAAATATCTCTACAAAAATTTTGAAATGGCAACATGGTGAAGACATCCGAACACTCAGAAGCATATAGGAATTGTATAATTGAGGTGCACAACCAAGGAAATAGATATAGAAAAGATTGGCAAGTTTGAATATCCCATTTTCATCTGTAAGGAACATTAATGTAAAATTTATGGCTGATGGGTCTACTGTTGATTGTGTGTGGAAAGGGCGACCAAGAAAATTACCTGAACTGTGAGGGGGTCTATGGACGTGTACCAAGCTTGAAACCACCGTTGAAGACAGTTCATAAAAAGAGACTTTTAGAGTTTCCCAGAGAATATCTCGATGACACTGAAGCGGAACTTAGTAAAATATTATGGTCAGACAATACTAAGCTTGAGTTGATTGGCATAAATGACCACCATTATTACATTTTCAGAAAATCTGGACAAGCTCTGCTGGAAAAGAACATCATACCTACTGTGAAACATGGTGGTTCCATCACATCATGTTGTTGGGGTGTTTTGTTGCAGCAAGTACTACTAGCTCAATTTATGTGATAAAGCCATTATGAATTCCAAGGGATATCAGCGAATTTTGAATGAAAATGTGAAATAATCAGAGAGAAAGGTTAATCTTAGCAGGGGGTTTGTCTTCCAACAGGATAATGATCCCAAGCACATGAGCAAATCAATGCAGAAATGTTTTGCCAATCAAGGCTTGAAAGTGATAAAATTGTCTTCTTAAAGCCTAGATTTAAATCTGATTGAAAATTTATGGAAAATTGAAGTCACATGTTCATAAGAGGTCAGTCACCAAGCAGCATCATAGAGTTGAAAGCTTTTTCAATGGAAGAGTAGAGTAAAATTCCTAATAAAACTTGCGCAAAAACCTTATTTATACTGAAATGGGCAAATGTCCTATAAACTATTTGTTATTATTATTTATGTCCACCTACCTCTCTCCTTCAATTTTCCATGAAGTTAATTGTAACTTCTGTTTCAGGATGTCCTGTTGTGTGTGCAACCCTGCACGATTTAATTGAGTTTGCTTGCCGAATCATTTTTCTAGTCTGCTTGCATTTTTTAGCTGTGCTTATTTTCTACTAAACCCCTCTTCATGTAACACATTATGCTTTACATGGCTTTTTTTTTATTCTGTTTGTCTCGCGTGACACTGATTAATTTTTATTATACCTGTATATATTCCTGATTATTATGTTCTGCCAACAGTTTAGTTTATGTAAGGATAAAAGCAAATTATTTTTCATTTCTTTCTCAGGGCAAGGAAACTTTTGCCCCAAGAAACTTAAGCAACGCTCATCACTTTCACTGATTTGGAAATTGGACAATTGCACTAATGTATTATCTCTTGTCACGGTTGTAATACATGTAAGGAAACTCTGTAATGTCAATTTTCTTTATGTACAATTGATTCCAGTTCAGAAAAGTGCTCTGGAGTTTGACAAGTAACCTCAATTAGTCAATACTAACCCTATCTGCCCTCAGTTCTTATTCCTGAAACTAGTCTTGTGACTGTAGTCATAAACATTTTTTTTTCTAAGGACTAGTGATTCTATTGTAAAAACAGAAAAAAAAATAACTATGTAGACTATATAGATTGTGAGAGTAACGTGGAATCTTAACAATGTTTGTGTTGAAGAGCAGAACTTTGCAGTAGTCATGTTGTTTCTTTTGTATTTATCGAGAGAAATTTTTACTGTCTTGGTTATGATCTCACACACTCGCCTGACTCTTTTCTTTACATGATTAGTAGTTAGTAGTTACTAACCAGTTGTACTTCCTTCTGACTCTCTCCTTTGTCTATTCTGGTTCCCAGTATATGGATCAAAATTAAAATATATATATATATATATATATATATATATATATATATATATATATATATATATATATATATATATATATAGATTATGTTTTCTGAATATAAATAGTCATAAATAATTAATATACATAAGTATGCCTGTGTTTATAAGTATATATATATATGCTCTAGTGATTAATTTTTTGCTGCTAACAGCCATATATGGATAAAATCTAAAATCATGGTTCACTATGATTTGGCCAATATATGATTTTATCTTCTTTTTTTCCTCCTGTTTCCCAAAAGGATGAATTTTTTATTTGTATTTCCCTCTTGCATTCTTCTCTCAGTTGCTTCGCTTAAATCATTTCCATTTCAACTAAGTAGCTCTCAGAATGCTAAGTATCCAAATTTAGCAATTTTGCACATCAAATTTAATGGGACAAATAGGTGACATTTTGAGTGACTTGGTAAAAAGTGTAGACTTAGATGACTTAAGCAGTATATTTAGTGATGATAGCTGGACCTCTGAAGCATTACTTGAATTTGACAGTGATAATATTTGTGGTGATCTAAGCTTCATGTAACATTATATGTATAATTACCTAATGGGTGTCACTACATTATTTTGTTTACTTATAACTAATTGTGCTTGTTAACCTGATTAGAATGGGTATGTTTACTTATGTTGTTTCTCTTTTATTTTTAGACTGTATTGATGTTTTGTTAGTTGAATAAAGCCTAGAGAAAGGTATTGATGCTTTATTATGATCACCACAATTTATTCAACTAACAAGCCTGCCAGTGCTGATCCAAAGGCTATACTGGTGCCTTAGATAAATAGTGGGAGCCCTATCATAGCTTCATAAAAATAAAAAAAACAAGCTCCATCTGATCTAAAGACTGATAAATTCCTGAGATCTGAATGCCTGGATGTATCCCCCAACTCGCCTACTGCTGCATGAGAATGGAATCACTGGAATCGTACTTTCTCTGCCTTCCTGGAATCCATCGCAAGCCTTAATCCTAACAAGCTGGATACATTGATCAATTTTGTCTCTCCAACCATATATGGTTGCTTTCTGTCGTCTTCGAATCGGACACACTCGTGTGACGCATCGCTACTTGATGGAGCGCTCGCATGCGCCCTATTGCAACGACTGCGTCGTCCCCCAGACTGTTCGGCATATTCTTGTTGAATGTCCCAGTCTGGGTGATCTTCGCGCACGATACCTGTCTCGGTACCGGGATGGGCGGGGTTGCTACCGCCTGTCCCTTGTACTCGGGACGAGTGCGTGCACCATGACTGGTGGACTTATTGACTTTTTGGGGGAGGCCGGCCTTCTCCCCTTTATTTAAGGTTCCTTTTTTTGTTATTGTTTTGTTTGTAGGTTGCACTCTCCTGCACCGGGGTGAGGGGGACCTCCCCCCGCTGCCGGAGATTGCTTCGATTGTTAAGTTTTTCCAATTTATATCATTGTTAAGTTTTCATATTTTTACTTTAAAGTAGCCTTGTTCTAGGCTGTCGTGTTTTTCGGCGACTTATGCCCAAGTGGGTAGTTGCCAGATGGGCTCCATAAAATTAAAAAAAAAAAAATTGGGACTGACTTGAGCAGACTAATATGTCTAAAATATGGTGACCATGCTTGTATAGAGTACTCTAAATGTGGCCTGACATAAGAGTTATAGAGTTTTAGGATAACCTCTTTACTCTTGTAGATAACATTTCTTTTGACCCTTTACTGTAGTGTTCCCATTTTGAGAACATATTTTCAAAAGTTCATCCAACAAAAACTAAAACAAAATACTTTAATTTCTAAAATTAGCTTATCAGAGGAAGGTCTAATGCACACATTTCTGCCCAATTTTTTAAGGGGGAAGGGGGGTTACATCATCTCAGTAATTGACAGCATGAGTTTGAACTTTACAAAAAATTGATTTTTTAAAAATATTTACATAAATCTCTACATTTCTTAATATTTGCATTTAGAAGAAGTGAAATGCACAAGATAATTTTTCAATTATTGTACAAACGTCCTGCAAAGTAGCAAGAAAAAAATGGAAACCAATGAAATTGACATTAGAATTTGATGTTCACTACTTCTCATACCTAAACATGTCTTATTTGCCAGTCCACACAGAACCAACTTATACGGATCAAAACTTGTTTGGACTTGCATGTTATCAGCTCAGGTATCTTGGCATCAATCACTTCTAGGTTAAATGCTGCAAAGAGCACACCGGCTTGTGCAGAAATGGAAACCGCATCTTTCTATGGGCAAGTATAATTATGAACAAATTGAAAATTATACCTTTTGGTGTATCTTAACTAAAATATAGAGCAAGTCTGTATTATAACAGTTAAATTCTACTCAATTTTTATCACTTCATAAACACGTTTCATTTATATTTAGAAACTGCTTGTAATTAGTATCGCAGATCATTTTACAGACAAATGTGCATGCAAGTTTTTCAAATTTCTTTATCTTTATGATAAAAAATGACTTTTAGTGTCCAAACTGCTCATTAAGTCATAGTATCAAGTGAGTAGATTGGTTGAGAAAATGGTTAGCTATTTTTTATTACCTCATTTTTTTGTTCACAAGCCCAGACCTAACAGAGGCATATCTCGGTTTCGCTTCCTTGAAAACACAAGAGAGAATATTGAGAAACATGACAGTGAAGAATGCGATGATGGCAATCTGGACCATGACACTGAACCTGAAGAAGTTGCTAGCGATATTGAGGTCCATGAACAAGACAGCATCTGACAGCCAAGATGTCATTCTTGGTGCAAGCAAAGGATGACATAAAAATGAAAATATGTTTCTTGGACCAATTAAACTGCTGCAATCACAAGATGATCTCTTCCAGCACAATCGTAAGGATGTTTTTTGGTATTTTTTTGATATTCTTTACTCCTGACATTCTAAGTCATATCACAGAGCAAAGGAATTTGTATGCTAAGATAAAAACAATCAGACATTCAGCGTTCACACAGAAGAAATATCCAGTTTCTTAGGACTATTCTAGATAAGTAGCTACCATAGACTATCCTCGTAAAATGATTACTGGTCCACGAATTACTCTTTGGAAGCACCCATCTTCCACAAAACAAAGAGCAGAGACAGGTTCAAACTGATCAAGCAATGTCTGCATATTGTTGATAATGAAAATATGTTGCAGTATAAAGTAGTGAAAGTTCTACCCTTGTTTGAGATGCTGAAAAGAGAGCGCCAACAGTTTGGAATATATCATGAATCCCTAAGTATCGATGAATTGATGGTCCCTTACAGAAGTCTCCACAGCGCAAGGCAGTTCATAAAGAACAAACCAGTAAGATTGCGCTACAATGTGTGGATGTTGTGCGGCTCGAACAACTTTCCTTATAATTTTGAAGTTTACTGTGGTAAGGATAGCAGCAGAGCAGGTCTTTTTGGATCACATGTAGTGACTATGATTCTTCAACCTCCAGAAAAGCATCAATCTCACATAGTGTTCTTCAACAACTTTTTCACCAGTCACCAGCTTTTGAGAGTTTGCTAAGAAAAACGTCCGTGCTTGTGGAACAGTGAATGAATTGTACTGGATGTTGTCCTCTAATGCCTGATACAGAGATGAAGAAAGCTGATAGAGGAACCTATGACCACAGGTCAGATGGAACCATTCTCTGTCAAATGGCATGACAACTGTACAGTAATGGTGGCTAGTAACTATTACAGAGTTTCTCCTGTACAAAAAATGGAAAGAAGAGTCAAACATGAAAAAAAAAGTTGTGACCCAGCCTTACGCCATAAAAATTTATAACAGAGATAGGAATGTGTGTTGTGCATGTATGTCATCGCATGCTGTTATCCTACCAGCCTAGACTCCGATCAAAGAAATGGTGGTGGAGCTTGTTTACTCATATCCAATTGTTGCAGCTCAGAAATTCTATGATCATCTCAATAATGAAAATAAATTGTTCCATTTTGAGTTCAGAAAAACTGTTGGTAAGTCACTTGTCAAATCACAAGATGAAAGCTTTCTCGAGCAAGACCAACAATGCCTCCACCCAAAGCTGCAAGATATGACTGCATAAACCATTACCTGGTATCATGCGCACAAGATCAATATGCTGTTTGCTGGAAAAAACACACAAGTAAAGTGTGACAAACGGCTGCACAAACACTGTAGCAAAGCTTTTCACGCTAACTAATCAAGTGGCACTCATAGTGTTTGGTGTACTATTTCACTGTTTTGATTGTTTTGTATTGACTGTTATTGTCATTGTTCTCTAATAGGAATGAATGTCAAAATGTTCAATTGAATTTTGCAACAACTTATTTCAATTATTGTATGAGGGAAACACATTTTGTTAACTGTAATTAAAACTGTGTTAAATAATTGTGTATTATTTGGGATCCAAATAAGCGAATGTTCCCATTTTGGCACAATATAAAAATAATCCAATTGTGCATTTAGAATGAAACAGACATGAAGTTACTTCTAATTCAACCCAGAAACAATGTAGTTTTAAATTTCCTAGAAATTTGACAGCAAATTCAGGTAGTAATCAGTCAGTAAAGGGTTAATGTATACTAGCACCCTATTTGCTCTATTTTTTATGCCTCAATACACTGCTTTGAACACTTTAGTGACCTATCTGCCCCTAAACCTAACTCCTCTTCATCCTCAACTGAATTCAGCCAATGCCCATCCATTTCATAGCTAAATTCCATATTATTCTTTTCTATGATAAAACTTTGCATTTTTTAAAGTTAAAATTCATCTGTCACTTGTAAGCCTTAAGTTAATAACTTATTTAAGTCACTCTGGACTCTAAGGCTACCCTCAATTTCTTTGACTACAACTGCCAATTTGGCATCACAGCAAAAATTGACACTTTGCAATTTACAGCCTCCCCAAGATTATTTAAATAAACTGTGAATAATAATGGGCCAAGAACTGATTCCTGAGGTACGCAACTGATATCACCCATCCAATGTGACCTCACCCCATTCATTACCACTCTCTGTTTTGTCTCCCAGTCAATCAGCTATCTAATTCAAATATGGTGCGTATCTCCTTGAGAAGGAAATCCTGGCCATTCAAGCTACTGATCATCTCTCATTTTACGAGGCTAAGGACTTGGTCCTGCCGCACTTTTCGCTTCTTAGAACATCTTATGCTTCATTGTTAAAAAAGACTCTGCTCCGGGCCCCACCAGGCCTACGAGAACGGTCGTGTCCGCCCCTATTCAGAACCCTTCTGCGGGTTCTATCGGGCGCTCTCTCGCTTGAGCTGGAGGTACAAATAGTTCGCACCCAGCCCCGGCTAAAACTATGGTTGCCCCATTCCCCCAGCGTGACAGTTTGCCGCCGCCTCCACTGAGTCAGATTCACAGGAGGCAACATCCCTGAAGTTGGTCATGAGGCTATCTTCTGGAGAGCTTCCCCCACCTCAGAAGCCGCAACGCCCGCCTAAGGTTTCGAGGTGGAGAGACGAAAAGCCTCGCATGGCGAGCCCAACCTCCCCCAATAAGTCCGCGAAGGAGACAGCGCATTTTCCGCCCAATAGCACCCGCGGTTCTGCTTCCGGGAAGCATACGGCCATTCCCGTGAGGCTCTTCTCTTCGAAGAAGGCCCCCGCCTCTCCGAGCTAGGCCTGGAGAGCATATTCTTTCAATGGAATTGCCGCAGACTCCGGCCAAACTGAGAGGAGCTGCGGAAGCTCGTCTCCTCCCGTTTCCCGTTAGCTATCTTTTTGCATGAGACCATGTGGGGCGCATGCCCACTGCCCACCCTCCCGGGGTATAAGGGTTTTTCGACTCCGCCACCACGTGATGGGGGCCGGGCGGGAGGATGTGCGATTTACACCCGACATGATGTATCCGTTCTTTTCGCTTTAGATACCTCCTTTCAGGCAGTAGCTGTCCAGCTACACCGTGATAGTAGGTATACTGTTATTTCCACATACAATCCACCGTCAGCCGATTTCGACGCGGGGGACTTGGGCCGTGTCGTGGCACGGTTGCCGAAACCTTCTCTTGCTTGGAGATCTAAATAGTAGACACCACCTCTGGGGAGACTACTATATCAATTCCCGGGGTCAAGTCCTTGCCTACCTGATGGACGAACATGAGATAGGTTTCCTAAATGTGGATGAGTTTACGCATTACTTCCCGAGAACCGCTTCATTTTCCTGACTCGATCTATCTTTGTGCTCTCCGGATGCACAGCCCAATTTTGATTCGGGAGTGGTCCCATCCCCCCCGGTGGTGCTTGGCGCGGGCGCGGTGGTCTGCATTTCACCCTATCTAAGTCGAGGAGTTTAGGTCTGTATACGAGGCCGTTGAGTTCTCCGCAGGCCTAGCTACTATTCCTAGAAGGTCTGGCCGTTTTGCACGCCGACCACTCCCGTGTTGGTCAGCCGAGTGTGAGACGGCCCTCAAGCAGAAGCGCTATGCCTACATGCGTTATAAGCGCCGTCCGAACGATTTCAATGTCGGTGAATTTCGTCTGGTTAGGGCTAGGTTCCGGTATATTTCGAACACACCCGCCCCTCTTCTTGGCGAGCATACGTGTCTTCACTTAATGAGAAAGATTCCTCTAGCAGAGGTGTGGAAGCGAGTCAAAAGGATTCGGGGCGAGTTCTCGCAAGACCCCCCTTCCCGTTCTCCAGGAGAATGGGACCGCAATCTCGGACCACGCCTCCGTGGCGGAATCCTTTGCGACCGCTTACTCCGCATTTTCTAGCCGGAATGCTGCTCTGCCAGCATTCAATGCACGTCGTGATGTCGCAGAAGGCCGCCGGCTGGACTTTACCCTCCAGAAATGGAGAACCCTTCAACGATAGGTTTACTGTGAGTGAGTTGCGTTCCGCTCTTGCTTCGTCTGCGGATACCGCCCATGGTCCGGATGATGTCCCGTAGCCATGCTTCAACACCTGGGTGAGCGAGGCATGGCCTTTGTGTTAGATCTGCTTAACAGAATCTGGGTGGAGGGTCTCCTCGCCTTTCGCAAACCGGGAAGAGATAACTCTAGTCCGGCCGGTTTCCGCCAAATCTCTCTAACCTCTTGCGTGTGCAAGTTGATGGAAAAATTGGTTAATGTTAGATTAGCCTTTTTTCTTGAGGTGATGAAGCCGCACAATGCAGATTCCGCAAGTTCCACTCCACGTCGCATGCTCTGCTCCGACTGGAAAATGCCGTCTGTGAGGCCTTCCTTCGTAGACAGCATTACGCCACGGGTGTTTTTCGATTTAGAGAAGGCCTATGATACCGCATGGCGATACAGTGTCATGGAGACTCTCCACACGATGGGGGCGAGGGGACGCCTCCCAATCTTTATATCTGAATTTTTGCGAGATCGTCGATTCCAGGTACGGAGAGCCCTCTTTGACCCAATGGATCAGGAAGAAGGTGTCCCGCAGGGAAGTGTCCTCAGTGTCGGCATCAACTCGGTGCTGCCCGAAGATGTTCTCGCTACGCTTTACGTGGACGACCTTTCGATCTCTTTTAGCGCGGCCCAGATGCCAACTCTGGGGCGTCGACTCCAACGGGCATTGAACCGCGTCTCTCGCTATGCCGAAGCGCACAGGTTTCGGTTTTCCTTGGCCAAGACCAAGGTGGTGCACTTCTGCCGCCATCCACGGCTCCACCGTGACCCAGACTTGTTTCTTAATAGAGTGCACCTGGAAGTGGTTGAATCGCACCGTTTCCTTGGTCTTGTATTTGACCGACGCCTCACCTGGGAAGCTCATATTCGCAGCCTTAGTGTCTCTTGTACCCGAGCCATGGATATTATCCGTTCCGTGACTTTCAGCGCTTGGGGCGCTGATAGGACTATAGCCTTACTTTTTTATTGATCCTTTGTTCGTTCGAAGCTCCCCTAGGGATACGAGTTTTATGCATCCGCAGCCGAGCGTGTATTGCGGAAGGTGGACTCGATCCACAACACCGGCCTTCGCTTGGAGAACGGTGCCTTCCGCACTTCCCCCATTGAGAGCCTACTAGTCGACGCTGGGGAGATGCCACTCGCTTTACGCGGTGACAGGGCATTATTCGCCTGTACGCGCGAGCCTGGCGCCTCCCTCAGTCGCCAACAGCTTTCACTG
Organism: Ceratothoa steindachneri; assembly: GCA_963969495.1. Lineage (NCBI taxonomy): Eukaryota > Metazoa > Arthropoda > Malacostraca > Isopoda > Cymothoidae > Ceratothoa > Ceratothoa steindachneri. The sequence continues at coordinate 100,524,268 of OZ018334.1, read as the reverse complement.
CATCCGCAACCGATTTCAACTGTGCCCATGCCGCCGAGAGACTCCAGTCATACCTTAAGCCCTTTGTGTTTATGGCCCCTGATTATTCCCAGGCCGCCACCCTGGAGGGTGCCACCTTTGTCTATTTGTCGCCACGCCTCTGCTCCCAAAGCTTGTAATGCGCTGGGAGTATTCCGTTCTTCCTTTTTAGAGTACACCTCGTGTGACGCTGGAACCGTGCAAGTGTTTACGGATTGCTCCAAGTCCCAAGAGGGGGTTGGCTTCCACGCCATATCCCCTCTATTTGAAGTCAGCTGGGCTCTGCCAGGCGCTGCGACTGTCTTCACGGCCGAGCCGGTGGCAATACACACTTGATACGGTAGATCACACGATGTGCCCGGTTCGGAGACCGGATTCTGATCTATAGCGACTCGCAAAGCGCCCTGAGTGCTCTCAGGGCATTGGAATCTCAGCATCCCCTGGTTCGTCATATCCGTGACGCCACGATTTTGGCAAGCCGGGTGGATGCCGAAATTATCTCTGCTGGGTTCCTGGACATGTAGGAATTGCGGGCAATGACGGCGCCAAAGAGTGCGCGAGGACTCTGCGCCGGAAACAGCGTTTCGCTCTTCCTCACACCGACTACATGGCAGGAATACGGGCTGCTTGGCAAAGAAGATGGGAGACGGTCGAAGGGAACTTAAGGTTGCGTTCCATTGGGCCGCAACTGCTCCCATGGACCTACCCCCCCAATGTGGCGAGGGCTTCAGGTTGCTTTCTCTCTTCTCCGAATTGGACACGCTCCAATTCACCGCCATTTGATGGAGCGCTCGCCAGCGCCCTACTATGAAGACTGCATTTCTCCCCATACTGTTCAAACATTCTTGTCGAAGGCTCCAGTCTGGGTTATCTTCGCACACGTTAATTGTCCCTGTACCGGGATTGGCGGGGTCACTACCGCCTGCCCCTTGTACTCGGGACGAGTTCGTGCACATTGACTGGTGGACTTATAGACTTTTGGGGTGAGGCCGTCCTTCTCCCCTTTATTTAACCATTTGTCTTTTGTTTTTGTTATTTTAGTAGGTTCACGTTCCTGCGCTGGTGGGAGGTCCCCCTTCCCCCGACGCCGGAGCATGCTTCCTGCTCGTTGCTTTTTTCCTTTTTTTCTTTTTTGAATTTTATTTTAAAGTAGCCTAGTACTAGGCAGTTTTTAATACGGCGACTAATGCCCAAGTAGGCAGTCGCCAGATGACCTCTTAAAAAAAATAAAATACCAGGACCAGCTGGGTCGCTACTCAGGACTGGTTCGTGCACATTAACTTGTGGACTGTACGACTTTAGGATGAGGCTGGTCTCCAATTTATTTTACTGTTTTTTCTGCGCATTTCGTGCTTGTTTCCTTTTCCTTTTTTATATATTTTTTATTTTTTAATATAGCCTCTATTAGTCTTTCCGTTAATGACGGCTACTTGTGCCCTAGTAGCCAATCTTCAGATGGGTTCTTTAAATTTTAAAAGTTCATGCCCTCAGTGGCAACCCCCAATATAGTACACCTGAATAAAAAAAAATCCTTGCAAAAGGATCAAATTTGAGCCGCAATCGCAGCAGCGGTGTATCAGTCATCTCTGCACCTGACCCTGCCTAGGATATCATCTATTTAACCGTTGAATAATCGCATATTCTTTTAAATTTTTACCTTTTTTATTTTTCACAATTTTATTCATACTGATTCTACAAATGTTGGAATCCCTTCCTTTCGGCTCTTCTTATCCCCTTCTCAAAGAAGTTGGTGATTATCTAATTGCGAATGCCTCAAGATATAAGATCATAATCACTGGGGTTCCTAAAGAATGAATTTGGGATGGATGGGGTCCCTACCCTTTCTTCTTTTTGCAGGAATCTTTCTCATACACAAGAAAGATCGTTAACGAAAGATTATAAAATAACTAATTGTTTCTTTTGCAGGAGATGAAATTACCTTCGTCCGGTAACTTTAAGGTTATTCCACAACTTTGTGGTATGATAACATCGCCACCTCGAGCCGTTGAGTATGACCCAAAATGGGTTATTGGTGCATTTTCAAGATCTGAAAGCCCCGGAAAATGTGCCGAAAACAACTCCAGACCTTCCCAGTCGAAACACACAAATTTGCATGCGCTGCACCATGCAAGAATGAATAAGAAAATCTATAAATGTTGCTCCTGTCCTTATCAGACTGAACATAGGGGAGCTTTAATAATACATTTAAGGACGCACACTGGCGAGAAACCATTTAAATGTGACTTTTGCCCTTATCAGGCCGCAACGAAATCCAATCTTAAAAACCATTCATATGCTCACACAGGCAAGAAGCCTTTCAAATGCAGATTCTGCCCTTATCAGGCTACGACAAAAACGAACGTTAAAATACACGCAGTTATTCACACGGATGAGAAGCTATTCAAATGCAGCCTTCGCCCTTATCAGGCTCCAACGAAAGCTAAGCTTAAAAGCCATTCATATACTCACACTACCGAGAAGCCTTTCAAATGCAGCCTTTGCTCTTATCAGTCTACAACAAAAAAGCAAGTTAAAATACACGCACTTAATCACACAGGTGAGAAACCCTTTAAATGTAGATATTGCTCTTATCAGGCTGCAACGAAAGGTCAGCTTAAAATCCATTCATATACTCACACCGGCGAGAAGCCTTTCAAATGCAGCCTTTGCTCTTATCGGGCTACAACAAAAATGAGCGTTAAAATACACGCACTTACTCACACGGGTGAGAAGCCTTTCAAATGCAGCCTTTGCCCTTATCAGACTACAACCAAAGGTCAGCTTAAAATCCATTCATATACTCACACTGGCGAGATGCCCTTCAACTGCAGCCTTTGCCCTTATCAGGCGGCAACAAAAAAGCAAATTAAAGGACACACACCTACTCACACAAGTGAAAAGCCTTTCAAATGCAGGCTTTGCTTTTATCAGGCTGCAACAAAAAAGAACCTTAAAATACACACGATTAATCATACAGCCGATAAGCCTTTTAAATGCAGCCTTTGCTCTTATCAGTCTGCAACGAAAGGTCATCTTAAAATCCATTCATATACTCACACTGGCGAGAAGCCGTTCAAATGCAGCCTTTGCCCTTATCAGGCTGCAACGAAAGGTCAGCTTAAAATCCATTCATATACTCACACTGGCGAGAAGCTGTTCAAATGCAGCCTTTGTCTTTATCAGGCTGTAACAAAAAGCAACTTTAAAAGACACACACTTACTCATACAGGTGAGAAGCCTTTCAAATGTAGCCTTTGCCTTTATCAGACTGCAACAAAAAGCAACTTTAAAAGACACACACTTACTCATACAGGTGATAAGCCTTTGCCCATATTAGGCTGCAACAAAATATCTTAACCCTTTATGTCCTAAGTTATCATTGATCACTAAAACCTAAAAAAAATATTTGGGCAGTTAATCTTAAACAAAATAAGTGATATATGTATATTTAAAGAAAGGTAAAAAATAACTATTTATTTTTTATTAAAAAAGAAAAAATTGACTTAGAATTTTTAAGCACAAAATTCACATTTACCCCTACTTTTAGCATATTCAGGCCAATGTGTTCCTCTCTTTTCAAGTCTAATGTCGTTGGAAACAGAGAAAGATTGTTTTTTGCAGTGCTTTAGTGCTTTAGCTTGTGGGGAATCATTTTCTTTAAGAGTACCTTGGCCTTCCCCTCCTTTTTATTGGAATTTTTCCCCTTGCTAATAAACTTTTAGTTAGGTGCCTTTTGAAATCAAGGAGTGGAATTTTGCCATGAAGTTCACAATAAACTACATATACATTTTCAAGGACAAACTCGAAAAAAAAACAAAATACAACCTATGCCAAAAAATTTCCATTTTCGATCTTTGTCATAGCCTTTAGCATATCAGCTTTATCTACTCCAGCCATAAAAGCATTGTAATCCTCTACAATAGTTGGGGCTTGAATTTCTGCCTTCGTTCCAACTTTTAATTTTCTAAAAATAGTTGACACTTCCTGCCCATGATAATTAGATAAGAAGTGGACCGCCCTATTATCCATCCACTGAAAAAACCTAAGCCTTGTTCTGGGAATCTACAATCAAACTCCCCTTTTTTTAAGTCATGATCTTTACTAAGTAATGGCAGGTCTCTTCTTTGTGGGCGCACAGTGCCACAAGCATATATGCCAACTGATTTTAGATAGTCAAAAAGATCTTGAGATGAATAATAATTGTCCATGTATACTATAAAACCTTTATTATGCAGAGTATTTGTAAGTTTCTTGACAACAGAACCTCCCCAAACCAAACTCGAACTATTCCCATCACCCTTCTTACCTTGGTAAACATCAAATTCATATATAGCCACTCATATCAGCTCTGTACCATAACTTATAGCCCCTCTTGATTGGTTTGTGTTTTTTGTATTGTGTTATTGCAGAGCGGCCTTTGAATTTGATTATGCTTTCATCTGCTTTGTGTTTGGGAGGGAAGTCTACACTGTTGAAATTTTTTATTTAGATCATCACTTAGTGGCCTAACTTTTATGACCCTATCCGTATTGTTTTCAGGTATAGTTAAATTGTCATCTATATGTAAATTAGCCAATAATTGAAAAAAAACCTATCCCTGATCATTGTTTCTTTGACCAAAGCAACTCCTAAATCTGGGTCAGATGACTAATAATCCCTTACACGAGGCAAGGGATGGTAACTCATAAAAAATTGCAATCCTAAAAAGGTATAAATTTCATGAATTGATATGGTTTTAATATTCGGCTGTTTTTGAGTAATATATAAGTTAGTTTGAAAAACAAGTTTCTTTAAAATTTCATTATCTAAAAAGTGTAGAAAATCTCAGTCCACGTTGTTTTATTAGCAAAATTGTTTTGTTTACACCACTTTCCTCTATAAATAATGGGAGATTAGTTGGTACATTATTCTTTTTCCATCTTTGAAAAGTAAGTGTTGTTGTCACCAGATCAATTTCCTCTTGCTGATCATCATCCAGTGTTAGTTCAGTTGTAGTTTCTGAATTAGTGGATGGAACACCATCAGGTTCTTCATGAGAACTATCCTCTGTTGGAGTGTCTTATATCAGAAGGGAATTCGTCCGGAATATAATTCATTTCAATTCTTGTTAATCTTCTCATTGACATGGCTCTGTAATACAGTAAGAAAATGGGTATTGTATTTCAATCATTAAAATTAAGGTAAAGCTATTATTGAAATATATATGTACCTATACAAATATATTTGATTATGTAATTATTCCTATATAAATACCCCCTCCCTCTCTGGGATCTTTTCTTCAGGGGTTGTTCCCAGAGAGGATCTGGCTTTCTCGTGGCGAAGGGGGTCAGCCCTGGGCCCTTAAGGGTCTCATGGTGCTGCCAACGAGACTTTTAACATTCCCCTCTTTCTTTCCCCCGTATTACGTTCTTCCACTGCCAAGCTGCCAAGTGTAGGCCATGAATGGTCTTTTGCAGTCTCCTTCTTTTCTTATGTTCTTTATTTCCCCTTCCTTCACCTTTCTAGTGGTCCTTATGGATACCCGACTTCTGCTCGTTTTATGGATTGATTCAGAATTGTTCTTTCCTTAAGGTGGAAGAGGCTGGGCATCTCCACCGGCTTTGTCTACTAAATGCCCAAGAAGAAACTCATCGTTGGCCCCTTTTCTCCTTGCCTAGGAGAACTCGAGCAGCCTCTTTAAGATTTCTAAAGATGGTGTGGTGGATGCGTATCTATTCTCCAAGAGGACATAGCGGACGTAACTGATTGTAGAGTTGCAGTAGTGCCAGAGCCCTTGTAGGCCTCCATGGTGGGGAGTCCCGAGGGAGAATGCGAGTTTTTTTTCTTTTTGCAATGGCTAGCCATAAACCAAAAACTTCCGCTTCTCATAAGGTTTCTCGTGCCAAACGTTCCTTAGCTACCCTTTCAGCCTTCCCTCGCTCGTTGGACCCCTATTACAACGAAGTAGACCCAGATCTAGATTATTCCCGCTTTCTTGTCATGAGTTCATCATCCGACACCCTACTTACCAAAGTCGATGTGTTTGACGTCAATGAATCTTTTGAGTCCCGCTGTTGTGAACCCCGCCTGATGTGGTCAAGAGGTAGTGGCGATGTCGTAGTCGAGGTGTCATCCCACTCAATACAACTTTGGCGAAATCTATCTTCAATAGCTGAAATTCCAGTAACTGTCTCGCCCCATCCGCGTCTGAATTTTGTGAAAGGTGTCCGTTCAACGAAATTAGGGACTACGACCTTACCCGCCTTCAGAGCAAGCTCAGTACCCAACGTGTCAGAAGTACACAGGATAACTGAAACATTAGGCTCTACTAGAGTCCCAACCGCCACACTGATTTTAACATTTGAACGACAAGAACTGCCGCAGTATATTAAAGCTGGGTACCTTCGTGTCCCGGTAAGTCCGTACATCGAACTACCCAGACGATGCTTCAATCGTAATCAACTTGGACATGTTGGCCGTGCCTGTTGGGCCAATCGCTCGTGCGTGAATTGTAGCTCCTACTACCATGTTCCCGAATGTACCAAAACACCTCGCTGTGCCAACTGCGGAGGTACCCACAGTGCTACATCAAAACTGCTCTATATTTTTATATGAAAAGGAAGTGCTCGCTTTGCGCGACTCTCTACGTCTAAATATGAGAGAGGCCCGCCAGCGTGCTCGAGCACAAACCCCACTACTCGGCAGGCTCTTCTCTGACGCTTTATGTGACGGCGGACGAAACCGACCACCACGCTCGTGTTCGGACTAGCCTGAAGCACTTCATCCTACATCTACTCGCAGCGTCGGAAATATTCAGGATATGCAGTCGAAGTATCGCTTTCACACCGAGATAACCAATGTAGCTTCCCTCTCTCCAGTAGCTCTAGCTGGAAGAGACGCTCAGGGTGAGACACTTGAAGGCATCAGATGCTATTTGAAAGATCCTCAACATCGACCAGTGAAGGTTCATCCGCCCGGCCCCGAGACACAAAGCCCAGGGTAAGAGGAAGGATTCCTCACCTGGGTCATCGACCACCAATAAGCGGGCAGCCTCTGGAGCTGACTCGGCCGAACCCCGAGAATCTTCAATGAACTCTTCCTCTATGGCTGAACATTCTATGCCCTTAAGTATGTCCCACCCTTCACAGGACTTAGGCCCCATCACGATCCAAACGATGGCAGATATACACCCAGCTCCACACACCTCGCTCAGATTACCTGTTCGTTCCGCTCACCCTTCTACCCATAATCCGATAGAAGCAGTTGATACTCCAACATCACCAATCGCGGTGGTTGGACCAACTCCTTAGACACCGAAAATACCCTAGACCCATAAATCTGGATCTATCGGCCGAAAATCCCTTCTCGATCATCCTTTTCTGCCAGGTTGTGAGCCCGAAATACAATCAAGGGCCTCAGTCGGTTCTCCAAAATCCTCGTAAAAAGCCCCAGTTACTGCTCCATCTAGGATCTCCGCCCCTACAAAAGCAGGCTCCTCAAAATATGTTCTCCGTCTCCCAAGCTCTTCGGGACTAACCTCAAATACAATATCGACCACAAAAGAGAAAAGGATATCCACAGTGGTATCTAACCGTCCCACATAATATCTTCCATTTTACAATGGAATTGTCAAGGCGTTCTTCCAAAGTAGGAAGAACTCAAAATTCTCTGACGACTCTCCCTCCACCCCGCTGTTATTTGTCTTCAGAAGAATAAACTGGGTATACGGCCCTTTCCGCCGGTACCCGGCTTTCTCACTTTCAACTATATTGCTCCTGCTGGAAGCTCCTCTCATAGGTCCCAGTAAAGGGTGCGGGGATTTTCCATCCTGGCCGCCGTGCAGACGGGACTCAGCACCCCATCCGACCACAGCTTAGTCTCTTCTACTTCATTCAAAACACTTGTTCCCTCACTTTTCATACAACCTCTCCCACAACTTTCTCCGGTCAGCCTCTAATTTCACAGGGTGGATGCTGACGTTCTTCTCAGCCAACCGTCCCGGATCGGGGCTGAGGGGGGAGGAGACAATGTTCCTTAACCCCTGAGTTCCGGTCCAGGATGTTTTTTTTTAACAACGTGCTTCATCCCCACCCATACCTTCCTAACATCCCTTTTCCTTTCCTATTCGCACTATATCAATTTTACGCCGTGTCGAAGTTGGAGCCGCCATGCCGATGGACTGCCAGGCCACCAGGCGAGAAGGGTGGTCCTGAATGGCAGCACCTGGCTCTGCCAGGCCTGTAAGCACTTTTTGCAGTGCCGGCTACTGCGAGGGGTGATAAGCTGTTTGCATCCCGTAATAAAAAGAGGGTGACCATTACCAATGATGAGTAAAAAAAACAAAACTTTAATTCCTCCTGTACCAACGACGGAGCCGCCCTCGGGCAGCTCCACCGAAAAAATGGAGGTCGCCCCCGCCTTGTTTGCGCAGGGGACCCTCTTTATTTCTCTAACCGGAGGGGAGGCTTATTCCTCCCTTACGACTACGGGTGTCAGGGACTCCCAAACACTCCCTTCTCTGGAGGTGCTTTCGGGCACCTCCATGTTTCCAGCGGCAGTCCCTCCTTTTCTTTCCAAGGGGACTGCCAAGAAAGCAAGCAGGCAGTCCATAGCCGACCACTCTCCATTGAAGCGGTTCAGTATGGCAAACCCCCTTAGGGGGAAGAGGGAAACCGGGCTCCTTCGGTCGCTTCCCTCAAAAGACCTGCTGGCAAGAATATTGAACCTTGCCGGGGTCAAGGCCTGTGCCTCCCCACACATGACTGGTGACGATGCCAACGGGACCTGCGATGTCCTGGGAGGGAATGGCTAACTGGATGCCCCTCCTGTGATAGACATGGTCCTTGAGGCAACCCAGCCTCAGACGGTAGGGCCTTCCATGGATGGGGGGAAATCGGGGCTCGGCGCCAAGCACCGAACCCGAATCCAGGCCCTATGCAAGGTCCTCCTCAAACGGCTATGGTTTCCGAGGCAGTACAAGGATGGGAGGGATCTCCTCCAACCGGTGCCCGTGCAACTACCAGGACCTTCTCCATCTCAGGGAAGGCCTGGCTGAGGCCGATCCATCTGGCTTAGGGGCTTTTGCCGGTGGAGGGGAGAAGCGGGTACATTCCCCGCCCTCCTCTCCCAAAAAGAAAAAGAACAAAAAAAAGACTAAAAAGACTCAGGGCTCCTCTCCATCCGCGGGGGCTGCGGCGACGGATGGGTCTGCTGCCACTTTGGCAAGCGACCAAGCCAAGATCGGCACATCGGGCCCCTCTACCACACGTGTGCGGAGCCCCTGACTATGACTAAGAGCAAAAGTGCACAGGGCGGAGCCTCGATGCCATCGGGGCCCCTGATTCAGAGGTTACCTGGCGTTTTCGACCCCGCTGGCTTCAAACGCTTCCTCGTTATTCGCTCCACTGATGGCACCATGTTGGCCAAGGGCAACATGATCCATCAGAGGAGAGGATTAGCTAGTGCAATTGTTAGAGAGCTGAAGGTGAGCTGTTTCTCGGAAGGGAGCCTTATGGCGAATGCGGTGAATCCCGCCGAGGCAGCCAAGTTAAGTGCTCTTCGAACACTTCATGGCACCCCGGTGATTGTGACGCCGCACTCGCCCATGAACTTTGTAAAAGGAGTAGTTTATGTGAGGGAACTCGTTGACTACTCCTTAGAGGACATCACCTTAGAGCTGGCTGACCATGGGGCGGCCAAGGTCAAACGTGTGATGAGAAAACAGGGAGGGGCCTCGAGACCCACCCCTACACTCTTTGTCAAGTTTGACTGTGACAAGCTCCCTGAGTCGGTGCGTGCCGGTCGGTACCGCTACCGCGTGAAGGCATTCGTGCCACTGCCACCGCGGTGCTATTATTATTACCGCTTCGGTCATACGAATCGTACGTGTAGGCGTGCAAAGTCGGGGTCACCCGAAGTCTGTGTAAATTTATCCAAAGGTGCATACGATAAGAGTCTCTCTCTCTCTCTCTCTCTCTCTCTCTCATAAAGAAAGTAGAGGGAGAGGTGACGCCCCCTTGTCGTGGGAAGAGAGCTTGTGTGTACCTTTGACTTTTCGAGCTATGTCGGCGGGGGTACCTCTTCTGGGTACCCCTGGTAGGGCTTCCCTTGTCAAGTTGGTCGAAAACGAGATTCCAGACTAAGTGCGTTATTCCTTCCTTTTTCTACTCTATCATTCTCCTTTTTTACTTTCATCCTATCTCTTCCACTTATACAAAAAGAAAAAAAAACAAAAAAAAAGCCTACTCTTATCATGTCACTCATTCCCTTTTTTCCCTCTATCTATATATAAGGACCTGGCAGCTACCTCACGCGTCAGAAGAGAAGCTTTGGAACCTCTATAAACAACGCCAATCGACGCTCACTGGTTGCGAGAGACTAGGACTAGAGGTGTCCTAGGCGTTGGGGCACGATGAATGGGATGATGATAGTGCCCCGTTAACCCCTTCCCTGGCGCGTAATTATTGACCGTTCCCAGTGCCCGTTGACGGGTTCCTCTGGTAGCATCGGTCCGAGGTGACGGCCCTTTGTTCCCAGGTTGGTTGCCAGGCCAATAAAAAGCCTTGGGTCGAGTCTCTTGGTGGGGCGGGATATCTATTGAACGCTGTTCCGAGATCCTGGCCGTTGTGAAGGGAACTAGTAGGAGTTTAGTAAGGGGCGTGCTTCGTTGTTGTTCACCTGGTGACAAATCGATGGCCCCTTCGGGGACCGTCTGTGCTGCTTGGTTGGGAGCCACAGCACGCCGAGGCTTAACGACTCGGTCGGACGAACAGCAGCACATGGAGCGTGCCTTCTGGAAGACTCCGAAACGACTCCGATCAATAGGCGGGAGCGACTCACGCGGGGAGAACTCACCAACCCCCCTTTTTATCATTGATTGGTCGCAAAGTATTGAAAGAGAGAAAGTGTTCAAAATGACCAGCAAGAAAGGACCAGGAGTTCTAAAATACACGTGCGCAATATGCCACATAGATAAGTGGTGCGTGGACTTTCCGGAGGGGTGTTTCTCAAAATGCCACCCAGCAGTTTCTGCACCGACTGTATTTTAAACGGCCAAATCAAGGAGCTAAAAGAAACATGCAGGGCTTCCGAGGAAAGATCCATGAAGTTGGAGGAGAAAATAAACAGCCTCGAATTAGAACACGCCGGACTGATTCGCAGGCTAGAGGTCAGAATAGCAGAGCTAACGTCAAGCCCTGTACTAAACACTGCATCTGCAGTATTACCCCCAGATCTAGGTCCGCATGCTACGGATAAACCCTCAAAGAAAAAGAAAAGGAACGGAAAGAAACAGGAAGAAGAGAAAGTTGAAACAGAAGATAAAATAGAAGCTGAAAAAGATAAAGTTGAAGCAGAGGAAGAAAAGATAAAAACAAAGGAAGATAGCGGGGAAAAGATGAATAAGAAAAGGAAGAAGAAAAATAAGATGGAGAAGAAAGAGGGAACCGAGAGTTCGCTTCCGCAAGGAAAGCCTCAAACCTCTGCACGGAAATGTCCGAGGGTTACCCTTGTGGGCGATTCCCAAGCACAAGGTTTGCAGCCCCTGCTAGTGGCCCGCCTTCGCACTAGTGTGGAGGTATGCTGCCAGCCATGACGGGGAAACCACCACATCAGGGTAGAGGTTGAGAAATCTCAGATCTCCGAGAATTCAGTCGTTGCCCTGATGGTGAGTGGGAATGACCCCTATCTCCGAGGAGGCAAAGTAGGCCCCAGCGAGAAAATTCTCAACACGGTCATGGGAGCCGTGGACGACTGCGGATTGAGAACTCGCAAACGGGTCGTTGTAGGGATGCTCCCAAGAAGAGGTCCTAGCCGGACAGCTCACTCAAGGAACGTGACCCTGAACCAGCGCCTGTCCGACCTCTGTACGGCGGAAGGGGTCTTCTTTATGGACCCTTACCGCACCTTTTACGGTCGAAACAACCTTTACCAAAGGGACGGAGTGCACCTTTCATTCAAGGGAAAGGCTGTACTCTGTAACTTAATCCAGGATGTAGTAGAGCGGACGCAGAGGAGCGTCCGACCCAGAGTGAAGGTGGACATAAGACAGTATGCCCGTGTCATTCCTGGAACGACGTTCTTAGATGTGCCAAAGAGGGGTACTACCACACAAAAGAAGCCAGGAAACGGAAGAGCGTAGGGAGTCCTACACTGGGGGACTCCCTAAAAGTTCTTCTGTTCAACGCGAGGTCAATCAGGAATAAGTTTCTTGAGCTCCGTGGCCTCGTAGCAACAGAGGAACCTGAGATGGTGGCCATAACGGAGACGTGGATCAAAACCTCAAGCCGAGATTTTGAAGGTGAATTCACGATTCCCGGTTACCAGCTCTTTCAGAAAGATAGGCCAGACATAGAGGGTGGCGGTGTAATGTTGTATGTCAAGGATACTCTCAACTCGACGGATTGCAACATCATATCCGACCATGAACTACTAGGTGTTGATCTAGAGATAGGTCCTGCCAAATACAGGACCCTGGTGCTTTATAGACCTCCTGTCCAACTCGTTGAAAAGGACAGAGATCTGTACCAGCTACTAGGAGAACTTGTCGAAGACAGAGTGTGTATCGTCATGGGTGATTTCAACACACAAGTTGACTGGGAAACCAGAGAACCCTGTGGCGAGAACGCACTACTCTTGGAGTTCACGAACAATGAGTTCCTCACTCAATGGGTGAGAGAGCCAACGAAAGGAGACAATATCCTCGACTTGGTTTTCACCTCTGAGGATGACATCATTGAGGACCTCTCTGTTAGCGAAGAGCTCAGTGGCAGTGACCACCGACTAATTTGATTTGAGGTCAAAGTCCCCAAGGCAGAGCCTGCAACTAGTAAATCAAGGAAACTCGATTTGAGAAGAGCAGACTTTGCAGGTCTACGCGCGGGACTGACTGACGCGAGGCTAGAAGAGTGCGAGGCTGTTGAAGACTCTTGGAACAGTTTCAAAACCACATTTATGAGTCTTCAATCGCGTTTCATCCCTCTGAAATGCCCCCGTTGGTCCTCTGCTCAACCAAACTGGTTTAATCGAGAAATCGGGCAACTGCTTAGGGGGAAGAGAAATGTGTACCGGCAATCGAAGATCTCGGGTGACTGACGAATACCGGAGGCTAGCCAGGAGAGTGAAGTCCAGCATAAGGGTGGCTAAGCGGTCTGAGGAACTCCGAGTAGCGAGACTCTGTAAAGAGAATCCCAAGGAGTTTTTTGGATATGTGAACAGCCGTAATCCAATCTGTCGAACGATTGGCCCTTTGAGAAATGAGGAGGGGACATTAAAGCATTCAGATGCAGAAAATGCTAACCTGCTCAACGACTACTTCTCTTCAGTGTTTACTGAAGAGTGTGGTCCCATTCCCCAGCCGACGGATTCCTACTCGGGGGAAAAGCTGGAGGCAATGGACTTCACCGAAGGAGAAATAAAGAAAAAGATCGCTGACCTAAAGACGAATAAGTCCCCTGGACCGGACGGGTTTCTATCCAAGGTGTTGAAGGAAGTGTGCGATGAAGTATCACGACATCTGTGCGCTATAGTTAACATGTCAATCTGGACCGGATGCGTTCCTAGAGACTGGCGTGAGGCGGAGGTGACTCCGATCCTCAAGAAAGGAGACATCAGCCATCCGTCAAACTACCGACCTATCAGTCTGAATTCGATAGTCGGTAAACTCATGGACAGCATGATGGTGGACAAAATGACGTCGTATTTAGAGTCAAACCTGCTACTGAGGAGTTCCCAGCACGGCTTCCGAAGGCAACGGTCATGCCTGACGAACCTTGTAGAATTCTTCCACTTCGTTTTCAGTGAGCACGATCGGGACAAGGCGGTGGATGTGGTCTACCTAGACTTTAGAAAACCTTTGATAACGTACCACACCGCCGCCTTCTCCGGAAAGTGCGAGCGCTTGGCATAGACGGAAAGGTAGCCGGCTGGATCGAGAACTTGCTAAGTGGCAGACGGCAACGGGTGGTGGTGAATGGACAGTCTTCTGAGTGGGTGCCCGTTACTAGCGGGGGGCTTCAAGGTTCTGTCCTGGGACCACTACTACTCATCCCATCTGTGACTAATCTTGATTATTCCTATAGCCTCAAGAGACACGAGTTATACCCTAAGCATTTTTTGGATTTAGGGCTAGGACACTCCAAAAGCTTAGTTTACCCCTTAGGTCTGTGTTCTCTCTGGTTCTGCCCAGGACATCACCTTGAATGATACCACCTTTAGGTCTTGCTACACCATCTCCCCAAGCTTCTTAGAGCGCTAAGATTATTGCTTTAGACCTTTTGGGAGCACACTTCATGCTGGAGCCTGCCAGTATACATGGATGGCCACAAGTCCCAAGATGAGGCCAGCTTCCATGCCCTATTCCCACTGTTTGAAGTCAGCATGGTTCTACTAGATGCTGTGTATATCTTCACAGCTGAGTTGTTAGCAATACACACCTGGTCCGAGAGAGAACACATAGGGCTAGGTTCAGGGACCAGATTGTGATATATAATGACTTGCAAATTTCCTTGGTGCTCTCTGGGCACTGTACTCTCCAACCACCCTGGTTTGAGGCATCCATGATGCATCAAACTGGGCAGAGGTTGGGATTATTTCCTACTGAGTTCCTGAACGAGTTGAGATTGTATGGAATGAGGGCATCAAATATTCAGCAAGGACTGCATGACCAGACCAGCATTTTTCTCTTCCTCATATTGCCTACATGGTTAGGATCAGGTCAGCCTGTAAAGAATATGGGAGATTAAAGTTGAATGCAATCTTGCCATGACTGTTCCCGTGGACCTACCTCCCATTGCCTCTGCAACTTCAAGTCGATGTCTGTTATCATCCGATTGGACATACTCGCGGTATGCATTCGCCTCTGCCTTACTGCAATGACTGTTTTAACATGTTCTTGTTGAGTGTCCAAATCTGGAGGGATAATCACACATGCCACCAATACTAGGCAGAGTGGCATAGTTGCCACTTTCCTTTATATTTCATCCATTTCTCTGAGTGCCTACTACTCTGGGGCTAAGGGGACACTACCTTGCCCTGCTAGCAGAGAAATTTGCTTGTGCAGTCACCAGAGACACCTGTAAAAAAATATTGATTCAGAATGAATTTGTTACTCAAATCTAGGTCATGTGGAAGACACTCGCAGGATGAGCTGCTTTGACCTGAGTTCTAAAAGGGTTATTCCAATGACCTATGACCTTGGTAGCTGTCATCAGATGAAGACCTTTGAAAAAAATAATGATAAGTGGGATATTTTCTATGATTGTTTGTGCTTGTATTCAAATAACTCAGGGGATGTATCCCTTATGTCAAGAGACCTTTAAACCATTGCTCTCCAAATTAAACTTTTGAGTGGAATGTATCGCCTTCTTTATACATCCTGTTTCATTATTAATACAATTCCTGTATAATACGCTTTTTGAAATTATAAGATTTATCATGAAGTGTGAAAGTATCTTTTTAACTTTTACAGGAAACATCTGGAGAGATTAAAGGAATAAATCACAAATTCTGTGAAGATCCACTTGGTGGCAATTTTGATGATAAAAAGGTGAGAAGATACAATACTAAAATTACCTATAGTTATTTATTGCTTCCATTTGTTTTATTTTTAACTATTATCAGCATAATTCTAATTATTATAATTGAATCATTTTAAATGAGATAATTAAATTATTTATTAGGATGATTGTGTAGATAGTCCAGCCAAAACGATCAAACATGAGTTTTTTGTTGGAAAACAACATGGATTAAGAAGTCAAGAAGAAGTATGTGGTGTGAGCCAATTTTGCTCACATAAAGAGGCAATTTTTTTCCTTGCATTCCATTTTTATGCATGGTAGCAATAGTAGCTACCTTGCATTTAACACTAGGTTAATGAGTCTTAAATATGATTTAAGATTGTAACTCTACAGATAAGATCTGTGTGCTTTTCTAAAAAAAATCTCACATTTATAAATTGTTTCCAAATGCAAGGAATGCTCCTATACCTGAGAGTATTTAAAAAAAACTAAATAAAGCATTGGTGAAAATACAGTGGGCGAAAAGGAAATGTTAATATTAAGAATTTTTGGATTTTTAAGCACAAAAGTATATTTCAAGTTTGTTTTATTGGGTCCCTTCAACACCTCCTGGATCCTCTTGGGCATGGATGTTGCAATATTATCGAAGTAGGAGACGTCCATTGCCACCCACAGCTTAATGAGTGTCTCCTTCAGGGCGGGGATCAAGGTGGGCCGGGACCTAGCAACTTCATTTTTCATTTGGTTCCAGGCATTCTCTATGGGGTTTAATTCGGTTAGTTGCCTGGCCAGGCCAAAACTTCGATGTTCTGCTCATTAAGGAAGTCTTTGACAGCTCGTGCCTTGTGTACAGAGGCGCCATCGTGCATAAAAAAGTCTCAGCCATGGAGAGCGTAGAAATGGAGCAGATGTTCCTCCAAACCCTCAATGTAATTCTTTCCCTTCATGGTGACGTTCTTGGAGAGGAAATAGAGACCACCCCTGCCCTTCTCCCCACTGAAGCATCCGCAAACCATGACGCCATCGGGGTGCTTCGCGGTCTTCACGGTGTAGCGGTGGTCATATCTGATCACATCACTGGGCTGCCGCACCACTTTCAAGCCACCCCTGACGAGCTGAAAACTGGTCTCGTCACTCCACATGACTTTCTTCCACTGCTCTGGTGTCAAATCTTGATATTTCTTCGCGAAAGCTAGCCGTTTTTTCTTCATACCCTCTGTCAGCAGCGGTTTCTTGGCGGCACAGGGGCAGGGCAAACCCAGGTCTTTTTGTAGCCGGTGCTGGATCTTACGAAGAGCGACGTTGCGGAGCAAGTCAGGATGTTTCCCCTTCAGCCGCTGTTATCGAAGGGTCCTGCTTCACCTCACGTAGCAAAACCTTGTCAGTCCGACCACTTGTCTTCTTCTTGCCCCCAGAGCCAGGTTTGCGAGGCGGTGCGGTGCCGGGAGGGAGTGTGGTGGCTGCTTTTTTGAGCTTAAAGAGTGACACACGGCACACGTTCAGATCGGCAGCTACACGCTTTACTGGCACTTCCTGCTCCATTAAGGTTAGGGCACGGGTCTTCTCCTCCATCGTCAGCTTGCTACGCCCCATTACGATGGTATGGTGGTGTCTGGTAGGGCATCAAAGTCAGCAGAAAGGTGAAAAAGATGCGGTCTGTGGGGCAGCGTAACACAGATGTACACTGTCTGAGCTCTGCGAGCACACTTAAACTGAGCCTGGCGAGAGATTGCGAGGGAGACCTGGCTGCAGGTACATGCGTCATACCAAGCTCCTCCCACTACCTATATGGCGGGAACGCGGTAAAAAAGTTAACCGCTAAATTCGAGTTAACATTTCCATTGCGTTTAAGAGGTTAACATTTCCTTTGCGCCCACTGTAGATGGATGCTATATGCGTAAGTTGTCATGATGGTAGTCTCCGGGTATATACATTTAAATGCAAAAGATTTCAAAGATCGCATGTACAAATGCAAAAGATTTAAATTGATTATTAATTCCTAATTTTTCCAATCCTTATTGATTGGAAAGTAAAATATTCTATTCTCTGTGTTATTGCCTAAAATGTTTGTTGCAACATGGTTAATAGTGATGTTCATACTCTTCAGCAATGTATTAACAGATGGAAAGAGCCAAGAGAGGATGACTTGTTCCATGGCTACCAGGATAGACAGTGGCGTTTGTCGATGAGAGAGGCATCAGCTGGGAACCAGAGCAAGTTTTTAATCTCATATTATGGTCCTGGAGGCAGTGGTGGGCCTCAGTAGGACTCATTGAGAGTCTCCTAACATGTTTACTGTCATAGTAAGAGATGAAAACAATGAGTGCAATAGGTAACCAATTGGATGTGATGGCTGTCAAACTTTGGCCTCCTCTATGTAGTTTTTTTTCTGTTAAATCTCTTAAGAAACTTTGATCAAACAAGATTGCAGAGAAAACATTAAAAATGTGTGGGAAGCTCATTCGTAGTCTTTTTCCACTAGTAGGGCCTGGTGGGCAAACATGAATCTGAGGGGCCTGGGTAGCCTCTTGGCCCTTCTTTTTCCTCCATTTTATATAAAAATATTTGTTGTTGGGTATTTAAATAAAATTGACTTTGTCTTTAACTTTAGGAGCAATTTTATGAGATTGTAATGAAAGAGGAGATTAAAGAAGAACCCCTGGAAGATGAAATTCCTCTTCTTGATGGAGAGAGACTCGATTTGAAAGAGGAGAACTTGAGCCCCAAATCCTCTACTGAAATGGCCCTTCAAGAAAAGGTAATTTTGCCCACTTTAAAATTTAATACCAAATTTATTCACAAATTTTAATGCAGTGAAAGACTCAGTAATTTTTTGGAAAGTTTCTAGCACCCGCAAAGCTTTGTGAGGACAATCTACCAAATGCCAATTAAAAGGCAACCAAGCCCAGATATGGGGCTGCTGACCATGCCAAGTGTTTTATATTGGGAACTCTTCAGGAAGACCTTGTCCCGTCATGGCGGTTAGTCTGCATCTATGGGTTATATAGAAAATGGGAAAAGTAAATTGTTCTATTCACTTATTGAAATTTATATAAAGATCAGACTGACAATTGCTGATATACGTGAATGCAATAGGTGCTTTTTCTTGGAGGGAAGGAGGAGATGGGATGTGCATTCAGTGCACTCAAAACACCAACAGGTTCTGAGGCAGGAGAGAGAGAGTGGATATTTTTTTCTGTGAAGACGGGGAGGGAAAGGGAGAAAGACAGTGGTTTTGTAATGGGCTATGAGCTTGATGAAGTGTGTTGGAGCTACCTACTCCTGCAAAGGTAGACACAAGGCAGCCATTTGAACCTGGTAGGGGAAAGAGGAGTGGTAGTTAATGCTTTGAAAGCAGACCTCTCACTATTCTAGTTGACCCAGCATTGAATTTCTGATGTCAAGGTGAAGGGTTCAATCCCAGTGAGGGCAGACACAATGCCCTTAGTGGTCATAAGCTGGCTGCCCATTGGGAAGAGGCACTGATACCCTTGCAGAGGTAAGTAGTTCCACACTCATCAACACGTACATAGCCTTTCATTTCATCTGTATCAATTTTCTTCCCACCTTCATAATCCATTATAATGTCTAAAGATTGGCCAACGCTGAGACTAAATAAGCCACACACAAGAAGAATATGTTGCACACCCCAAAACTATATACACAGGATCCAGTCACGACAGTCTATCTAATATCTGGTACCAGTAATGCGCAAATAAAGTGGAGGTCGGGGGGAGGTGAGTGAAGGAAAAGGAGGCAGGCCCGCTTCTTTTTTAATTTCCTTAGGGTTCCGAGACTTGATGGGTATTCTGCACTTAGGAACACCCCTAACGGGAGCTGTTTTTATGTGGTGGCGGGTATTGTGTGTCCAGAAGATCTGATGAGCCATGCTAGGGGAAAGTGGGGAATCCAAGCTTCCTATTCGGCTTGTCATTGGGGGAGAGAGCTACCCATACTGGATGGGTGACCAATAAATTGGTGAGCCATGCTGCGGAAGTGCTAGTACTGCCACTGTTTCACCCTGTAAGTGGCACAGTGATTTGCTTTCCTGGCTGCCCTACTGAATGTACTCAGCGCCCTGTCCGGCCCAGCTTAGCCTCTTCTCCTTTCTGACACCTTGTCTTCTTACCCTACTTCCTCACTTTCCCTACAACCTCTCCCACAACTTTCTCTGGTCGACCTCTAATTTCACAGGATAGACGCTAACTAGTTTCCTTTCACCCAACTATTCCAGATCTGGGCTGAGGGGGGAGGGGGACAACGTTCCCTCACCCCTGAGCTCCGGCCTGGGGTAGTGTGTTTTTTAGCAAACTGCTTCATCCCCACCCACACCTTCCTCACATCCCCTTTCTTTCTCCTTTCAATGTCTATAGAGTTTATGTCGAGCCTAAGGTGGAGCCGCCATGCCGATGGGCAGGAGGAATGCCCTCTAATGGTGGCAGCTGGTTTCGCCGGCCCTGTATAAACTATAGGGTCACTATGACCGATGATGAGAAATTTAAAAAATCACAATCAACTCTCCATTTACCATCGACGGAGCCGCCTTCGGGCAGTTTGACCGAAAAAAATGGAGGCCCCCCTCACTAGGTTGTCTCAGGGGACCCTCCAAATTTCTTATACAGGAGAGGAAGCTTACTTCTCTCCTAGGTCTATGGCTGTAGATGACTCCACCTCAATCCTTTCTCTGGAGGCGCCCTTGCTTCATCCCTCTTTCCACTGGCAGTCCCTTCTTTTCTTTCACAAGGGACTGCCAAGAAAGCATGCAAGTGGCCCAAAATTGTCCGCTCCCTGTAGGAGCGCCTCGTTAGGGACAACCCTTTCAGGGGGGCAAGAGATGGCACGGCTCGTCGGTCCATGCCCCCCTAAGGTGCTGTAATCGCGCGTTTCCCCAACAGATGCCGGTTCGCCGGCCCAAGACAAGAAAAAGGTTCTTCGAATGGGATCCGTGATGTCTTGGGGGGGCGGGGGGGTATGGCCACATGGATGCCTCACTGAGGTAAACCAACTCCAGATGGTAGGATCTTCCATAGGGTAGACCCCTGGCTTGGTGCCACATACAGAAACCGACTCAGCCCCTATGCAAGGTCCTCCTCTCCCGGCTGGTGCCCCTGTTAGAGCCAAGACCTTCTCCATTTCGGAGAAAGATGTTGCGGAGGCCAGTCCATCTGGCATAGGAGCCGCTTCAGGCTGAGGGGAGAAGGGAGTTAATTCCAGACCCTCCTTCTAAGAAGAAAAAAGAACTGAAAATAGGCAAAGAAGACGCGTGGCTCCTCTCGCTCCGCGGGAGCTGCATGAAAGGACGGGGCCGCTGCCGTTTCAGTATGTGACCAAGCCAAGATCGGCACGTCCGGCCCCGGTGTTTCCCCGGGTGGGAAGTCCCTGCCAAAGACCATAAGTGAGAATAGCGTAGCCTCGATTACGTTGGTGCCCTTCATTCATAGGTTACCTGGCATTTTGGAACCCGCTGGCTTCAAACGCTTCCTGGTTATTCGCTCCAATAATGGCACCATGTTGGCTAAGGGCAACATGATCCATCAGAAGAGAGCTCTAGCTAGCGTGATGAGTAGAGTGCCGGAGGGGACCCATTTCTCGGACGGTAGCCTTCTGTGAATGCGTCGAATCCTTCTGAGGCAGCCATGATTAGTACCCTTCGGACACTTGATGGCACGCCAGTGAGTCTGACGCTGCACTCTACCATGAAGTTGGTGAAAGGAGTAGTTTATGCGAAGGAACTCGTGGACTACTCCATAGATGACATCACTTTAGAGCTGGCCGACCATGTAGCAGTCAAGGTCGAACGTGTGATGATAAAACAGGGAAGGACCTCGAGACTTAACCCTACACTTGTTCGTCACGTTTGACGGTGACAAGCTCCCTGAGTCGGTGCGTGCCGGTTGGTATCGCTACTGTGTGAAAGCATTCGTGCCACTGCCGTTTAGCTGCTACTACTCTACCCGTTACGGCCCTACTGATCGCTCCTGTAGACGCGCAAAGTCGAGGTTACCCTTTAGTCTGTTTAAGTTGCTCCAAGGCCTCACGCGATAAGTCTAAATCGTGTGTGGCCAAGTGTGTCAATTGTGGAGAGCCGCACCCCGCTTTTCGAAGCAATGTGGTGCGTATCTGCTTGAGTAGGAAATCTTGGCCTTTCAGGCCCAGGATCGTCTCTCATTTCAAGAAGCTAAGGACTTGCTCCTCGCGTGATGGCTCGGCCTGGGACGTTTTATGCTTCAATGTTAAGGAAGACACCCTCTGTTGCTGGCCCCTACAGTCGTTTCCGCTCCCATTCGGAACCCTGCTGCGGGTTCTACCCAACCCGAGCGCTCCCCTGCTAGAACTGGCGGCATACAGGGTTCACACCCAGCCCCGGATAAAACCAGGGTTCCCCCTTCATCCCCCTTCGTGACCGTTTCCCGTAAAGCGAAACGGCAGCGCGCCTCCACCGAGTCGTTTGACTCACAGGAGGCAACACCCCTGAAGTTAGTTGTGAGGCCATCTTCCGGGGTTCATAAAGCTGCACCCCGAAAGAAGGACAGCACTAAAGGAGCTTCTGCCACTTAGTCCACACCCAGTGGTAGGCTGGGTGGCTCGGAGACGGTGGATCTTCCAAAAGAGGAACCCACGCCTGCCTCAGGTTTCGAGGCAGAGTGAGGAAAAGACTTGCATGTGGAGCCCAACCTTCCCCGATAAATCTTCGAAGGTGAAAGCGCATTGTCCGGGCAACAGCCGGGCCCTCGGATCTCCTGCGAGATAGGCTTGTAGAGCTAATTCCTTCAATGGAATTGCCCGCTGACTCCGGGTTATTTGGAAGGAGCTGCGGAGGCTCGTCTCTCCCGTTCTCCGTTAGCTATCATTTTGAAGGTGACCATTCTGGGCGCTTTCCCATGCCCACCCTCCCGCAGTATAAGGTTTGCGATCGCACCACCATAGGATGGGGGCAGGGCAAGGGAATGCGCGATTTACACCCAGCATGGTGTCTCTGTTCTTCTCTTCTTCTTAGATACCTCTTTTCAGTTAGTAGCTGTGTACCTGCACCTGGATAGGAAGTATACTGTTATTTCCCCGTACATTGCACTGTCAGGGGACTTCGACGCGTGGTGGCACAGTCGCTGAGGCCTTTCGCTTGTTCGGAACTCTGAACAGTAGACACCTCCTAGGGCGAGACTTCTCGATTAATCCCATGATTCAAGTCCTTGCCCACCTGATCGACGAGCTGGAGAGAGGTGTCCTAAATGTGGATGAGTTCACGCATCATTGCCCGAGAACCGCTTCATTTTCCTGCCTTGATCTATCTTTGTGCTCTCCGAATGCACATCCTGATTTTGGTTGGGGGGTGGTCTTTAACCTCGATCGTAGTGATCGCTTTCCCATTCAAATATCATTTTCTGGGCCGCCCAGGTGGTTCTTGGTGCGGGCGCGCTGTTCTGCATTTCAGGAAATGACTGATTTCTCTATCTTAGTCGAGGAGTTGAGTTCAGTAGATGAGGCCGTTGAGTTCTTCTCCGGCAAGCTTATCACTGCGAGCCTAACTACACTTCCTAGATCGTTTGGCCGTTTTGCATGCCGATCGCGCTCGTGGTCAGCCGAGTGTGAGGCAGCCTTCAAACAGATGTGTTATACCTACATGTGCTATACACTACGCCCGAACAATTGCATTGTCGGTGAATTTCGTCGAGCTAGTGCTAGGTTTCGGTATGTTTCTAAGCATGTCCGCCCCCCCCCCTCCTTCTTGGCTTTTATACGTGTCTTCACTTAATGGTAAGTCCGCTCTAGCACAGGTATGGAAGCAAGTCAAAAGGATTCGAGGCAAGTTCTCGCAGGACCCCCTTCCCGTTCTCCAAGAAAATGTGACCGCAATCTCCGACGGCGTTTCCGTGGCGGAATCCTTCGCAACCGCTTTCTCCCCATTCTCTAGCCCGGATGGTGCTCCACCAACATTCAATGCGCGTCATGAGTTGGCGGATGGCCGCCGACTGGAGTTTATATGCAGAGGCCGCTGTATCCCCTCTGTTTGAAGTCAGCGGGGCTCAGCCAGGCGCTGCGTCTGTCTTCACGGCCGAGCTGGTGGCAATACACCACTCGGTACGGGAGATTATGCGACATGTCCGGTTCGGAGACCGGATTGTAATCTATAGCGACTCACAAAGCGCCCTGAGTGCTCTCGGGGCATTGGAATCTCCGCATCCCGTGGTTCGCGGTATCCGTGACGCCACCGTTATGGCGAGCCGGGCAGATGTCGAGATTATCTTCTGCTGGGTTCCTAGACATGTAGGAATTGCGGCGAATGAGGGCACCAAAGAGTCCGCGAGGACTCGGCGACCGGACCAGCATTTCGCTCTTCCTCACACCGACTACATGGTAGGAATACGGGCAGCTCTTCGGACTGCTTGGCAAAGAAGATGGGGGACGGTCGAAGGGAACTTAAAGTTGCGTGCCATTGCGCCGCGACTGTTCCCATGGATCTATCCCCCAATGCTGCGACGGCTTCAGGTCGCTTTATGTCGTTTCCGAATCGGACACACTCGTGTGACGCATCGCTATTTGATGGAGCGCTCGCGTGCGCCCTATTGCAACAACTGCGTCGTCCCCCAGACTGTTTGGCACATTCTTGTCGAATGTCCCAGTCTGGGTGATCGTTGCGCACGTTACTTGTCCCGGTACCGGGATGGGTGGGCTCGCTACCGCCTGTCCCTTGTAGTCGGGACGAGTGCGTGTACATTGACTGTGGGATGCCGGCCTTCTTCCTATTATTTAAGCAGGGTTTATTTATTTTTTTTTAATTTGTTTTTTTTTTCCTTTAGGTTGCAAGCTCCTTTTCGTCTCTTTAATTTTATCTTAAAGTAGCCTAGAACTAGGCCAGTTATAATACGGCGACTAATGCCCAAGTAGTCAGTCGCCAGATGAGCTCTTAAAAAAAAAAAAAAATCTGCAGAGCCGGATAACTCTTCAACGACAGGTTTACAGCGAGGGCAGGTATCATCACAGACTCCTTGCGAATCGTTACTCTGATCGCTTTTTGCAAACCGGGGAAAGATCACTACCCGGCCGGTTTCTGCCCAATCACTAAATTCCTGCGTGTGCAAGCTGATTGATTGTTATATTAGCTTTTTGACCTCACAGCGGTGGCCATCTGTCTTCTGCACATTGCGGCCTCCGCAAATTCAGGAAGAGTGCGTCCCGCAGAGACACCATCAATGTCTTACTCTTTGCACTGAGCATTAACAGCAACACCTCAATACTGCCGGAAGATGTTCTCGCTACGCTCTACTTGAACGACAGTTCGATCTCTATTTGGCGCGGCCCAGATGCCAACTCTGGAACATCGACTCCAACCGGCATTGAATCGCGTCTCTCGCTATGCCGGTTTTCCTTTGCCAAGAGTAAGGTGGTGCACTTCTGCTACCATCTATATCTCCACCCTTACCCCAGACTTATTTCTAAATATAGCTTCCCTGGAAGTGTATCGCGGAGCCGCCAGCTGCCCGAGATGGAGGTCCCCCTTCCCTGTTCTTTCGCAGGGGACCTTCCAAAACTTCAACCGCAGAGGAATCTTACTTCTCCCGTTTGCCTACGGCTGTAGGGGACTGCCCCTCACCCCTCTCTCTGGAGTCTTCCTTGGTCGACTGCCTTTCACCAGCGGCACTTCCCTCTTTACTTTCTAAGGGGACTGCCAAGAAAGGCAGGCGGCTCATAATTGACCGCTCCCGTCAGGATAGGGCCAACACCATTCGGGGCCTATCTTCCCTCTAAAGATCTGCGAGCTCGCATAATGAGCTTATAGGGGGTCACCATACGTGCTAAGGGAAACATGAACCATCAGATGAGAGTATTAGCTAGCGTTATTGGTAGAGAGCTGGAGGTGACCCGTTTCTTGGACGGTAGCCTTCTGCGAAAGTGTAGAATCACTCCGAGGTGGCCATGATTTCTGCCCTTCGGACACTTCATTGGCCGCCAGTAAGTGTGACTCGGCACTCTACCGTGAACTGCGTGAAAGTATTTTATGCGTGGGAACTTGTGGACTAATACAGGAAGGGGCCTCGAGAACCACCCCTACACTCTTCGTCTTGTTCGACTGTGATAAGCTCCCTGAGTCGGTGCGTGCCGGTTGTCATCACTACCGCGTGAAAGCATTCGTGCCACTGACGTGGAGGTGCTATTACTAATCGCTATTGTAGGCGAGTCAAACTCGGGGAAACCCGAAGTCTGTCTAAGTTGTTCCAAGGTCGCACTAGATAAGTCCAAGTCATGTGTGACCAAGTGTGTTGCGGAGACCAGCACCCCGCTTCCTCGAAGAAATGCGGTGCGTATCTCCTTGAGAAGAAAATCCTGACCGCTTAGGCCCAGGATCGTCTCTCATTTCACAAAGTTAAGGACTTGGTCCTGGCCCGATCCTCTGCCTGTGACGTCTTATGCCTAAATGCTTAGAAAGACAGCCTCTGCTCCTCCCCCTCCAGGCCTACGAGCACGGCCGTTTTAGCGCTCATTCGGAACCATTCTACGAGTTCTACCCACCCCGGGTAGAGCCCTTTGGCGGCACAAAGGGTCCACACCTATCCCCGGCTAAAACCAGGGCTCCCCTCCCTTCTTCCAGCGTGACCGTTTCCCGTAAGGCGAAACGGCCACGCGCCTCCACCCAGTCATTAGACTCGCAGGAGGCAACACCCCTGAAGTTGGTTGTGAGGCCATCACCGGGATTCCAAAAGCTGTCCCCGGAAAGGAGGACAGCACTAAAGGAGCTTCGACCCCTCCGCGTAGACGGTGGATCCTCCAAAGTAGGGACTTCGGCCTCCGACCCCCCCCCCCCCCGCTCGCCCTAAGGTTTCGAGACGGAGGGAGAAAAGGACTCGCATGGAGATCCAAACATCCCTCGGTAAGTCCTCGAATGCGACAGCGCAATATCCGGCCAACAGCGCACGGAGATGTGCCTCCGGCAAGCGTACGGCCATTCCCGTGAGGGTCTTATCGAAACTCATCCGAGCTAGGCATGGAGCGCATATTCTTTCAATGGAATTGCTGCGGCCTCCGGGCCACCTGGGAGGAGCTGCGAGGTTCATCTCGTTCCGTTTCCCGTTAGCCGTCTCTTTGTTGGATACCATGCTGGGTGCGTGCCCCCAGCGGAAAGGAGGACAGCACTAAAGGAGCTTCGACCCCTCCGCGTAGACGGTGGATCCTCTAAAGTAGGGACTTTGGCCTCCGACCGACACCTCCCCACGCTCGCCCTAAGGTTTCGAGACGGAGGGAGAAAAGGACTCGCATGGAGATCCAAACATCCCTCGGTAAGTCCTCGAATGCGACAGCACAATATCCGGCCAACAGCGCACGGAGATGTGCCTCCGGGAAGCGTACGGCCATTCCCGTGAGGGTCTTATCGAAACTCATCCGAGCTAGGCATGGAGCGCATATTCTTTCAATGGAATTGCTGCGGCCTCCGGGCCACCTGGGAGGAGCTGCGAGGTTCATCTCGTTCCGTTTCCCGTTAGCCGTCTCTTTGTTGGATACCATGCTGGGTGCGTGCCCCCAGCGGAAAGGAGGACAGCACTAAAGGAGCTTCGACCCCTCCGCGTAGACGGTGGATCCTCTAAAGTAGGGACTTTGGCCTCCGACCGACACCTCCCCACGCTCGCCCTAAGGTTTCGAGACGGAGGGAGAAAAGGACTCGCATGGAGATCCAAACATCCCTCGGTAAGTCCTCGAATGCGACAGCGCAATATCCGGCCAACAGCGCACGGAGATGTGCCTCCGGGAAGCGTACGGCCATTCCCGTGAGGGTCTTATCGAAACTCATCCGAGCTAGGCATGGAGCGCATATTCTTTCAATGGAATTGCTGCGGCCTCCGGACCAACTGGGAGGAGCTGCGAGGTTCATCTCGTTCCCGTTTCCCGTTAGTTGTCTCTTTGTTGGAGACCATGCTGGGCGCGTGCCCCCTGCAAACTCTCCCTGGGTATAAGTGTTTCGCCACCCCATCACCACGGGATGGGGGCCGGGCAGGAGGATGCGCCATTTCCACCCGGCATTGTCTCCGTTCTCTTTGTTTTAGATACCTTCTATCCAGTCAGTAGCTGTGCACTGCACCTGGATAAGAGGTATACTATTATTTCCGGGTATATTCCACCGTCAGCCTATTTCGATGTGGGAGACTTCCTGCCGCATCGTGCCACGGTTACCGAGTCCCTTTCTCTTCGTCGGAGATCTGAACGGTAGACCCCCCCCCCCCTCTGGGGAGATTACTCGATTAATCCTTAAGGTCAAGTACTTACCGACCTGATCGACGAGCTGGAGATGGGCGTCCTAAATGTGGATGAGTTTACGCATCACTGCCCGAGAACTGCATCATTTTCCTACCTCGATCTATCTTTGTGCTCTCCGGATGCACAGCGTGATTTTGGTTAGGAGTAGCCTTTAACCTCTATCGTAGTGATCGCTTTCCCATTCAAATATCATTTTCTGGGCCGCTGGCGCCCAAGAGCCCGCCCAGGTGGTGCTTGGTGCGGGCGCGGTGGTCTGCATTTCAGGAAATGACTGAATTCTCTATCTCAGTCGAGTAGTTTAGGTCGGTAGACAAGGCCGTTTTGTTCTTCTCCGGCAACCTCATCGCCGCGGGCCTAGCTACTATTCCTAGAAGGTCCGGCCGTTTTACACGCCAACCACTCGTGTGGTGGTCAGCCGAGTGTGAGACTACCCATCCAACAGAAACGTTATGCCTACATGCGCTATAAGCGCCGCCCGAACGATTTTACTATCGGCTATGTTCCAGTATAATCTGAAGCACGCCCGCCGGTCTTCTTGGCGGGCAGACGTGTCTTCGCTTAACGGGAAGACCCCTCTAGCAGAGGTTTGGAAGCGAGTCAAAAGGATTCGGAGCAAGTTCTTGCAGGCACCTCCCTCTCGTTCTCCATGAGAATTGACCGCAATCTCGGACCCCGGTCCGTGGCAAAATCCTTCGCGATCGCTTTATCCACATTATCCCGCCCGGATGCTGCTGCGCCAGCATTCAATGCGCGTTATGATGTCGCGGAAAGCCGCCGGCTGAACTTTACTTCCAGAGGTGGAGAACCCTTCAACGACAGGTTTACTCTGACTCTGTTGCGCTTAGCCCAAGTTTCGTCCGCAGATACCCCGCCTGGTCAGGACGATGTCCTGTACGCCATGCTTCGACACCTGTGTGAACAAGGCATGGCCTTTCTGTCAGATTTGTTCAACAGGATCTCGGTAGAGGGTATCCTCCCAGATTCCTGGCGATTCACTACTGTGCTCGCTTTTCGCAAACCGGGGAGAGATCACTCTACCCCATCCGGTTTCCGCCCAATCTCTCTTACGTCCTGAGTGCACAAGTTGATGGAGAAATTGGTAAATGTTAGATTATCCTTTTTCTAGACAGCTGAGGCCATCTGTCTTCTGCCCGGTGCGGCTTCAGCAAGTTCCACTCCACGTCGGATGTTCTGCTCCGACTGGAAAATGCCGTCTCTTACGCCTTACTTCGTAGACAGCACTACGCTACGGTGTTATTCGATCTGGAAAAGTCCTATGATACCGCATGACGATACAGTATCATGGAGATTCTCCACAAGATGGGGGCGAGGGGATGCCTCCCTATCATTATATCTGACTTTTTGCGAGATCGTCGATTCCGCGTACGGGTGAGGGGAACCCTCTAGCACAATGGAGCAAGAAGAGCGTGTCCCGCAGGGAAGTGTCCTCAGTGTTACACTCTGGCCTGAGCATCTCCAGCATCACCTCGGTGCTGCTGGAACGTGTTCTCGCTACGCTCTACGTTGACGACCTATCGATCTCCTTTAGCGCGCCCCTGATGCCAACTCCGGAGCGTGGACACCAACAAGCATTAAACCACGTCTCTTCATAAGCCAAAGTGCACAGGCTTCTGTTTTCCTTGGCCAAGCCTAAGGTGGCGCACTTCTTCCGCCATCCATAGCGCCACTCTGACCCAGACTTGTTTCTAAATGGGTTGCGCATGGAAGTGGTGGACTCGCACCGTTTCCTTGGTCCTGTATTTGACCGACGCCTCACCTTAGAGGATCATATTCACAGCCTCTGGGTCTCTTGCACCCGGGCCATGGATATTCTTCGTTCCGTGACCTACCGATAGAGCTACTGCCTTACTTTTTTATCAATCCTTTGTTCGTTCGAAGCTGGTCTACGGATGCAGCTTTTATGCATCTGCAGCCGAACGTGTGCTCTGCAAGGTAAGCTTGATCCACCACACTGGCCTTCGCCTGGCGACCGGTGCCTTCCGCACTTACCCCATTGAGAGCCTGTTGGTTGATGCTGGGGAGATGCCACTCGCTCCGTGCGTGCACAGTGCATTTCTTGCCTATACGCGCGAGCCCGGTGCCTCCCTCAGTCGCCAATAGCTCTCACTGCATTCGCAGCTGATTTCGACGGTGCTTATGCCGCCAGAGACGCCAGTCCTACCCTAAGCCATTCGGCTTTAGGGCCAGAAAACTCATTCAAGAGCTAGGTATAGCTCTCGGGCCGGTGGCGCTCCTGGTTTTGCCCAGGACGCCACCCTAAGTGTACTACCACCTTTGACAATTTGTCCCCACGCCTCTGCTCCCAAAGCTTGTACAACGCCGGGAGTATTGCGTCCGGCCTTTTTGGTGCACACTTCGTGTCACGCTGAAACCGTGCCAGTGTATATGGATGGCTCCAATTCCCAAGAGGGGGTCGGTTTCCACGCCGTATCACATCTGTTTGAAGTCCGCGGGGTTCTGCCAGGCACTGCGTCGGTCTTCACGGCCGAGCTGGTTGTAAAACACCGCTCAGTACGGGAGATTACGCGACGTGCTCGTTTCGGAGAGCGGATTGTGATTTATAGCGCTTCACAAAGCGCCCTGAGTGCCCTCGGATCATTCAAATCTCATCATCTGGTTCGTGATATCCGTGACGTCAGGGTTTTGGCGAGCCAGGCGGAATTCGAGATTATCTTCTGCTAGGTACCTGGACATGTAGAAATTGCGGGGATTGAACCGTCCAAAGAATCCGTGAGGAGTTGGCAACCAGACCAGCGTTTCGCTCTTCCTCACACCTATTACATGGCAGGAATACGGGCAGCTCTCCGGGCTGCTTGGCAAAGAAGATGGGAGACGGTCGAAGGGAACTTAAAGTTGCGTGCTATTGCACGCGACTGTTCCTATGGACCTACCACCCAATGCCGCGATAGCTTCATGTTGCTTTCTGTCGTCTTCGAAATGGACACACTTGCAGGACACACCATCATTTGATGGAGGGCTCGCCTGCGCCTTATTGTGACGACTGCCTTGTCCCCCAGACCCTTTGGCATATTCTCGTTGAATCTCTAGTCCGACTGATCTTCACGCACGTTACCTGTCCCGGTACCGCGATAAGCTGGATCGCTACCGCTTGTCTCTTGTACTCGGGACGAGTTCGTGCACAGACTTGTGGACATTTTGACTTTTTGTAGGAGGCCCACCTTATCTAACCATTTTGTTGTTGCTGTTTTTTTGTAGGTCGCACGTTCCTGTGCCTGGGCCTCCCCTCGACGCCCGAGCATGCTTACTGCCCTTTTCGTTTTTCCTTTTTTTATTGTTATTTTTTGGAGGGTGGTTTTGTATATTATTTTAATTCAGCCTAGTACTATGCTGTCGTGAGTACGGCGATTTATGCAGTCGCCAGATGGGCTCCTAAAATAAAAAGAAAAATTATCTACACATTTGTTTCTGAATTTAGCCTATTAGTAGGCACTGTTCTGAGTACGGTCTGACCTTTGCCCCATTAGGCTGTCGTCAGATGCCTTTCCCCCCCATAAAAATTGGCTTTCCATTCAGCCCTTAAAATGCTGAACCCCATCCGCAACCTCGGAGTTCGTCTTTCCAGTGGAGCCTTCTGCACTTCTCCAGTTAACATCCTTTACTGTGAGAGTGGGGTGCTCCCCTTCATGCCCTATCATCGACTTCAGATCTGCATGGGATAGATACCTCTGCCGAGTACAGCAGGCCCCTGTATCAGAGGTTTGCAGATGCCTGTATGCTGCCGAGTCAACGGCGGCATTCCATAATTTGCCATCTTTACCCCGCCCCTCGAACCTCCGGGTAGATCATCTCTCCAACCTGGGGGCTTTAAGACTCCTTGTCCTTCCGTCGTCGCTGGCCCCTGTTGTTATGCCCCATCTACCACAGTTTGTACCAGCTTGTGGAGCCTGGACAAGTCGTCCATGGACTCTTGCTTCCTTACGTGCCTGTTCCTAGAGCATCGACCTCACATATACAACACTGCCCCTATATATATGGATGGTTCTAAGCAGGTTAGGTGCTGCAGCCGCCTACTCAGCAGAGTTTTTAACTTTGTCATTGCCACTGCAGCTTCTATTTTTACCACTGAACTTTCAGCCATTCTGTTAGCTTTTAGACTGATCCAAATTCTACCTTTTAAAGCTTTCGTTATTTTCTCCGACTCAAGGAGTGTTTTACATGCAATTCACTCTTTAAGGGCTTCCCATCCCTAGTCACAGAA
Source organism: Ceratothoa steindachneri (assembly GCA_963969495.1). Lineage (NCBI taxonomy): Eukaryota > Metazoa > Arthropoda > Malacostraca > Isopoda > Cymothoidae > Ceratothoa > Ceratothoa steindachneri. The sequence continues at coordinate 100,492,270 of OZ018334.1, read as the reverse complement.
ATCTTTAACTTGCTGGTCAGTTATCCTGTTCTATTTTGTTGGGTCCCCGGGCATATATGATGTAGGGGTCCTAGGTAACGAGAGAGCTGATCAGTTGGCCTGTTCAACCTATTCTGTGTCCCCGTCTAACGCTGCATTGCAATTTCGAGATTTCTTTCCTATATAAAAGAATATATTTTTCAGTTGTGGCAGGATGAATCGGATAGGTGTTCATCATTTAAATTATATATAATTAAAAAGGTCTGTTCGCTCTTGACCATCGAGCCTTCAGAGACTACGGTCCTTAGAGGTGGCCCTTTGCCTCGTTCGCATCGGCCACACAAGACTAACTCACGGTCATCTTGCTTCGGCTGGCGTGCCATTGCGCCGCGACTGTTTCCTTGGACCTATCCCCCATTTCCGCGACGGCTTCAGACGGAATCAGACACACTCGTGTGACGCATCGCTATTTGATGGAGCGCTCGCCTGCGCCCTATTGTGACGACTGCGTCGTCCCCCAGATTGTTCGGCACATTCTTGTCGAATGTCCCAGTCTGGGTGATTTTCGCGCACGTTACCTGTCCCGGTACTGGGATGGGTGGGGTCGCTACCGTCTGTCCCTTGTACTTGGGACGAGTTCGTGCACATTGACTTGTGGACTTGTTGACTTTTAGGGGGAGGCCGGGCTTCTTCCCTTCATTTAAGTAGGTTCTATTTTTTTGGTGCTTGTTTTCTTTGTAGGTTGCACGCTCCTGCCCCGGGGTGAGGGGAACCTCCCCCTCCCCCCGACGCCGGAGATTGCTTCCTAATTGTTAAGTTTTTCCAATTTTTATCATTGTTATGTTTTCATATTCTTATTTTAAAGTAGCCTAGTTCTAGGCTGTCATGTTTCCGGCGACTTATGCCCAAGTGGGCAGTCGCCAGATGGGCTCTAAAAAAAAAAATGCTTTGGCTGGTACTCGAATCGGCTCGTGATGCCGTTTTTGTAGTGGGGACCAATCGGTTCCTATCTCCTACTAGAATGCCCTCATTTCGCGCTTCTCTGGTTGTCTTGTTTCCTGGACCTTTTAACTATCCCTCGCCTGCCCCGCCTTCGTTTCATTCTGGCATAGGAATCTTTTCAACCCTCATTTTTAAACATTTTTATCATTTAGTTGTCTTCTCCCTCTTTTATAACTAATATGCCTCGTTTTATTTGCGCCGCCATTTAGAATCCACTTGGATTGAGCAGCTGCCCAACTAGTTCCTTACCTTAAACCTTAATTTGCTTTTTTATGTTTATTTGTTGTTCCTTTATGTTCCTTATGCTCAATCTATACAGAAGGATCAAAGTGGAGCCACAATTTGGTCGCAGCAGCGGTCTATCACTCATCTCTGCAGCTGCCCTTGCCTAGGATATCCTCTATTTAATTGTTGAATCATCACATTCTTTTAAGTTTCCGCCTTATTTTTACTTTCCACAATTTGGTTATTTATACTGGTTCTGGAACATTAGGAATCCCATCGTTCTTTCGGCTCTTCTTATCCTATTGCCCAAGAAATTCGTGGGTGTCTGATGCAAAATGGGTCAAGATGTAAGATCACTTTTTGTTAAGATCATAATCAGCTCGGAGCTCTAAAGAATGAATTTGGGATTGGTGGGTTACCTACCCTTCCTTCCTTTTGCAGAAATGCTTTCCGGTACCAGGGTTGGCAAAAACCACCAAATTTTGAAAAAGCACATTAAAACCCGGGTTTAATCTGGGTTTTTTCAAAAAACAAAAGCTACAAGCATTAGAATAACATAGAAAAATAATAACTATCTCTATTTTTATCTAATATTAATAATTAATTAGTTTAATAATTATATTATAATAAGAAAAGATCACAGTAACAGACACTGATCGAGAATTGTGTGTACCCATGATAGCCATAACCTGTAGAAGGAGAGATGAATTATGAGTCAGTATCAGAGAAATAATCTTAATTTGATACATATTTGTTGAAATTTTAAACCTAAATATGGATTTTAAATAAAATAATGATAAGTAGCATTCATTTCTTGGAAAAAAAAAGTGAGATTTAAAAAAAAACCGGTAATAAAACCCGGGGGGGGGTTTAGAGCTGACCACTGCGTGGTCAGCTCATCGAAGTTTTCAAAATACTTCGAGGGTTCGACAATGTTGAGTACACAGATATTTTCACACGGCTTCAAACTTGAACTGAAGCGTTACAACCGCAATCTGTATGGAAATTTTTTCACCTACAGTATCTGCGGTAAGTGGAACGCACTTCCAGTGGAAGTTGTCAACAGTGAATCTGTTGACCAGTTCAAGTCAAGACTAGACAAAGTCTTGAAAAGTGGCCGTTTAGGGACGCAAAACAATTGAGCAGCCATGTGCCCGCTCGTTTGCTAGTACAAAGGTACCCTCTTTGAATGGACCGTAAGGTCTCCTAGGGTACCTTCTTTCCTTGTAACTCCTTGTAACCAGAAAGATCGTGAACGTGAGATTATAAAATCACTTTCTTTTTCAGGAGATGAAATTGTGTTTGTCCAGTAACCTTAAGGTTACTGGATCAAAGTGGAGCCACAATTTGGTCGCAGCAGCGGTCTATCACTCATCTCTGCAGCTGCCCTTGCCTAGGATATCCTCTATTTAATTGTTGAATCATCACATTCTTTTAAGTTTCCGCCTTATTTTTACTTTCCACAATTTGGTTATTTATACTGGTTCTGGAACATTAGGAATCCCATCGTTCTTTCGGCTCTTCTTATCCTATTGCCCAAGAAATTCGTGGGTGTCTGATGCAAAATGGGTCAAGATGTAAGATCACTTTTTGTTAAGATCATAATCAGCTCGGAGCTCTAAAGAATGAATTTGGGATTGGTGGGTTACCTACCCTTCCTTCCTTTTGCAGAAATGCTTTCCGGTACCAGGGTTGGCAAAAACCACCAAATTTTGAAAAAGCACATTAAAACCCGGGTTTAATCTGGGTTTTTTCAAAAAACAAAAGCTACAAGCATTAGAATAACATAGAAAAATAATAACTATCTCTATTTTTATCTAATATTAATAATTAATTAGTTTAATAATTATATTATAATAAGAAAAGATCACAGTAACAGACACTGATCGAGAATTGTGTGTACCCATGATAGCCATAACCTGTAGAAGGAGAGATGAATTATGAGTCAGTATCAGAGAAATAATCTTAATTTGATACATATTTGTTGAAATTTTAAACCTAAATATGGATTTTAAATAAAATAATGATAAGTAGCATTCATTTCTTGGAAAAAAAAAGTGAGATTTAAAAAAAAACCGCCTCCTCAAGCCCTCGAATATGACCCAAATTGTACTACTGCTATATATTCAAGATCTGAAAGAAAAGGAAAATGCACCGAAAATACCTCGATAACTTCCCAGTCGACACACACAAATTTACACGCGCTGCATCATTTAAGAATGAATAAGAAAATCTATAAATGCTGCTCCTGTCCTTATCAGACATCACATAAGGGAACTTTAAGAATACATTTAAGAACCCACACTGGCGAGAAGCCTTTCAAATGCGACCTTTGCCCCTATCAGTCTGCCAGAAAACAAGAAATTAAGAAACATACATATACTCACACAGGCGAGATGCCTTTCAAATGCAACCTTTGTCCCTATCAGGCTGCAATTCACGCTCATATTAAAAGCCATTCATATACTCACAGTGGCGAAAAGCCTTTCAAATGCAATTTTTGCCCTTATCAGGCTGCAAGGAAAGATCAACTTAAAAGCCATTCATATAGTCACACTGGCGATAAGCCTTACAAATGCAGGTTTTGCCCTTATCAGGCTGCAAGAAAAGTTGAATTTAAAAGATATTCTAGGACTCACACTGGGGAGAAGCCTTTCAAATGCAGATTTTGCCCTTATCAGGCCGCAACGAAGGGTTTGTTGAAAATGCATTCATATACTCACACTGGCGAGAAGCCTTTCAAATGCGACCTTTGCCCTTATCAGGCTTCCAGAAAACAAGATATTAAGAGACATTCATATACTCACACTGGCGAGATGCCTTTCAAGTGCGACCTTTGCCCTTATCAGGCCCCAACGATTTGTCTGCTTAAAAAGCATTCATATACTCACACAGGCGAGAAGCCATTCAAATGCAGCCTTTGCCCTTATCAGGCTGCAAGGAAAGATCTACTTAAAAGACATTCATATAGTCACACTGGCGAGATGCATTTCAAATGCGACCTTTGCCCTTATCAGGCTGCAAGTAAATATCTGTTTAAAAAGCATTCATATACTCACACAGGCGAGAATCCGTTCAAGTGCGACCTTTGCCCTTATCAGGCCACAACGAAATGTCTGCTTAAAAAGCATTCATATACTCACACTGGCGAGAAGCCTTTCAAATGCGACCTTTGCCCTTATGAGGCTTCCAGAAAACAAGATATTAAGAGACATTCATATACTCACACTGGCGAGATGCCTTTCAAATGCAGCCTTTGCCCTTATCAGGGCTCAACGAAATGTCTGCTTAAAAAGCATTCATATACTCACACAGGCGAGAAGCCGTTCGAATGCAGCCTTTGCCCTTATCAGGCTGCAAGGAAAGATCTACTTAAAAGCCATTCATATAGTCACACTGGTGAAATGCCTTTCAAATGCGACCTTTGCCCTTATCAGGCCGCAAAGAAATGTCGGCTTAAAAAGCATTCATATACTCACAGGCGAGAATCCGTTCAAATGCAGCCTTTGCCCTTATCAGGCTGCAAGTAAAGATCTACTTAATAGCCATTCATATAGTCACACTGGCGAGAAGCTCTTCAAATCTGACCTTTGCCCTTATCAGGCCTCAACGAAATGTCAGCTTAAAATGCACTCATCTACTCACACAGGCGAGTAGCCTTGTAAATGCAGTCTTTGCCCCCTATCAGGATCAGAGAAAGGACAATCTTGTGAAACATTCAAGAATTCACACTGGTTCAGGTTCTGCCACACTGAAGTGAAGAGTGTGAGCCTTCTGACATCAGGTTGCATAAATCAGGAGCACAAAAGAGGAAAGAAAAAAAGAAACATAATGACAATGAAAGAAGAGGATTACATACACTCTTTAAAGTAGGTATGGAAAGAAAACAATATAATGTGGAAACATATGGATGCAAATTTGGAAGAAGCGAAAAGTGTAGGTGGCAGTCGTGAACAAGAGAGCCTATATGGAAATGAGATAGAAGCTAATAAAGAAAAAAAATTCGGGGGCATGTACAAATACGATGGACATAGATATTTATTCAGAACCTGGACCTGGTGGAGCAGATAAAAATGTAGATTCCAAAAACCAGGCAGACAGTGCAACATAAATTCCTAAAACAAGTAGTGAATCAATGAAAGTAGTTCAAGAGAAATTGGAAAAAAAATAGCATTGGGCCCTTCGGGCTTGACATTAGATTCCTCACAGCAGAATTTCCTTCTCAATCAGACATAGAGAATTATGTTACCAGAGGTCATATTGACTTTCCTTTAACATTGCCTAAAGATGGTAGCAATCAAACATTTCCAGAAGGTATACTGAAGTTCAGAAACATTAATGAAGAACAGAATACCCGAGACTGGCTTGTCTGGAGTCAGCATAAGGAGTCACTATATTGTTTCCGTGCCGGCGATTTAGGAATAGTGTTTGCTGCAGGCTGAGTACTGCATCCAAATCTTCTTTTGCTACAGCTGAAGGCTGTCCAGCCAGCGGTAGGTGGTAGAAATTATATAACAAGGTTCTCAAGCATGAAAAGAGTAATGGGCATAAGAAATGCTATCTAGCTTGCGTGAATTAGAAAGACGTCTGTCCTTGCAAGAAGGTATTGAAAATCTTCTAGAAGCATCAATTAAAGTGGGATTGGAAAATGGTACAACCTTTTGAAAACGAATTATTGATGTTACCCTATTCTTAGGAGAACGTGGCCTTGCTTTCCAGGGAAACTTTGCTTTCCCACTGGGACCCCATTCTAAAGGAACATGTGCTAAAGGTAGAAGAGTCGCAAATTTAGGGCGAAAGACTGTAAGTACATTACCTCTCTAATGAGTCGCAAAATGAATTCATTGCAGAATGTTCTGATCTTGTTAAGCAGCACGTTTTGGAAGAAAGGCAGTCTGCAAAATACTATGTAATAATAGTAGATTCCACACCAGATTCATCTCATGTTGAGCAAACAACATTCCTTTTGCGTTACCTAGTTCGCCATAAATCATGATTTGAAATTGCGGAACGATTTCTGAAATTTGTAGATTATAGTGACAAAACAGGATCTGAAATTGCTCAAATTATTACTGAAACGTTGGAAAACCATGCTATTCTCCTTGCTGATTGTAGGGCACAAGGTTATGACATTGCGGCAAACATGTCAGGCAAATACAATGGTGCACAAGCAATAATAAAAGAACAGTGCCCTACTGCTATATTCTCTCCTTGTGGTTGTCACACACTTAATTTATGTGGTAATGATGCTGCGGAATGTATTCCAGAAGCAATCACCTACTTCAGAACTATAAAAACAATATACACCTTATTCAGTTGCAGCCCCAAAAGGTGGTAAATATTGGTAAAGCGTATTGGTTGTTCGCTTCCTGGCATATCTGGCACCAGATGGTTAGATCGAGTTGAGAGTGTAAAACCCTTTGTAGCTCACCTTCCAGGGGTTAAGTTGGCTTTGGAAGACCTGCTAGAGATGAATCTCACGATATGGACATGCATTAAGTGTGAATTGTGATTATGGCTACTATTGGTTAGTATATAAGTAGGCTTACTAAAAATTTCAAATGGCAAATTTGATTTTAATTTTTTGTCCATTATCATGTATGAAATGCTTGTACATTTGTATGTTCATTATTAAGCCAAGAAGTAAAAATACAGGGAGATTTTGCTAAATTCTTGTCCTTCTATTACTGCTAATAGGGTTATAGAATTATTAAATTTGTTTTCCTAGTGAGAATTGCTATACTATTAATGTTAAATTTGATATATAGTTGTGAAATTCACAAAGCAACTGTGTTATGTGTATTCTTTGAGATCAACCTGAGACATTTTGAAATTAACTAATAATATTGGTAAATTGTTATAATGTATAACTATAATAAATAAAACATATCATTTTCTAGTTATAGTATTGAAAAGCTGATGAAGCTCTTTATCATTTATGATTTATAATTTATAAGGGGGAGGCAAAAAAGGTCTCGCACCAGCACATTTTTTTCCTCTTAAAGGCCCTGCTTAACGATCTCTCTTATTTTCAGCCATGCTTGGTTTTCTTTAAGTTCCTGCTTTATTTCCTCACATTAATGCTCACTGATCCAAGATTTAATCTTCCTGCACTCCACACTCCTATTAGCTGTGGTGGGACTTTAGCTTCAAGATCTAATCTTTTCAATCTATGGCTTCCGGCCGACGATAAAAGAAGTTCGACGTCATTATTTTGAGGACAAATGAGAGTAAATCCGTTTGGGGTATCGATCGATGCATCGAATTAGGGGAATTTTGAGATCTGTAAAAATTCGCTGCACAACTTCTTGGGCTTTTTCTTTTATCTGCTGGAAGGTAGCCGAAGATGTAGTATCTTCGGTAGGTTGCATGATTGTTTAATTTCCGTTACCACCCCGCGAGTGGGAGGGTCCTCGTTTATCTGAAAACTAACCCCTATATATCCATTAGTGGGAGAGAACCTCCTATCTAATACTATTTCTAAATCGCCTGCCTATCCCGGGTCGCACTCTCCTTGGTCACCCTACTAATATGGTCCTAGCCTAATAAGGGTCCTGCAACTGGCTTCGAGTCTGCGGACCTTTTCTGGCCTCCTAACGGGGTCTTCTGCAGGGGTTCGCTTGCTCCTACAGCGAGTGCGTCTGCGACTTCGCCAGTGACCAAGTTATGTGGTGCTGGAAGTACGAAAGTCGGGAGGCAAAAAGTAAGAGCAGATATTTGAGATTGCTTCCATAGAGTTGGGTTTGTAGGAGCGCGGCGTTACTCGATGTGACATCAGAAAACAAAGTACGTCGAGTAACGGATACTTAAAAAGAGATCCCCAAATTAAAGACTTATAAAATCTCACTAATTTAAATGATTGAAGTGAGGGAGAGGATAGATAGATAGGGAGTGGGATGAAATATGATTGAGCATAGTGAAATTATAGTTTGCCAGGAGACGGGCTGTTCTTTTTCATTATTAATTACGCACCATTTAGTAAAATCTAATTAATTCAAATGTAACATAATACTCATATATTAACGTAATACCTATTTATGAATACTACGATTAATAGAGAGTTTGTTACTTTCTAATTTTAGCCAAGGGTGTCCAATGCCCTCAGGGATAACTACAATAAATAGGTCACATCACATTAAGAAAATTTTTAATAACAATTATTAGATTATGTGAAACTTGGGAGTTTAGAGATCCTGCTAGAGAAATGAATCAGGATAGAGAAGGGTTTAATGAGCTACGACTAAATCTTGAACCAACTCCTACAAGCAAATCACAAAATTATTTAAGATTAGGATTATAGATGCTTGAAACATCATGCAAAATATGAAATACCATAGTTGAAGTTGATGTAAGAAGTAGGAAAATGTGTAGTAGGTATATAAAGATAAAAAGAGAATGAGATTTGCCCTGGTGTAGAGGGCTCCTCACAGGTTTGTCATGTATTTGTTTCTTATATTTCTTCCCTTTATTTGTTGTTATTATTTATATTTATCAAAAGATTTTGCTCAAAGGAATAAGTCTATGGATTTATTATTAATATTTATACTAGTCATAAAAGTGAGAGCTTATTTAAGTTAAAAGAAAACAAAGACTTAATTTAGAAAAACTACTGAAAATTTAAGTTTTCATAAAATTCAAATAAAAATTTGATTTTAAGGACTAACTAAATAAAAATCGAATATTATTTTAGAGATAATAAACTTCAAAAATAGATTTTCAATCATTGAGACTCGCAAATATGTCACTACGTTATAGCGTGAATTTGATGGTAATTGTGTAGAGTACGGCCGGATCCTAGGCCTAGCTTATTTTGGGCTACTTTTCGTTGTTACTTTTTCTGAGATGAAATCGGTGAAGTTTATGGCGATTTTTGCTTTTATACTGGGGGGCTGTTTCCCCCAGACCCCCCCCCAGTCCCTCAATGATTGAAACTCAGGGGCATCGTAGGCACATCCCCGCGACGAGCCGTCCCCAACAACGAGCCGACGCTCAAAATAATCGGTAATACTTCTGAGATGAAATCGATGAAGTTTATGGCGATTTTCGCTTCTATACTGGGGGTTGTGCCCCCCCCCCCCAAATGATTGAAACTCAGGGTCATCGTAGGCACATCTCCGCGACGAGCCGTCCCCAACAACGGGTCGACGCTCAAAATAATCGGTAATACTTACGTCAGACGGTAGTGTTTAGCGGCAGCGAGCCAGAACTCGGGGAATCGCTCTTCAATGTCGGGAAATTTGTATTTACAGGGTTGGATTTTTGCCGTCAGCGTCAATACACGATTTATCGCACCGAAACACCCAATTTTTGTTCATTCTGAGCTGTGCAGAACAATTAGGCCTTTCGCGTGTAGATTTTAATAGGCCAGGGGCTTCGAGAAACGCCACACATTTATCGTTGTCGGTTAAAACAGCACCTAAATGGTGCAAATGTAACGAGCACACGACGCAAGAAAATGACATTTTGACAAATAACCAAAAGGGATAGGGATAACAAAAAGTGGTTAATATGAGGGAGAATAATATAGGATAGATAGAAATAATAGTGTAGAGGAGAGATGATTGATGTGTTGTTAATGGTAGGGTAATAATGTCGATGCTGTGTGTTTTAGTGAGTGTGTACCAGGTTGCCTGGCAATCGCTTTTGTTTTGCTTTACTTTATTTTGCTTTATTTAACGTTATACAGCTTTGTAGCCTTCGTTTTCTTTTTATTCTTTGAAGTTTTTCTTCTATTCAGTAGTTAATGGTATATTTGGTGCACTCTCGAGTGCTGTATCAGAAGTTTTTACTTCTCTGTTAATTTTTCTTATTAATGTATCTCCTTATGCAAACATGTATACATGTATATATATATTTTTTTTATTTGTTATTTTATATATATATATATATATATATATATATATATATATATATATATATATATATATATATATATATATATATATATATATATATATATAGATATATATATATATATATATATATATATATATATATATATATATATATATATATATATATTTTCTCACTCACACCTACATCTATATACACTTACATCTACATACAAACTTTTTTCTTTTTTTTCACATGTATACATATATTTTACTTTTACTATTATGAGATTACTAGGGTCTTTCTCCGGTGTTCTATCGATATATTGGTTCGACATCATTTTGTATATTTTTTCGCCTACTTTTAAATCTTTGTCTAAAGTGTCGTCTTCTATATTCCCTTTCGGTAGGTATAACTTTATTCGTTATTTCGTTCGGGAGTTCCTCCTCTAATTTGTGCCATATTTTTCTGGCACGTTCGTGAAGGAATTGATTAATTGGTTTCGACTTTGTTCTTCGGTGTAGTTCCACTGGTGGTATTGCTTCCACTTTTGATGTATTAGTTATGAAACTGGTTGCGTAATTTTGGACTACTTATAGTTTTGACATTTGCGTTTTGGTTAAGGTATTCATCGGAATGACGGGGTACGTTATAATGGGACGAACTAGGGTTAGGTATAACTTTCTTTTGTCTTTTTCAGATAGGTTTCTAAATTTCTGTAGAGAGGAAAGGGTACTTTTCGCTTGCGTAGTGTTTTGGCTCACATGCGTACTGTACCCATTCTTAGAGAAAGTTAAACCGAGTGCCTTACCTCCTTCACTGTAGGGGTAGTAGATGTTATTGGCGGTGACTCAGTGTGACTTAATTCTATTCATTGGTATTATTTTGAATTTACCATTGTTTTTTTATCTTATGCGTCTTCTCGTATTCATTTATGTTTGTTATCTCTCTGGCAGTGCGTTGTGCGATATCCTGCGGATGTTTTCTATCACTGGCAATGATCTGCACGACGTCGTCGGCCAGTTGGATATACATTGTTCTTTCCTCTAAGGGTTGAGGGAGATCCCTGGTGTACACTGTGTACAGCGTGGGGCTGAGGCACCCACCTTGCGGGACCCCTGCCTTTAGAGTGAAAGTACTGCCAGTGTAATTTTTGATAGTCAACTTTGCCTTCCTGTTTTCCAGATAGCTACACAGGATTCTGGTAAGATTTGTTTCGAGACCTAGTTGAATTATTTTAACTTTTAGGGCCTGGCACCCATACCTTGTCGAAAGCTTTGGTGACGTCACGGAGTGCCAAGTCCACCCTGTTACCTCTTGCTACGTCGACTGCGATATTCTCGGTAATGAGTGCTAGTGCTGTCTCTGTACCTCTTTTCTTTCTGAATCCATGTTGTTGTAGACTTTGCATATCTTTTTCTTCCAGGAAGGTCTTTAATCTTTTATTGAGTAGCTTTTCCATTAGCTTGCCAATGAATTCCAACAGTGAGATCGGTCTATAACTCTCGATGTGGCCCCTTGGATTTTCTGGGTTTGGGAAGGAAGATCATCTTCGCTGTCTTCAATGCTGGTAGAAAATGCCCTGTGTTCAGGCATGCATTGAAGATTTTGAGGAGTGCTTGGTGGATATTGGTGGGCCCGTTTGTGATATGATTTTTTGTAATTTCGCTAATACCTAGCTTTTTTTTGTTTGAATAATGCTAGGGCTGCTTTAAATTCTATCAGTGTGAAAGGCATTCCCTCGTTCCTTTGAACACGGGATTCGTTAACTTTTGGGAATGTTGAGTGTTCGTGCTCTCTATTTTGTAGTACATCTTTTATGTATTGTTCATGGGCTGCATCGTAGTTTTGGGTCTCCTCCAGCGTAATAGAGAAGATCCTAGACCAATGTTCTCTAAACCTTTCTTCGATCTCTCTGTTATCATGCTTTGTTATTTCACCTTCTTTCACCCCGTAAGGGGCGCGGCGATTTGCCATCCTGGCCGCCGTGCTGACGGGATCCAGCGCCCCGTCCGGCCCCAGCTTAGCCTCTCTTCCTTCCTTCAGATAGCCTGTATTCCTATCCTACCTCGTCGCTTTTCATACAACCTCTCCCACAACTTTCTCTGGTCAGCCTCTAATTTCACAGGGTAGAAGCTGACCTTCTTCTCAGCCAATCGTCCCGGATCGGGGCTGAGGGGGGAGGGGACAATGTCCCCTAACCCCTGAGCTCCGGTCTGGGGTGGTTGGCTTTTAACAACCTGCTTCATCCCCACCCATACCTTCCTCACATCCCTTTTCCTCTCGTCTTCAAAATCTATCCGTTTTACGCCGTGTTCAAGGTGGAGCCGCCATGCCGAAGGACTGCCAGGCCACCAGGCGGGAGGGGTGGTCCCAAATGGCGGCGCCTGGCTCTGCCGGGCCTGTAAGCACCTCTTGCAGTGCGGGCTACTGCAAGAGGTGGTTAGCGATTGCGTCCCGTAAAACAAAGAGGGTCACCATGCCCAATGATGCAACAAAAAAACATCTCCCCTTAATTCCCCCTATAACAACAACGGAGCCGCCCTCGTGCAGCTCCACAGAAAAGATGGAGGTCCCCCCCCCTGTGCTTGCGCAGGGGACCCGCCATACCTCTTTAACCGGAGAGGAGGCTTACTCCTCTCCTACGCCTACGGGGGTAGGGGACTCCCCCTCACCCCCTTCTCTGGAGGTGCTTTCGGGCACCTCCCTATCTCCAGCGGCAGTCCCTCCTATGCTTTCTAAGGAGACTGCCAAGAAAGCCAGCAGGCAGCCCATTGCCGACCGCCCCTCATACAAGCGGCTCGGTAGGGCAAACCCCCTTAGGGGGGAGAGGGAAGCCAGGCCCCTTCGGTCGCTTCCCTAAAAAAGACCTGCTGGCAAAAATATTAAACCTTGCCGGGGTCAAGGCCTGTGCCTCCCCACTAAAGACTTATGACGCTGCCAAGGGGACCTGCGATGTCCTGGGAGGGGATGGCCAACTGGAGGCCCCTCCTGTGATAGACATGGTCCTTGAGGAAAACCAGCCTCAGACGGTAGGGCCTTCCATGGGGGGGAATCCGGGCTTGGCGCCATCACCGAACCTGAATCCGCCCCTATGCAAGGTCCTCATCAAACGGCTGTGGATTCTCAGGCAGGACAAGGAGGGGAGGGATCTCCTCCGGATGAATCCCCTGCGCCCACCGGGACCTTCTCCATTTCAGAGAAGGACCTGGCTGAGGCCGGTCCATCTGGCCTGGGGGCTTCTACCGGCGGGGGTGAGAAGCGGGTTCATTCCCCGCCCTCCTCTCCTAAAAAGAAGAAAAAGACAAGAAAGACGAAAAAGACTCGGGGCTCCTCTCCATCCTCGGGGGCTGCGGGGACGGATGGGTCTGCTGCCACTTTGGTAGGCGACCAAGCCAAGATCGGCAAATCCGGCCCCTCTACCCCCTCGTGTGCGGAGCTCCTGACCAAGACTAAGACGAAGAATGCACAGGGCGGAGCCTCGATGACATCGGGGCCCCTCATTCAGAGGTTACCTGGCGTTTTCGAGCCCGCTGGCTTCAAACGCTTTCTCGTTATTCGCTCCACTGATGGCACCATGTTGTCTAAGGGCAACATGATCCATCAGAGGAGAGGATTAGCTAGTGCAATTGGTAGAGAGCCGAAGGTGACCCGTTTCTCGGACGGCAGCCTTCTGGCGAATGCGGCGAATCCCGCCGAGGCGGCCAAGATAAGTGCTCTTCGGACACTTCATGGCACCCCGGTGAGTGTGACGCCGCACTCTACCATGAACTTTGTGAAAGGAGTAGTTTATGCGAGGGAACTCGTTGACTACTCCATTGAGGACATTACCCTAGAGCTGGCCGACCATGGGGCGTTCAAGGTCGAACGTGTGATGAGAAAACAGGGAGGGGCCTCGAGACCCACCGCTACACTCTTCGTCACGTTCGACTGTGACAAGCTCCCTGAGTCGGTGCGTGCCGGTTGGTACCGCTACCGCGTGAAGGCATTCGTGCCACTGCCGCGGCGGTGCTATTACTGTCACCGCTTCGGCCATACGAATCGCTCATGAAGAGATGCAAAGTCGGGGTCACCCAAAGTCTGTGTAAATTGCTCCAAGGTCGCACACGATAAGTCCAAATCGTGTGTGGCCAAGTGTGTCAATTGCGGAGAGCCGCACCCTGCTTCTTCGAAGCAATGTGGTGCATATCTCCTGGAGAAAGAAATCCTGGCCGTTCAGGCCCAGGATAGACTCTCATTCCGCGAGGCTAAGGACTTGGTCCTGGCGCGCCCAGCTCTGCCTGGGACGTCATATGCCTCAGTAGTTCGAAAGGCACCCTCTGCTCCTGGCCCATCCAGGCCAACGAGCACGGTTGTTTCCGCGCCCATTCGGAGCCCTTCTGCGGGCTCTACTACACCCGGGCGCTCCCCTGGTAGAGCTGGCGGCAAAAAGGGTTTACACCCAGCCCCGGCTAAAACCAGGGCTCCCCCCTCTTCCCCCAGCGTGACCGTTTCCCGTAAGGCGAAACGGCCACGCGCCTCCACCGAGTCGTTAGACTCACAGGAGGCAACACCCCTGAAGATGGTCGCTAGGCCATCTTCGGGGGTTCCTAAAGCTGTCCCCCGAAAGGAGGACAGCAACAAAGGAGCTTCGGCCCCTTCGCCCACGCCACGAGGTGGAGCGAGTGGCTCGGAGACGGTGGTTCCTCGAAAAGAGGGCCCCCCGCCTCCGAAGCCGCAGCGCCCGCCTAAGGTTTCGAGGCGGAGGGAGGAAAAGACTCGCATGGCGAGGTCAACCTACCCCAATAAGTCCTCGAAGGCGACAGCGCCTCCAGCGCTTTGTCCGGCCAACAGCGCCCGGGGTTCTGCCCCCGGGAAGCGTACGGCCATTCCCGTGAGGGTCTTCAATTCGAGGAGGGCCCCCGCGTCTCCTCTGAGCTAGGCCTGGAGGGCATATTCCTTCAATGGAATTGCCGTGGACTCCGGGCCAACTGGGAGGAGCTGCGGAGGCTCGTCTCGTCCCGTTCCCCGTTAGCTATTTTTTTTGCAGGAGACCATGCTAGGCGCGTGCCCGCTGCCTGCCCTCCCGGGGTATAAGGGTCTTGCGACCCCACCACCGCGGGATGGCCGGGCTGGGGGATGCGCGGTTTACAGCCGGCATGATGTCTCCGTTCTTCCTTTTTCTTTAGATACCTCCTTTCAGGCAGTGGCTGTGCAGCTGCACCTGGATAGGAGGTATACTATCATTTCTGCGTACATTCCACCGTCAGCTGACTTCGACGCGGGGGACTTCCGCCGCGTCGTGGCACGGTTGCCGAGGCCCTATCTCTTGCTTGCAGATCTGAACGGCAGGCATCCTCTCTGGGGAGATTACTCCATAAATCCCAGGGGACAAGTCCTTGCCGATCTGATCGAAGAGCTTGAGATGGGTGTCCTAAACGTGGATGAGTTTACGCATCACTGTCCGAGAACCGCTTCATTTTCTTGCCTTGACCTATCTTTGTGCTCTTCGGATGCACAGCCTGATTTTGATTGGGGGGTGGTCGATGACCTCCATGGTAGTGATCACTTTCCCATTCAAATATCATTTTCAGGGCAACTGCCGCCTGAGAGACCACCTCGGTGGTGCTTGGCGCGGGCGCGGTGGCCTGCATTTCAGGAAATGACTGAATTCTCTATCTCAGTCGAGGAGTTTAGGTCGGTAGATGAGGCCGTTTAGTTCTTCTCCGGTAACCTCATCGCCGTAGGCCTGACTACTATTCCTAGGACGTCTGGCCGTTTTGCACGCCGACCACTCCCATGGTGGTCGGCCGAGTGTGAGACGGCCCTCAAACAGAAGCGTTATGCCTACATGCGCTATAAGCGCCGCCCGAACGATTTCACTGTCGCTGAATTTCGTTGGGCTAGGGCTAGGTTCCGGTATATTTCGAAGCACGCCCGCCGCTCTTCTTGGCGGGCATACGTGTCTTCACTTAACGGGAAGACCCCTTTAGCTGAGGTGTGGAAGCGAGTCAAAAGGATTCGGGGCAAGTTCTCGCAGGACCCCCCTCCCGTTCTCCAGGAGAATGGGACCGCAATCTCGCACCCCGCGTCCGTGGCGGAATCCTTAGCGACCGCTTTTTCCGCATTCTCTAGCCGTGATGCTGCTCCGCCAGCATTCAATGCACGTCGTGATGTCGCGGAAGGCCGCCGGCTGGACTTTACCTCCAGAGGCGGAGAACCCTTCAACGACAAGTTTACTGTGAGTGAGTTGCGTTCCGCTCTCGCTTCGTGCGCGGACACCGCCCATGGTCCAGACGATGTCCCGTACGACATGCTTCGACACCTGGGTGAGCGAGGCATGGCCTTTCTGTTAGATTTGTTCAACAGGATCTGGGTGGAAGGTCTTCTCCCAGACTCATGGCGAATCGCTACTGTGCTCGCCTTTCGCAAGCCGGGGAGAGATCACTCTACTCCGACTGGTTTCCGCCCAATCTCTCTAACCTCTTGCGTGTGCAAGTTGATGGAGAAATTGGTAAATATTAGATTAGCCTATTTCCTGGACAGCGGAGGCCATCTGTCTTCTGCACAGTGCGGCTTCCGTAAGTTCCACTCCACGTCGGATGCTCTGCTCCGACTGGAAAGTGCCGTCTGCGAGGCTTTCCTTCGTAGACAGCACTACGCCACGGTGTTTTTTGATCTGGAGAAGGCCTATGATACCGCATGGCGATACGGTATCATGGAGACTCTCCACACGATGGGGGCGAGGGGACGCCTCCCAATTTTTATATCTGAATTTTTGCGAGATCGTCGATTCCGCGTACGGGTGGGGGGAGCCCTCTCCGGCCCAAAGGAGCAGGAAGAGGGTGTCCCGCAGGGAAGTGTCCTCAGTGTCACACTCTTTGCCCTGAGCATCAACGGCATCACCTCGGTGCTGCCGAAAGATGTTCTCGCTACGCTCTACGTGGACGACCTTTCGATCTCTTTTGGCGCGGCCCAGATGCCAACTCTGGAGCGTCGACTCCAACAGGCATTGAACCGCGTCTCTCGCTATGCCGAAGCGCACAGGTTTCGGTTTTCTTTGGCCAAGACTAAGGTGGTGCACTTCTGCCGCCATCCAGGGCTTCACCCCGACCCAGATTTGTTTCTTAATGGGGTGCGCCTGGATGTGGTTGAGTCGCACCGTTTCCTTGGTCTTGTATTCGACCGACGCCTCACCTGGGAGGCTCATATTCGCAGCCTTAGGGTCTCTTGTACCCGCGCCATGGACATTCTCCGTTCCGTGACGTTCAGCGCTTGGGGCGCTGATAGGGCTACCGCCTTACTTTTTTATCGATCGTTTGTTCGCTCGAAGCTCGACTACGGATGCGAGTTTTATGCATCCGCAGCCGAGCGTTTATTGCGGAAGGTGGATTCGATCCACCACACCGGCCTTCGCCTTGCGACCGGTGCCTTCCGCACTTCCCCCATTGAGAGCCTGTTGGTCGATGCTGGGGAGATGCCACTCGCTCTGCGCCGCGTGCAGTGCATCACTCGCCTGTACGCGCGAGCCCGGCGCCTCCCTCAGTCGCCAACAGCTCTCACTGCATCCGCAGCTGATCTCGATGGTGCCTATGCCGCCGAGAGACGCCAGTCATACCCTAAGCCCTTTGGGTTTAGGGCCAGGAAACTCCTTCGAGAGGTAGATATAGCTCTCGGGCCGGTGGCGCCCCTGGTTCTGCCCAGGACGCCACCCTGGAGGGTACCACATTTGGCTATTTGTCGCCACGCCTCTGCTCCCAAAGCTTGTACTGCGCCGGGAGTATTGCGTTCGACCTTTTTGGAGCACACATCGTGTCACGCTGGTACCGTGCCAGTGTATACGGATGGCTCCAAGTCCCAAGAGGGGGTCGGCTTCCACGCCGTATCCCCTCTGTTTGAAGTCAGCGGGGCTCTACCAGGCGCTGCGTCTGTCTTCACGGCCGAGCTGGTGGCAATACACCACTCGGTACGGGAGATTACGCGACGTGCCCGGTTCGGAGACCGGATTGTGATCTATAGCGACTCACAAAGCGCCCTGAGTGCTCTCGGGGCATTGGAATCTCCGCATCCCCTGGTTCGCGATATCCGTGACGCCACGGTTTTGGCGAGCCGGGCAGATGTCGAGATTATCTTCTGCTGGGTTCCTGGACATGTAGGAATTGCGGGGAATGAGCGCGCCGATGAGGGCGCCAAAGAGTCCGCGAGGACTCTGCGACCGGACCAGCGTTTCGCTCTTCCTCACACCGACTACATGGCAGGAATACGGGCAGCTCTTCGGACTGCTTGGCAAAGAAGATGGGAGACGGTCGAGGGGAACTTAAATTTGCGTGCCATTGCGCCGCGACTGTTCCCATGGACCTATCCCCCAATGCCGCGGCGGCTTCAGGTTGCTTTCTGTCGTCTCCGAATCGGACACACTCGTGTGACGCATCGCTATCTGATGGAGCGCTCGCCTGCGCCCTATTGCAACGACTGCGTCGTCCCCCAGACTGTTCGGCACATTCTTGTCGAATGTCCCAGTCTGGGTGATCTTCGCGCACGATACCTGTCCCAGTACCGGGATGGGTGGGGTCGCTACCGCCTGTCCCTTGTGCTTGGGACAGATTCGTGCACACTGACTTGTGGACTTGTTGACTTCTTGGGGGAGGCCGGCCTTCTCCCTATTATTTAAGCAAGGTTTGTTTGTTTTTTTTTGTTGTTTTTTTTGCATTTGTTTTGTTTTTTGTTTTTTTTGTTTTCCTTAGTTGCACGCTCCTGCGCCGGGGGGACCTCTCCCCGACGCACCAGCTTGCTTCCTTTCCCCCTTTTGGGGTGTTGTTTTTTTTTTTTCTCTTTAATTTCATTTTAAAGTAGCCTAGAACTAGGCCAGTTTTAATACGGCGACTAATGCCCAAGTAGGCAGTCGCCAGATGAGCTCTTAAAAAAAAAAAAAAAAAAAAAAATCACCTTCTTTCAGGTACATTTTCTCTTTAGGTATGGAACCTTTAAGCTTTCTGTATTTGTTCCAGAACCTTCTTGGGTCTCTTTCTTATCCATATTGTCAATTATATTGTTCCATGTTGAGTTAATATTTATTCTTATTAGGTTGTTCACCTCATCTCTGAGGCCTCTTAATCGTACATATCTTTCTCTACTGCTACCATGTCGGCGGATTTCTTCGAATGTGTTGTTAATTTCCTCCATTTTAGCTTTGATTTCATCGGACAATTGGGGAGCAGGGATTGTTCTGTATTTAGTTTTTGGGACGTATAGCCTGTCAGCTTCTATGATGAGGTTTGTAATATTGTTTAGTTGTGTGTTTATTTCTTCTATGGGACTTTCTGTAAGGGAAGTTATACTAAAGTTCTCTAAATGTTTCTTATATTCTGTCCAGTTGGTTTTTGACAATGCCTTCCTTTAGGGAATTTCAATTTGTTTAGGCGAAGTTGAGATTAGTTAATATTATATCTGAAGTGGTTGAAGACCTGTCTGTTACAAAAATGGGGAAATCAGGGCCATCTCTCAGCACCATCTGCCGTTTCAGGATAGTTCTAGGGTTTTTCCATTTCCATTGAATGTGGTTGTATACCCGGCAGATCTACATCTTGCATGTAGATCTCCTAGGAGGATCGCTGAGGATGGTCGGCGGAAGATCTGAATTAAGTTCGGGGTCGGGAGGTACGAGCGCCGGGAGAGTTGATATGCCCCGGCTACCACTAGATTCCCTGTTGTCATTTTTAGCTTAATAGCTATATATGACTCCTCCAGATCTCTAATTTCGGTGTAAGAGATTCCCTTTTTTATTCCCATGGCTGTTCCATCGAAGCG
This sequence comes from Ceratothoa steindachneri, assembly GCA_963969495.1. Taxonomy (NCBI): domain Eukaryota; kingdom Metazoa; phylum Arthropoda; class Malacostraca; order Isopoda; family Cymothoidae; genus Ceratothoa; species Ceratothoa steindachneri. Next base: position 100,472,446 of record OZ018334.1, on the reverse strand, counting down.
TGTGCGTGTGTGCCTTGCAGCTAAAACTGTGAAGTTTGGAATTTTGATGTGTTCCGTTTGTAAATCAATACCGTGCTCATTTATAATGACTATATCAGGATCAATTTGTCTAATTATGTTGCAGTATATAAGTCTTTTGTTCTTCCATCCGTCGACATTTAGAGTAAAGATTTTTAGATTTTTTTGGTATTGTACGTTCGGAAGCATTTTATCTTTTGTTTGTTCTTCCGTTTTTGGCCTTCTCAAAGTTCGCGGGTGATTTAATATGTCCTGGGCGTTTTTTCTTAAATTCATCCGTAGTGAAATTATAACAGGAATTCGCCGAAATTTCTATTTGTTCCTGTTTAAGAGCATTATTAATTTTGGTTTCTTCGTATTCGGAATCGTAATCCCATTTGTATTTTCCTTTGACCAGTCCTTCAACGATTTTTTTTTGTTTATTAATTGGGGGAAGTGGAAATGTGTGACTTCCGTAAATTTTAATATTAAATTTTTCTGTATTGTTTGTGCTTGCTTTTTCTTTTTCTTTTTCGAGTTTTTGTTTCATCAGCTTAATTTTTTCAATAACTTCCATGTCTTTATTAATTTCAGTTTCAGTGCTTATTTGTTCTTCTGTCGTATCCTTTGTTTCCTCTTCTGTTGCCATTGATATTCTATACAGGTCGCTGGAAGGCGGGTTATCGGGAAACCACCTAGGTTTTAGGCCATTTTTTGTTAGCATTTTGTTTAGATCTTCGGAATATGAGCCTGGTTTTGCCATGTTTACAAAATGTGCAGGGAGAATGCACAGTATGAGATCTGGCCTCATATTTTTCTCTATATTCACGACCGTCTTAACTTCCTGTGCTGGCCTTGCCGTTGCCGCTGCATAAGTTGTCGTCTTCCTCCTTTCTTTCTCTTCCAATATTGCAGTTTTTTTCTTCTTTAATATTTGTTTCTTCAGGGGACATGACATTGAGAGTGTACGGTGTGGATCTCCACAGTTTGCGCACTTTTTTATTTCGCTTTTGCACTGTTCCCATCTATGTTCTGCGCTCGAGCATGTGCCCTGGAAGGTGCACTCACGGGTTGTGTGGTTATCGAGGGCGTAACACTTGAAGCAGACCAGGAGAGAGATAAATTGTCTCTCTCCCTCTATCTGATCAGGTGCTATCTTAGTGTAAAACGCGAGCAGTCCATTTTCAGCAGCTTTTGACGCCATTTCGGTATCTTTAAATGTCGCCTTAAAAACGTAAGAGTGTTCCTTTCCGTTTTGTTTTTTAAATTTAATTATCTCGTCTATTTTTGCCCATTCTTGATTCTTTTCTATCTCCTCTTTAATTTCTTCTGCAGAGTGCTCACCTACCCATGGGTCAAGTTTTCTACAGATTACCGACCTCTTAATTGCGACAGCAGGTGGGACTCTAACAGCTCGCCCTATTTTCTTTAGTTTTTTAGCTGCGCTTTCGCTGATTAAGTTGTCGAGGTCTTTTTCAGTATCGCATAGTGCGACGTAGCCATTGTACTGCTCTCTTAGTCTTTGGACAATCACACCTATATCTGAGGAGATGGTTTGGGGGGGTTTTACCCGGCCTGGCTTTGTGTGTCCTTCCAAAACCCTAAGTCAGACCCTCTTTGCTCCGTCGGAGTTATCCATTAGGCCAGAGGGGGGCCTGTCCCCCAGTACTGGATAGTCTTCCAAATGGTACTTTCCTTTAATTTTGTGCCTGTATTTATATTTTTCCAGGTAGAAAAATTATGTTATTTATTTATATTTGGATGAGTGAGTTTCCCCCTTCCTCTTTTGGAAACTTCTCGTGCCCAGATTAGGGTTGCTGCCTTAGACGAGTTAATGGGATGATGATTGATGAATGAATGATTGAATGAGTGAACCTGGGTGGGATCCTCCGAGGAGTGAAGCATGGCGGACTTTTTGATGGACGGTGGTCGAATCAACTCCCACCGCCCGGGGTGCCGCTCCCTCGGCGTTTTGGATATTCTTCGCTGCGTCCAACTTGCATAGAGACGGTTTTATCTCCCTCTATGGTCTTGGCCGGGCACCCCCGGAGGTTCTTTTTGAACACCCCGGGACTTGCAATGGGGAAGGGCTGACGTCATAACTGAATGAATAATGAATTTGTATTTTATTTTCCACTTAAGATCACTTTATATTTATTTTTCAATTCTTTTTACTATTTTTATTACCATTTTTATATATTTAAATAAACTTAGCTTGATCTTTTAGAGGAAATAGTTTTTATGGAGCCTTTTATGTGGAGAAGAGACTATCTTTTATGCGGAAATTTCAGTTTCAACATGGATTCTTCGTTTTTTGATCGAGAAAAAGAAAAATTAATAACATTTTTGGCCGATCATAAATTAATTAAAGCTGGTATTGATTGTGAAAAGTGTGGTCAGGCCCTAGCGATCCGAGATAATTTTGAATTTAGATGTGCTAAAACTAGGCCATTTTGGTAACGCCAATGTAGTTCTAATACCCAAACTCTTGAGGGGTGGCACCCCCGGTTCCGCGCTAACCATTAAAAAGTGCGCCATATAATCACACGCCGAGCGAGCTCCCCTAGGTTCACGTTCATGGAGACATAGTTGCGACGATGAGGTAGTACCCCTAAACCCAAGTACAAAAGGAACATCGTTCGATAAGAGGGAGCACGAAGTTCTAACTCAGAAGCAAGACGACTCAGGCCAGAGAATAGAGAAAATAAAAAAACACTGACCCACGGAGCTATTCTCTTGAAAGATGGCCCAAGAAAACACTACCAGGATCACGCTGCATGCTATAGATGGACAACCCAAGCCCAGCAGAGAAAGGTTTTCGAGGTAGTGTACGAAAAGCTGAGCAAAACAATAATTAGACTACTGGATATGACTTCAGGATATGTCGCTATTTGCGAAAAGGAGAGAGACATCGAGGCCATTACTAAAGAAGAGGCAGTCGGACTGCAGTCCGCCATACCACCACAAATCCTCACCCACAGGAGCCTGGTATGCCGACGTTTCGATACATAGATCGCGCAGCACACTAAAGAAACCATCAAGGAAGAAATTCAAGTTAGACAAACCTGGGCCAAGGTTTTCGAAGTCATAAAGTTTAAAAATACAAGAGAAAACAATTACTACTCGCATGTCTTAGCCGAGACAACAATGACCTAGAAGGCCAAAGAACATGGACTCCTCATGTTCAACACTAAAGTTAGCAGAGAACAAATCGAGATGGAGGAGTTTACTCCAGTCCAGTTCAGCTTCCGCTGATATCGGATGGAGCAACACGCGACCAAGGGCTGTAAAGAGCCCTTGGAGACGTGCTCCAAATGTAGCGAACAGGGCTATCAGTGGAAAAAATGTAGAAACGCATACGAAAAATGCATCAACTGTGGGCAGGTACATAGATCGATGGTCATGGCTTGTCCAGTCAAGAAAGAGGTGATTATAAATAAACAACAAGAAAAGAGACAAGAGGAGACGGGAAGGTCCAATACTACCTATGCCCAAACAGCAAAGGCGGCTCTCACAAAAGTAGACTCAAAGAAAACCTACATACCTCAAGATCCAAAACAAGAACTCAACAAAGATTCTGACCTGCATATTCCACGCACATGTCTAACTCGACCAGGTACACTCGCAAAAGAACTAAACCAAATGCCCGCGAAAAATAGAATGGACCAGATGTGGTTTCTGGACAACCCAACTTTCGGGGATGTCCAGCAATTGCAGACGGTACCAAACCAATAGTTAGAGGATTTAGCCAACCCCCAAACAAGAAACAAATCTAGGAAAGAGAAGACAAAAGAATCAGTATAAGTGAAAACTCCTTCACTGAAACAAAAAGAAACAACAAAGAAATAAAAGAACAATGCCAAGGGGAAGAAAGGTAAAAAAAGCTAGATGCAGATAGAATCAACCTCTCCACTACCATTGCGAACCTTTTTCCCTTCCCCGAGGATATGGATCCCAGAAAAATCTTCCAAGGCATTGTCAAAAATCTTTAATTGGGAATTCGATGCTGACGTCGACACGGAAGAAGTAGAAGAAACATTGTTTCGCCAAAGTGTCGTTCTACATGATAATACGTGTGAGTAGGTTCCTAATGCCGAATTCAGGAAGAAGAGGAACGGGAAGAAGAAGAACACAACCCAGAAAAACAAAGAGGACAATATGGATAGAGTAACTAACAATGAGGATCCTAACACTCAATGTTCACGGATAGGAGGGGAAAGCAACGGTATAGGGAAACAGGTTTTGTGAGCTTAACCCGGACATGATATTAATACTGAGCATGGTATTGACACTTCATCTGGTCAAATTAAAATACCGGGCTACAAAGTGGCCACGAAGAATCATTCACAGGAGAGGTTTGCTGGTGCTGCGATAGGTGTCAATGGAAATATCTCGTTCAGTCTCCTTCCAGAGCTGGGCGAACCCTTTGTGCCGGTTGAACTCCACACATAGGTAGGAAACCTTGTTATAGCCGCAGCTTATCAACCCCCTCGTCAAGCCTACCTGCCAATAAATAACTTCTACTCGCTGTTTGGGCATCGCAGAAAGGCATTCCTAGGGAGCGACCTCATTGCCAGATACCGTGCGTCGGACTATGGTAGAACTAAGGAAAGAGGCCGAAACTTGGAATTGATTGAGGGTAGAAAAATCATCCCCAAACTAGGGCCGAATTTCCGACCTATATCACTTCCATATCAGTCACTAAACCTGACATAATCTTAAAAAGTGAAGGCTTTCCCTTCAACTACCATAGCGAGCCGGGCCCAACAGTCCTCAGTGATCACATAACCATCCTCACTACAATCTCGCTCGCACCGATCCAGCTACCCGCAGTGCCAGTTTAACCTAGTAGCACATGTAGCACGTGCTACGGGGGCCACGCTGGGATGTAAAAAAATGACTAATAATTAAGTTTTTGCACTCAGGCACAGAAGGCCGAGACAAAAGAATTACTCATTTTCCGGATTTTTTATATTAATATTAGGTATATATGATATTACTATATATATAAGAAAAATATAGAAAACTTCACTAGAGCATAATGCATAGTATGTACAATAAGTCTGGCATTATGTTATAGTAGTACACCGTATAGTCCAGGACAACTCCACTGGCGGTCCGCGGTCCAACTCCGAAGTAAGAGTCAGTATGGGTGAAAACAAGATTGAACCATCTCTCTCTCTTTAATGAGTATTGAGCGAGAGTTACTGAGGGAAATTAACATGTCAAGGATAATTGAGGAGTTTTCTGTTACCAAGTCTCGTAAGTGCTCCATGTGAGCCACGTAACTAGTTGGTGTACACTCAGTTGAGCAAATGGTTCCAAGATTCTCCAAGGCAGCATAAATAGTCTACTGGCTAAGCTACTGGTATACCTGGTGTTGTTCTTTAAAAAGGACTAAAAAGTGCACAAAATAAACCCCTCCTTTTTCAGTTGAGACCTCCCAGCCATACTAGAAGTTCTTTTGAATTCCTCAGATATTCTTCCCCTCTCTGCAAAGGAAAATGGGGGGTGGGGGTTAGATACAATATATATAAGTATATACGTACATATACGCGAGGGTCCCGGCTGTTCCTTGTGCTACGGGCCGCGCAACTCCTTAAACCAGCCCTGATTATTACTGTTCATCATAATGAACCTCCCCTGGGTGAAAATGATCATATTAAATTGATTTGGTTCGCCCGTTTCTTTATCATATTAAAAACTAAGGCGACCTCAAGTTAGGTTAGGGTGAAAATAGGTTTCACGTATTTTTGCACTTACCTATTAGGGTTCTTTTATGAGGCGCTTTTTGGGATACCTGTGTTGTTATAAAAGAAAGAGCATTGAATTGCAGAATCTAATCTGAGGAGAGATTTGATATCTTTCTTACGTCTTGCCCTTTGCTGCACTTCGATTCTCTCTTAAGCCTCAGATCTGGTTTGTTCTAGAAATCATGTTATCCAAACAACAAATCATTTCAGTGTATAATTTAATTTAGAACAATTCCTAATTTACTAAAAATAATTATCACTTTGAATACATAGAAATACTATGATATTTGATAAGGACAACTCTGCGTGCTTTTGGGATATGAGGCTTAAAAGGCCGAGAAAGCTTTTAAATGATTGCTGAGGACTGGAGATTAAAATTTGCCTCAGTATTGCTTTCTTTTAGGAATGTTATCAAGGAAGCTTCCTTCAATCTAATATCGCTGTACGTGGTAGTCGGAGTGGTGCGATTTACATGGTAGGTTTTAGGAAAGATAAAGGGAACTTTACATAATGTTCCTTAATACAACGAAGTACGCTCGACTAGAGATCATGAATAAAAAAAAAACATTTAACTAAATTAAGAATAAAAAGAAAACCTTCTCTTAAATAGTTACTTTGTTTGCAATATAAAGTTATATGAAACTAAGTATATCCTAATTGATTGTATAGGTTTATTGTGCAATAACGTACATTTATACATAATCTAATACAAATACAAAAATAATCTAATACAAATAAAGTAATAGTATGATACAATAATATATAAATACACGTAGTATGTAGTATAAGCGTACACATTACACAAAGTGGGGAGCCTGTCAGTGTTGGCGTGCAGTAAGACGCGGTGGAGCGATCCCACGCGTCTCTTATTTGCTGCAAGTGGGTGGCGGCGGTCTTCACCACCCGTCGCCCGGCTGGGCGTAGGCGGCGATCAGCGCGGAGGGGGTGCTGTTCTCAGCACCTCCAGCAGCTCGTTTATTTGGGGTGTGGCGGACCACCTGGGTGGCTCTTGCCTCTCGCGCCCTCAGTAGGGCGCCTCTTACAGGGAGAGGGGCTGTCGCTCGCTCTGGCCTGAGGCGGGCGGTGGCTGGGCAGGAGAGGAGGTAGTGCACCAGTGGGTGCCGGGAGCGGCCGCCGCAGTGTTCGCATCTCCCTGCCACAAAGTCGGCGTGCAGTTCTTCCCGCGTGGAGTAGCCCAGCCTCACACGCTTTAGCAGCACGCCGTTCGCTCTGGGTTGTTGGAAGGATGAGTTCAGTGGGCGATAGGCTGTGGCTGCAGCATACCACGCTGCTTGCCTTTTAATTGCTTCCGATTCTTGGTGATTCTGGTGGGCGTTGTGGGCGGCCCTGCGTTTAGCCTGCACCTTGAGCTGCTGCAGGCTGGGGCGCACGGTCTAGGTGATGGTGGGGTCGTGGGCGGCTCGCTTGGCAGCATCGTTGCCGCGCACGCTAACGTGGCTGGGAATCCAGTGGAGCCGGACACGCCTATCCTGAGCTGCCAGATCTTGCAAGGTAGACACGATGGGGTTGGTGAGGTGGATGTTGTCCCGGGTGTGGGCGTGCTGCAGCGCCTGCAGTCCAGACCGAGAGTCCGTGTGTATCACCACAGTGGCTTCCCGGCGGAGCGGAGCGTGCTGGAGGGCGTGCAGGATTGCTACCAGCTCCGTCTGGAGGGTGGAGCAGTGGTCTAATGTCCCCCACGCCTGCGTCAAGCCGCTCGTGACGAAGGCGGCGCCGGACCTCCCGCTGTCGGGGTCGACGAAGCCGTCGGTGAAGTAGACTGCGCTGCCTGGCTCCGCGACCTCAGACATGGCCCTAAGGGCGTGCTGGCGCAGCTCCTCGGTGAGGCAGTTCGCTTTGCTGGCGGGGAAGTAGGCGACGGGGGGGGGGCATGGTGGTGGTGGAACGTAAGCGGGGTTGGGGGTGTTGGGGTCGCGCCACAGCCAGTTCCCTGCCTGGTTGAGGGAGTTGGTTGCTAGGCTGGGCTGACGTTTACGAGCCACCTGCTGTTACGCAGGCACTCGATGCCCTGCGCCACGGCCATTCGGAGTCTCCTCTGTGCAACACCCTCCACGTCGCGCTGGAGCACTCTGGCCACCCGACAGGCCACAATGCAATCCACCCTGGCTCTCGAGGGGCACCAGGTTGGCCTCACTCTGCAGGACACAGGCACTGCACCACCTGGGTGCTCCAAACATGGTCCTCATGGCGGTGTTTTGCATCACCTCCAGGCGCTGTTGCTGCTGCCGGGGTAGCGCTACAAGGCCCGTGCACTGTTGTCTACTAGTGAGCGCATTGCCTGCAGGTAGTAGAGGCAGAGGACGGGGAAGGTTGCACCAGCGTTCGGCCGCGTCATGGCCCTCATCACATTCAGCCGGGCCTCCGTCCGCTCCCTCAGGTGCGTGACATGCTGCGTGAAGGACAGCCGCCTGTCCACCCACACTCTGAGGTACTGGTAGGAGTCGGTCCAGGCCAGGCCGACTCCTTGGACGTGAAGCTGCTGGCCAGCAGGTGTGCAAGTCTTGATGGCCATGGCCTGGGACTTCTCTGCCGAGATCTTGAGCCCCAGCTCTTTGCACTTGGCAATGATTAGGTGCAGCGCTTCTTGGGCCCGCGCGAGCTGGTCGACGCGCCCGGTGACGACGAGGGCCCGGTCGTCGGCGTAGCTGAGGAGGATGGTTCGTTCCCGATAGGGAAGTGCGACCAGCTGCTCCATCAGCACGTTGAAGAGGAACGAGCTGAGAATGCCGCCCTGGGGCGTCCCGTTCTCGGAGGTGAGGTAGGGAGACTTGTGACCCTGGAACTTCACACGGGCTCGGCGCTGGGGAAGGTAGTCCTGGAGCCAGCCCAGCAGTCTCCCTCGGATGCCCTTCGTCACAAGGGCAGCTAGTATAGCGCGGGGGTTAGCCAGCTCGAAAGCCTTCTCGAGGTCAAGGAAGACTGCGATGGTGGGCTGGTTGTTGGCGTAAGCCAGGAGGGTGATGAGGCAGTCCGCCGTGCTCACCTCGCTGGTGTAGCTGAACACTTGGTGGTGAAGGCTCCCCACGCTTCAATCTTGGCGACTCAGCACCATCCTCTCTGCCGTTTTTCCGGTGCAGCTCAGGAGGGAGATTGGCCTGAAGGTGGTGTGATCCTTCAGCTTGGGGATGGGCTGGATGTCGGCGTCCTTCCAGGAGGGCGGCAGACGGCTTGCCAACCATTCCGCGTTCAGAAGGGCTAGCAACGTGGCGTCCCTGGCGGGCACAGCGTGCGCCAGCATGGAGTACCGCACTCCGTTGGCTCCCGCCGCTGTGTCACGCCCACGCTTCGCCCTGGCCAGCTCCTCGAGCGTGAAAGGCTGGTCCGTCGCGTGTGGCTGGCCCCGCGCCTTCCTGACATCTTCGCGCTGAGGGCGTAGCTGCTGCTGGAGGTAGCGAGTGTGGGGAGGGAGCTGCTCGCTGGAACCCTTCGCTGTAAAGCAGTTCGCCAGCCGATCTGCCTCTTGCTGTGGGCGTGGGTGGGCAGCTGGGCGGGTCGGGGCAGCGCCTGAGGCCTTCCTAAAGCTCCCCAACAGCTGGCCGAAGGAGGTGTGTTGGCTGAAAGAGGCGCACCACTCCAGCCACTTTGCCTCCCTGGAACTCAGGGACACCTGTCGCGGGCGGGCTACCACGTCCTGCAGGAGCTGCAGGTTGATGGCGGTCGGGCGCTTCTCGTACAGCCTCCTGTGGACGTTGACGCGGTGATTGTGCTCCCGGACTTCTTAGTTATAAAACCACAAGTTCGTGTGCCGATGGCGGTTAGAGGCTGTCCTAGGCATGGCCGCGTATGCTACACTCTCTATGGCCACCGTAGGGTCCCTCTCCTGCAGGTGCAGGTCCGCATGAGGCATATACGTGGACCACCATTCGTCCACGGTGGCTTGGAACTTTGCCCAATCCGCCCTCCTGACATTCCACTGTGGCGGCGGGAGAGGAAGAGCTTGTGGGGCCACAGTGAGGGTAGTGAGGGTCCCGTAATGGTCACTGGTGAGGGTGGGATGGACCTGCCAGGTGGCGCCGGGCTGTAGGTCGCCCGACACCAGCGTGAGGTCGAGCCGCCCCCTATGGACGTGCGTGGCCTCCCCGGTGTTCAGTAGTCGGACGTCAGGGACTTCTTCGAGCAGGTCGGCCAGGTGGTGCCCGGTCACGTTAGTAGGTGACACAGAGTGCAGCACGGGGTCGTGAGCGTTGAAGTCACCCGCTACAAGGAGGCTGGAGTTGGATGCGAGGGAGAGCAGCTCCCCAGCATCCAGCGGGTACCGCTGGCTCCGGTATATATTGTATACAGTGAGAGTGAGCGGCCCCAGCTGCAGCTCCAGTGCCAGGACCTCCACGCCGTCACCACAGTACACGGGTGCGGCGATCCTCTTGTGCGGGATGGTGTTCCGTATGAGGGGTCCACTGTCACGCCCATTTCCGTCACTACCCGGAAGCGAGTGGAGGGTGTAGCCTGCGACTCACCATTCAAAGCTGGCGGGCGTGAGCGTCTCCTGTAGGAGAACCCGGTCCAGGTCTTCTTGGAAGACGGCTTACAGCACCTGATGTTTCTTGGGGCGGAGGCCCTGCACATTCCACTGCAGCACCCTAAGCGTCGGCGCCGGCGCGTGAGTTGGGCTATCAATCCGCGCCTACATCTTGGTTGTGGGCGTGCGGTGGGTGTAGAGAGTGTTGGGTGGGACCCCTTGGCATGGTAGATGATGGTGGGGGCTGGAGGACACCCTCTGTGACGGCAGTGAACACCTCCTCGCGGAGGAGTGCGTTGAGGTCCTGCTTGTTGGGGGCTGCGGTGCTCTGCCGGCGGTCGTTTAGCTTCTTCACCAGCAGTACGACACACACGAGGATGACGTCCACGATGGCTCTTCCCTCCTCCTTGAGTCCCTCGCCATAACCTGGGGGTCCACGTCGAGACCCTGTCGATGGTTGGGCATTGGGTAGCACCGTGGACTCCTCCTCGTCTGGGCGGGCGCGGTGTGCCCGACGCCTGTGTCCTCCCCTCCTCTGTGGCTTGGGGACACAGGAGGTGGGTGGAGGTGTGAGCGGAGTTGCTGGTTGTGCAGCTACTGGTACCCCCTCTCGCTCCCTGCCTGTCCTCTTCCCCTATCTCGACCTGACTTGTGCCAGGCAGTTGAGGGGTGAGGGGTGGGTGGGAAGCCCACGCCGGCCTGTTTGGTGGTGGCGCTGAAACAAGGCGTAGACTGCCTTGTTGCTGGGGGGGGGGGCACGTGGTTCCCCCTGCATCTCCCACTCCTGTGTACCACCCAGACGTGTGCCGGGCAGGCCGAGAGTCGAGGGTGGATGGGTAACCCACCCCGACCCGACTGTGGGTGGCGCGGCAATAAACCGACGCTTTCTTCTTTGCTGGTTTGGGGGGGGGGCACGTGGTTCCATCTGCTGCTGCCGCCGGTGACCCTGTGGCATCCTTCTCATTCGCTCGGGGCGAATGGCACATGAGTTCCTAATCTTTTGTATGGTATCCCTTGCAATATGAGGTCGTGCATTGTCATGATGCAAGAGTTCTCTTCTTCTATTGATTAATGCTGACCTTTTTTATTCAAATGCTGCCTGTTGTTTCCCAATCAACCAAATGATGATAAGCTTAAAAGTGGGATTGTTTAATAATCAACGTTTCTTTCTGCATTGTCACGAAGTTGTTTTTTGTCTTAACCCAAAACCGTTTAGAAATTATCACTTTGATATTTGTTATTCTCTTGAGTTTTCTATTTATTCAAATTTCCTTTCTCGAAATTCACAATTTTAATTTAAAAGTGATTTTTTTCCTCTCATGAATTTTTTAGTACCAAGTCATCGTTGGTATCGGTCCTATAATATTTAAAGAATTATATTTCCATGCTTGCCAAAATCATCAAGCGTTTTGTATTCTCCCTTATTTCATGTTAAAAATAAATTTTATTCGCTGTTATTTTCATTTCGCAACTTTTATCAATATACGATGCAATACGTCGTTTTTCGTCTCCATCTTTTAAATCTTTTTTGCTATCTGTTGGGATTGGTATTGTAGAACAGAGCCACTCCGCCAGGCACTAAATATTCCTCCATTACCATAAAGAATGGCCCTAAATACACGTAAGTTGGTCAGAGAAAAGGAGAATGTAAGAGTATGATTGGTATGTTACTGTTAATCAATACTATGCTGCAAGATGTATTTGATGTGAGAGCAGTAAGAGGTGTTAGTAGGAGACTTTTCCTATCACATGATTGGGCTGAGTAATGCTAAATTGGTTGGTGTATGGATGAAACGTAACGAAGGTGAGATGAGGGAAGAACTAAAAGTGAAAGAGAGGATTATGTGAGAGTAGAAGAGAGTAAATAATTGTGAACATGGGAATCACGAAAATATGGAGAATTATTCGGAAAGAGATAGTGGGCAGTGTAAAAACTGCATTTGGGTATGCCAGAACAGTATAGAGGAAGCAACATGCTGAATGATGGCATAACAATGAGAAAGTTGCAGTGGAAAACAAAAACGAGGCATACGTGCAAATGTTTAATAGTGAAGGTAAGAATGTCTTAGAGATGTGGAAGAATTCATACACCATGTCATAAAAATCAAACGAGTGAATAAAGAAAACAGCAAATGAAACAATTGGAGGATGAATGATGATTCTGATTGGAACAGAAAGCTACTTGGAAGGAAGTGAGAAACCAAGAAACGACGAACATGTGCGTGATAATTAAGGATAAGAATGGCAGGATTCTTGTAAGCAATGAGGAGGTCAACAGTAGATGGCTTGACTACTTTGATCAGTTGTCCAATGCTGGTATAAAAGCTAATGTGTATATGATTGGCTTCATGGGTGAAACCAGGTGAGGTATCAGAGTATGGAAAAGATAAGCATGCAAGAGAATGGGGATAGCAAAATTGGTTAGAGTACTGAGAGAGAAGTACGAATTAAATGAGATAAATGAGATTGATGGGGGTTGTGGAATGTGCAAAGAGGGCGCTAAAAGTAAACACAGAATGGAGTAAGGAAATGACATTAAGGTGTGAATATTGTTTGGGGTGTGAAATTAGAGTTCATGGTTTGGGGCTTAAAGAATGTGTGGTGTTTTAAGTATCGAGAATGTATCGTGAATGAAAGTGGTACAAATATAAAGATTGAGACCACAAAGAATTGAAAGTTGAGAAAGACTCCGGGCAGATCAACTAATTATTGAAACTAAAGGGGATAGGGGGAAAACAATGTGGCAAAAAGCTGCATTAAAGTGTTCTGGTAACAACGTTGGCATAGAGAGTGAGAGTTAAGCATGGAAGGAGAAGGAAAGGTCTATAGTGAAAGCAGTGCAAATAGACATTAAGGGAGGAATGCTTGCTGTGGATGGAGTGAAAAACTCTTGGTTAAGATGTGTGTGTGTGTGGTGTAGATAATGGTGCGAACAAGGTTGTGATTGAGTGATCTGAGGTGGTATAGGCATGGGAGAAGATAAGACGGAAATATACTTGCGAAGAGAATATAATAGAGTATGTGCGGGGATTACAAATGAGTTGGAAGAGGGCGTAGACGGTGTGATGGTTATGTGAATGAGTGTGTGGCTGGTATTGTGTATGGTAGTTCTGCCGATGGATGAATCTTGACAGGACAAGATGCTTCAGCACAGCACCCAATCGCTGTGGAGGGTCGCCTTGGTCATAAAAGAGTGGGTGGGGGTAGTTTTCTTTACTGCTGTTGATGCATTGTAGCCACCATTTTGTGGCGAAGCAGTTGGTTGATGAGGATGGATTTCTTTCTGTTTCCAATCTTCTCAGTTATGCTTTGATACCATTATAGTTGTCTGTCCACCCTACCTTAAATACTTAACTCCATTTTCCTCATTTGCAACCTCCTATCCAGTCATCATGCAAGTGCCCTCCCTCTCTTTGCTTACACTTCACATTTATTTTCCACTCTATCTCTAGATTTCTTCCAGTTTGCTATCTTACTATTCCATACTACTCTTCTCGTGCATCTTTGCGCGTTCTCCAATTTCCCTTCCTACATCACGTTCACTATCCGCACATTGTGGTCCATTTTAAATTTAATATTCTAATATCCTCTATCTCCATTTGACCTCAGCCATAACATACTTCACCATTCACATTCATAGGATCAATCGTACTCTCTCTTTTTAATCCGTTGCACCAGATATGAATCCCTAATTCAAGCAGGTGGCGAGTGAATGCTGCTAAATTTTCGGTAAAAACTATACGGCTAGTAAATAAAAATTGTAGTATTATAATGGAGATGTTTAGTTGAAAACTTTGGTTCTCATAGTTATATTCTAATCCTCGAGCTCATGGAGATAGTTCTAGAGACTGTGTCTCTGTGTTGCGTGTCGCGAGTGTGTAAAAGGTAAATAAAAGATTTTGTGCAGAAATTAAAATCATTATTTTCAAGGACATAAAATAGTTTGAATATAAACCCTTATTTTAACATTATGTACCGAAAAAGATTGTTTTTAAATATTAATGGTTTCAAATACATTCATTCAATTAACGATAGCCTTCAACCATCTCTGTTATACCATCGCCCGTACATAGCGGCTGTCAAAAGATTAGGTACTGGCTTATGAGCTTTTAGTGTATAGGTGCTTTCCTCTTTTGTGAACTTAAGATCAGCATTTTTAATTAGGTATAAATCTCGTGTATTTCCCACTGGAAATACGAAGTCACTTTGCATGGACGATGAGCTAATTTGGAACGGCCCAAAATGGTCATGCTCAGGTAAGCCAAGTTCCACGAATGCACAAGTGCTAAAATTAGACGTTTTGCACCAAACTACCCCACATTGTTGCACCCCTAAGAAGTAAGTTTGTAGTCCAACAGGCTCCAACCCACTAAAGGCAATAAAGTAGTAAACCAGAGTTCCGGTATATTCATAGCTTAAATGACAACAAAATTCGTCTGCATTGCAAACAGTAGCGTTTAGCACTTTTCCTAGGTCACTTTTCTCAAGCAATACACGAGAAAAGCTAGATAGATCTTGATGAAGTATAGCATGGTAACGATTTCCTTCACTTGACATCTGACGTGCTACCTTTGAGGCTTTAGGTGGGAAGGAACTTTCAAATGAATTCGATGTATTTTTCGTTACGTTGCATGTATCTGGAATGTCTTCTACTGCAACTGTTGTCACAGGTCCAACTATCACGACATTTCCTGAATCTTTGTTGAATACATAAAATGGATCGCCATTCATATAGTTGTCGTAAATCCCTGACCCCATGGAATAGTGGTCAGGATCGTGATATCCTGAGACTAGGAGATTAACGCCAAGTCCTCTGCTCCATCCATTGGGGATTGCATCTCCTGAAAAGCCAAAGTTATAAGTAGAGAAGTTAAGCTGTAACCCCCTCCCCCTCCTGCTTTATCAATAGAAGTTAATTCTATTCATTTTTATCACCGCCAGTGAAATAGGCTTCAAAAAAGGGGTTCTTTGTGAAAAAAAACAGTATGGGTAAGTATTATTATGTTGTTTCGCATGAAATGTCGTTTTGGAGCAGAAAGTTGAAGATGGCATAAATTCAAAACAAATAGCGAAAATTGAATTAAAATATCGTTGATTTGCATCAATATCCTATTTCTATAAAATTATGTCTTCAGCAAAACTACGAATTATTTCTTTCTTATTTTTGAACCGTTTATTGCAAATATAAAGCTCAAAGTGATCGAAAAGAGGGTAATTAGTAGGGTAAATTTCAAGTGAATATTGGAGAATACTACAAAAGTTCATATTATAATTCTCTAAGATTAGACGGAGTCATCAGAGACTTGTGGGGTTTGGAATTACTATGCAGCGGTATTGGTTCCTGTTTCTTAACGAATGCAGTGTTCTCAGGACCATCCATGAATGCATTTTAACAATTTGCCGATAATCCCACGGAGTGATTCCCTTGGTTCCAAAAATAGATGATTCCACCAAAATGTAACCACAACATTTTCTGGGTGCAACAATGACTTTGGCAGGTAAATTAGTTTTTTTCTTTCTTGTCTAGAGCACTTAATGGTCTAGAGCACTTAATGTGCTCTAGATCTCTATTCTATCTCACAACCAGAGAGGAACAGAGTTTAAGACGTCGCAATTTCTGAGTTTCATTCAATTCATGAGGAACCCAATTGTCCAATTTGTAAACTTGTCCTACTTCCTTGGAATGACCTGATATGGCGGCTGATGAAGTCCAAAAATTTTCTTAAGTGGTCGAATTGTTGTTCGTTGGTTAATGGCCACTGCAGCTGATACCATCGAGGTTCAACATAGTGTTCATGTTTCAAGTCCTAAACTTATTGAATCAACGCTAATCAATTTCACTCTAATGGTATGATCAACTTGAACAGCAGTATGTATGTCCGAATTTTAATTAATGCCTGAAAAATTACCCAGATATCTTTGTTGTTAATAGGAGTAAAAGAGTAAAAATTACAATCAATGACACTGTAATAAATTTGAATTTGCCCCTCCCCCCCAAAGCAATCACATTACTAAATTATTCATTTTAGCGTTTTCCTTCATAATGTATTCGCATCCTCCGATATTTCATGTGAAGCAACCAAATAATTGCCAATGTCCCCTCTTCATTTCTCTCACAACCCCTCTAGGTGAATAAAATGGCGACATTCTTTCGGAAATATCATTTCATATCAAACAAATGTGTGCAAATATTTATATTTCTCGTTATCTGATACACGACAACATATATCATGTCGATTCTAAGTTTTAGTCAACTTAACCAATCAGGCGTTTGTGTATCCACGAAATCTAATAGCCTTGCCTAATCCTAAAGTTGAACACACGTGGAAAAGTGGTTTGGTCTTCAAACTGATAAGTTTCTGTTAAGGTGAGTGAGGGCTTTTCGGTGAGCATAAATCGAGAAGTGAACTGATTAAAAATTATTTTAGAGGACGAAGACTAAAAATTAAACGATTGTAATCTGGGTGTGTTGCACGAGGGAAGGACAACAACGGGTCTCCCCCCCCCCCTCCCCGCCCTTCAGAAAACCCATATTACCGCATGAGGCTATCGGCAATATTTATCGTAAAATTAAATAAATATTGAATTTACCACACGTGTCAACATAATTAGCATTGTTCCTTTAATAAAAATATCCTCTCCTATATTAGCAGCTCGTTATTTTTGATTGATGAATACCGTAGGAAATAACTAATACTAACATTGTATCTTAGCTGGAAATAAACTTAAATGTAGGATTAATACTTCTTTACAATACTACAAAGGAAACCTGTTTTATTTAAAAAATAATGGTGTTAGGAGAGTTGCGCGACCAACTTCGGTCCCACCCACCCCCAAGCTGTTTATTCGGCCAATGTACCTTCCATTCATTTCCACTTTCCACAACTTTAGCATTTTCCTTACGAGCCTCGTTTCAAAATGAGATCGCCTCGTGGATTCTCATTTCTCATATATTGTCATTAATACCTGGGTACCTAATTAGGTCTATTTATCCGAACTATTGCTTCCTTTTATCCTTTCTTAGAATATGAAGCGACATGATAAATGTTGAAAATAACATAAAAAGCAACAAAATTTTACCTAATTCGAAGGGTAACTGGTCCTCCCACTGTGTGCTCAAAATAGCATCTTTAATCCCGTATTTCTTGATATTATTGTACGCTGGTTCTTGATACATCACATCGAAACAAATCTAAAAAGATAAACAATATATATATATATATATATATATATATATATATATATATATATATATATATATATATATATATATATATATATATATATATATATGATGAAAATTAATGCAATATCGCAAGAAAAGATGAGGAATTACCACATTCTCCGAAGACAATTTAATTCAGAACAGTTTCGGTGTATCTCACACCCTTTTTCAACTGACACTGGGCAGAAAATATATAAGAGAAAAGCATAACACAAGATCCCCTCTTTTTCCCCCCAATCCCCTACTTGTGACTAATCTGGGGGGGGGGTAGGCCTAAACATATTGAAGGGCTGACATTTTACTATTTGATTTATTTGCGATCTTATTACAGGATTAAAAGAAAATTGACCCTCAGATAGATTTAAATTAGGAACTGACGATATCAAGCTCGGTTCTACGATTCTTCTCTTAACATAGTTAGCCGATTTAAATACCATTTTACTTCCATTGAAATCGATCGAATGATTCAAGTCTCTAACATGGCAAAATATTCCACTACTTTCGCTGCCCACTCTAATATCTCTTTTGTGCTCGTACAATCTCTTGTCTAGATTTCTCCCCGTTTCCCCTATATAAACTTTATGCCAATCGTTGCATGGTACTGCATATACTCCTATGTTATGATGTACTTTGGGTTTCCTGGCCATCATCAATTGGTTTAAGGAATTATTATATTTAAAGGCTAGATTAATACCCGCTTTTCCAAATATGTCCTTTAAACTATTTAATTTATTATTAAATGGCAATGTTATACATTTGTTGAAGTCGTTAGTGCGGGAAGGCTTATTACCATAGAATGTTTTCCTAGCTGCAAAATGGGCAGACGATATGAACCAATCGGGGAAATACAAATTATAAAAAATGGTCCTGATAATGACAATTTCTTCATCTAAATAGGAAGGATTACATATTTTGTATGCTCTAAGGAAAAGGTTAGAAATTACTGATTTTTTAACAGTATTATCGTGAAACGAAAAATAATGTATATAGGCATTCGAGTGGGTTGGTTTCCTATACACGTCAAGTTTTAATTCATGGTGATCTTTATTGATGAGGACGTCTAAAAAGGGTAATCTATTATCATATTCCCATTCATATTTAAATTTGATGGAGACATGCAAATTATTCAAATTATTAAAAAAGGTATCAAAATCATGGCCATTAGGCCATACAGAAAATACATCGTCAATGTACCTTAACCATATAAAGTTAGGGGGAGAAATTGTGGGAAGGAGTTCAGTCTCAAAATATTCCATGAAGAGACTTAATTTGGATCTTCCCATTTCTACGAGTAAATTTATCGATTTAGTTGAATTATGTCTCTCTGACGATGTGTTTCGAGTAAATAATGAGTTTTATAGACAAATATTTGTCCTTAGCATGGGAAATAGTTTATCTCCGATATTGGCATGTCTCTTCATGGAATATTTTTAGACTGAACTCCTTCCCACAATTTCTCCCCCTAACTTTATATGGTTAAGGTACATTGACGATGTATTTTCTGTATGGCCTAATGGCCATGATTTTGATACCTTTTTTAATAATTTGAATAATTTGCATGTCTCCATCAAATTTAAATATGAATGGGAATATGATAATAGATTACCCTTTTTAGATGTCCTCATTAATAAAGATCACCATGAATTAAAACTTGACGTGTATTGGAAACCAACCCACTCGAATGCCTATATACATTATTTTTCGTTTCACGATAATACTGTTAAAAAATCGGTAATTTCTAACCTTTTCCTTAGAGCATACAAAATATGTCATCCTTCCTATTTAGATGAAGAAATTGTCATTATCAGGACCATTTTTTATAATTTGTATTACCCCGATTGGTTCATATCGTCTGCCCATTTTGCAGCTAGGAAAACATTCTATGGTAATAAGCCTTCCCGCACTAACGACTTCAACAAATGTATAACATTGCCATTTAATAATAAATTAAATAGTTTAAAGGACATATTTGGAAAAGCGGGTATTAATCTAGCCATAAAATATAATAATTCCTTAAACCAATTGATGATGGCCAGGAAACCCAAAGAACATCATAACATAGGAGTATATGCAATACCATGCAACGATTGCCATAAAGTTTATATAGGGGAAACGGGGAGAAATCTAAACAAGAGATTGGACGAACACAAAAGAGACATTAGAGTGGGCAGCGAAAGCAGTGGAATATTTTGCCATGTTAGAGACTTGAATCATTCGATCGATTTCAATGGAAGTAAAATGGTATTTAAATCGGCTAACTATGTTAAGAGAAGAATCGTAGAACCGAGCTTGATATCGTCAGTTCCTAATTTAAATCTATCTGAGGGTCAATTTTCTTTTAATCCTGTAATAAGATCGCAAATAAATCAAATAGTAAAATGTCAGCCCTTCAATATGTTTAGGCCTACCCCCCCCCAGATTAGTCACAAGTAGGGGATTGGGGGGAAAAAGAGGGGATCTTGTGTTATGCTTTTCTCTTATATATTTTCTGCCCAGTGTCAGTTGAAAAAGGCTGTGAGATACACCGAAACTGTTCTGAATTAAATTGTCTTCGGAGAATGTGGTTTAATTCCTCATATATATATATATATATATATATATATATATATATATATATATATATATATATATATATATATATATATATATATTCATCATAACAAGTTTTGTTGAAAGCGACGGCTAATTTCTCATTTGTGATTTTTTTTCACATCTTTCGATTCGCCTTATATTTGCTTTAATGTCTGGGGTGAGCTCGTGGATAAGTTCTCCGAAATTCATTTAAAGTCGGTTTTTAAACTTTAGAAGGGAATAAGAAAAGATTCCTTTAGTCAAACACTATTTATCTTACGCGTTTCGATACACTTGTACCATCTTCAGAGATTAAAATAAAAATAGACAAAACAGTGGTTTATATATCAATGAATTATAACAAATGTACAAACGAACGGGGAGATCTGCTACTGTAAACATACTGACGAACTTATGAACATGTGAGGACAGGGTCGGGAGGGTTAGGCTGATAAAAGCTGGTCATATTCAAGGCGATAAAGGATCTTGATAGAATGGGATGGGGGATTAGGTATTCCTCGTGGTTTGGCTTCTAATTTTGCTGCTTCGTATTGGTCTGTTTGAATTGAATTGAATGTTAAACTTGGTTTGTTTCTCCTGTATGTGAATGACTTCTAGAAAGATTAGTTACCGGCGATCTGGTCCATGGTCAATAATTTTGGTGTTTTCTACTAACATTTTGCTGTTGAAAATAGTTCCGCGTTTTGAATGGTATGGTTTGGGGGGGCGCACTTGCATAGGTGGTAGGTCAATCTTCATGATAGTTTAGATTCTGTCATTCCGATATATGAGTCGGAGAGGAGTTGACAGTCTCCTAGGTTGCATTTGTACTCATATTAGGTAGGTCCTTTGTTTAGGTTCAAGTATGGGCTTCTGATTATTTTTCATGATGAGGGTGGCGGTGCGTTTAGTTTCATAATATATAGTTAATGTTATTTTCTGTTCTGTATTTGTAGGTTTTATGGATCGGTTAATAATTTCTTTGATTACCCTTTCGGTACTCCGTGTTCATCCTATTCTTGTAGAAAAGTTTCATGTTATTGTTTCCGTTGTTGTGTTGTTCTTTGAAGTAAAATTATCCATTTTCTTCTGGAGAGTTGCCTGTACCTCGCGTTTACTAAATCCATTGTTGACGAGTACTGGGGTGGCTCTCTCAATCTCATTATGTGTATCTTTCCAAGTATAGCAGTGGGTGAAGGCATGATTAATATAAGCGTTAATTACCTTTTTCTTGTATCGTTCTGGAGACACTCTTTCGTCATTCATGCAGAGGCTAGGAGTGGTTGTTTTAACTTGTACTTTCGTGGTAATCTTGTCATTGTTCATAGTAGTTAAAGTGTCAATAAATGGAAGTTGGTTGTCTTGGCTTCTCTCAACTGTATAATTGAGGGCGAACATTCTTTAAATGCGTGTAGGAGTGTTTGTATTTCTTCTTCTGACTGTACATTTATGTAAATATCGTCAATGTATCGGCAGTAGATATGAGGTGTGAGTAAATTTGAGAAAACGCTTTCTTCTACTGCGCCCATATACAAATTTGCCAATAGGACTACGTGAGAATAGCCCATAGCAACTTCATCTACTTGACGGTACATATGGCCGTTGAGACCATAGAATGGGGCCTCGAGGGTGCAAGCGTGTAGGAGTTGTCTTAGGGCTGCTCTAGGTATGCCAATAGGGGGCCGATCTTTTTTGTCGAAAACACGTTCTAATATTATTTCTCTTGTTTCGGCAACCGGAACGTTTGTAAACAAAGACCCGCTTAGAGCAATAATAAGTCAGATCCCTACCCCTACCTATGAACTGGCCAAACTTTTAAACAAAATTTTAACACCCTACGTGCCCCAAATTTATACCATAAAATAGGCCACTGATTTCATTGACATTATTAGAGCAGCTACCCCTAAAAGATTAATAGCTTCCATGGACGTCGAGTCTTTGTTTACCCACAGGTCGGGTGGGGTTATTCTCGCTGAGGAAAAGAACTGTTTAAGAGCTCCTGAACAATGGAACCCTTTTGAATAATTTTAACAATCTGCTGTCTATTGAAGATGTCAAATTGGTATGCAATCAGCAGAAACATTCTCTGTGACATCTTGGGTGGATGAAATTTGTCGCCTCAACTGGATAAAAGGATTATCCACGTTTTAACCACTTTTTGAATCTCTGAGCAGAAAAATTTAAATAGAGGTTGACGAAAGGTCTTCTACGTTGTGAGGGGCAGCTCGGCAGCAGGTTCGCTAGCATCTATCCTACACTTACCCCGCGGGGAGGGAGGAAATGTAGCTACTTGCACATTACATTCATACCCCCCCACTATTGCTTTATATTCACGCACACGCACAAACTTACTAGATACAAAAAATCCTGGTTGAAATGAACACCGTTATATACCCTCCATTCAGAGCCGGGTTAATACATCTCTTCGGTAGAATAAAGGTGCCACCGTACAGAAGAGCAGCTGACCTTCATTCCCAAATGCATGGCTTACTCCGTGGCATCTGCAGTTTCACTTATCTCGACAGGCATTCTATTAATCTCAGATCAAGAACCGAACTTATTGCGGGTTGTACATTTGTTTAACTGCGACAATTAATCAATCATCTTCAGTTCCTTCTGGATAATCTTCAAGACTAACCAACCTTTCGACTAGCGTACGTGTGTGTCTTATGACTTTAGGTTAGGCTAGATCTCTTGTATTTCACGTTCACTGACAGCACATTCAAATTAGAGAGATTTGTTCGTTTGTGTTTCTGGTTTACAGACTATCCTTTGATAAAATTATGTAAGTGGGGACCTAGTTAAATGTGAAATCCGAAATATGGGTTGCTACAGCATGTAGCACCCGCCGGGAAGCACACATGAATAAAGATTCTATCAAGTGAACGACAATAGCCTTCGTACACGAGTGAACGGCAGAAGATAAAGATCGAATCAACTACTACAACCAGTCTCATTTTAAAGAAGTTTTCTCGTGCTAAGGCATAGGTATTTTGAAGATTGTTTGTGATCTACAGAAGAAACTTTCATACTAATTTTGCTCTGTTAGCTACAAAAAAAATATGTTTATTCTTAATATGATAATTTAAAATTGGAGTTTACTGTAGTTGCTACATACTTATGTCATAAAATAAGTAAATTTACCTGGAGTGAGAAGGTAACATTGAAGTCTGTTTTGAATATTGCCGATGCATCATCAGGAGGCCCTGCTGTGAAACCAGTTTCCAAGTAGAGATTAATCTTTCTGTACCTGAACCAACCAAATTTATTACTATACACTATATTGATGCTTTCTTATTATTTTATGCATTGACTATTTTTCCTTTTGCACATTTGTGCCATATACCAGTATTCAAGCATTAAGTAATTCGAGAAATACAGAGATTGGACACTTGCTACTCACCAAGTTATTCCGTTCGAGACCCACAAACTACTGTAGTACGTAGAAATCTTCAACCAAAGAAGACTAATCAAGTGACTTACTTGCGCATCCATGGACAGATTAGCGAGTCTGTCTTTGGGGATCTATAGCAAGAGTCCACAAGCTATGTATCTCCCGTGGGCCCAATTTAGCCCACGATTATAGGGGGTTTGGCCAGTCCCATAAAAACATGATGTGACTTCTAGTGTTATCTATGCATCAAACTTTATATTTAAGTAGGCCAAATCCGATTTACCTACACCAATAGTTGTCCGAATCCTGCTCTGCATTCTTCTATTTTTCTTTTACCCCTTCTCAGCTTATTTTCGTTGGGTTGAGAATTTAAACAAGCTCATGCATATGTCACCTTCGAACCCCACAACTTTATAATTAGTGTGAAACTATCTTTTCTGAAAGTAGATTCCAATCAATACACCTTGAAACAAGCTCTGTTATGACATACACTCTTGTCTTACCTCGCAACTACAGTTCCTTGTCGATCGAACACGACTTGCGTATTGTAAACAAAGTAACCTTCTTGGGGACAATCATCGGAAGGAGTCATATACCAAGGGACATCTTGAATGGTCACGTTTGAGCAAGGGTACAACTCCGGGATATCAATTACCAGATAGATACCAATCTCTCTCACTCGAAAACTCAGATACGCCAGAGTCTAGAAGAAAATGCAATAGGCATGAAAGATGGCTATATTTTCGTATAGCATAACTTCTAACAATGATGTTTTGAATGTAGGGATGACAGGATATGATTGCCTTTCCCCCCCCATGTAAAGCAAAATAAATAGGTATATAAAACCCAACAAAGCCACTTGAAAGAGCATTAAAATCGGAATAAAATCAAATTATTTTATTCCTGTGATTTTAATTTTGACTATTTTTTCCCGAAAGAAATCATAATATCGATCTCTGAGAAATTGGGGGATGATACCTTCCTCAATTTATGACCGTCAGAGTTGCAAATGGACAAAGTTGTTATTTAAAATTAAACTTTCGATCCATTTTGTCTACTCTTTTTTCTTCTGTGCCGGGGAGGGGGCAATCACTCATTTACACATTTGATATCAGTCCCATTTTACACAAGTAACACCACCACCCTGACATCAAATATTATACTCATCCGCATAAACTTATTTACTTGCCGCAATTCCCCATAAACTAAAATAATTTTATAGATATGTAATTTCCTTTCATTACTTTGCAATCTAATTCGGCTTCATTTTGTGCGCATATCGTTTCCCTTTACGGCGCCCATAAAAAACGTTTGCGCTCACATTTCTAGAGGATCGTTCGTTCTCTCTTTTCTGTCTCTCTCACATTATCTCTGCTAGAGCAGACTAAATGCTATTTTGAAAATACATGTATTTACAGAACAATTTAAAGTATTACTCAGATATTATTAAAGTTTTATTCAACGATGCATTTTGAGTTGTAAAGTTATAATTGCAGCAGTAGTGGATGATCGACTGAAATTTCTCTCTACCAGAGAGAAATTTGCCAAGATATTTTTAGTGACTGTAGTACTTTTTTTTACTTTAATAAGGGGAGTTAAATGTCTAGCAAATATTTAACCTCTCGCAGAAAGACAACTCAAAGAAGAAATGAAAGGTATACAAAGTTAAAAAATAGACAAGTAAAAAAATCTATACTCTACCTTCAAACGGGGCGAATGTTTGGCTTCAAGTTCAGCGGGCACAATCCCCAAACAAGGATCAGGTACATATTGGGTAAAGCTTAAAAGATCTTCTTCAGAATCTTTGTGATCTTCCATAGCATTACTCTGGAGACTGTGTTCTGGTGTTACAAGAATATCAGCGTACTACAAAGACAAGAAAAATTAAAAATTATGTAGGCGTGTGCAATCATGTTAATGATGAAAGTGGACGGGTCGGCCAATCAATATGAACATAATGAAGTAATGAACACTGAAAGAAAATCATCCTGATGTTGAAGTTGATGAGTGTTATGGGATCACAACTATACAAGAGACAGGGCAAATCCCACAGTTGTCATTTCTGAGGATCATTGAAAGACAAGTGGTAATAATATTTGGGATTGGACAACGGGTTGAGGGGGGGGGGAAGAGCAGAGCATAGAGTGGAGTTGGGCTGAGGTCAAGCAATTGAGAATTTGTACTTCAAGCGCAATTGAACAAAAATTGCAAAGATGAAGAATAGTAACACATTATGATCAACCTTAATTTGAAATACGATTTTGTTGGGTTTTATTATCAAAATATCCTAAAAATTTTCCGAGATTATTTCCATTCGAAAAATTATCAAAAGAAGTCGGCACAAAAATGGTAATGAAGTGGAAGTAAAAATGTGTGGAAGTTATGTAACTGTAGTTGCAAAGAGAAGAAACTAGATCGACGCTATCGGAGACTCGTAACTCTCCTACATTCCCTGTTTTGTATCAAAGGAAGGTTCCCTGCTGGGTCAGAGAACTGGATGTAGTGGGAGAATGCAAGAACTCTCAATTCGGGGGGTGAGGTGTTGAAAAGTTGCAGAAATTTGTCAGTTGTAAAAGTAGGGGAATAGATGTAAAAAACGAGGTTAAACCTGAGTTGATGAGAATAACAAAAGAAGTGAGATAAAGAGAAAGGATGACGGATGAAGTGGGGGAAGAAGCTGATCAGGCTAAGTTGGAGCAAAACAAGAGAAGATGCGAATAATCCGTTTTTTGAAGTAGAGCAAACAAGGAATGACAGGGTGTATAACAAGGTAAGATAATTAGAATGTAACCAAATATTGAAACAGAATACTCCTAAACTTAATGAGATAATAAAAGGATGTGGCCTCTGAATGATTACACAGAAGCACATATTATAAAGAATTGTAGAAAGATGTTTATATGTGTCCTGAATATGCTTAATAAAACATTGCATAAATTTAGTTGAAAATAAATAGCAAATGTGTTAAGAAGTAGGGATGAGCAGTGAGCAAGCACATACGACTGAAACAAATTGTGGACTAATCTTCAAGGAGAGGGAGGTATGACAAATCACCTGAACAATTTAAGAAATATAAAATTCCTGCATCTGCCAACCTTTAGGCAATGGCTAAAGCATCCCTTTCCTAAATTAAGAAATCAGTGATTGCCAATTAGTCCATCTCTCAGCCGTATAGGTCGCAATGAACATGATCTCGTATCGACATAATAAATGTAAGTACGAATCACATGAACCCATCAGGTTTTCTCGGTCTCTTGCAGCGCTACAAAAGCCATGTTGATATCAAGAAAATGAAACTAATTAATTTCCACATCGTCCACCACTCAACATTATATATCCGTCTAATTTTTTTTATTAAATTTACTTACGGCTGATTTTGCTACATTTGCGTAACTAGCGATGATCTTAGCATTCTTTTGCAAAATGGCTTCTCCCTTTCCATATTCAGTCCACAGGTTATAAGGCTCATACTCCATCACAGCCCCATAATATTTCACTGTGTCAAATTGTATCCCCACTGTACCAGTGAGAGTCCTTGCGAAACCTGTGCAAAATATGACACTGGGAAGTAGTATTAACAAATGGTTACAAGGCAATGTCTTCATTGTGTTTAGTTTAACTTTTGCCTGGTAAAGATATGTGTGGCTAATAATACTGCAAAGAAAGGGATGAATGATTAAAAGGAGTGATGTGCCTCTCATATACCCGCTAGAAATTCACACGCTTCGTCACAAATATCACTTGAGATAACAGAAGCATTTTATTGTTATGGGAAAATAGAAATGTTATCATCTTTCCACTTCTCTTTTCCCACACTCGTGCAACGGAGGCGGAGGGCGTTTTATTGGTAATTGTAAAAATAAAGCGAAAACCAACGAGAAATAAATGGAAGGTATCTTGTTTACGTAGACCACTTAGAGTCCGGGATGTGAGCAACCTTTTCAAACTTACATTATTTTGCAGCGAAAGCAGACATTATCTCCTAAAAATAGAGCAAAAATTAACGAAGGCAGATCTGCCAAAAGTTTGTAAGAAGAGATCCGTAAAGAAAGTGGTGGTGGTAGAGGAACCTGAAACTAGTGGAATATATATATAGCCTTACACTTCTTACGAGCATTGGGGACAGGAAGGAATGCATCTGAGGGCCTTTGAACCTGGAGGGACATAAAGCTGCCAGATACCAGTTGAAACATGGTTTCCATGTTGCACAGAACCCGGCATTATGGGGTGAAAGCAGAGCACCTTTGCGAAGAAAATGAAGGAAGGCAAACTCAATGAATTAGAAAACTGAAGGATGGTGCACCTACTGAGGTAGGGAACTGAAGTATATTCCTAAGTAAATCCAAGAAGTCTATTTTTGTTTAGATTTCTATTTTCGCTTTTATTAGCAAGAATTGTATGTTAGTTTACAATTCAGGACTCACCAAGAGTGTGGCGAAAACGAGTGAATAAGTGAAAAAACAAATGCTAAGAGGAAAGTTCAGAGATTCTATAGAACAGTGATTCTTAACCTTTTACATTTATACTCCCTTTTTTCCTATACAAGAATATATTTTTTGAAAGGTAAATTCCAAATGATATACAAATAATGTTGAAAATCTTCGAGAGGAGTGGTTCTACATCAGAACATATACTCCTTTTTAAGATTATTTTAGTTTTTTTTAATTTAATGCCATTATAGAATATTATCCTGTAGCAAAATGTAGTCGAGTACTATTGTTGAAAAGCTTGGGTTTGCTAATCCTTGCCCCCCCTCCTCCACGAAATTTACTCCAAGTCGAGAATCACTGGGGTTGAGAGATTGAGATTTGAGATACGTAACGACCTTTTGCCAACAGAAACTTGTCGTTATAAAAATACTCAGAATATTTTTTTAAAATTCCTATGAATCTATACATATACACCACAAAGTAATCAAAATGTACCTAATTTAGTAAGTTGATATTAAATGAATGTATTTAAAAAATGATAAGCAATAATCACAAGTTTCACTTTCTCATTGATATGACGAATTGCGTCTTATCAATGGTAATGACTAATTTTAGTCAACTTTTCCAATGATATATGCAATAGACTCGAGATTTTTAAATTGAACTGTAATTGGTTATAAAGAATCAAATAAACCGGAATCCTTATCTAGATATTTCCTTTTTCTCATCCCCGTGAGCCCAATAAAACTAATATCTTGAACCACTTCTACTGCTGAATCAAACTGTTGTCCCTAACATTTTCATTTTGAGAATGTTTAGCCAGTGGGGTTTTATTAATAGGGACTATATAAGTACTATTTGTTACGGCCGGAAACTAATGCAGTTTTATTGGCACATAACATACTCCAATCTGCGTGAATGGGTGGTGAAAACTGTTACCAAGATAACTTAATAGCCCTCAATAACATGCCGTCATGACTAAACCGGAATACCACGATATGGAGTTTTTGATTCCCGCTTTCACTTGTACATAGTTAGACCCAGGAGCGATAAAAAATGGGGTGAAACGTAAGGAGAAATTAAAGTAGAAGATGATAGAATAAAATATACCTATTCAAACCCTCTTGGGTCCACAGAAGAAGATGGAATTGCGATAGAGGGAAATTTTTTAAGAAAATACCCAGTAACAAAAAATGTTGTAACCTCCAGTACAGAGCTGTCGAAAAGAATCTTGTTAGCGAGTCCCCGAACGCTTTGAGATCATTTAATGTATGATAGGATTATTTATACGACGGTGTAGCGTGCCGAGCAGTGCAAGTGAGCCGTTTAAAAGCTACGCTTGAATGAATATTTTTTGAGACTCAGGATGGCGCAGTGGATTTTCCGCTTGCTAACAGTAGTTCAGCGATGCAGGAAGCTGTCCGCAACTCGTCTACGCTACTTTCCTTTATTTTTCTTCGCCCACTTTCCTACACTCCTCTATCTAAAATTGTTCCCGGACCCGGGAGGGAGAGCGTTATCCACTTGGATAGCGTTTGTAATTGGCGTTCGTTTTCATTTCCTTAAAACACGCTCCGTTTCAATGAGGGGTTGTGTGGTTTGTCAAGAAGTGCAAGCAAGCTGTTTTAAAGCTTCGCTTGAATGTGTCTGTTTTTGTGACTCAAGATGGCGTAGTAGATTTGTCACTCACTAACAGTGGTCTGGCGACGCAGGAAGCTGTTCGCAACTTGCCTATGATACTTTCTTCTCCTTTTCGCCACTCTTTTTATAATCCTCTATCTACAAGGGAATTCCATACATAGTGTTTTCGGCCATGTTATGGATGAGATAGCTAGGGGAAGCACATTTAAAATGATTGCAATACGTATGAAAAGCAACATACTGGTTGTATTCCTATTTCTTTAGTACAATAGTATTCATAGCAAACTAGAGATTTTATCCACCGAAAAACTAATGCAGCAAAAAATCAGCTCAAATATACCTCTGCCTCAGACACAGCACGGTTTCTGAAAAGCACACTCACCCACGACTCTCCTCACCAACCCCTCATGACACATAATTAACAGATGATTTCAACAAGCCCTCACCCAAATTACGTAAAGTCCTTGCCTCAATAGATATAAACAAAGCCTTCGACACAGCACCAAAACACACCCTAGCACACAAAATCCCAAACACCAACCTCCATAACAATGACAAAAGTAGCCTAATATAAACTTCATCTTTGGAAACCAGGCCGAAGTCACGCACCAAATCCACAACTCGTACTCCCAATCAATCCACAATGGAGTTCCACATTGACCTATTCTCTCATCCCTACTCTTCAACCTATTCACACATGACAGCCCGCAACAACAAACCCCATTAATCAACATCTACGCAGACGACTTCACACTCACACCACAACACCCCTTAATCATAACATTAAAGAGAACACCCCCAACAACATATAAACACACTAAAACACTAGCTCACACAAAACTGTATCACCTCCTCAGTAGGGAGTGTCAATTTTTTCAACTCTCAAATTCCATAAATGATGGGTGCTAAAAAAATGCAGCACGAATTATGAATTCTAAAGATATTTTTGTTGTTTAATATAATTTAGTTCTGTTTTGTAATAAGCTAGTTGAAAGTTGTGACTAATTTTGACTGTTTAGTGTATTAAATGAAAATTATTATATTAATAGCTACATCTATTTCATTATTCTTTTCTTATTTCACAGGTTAGAAATATTCTTCAGTGTGCTGGCGATTACTTGGCCGTCAGTGCTACTATCCTAACCATTGGGAATTGACCTACAATGACTTTTAAAATTAGGAAAAGAATGGGGCTATTCACACGTATGAGCAACTTAATTGGAAATGGTAGAGAGTTGTTGCCTTCTGAACTCCAAGTTCTGCGTGACGTTCTAAAAATATGACCTATTGAGAATCAAGAGAACAAAGTAGTGAAGATGTGAGAAATTACCCAGCAAAGGACATTTCCTCTAAAGTGCTTGAAAAGCGGGAACGCGCGAACAGTTATCTTGTAGCCCCCCCGTTTAATCTTTCGAGTTAAAATATTAAACAATATCCAGGAGATCAGGGAGTAGGCTTAAGACATATTTCTTGTGAGAGAGCAGCTATATGTCAAAGAGGCTTTCATTGCAAAAGTTCACAAGCATTTTGAGATCCTTAGTTGCAAGTGTAAACTTGTTCTTTGCTGTGAATTTTGCTGCCTTGGCTGCAAAAACGAAACTCACATTAATAGTATGTGTCCTAGGGAGATGAAGATCCTTGTGAAGAAACCTGCTTCGTTAAAGGTGAGAGACAAAACTTTGGTTATATTGGAGCACGTCAGATTGGCTTGCCAGATCAAC
Organism: Ceratothoa steindachneri; assembly: GCA_963969495.1. Lineage (NCBI taxonomy): Eukaryota > Metazoa > Arthropoda > Malacostraca > Isopoda > Cymothoidae > Ceratothoa > Ceratothoa steindachneri. The sequence goes on along the minus strand of OZ018334.1, from coordinate 100,441,234 downwards.
CTGAGCAAAACACACAAGTCAAAGGGCAGAAGCGGCAAGAAAAGAAGGTGAAAGTAGAAGAGTTGCTGAATATAAGCAGACAAGTAAGCAGACCAATGTTCTATGTCATCAAGTGAGATAATTTTCTCCGCTGATGAAAATGAAAGATAAATAGCTGACGGTCAAGATGCAAAATATAGAAGTTATGAAGTGAAATTAAAAATACCAAGTACATCTTCAACTTTCATTAAAAAGCGACAGTACAACACCTTAGAAATACCTAATGTTGCTATGCATAGCATCAGATATGGTGTTAGCTCCGTGCCACAGCTGTTAGCATCCCCACTGCCTTTATGGATGCTAGCTTGATCACTGAAAAGGACAAGAGACTTATAGCTGATCACAATAAAGTCAATAGGGTCCAAGAAATTTGTGAGATTCCTGGATTAGAACTTCAGTTCCCCAGAATCATCAAAGAAGAGCATATTTCTGTGTGCCATGAGCTAGCTGGAAGCTATATCTACCACTTCACTCCTGAGAAAAGCTTAAGGAGTAAAAACTGTTGACATTATTGCAAATAATCTCTTAGATTTCATGAAGAAGAAGAGAATTGATAAAAGCCTGCAGGCCATTAGTGGTAATTCCACAAATATAAACACTGGCTGAGAGGGTGGTTCCATGCATTGGGTAGAAGTCAAGCTCGGCCGTAAACTGATCTGGTTAGTTTGTGCCCTCACTTGATAGAATACCTTGTATAACAGCAACTGGACAGGTAATATTCGAAAGATGCTAGACACTGCAACTGAACTTGAATTTTATCTTTCATTCACTAAATTCTAAATTATAGAGCCTCTTACTTTACTGAGTGACAATGTCGTAAATGATCTCTCTACTGATCAAGCGTCTATCACACAGACCAGAAGGACAGGATAACTTCCCGATCTGGCCCTCCTTAAAATTGGTCCAGTGAGCCATTCTAGGTGGTTGACAACAGCAAACAGACTTTGTCGTATATGGGTTTCAAAACATGTCCTTGAAGGCAGAACCGTCAAAAACTTAAGATTGATATTGAAATACATTATTGGTGTCAACTACCCTTCTTGTTTCAATATCGAACTAAAACATTCTTGGGTGTAATGCCAGTGCCACATTTTGTCTCAGCTGCGGCTACTTAAGCTACAAAAGAAGTCTGTAGTGGTTGCTGTTTTTACAACCATCAAGAGCCCAACATGGTATTCATTCAGCGAAATGATAATCCAAACACTTTAGTGCTCAGATGATAATGATGAGAGTAGAGCTGCTGTCCAAAAGGTTGTTGACATGAGGGATGATGATCCCACTCTTGAAAATCTTTTTGTACGTCCCAGGAAGTCACTTTCCATCAACCCCACTTCTATTTTCCTGTTGGAGCTGACAGACTGGTCTGAAGGCGTGTTTTAACCTTCTTTGATTTGTAAACTGATTATCCCCGAAGTGAAGATGTTCCTTGACAAACCTATGCAATTTCCACAGTGGCCTTCTCATACTCAGTCAATAGAGAGGTGTCTGAAACAAGTTACAGAAGAAGCAAGCACAATGTATACACATGAGGAACGTGCGGGCTATATCAGAGGCTAGGAAGCAAAGGGCGTCTGATGTCCAAGAATGAATCAAAGAAAGACTTGATGAAACTAGTTTAATTATTTTTTTTACTGATGTCATCACTTTCTAATGTTGTATGATTACAAGGATATATTTGTGATTACTGGACTATGTTTTATGTAGAGAAACTAAATGTATATATCATTACAGGCTATGGGAGCCTAAATATCAACAGGCTGTTATCACACAGAATTTCTCTGGTCGAGACAGACGAGCGCAGCTTTGTTTAATTTGGGGTGCTTTATCACAGTCTTCCCTCCAGCTTGATAAGGCTGTCCTGCTCCCAGATGGCAGCCGTCTCCATCTTCCCTCTCTTGTGGTATAAGGTAATCTCTCTTATTTCCTGTTCCCCTCGTCGATGCCCCAAATTATAAAGGTCCATGTTTGCTTAAGCCGTGTCCAATATCCCTTGGGACGCCCTCGCGCGCATAGCCCTCTGTCGACCATAGCTGTGGCTCCTATTTAAGGTGATGTCTGCATATCCTCAGCAAATAGAGAGAACCCGAGCTTCTTGCCGTCCAGACCTTAGTATCTGTCTCCCGCGAAGTGGTCCACTCGCCCTTGTGATCTCGTCAGCAGATCGTCTTCCCGTAATCCACCCTGATCAGAGGAAGATTACAGAAACCCGTTTACGCCCCGGAAGATTGTCCTGGGTTTCTCTCGTCTCACTACATTGATTGAGGCTTTCTGCAGTCTGCAGACAAATATCGATTTCGTGATTACTTCTCTCTGGAGCCAAGGTAATCTCAACGCCCTTTGGAGTCTCTCTGGACTCCTTCGTATCGAAACTCCATTGACGAAGACCTGCCCATTTGGCTTCTACACCCCAAGTTTATCCTTAAAAGATAACCAGGAGTCTTTTCCTCGTAAGTCCCACCTCTTCGTTTCCAGTCTAAGAAGAATTCCACATTTCGTGTAACGCCAATAGACTTGCTAAATCTTTCATTATTGGATCACTTATATATTTTCTAGGACCTAATTTCCTTTATTTTTGCCTGTCATAATATGCTTTTTTCGTACTGATTATTATTTACATTTCAATATTTATATCTGCCCTTGTTCTTATTATTTGTATTGAAGTTTATTTTTGTAGATGTGTTTATCTTTCGAATAATCCTTGAGACGAACCCGGCAAACCTATTCACTTTTAAAGAGCCAACCTTATAATATCGCACTCTAAGTAGAAGGTCCTTACCTTTTTCCCGATTCAATTGTACCCTAGCGCAGCGGCGACAGTGGCTGCCTGGCGTACAGTAATGTGTACCTTTAGAGACTTTTTGGTCACACGCCTTCGTCCCTCGACACAGGCCATTTGGAGAAGTTAAGATTAATTTTTGTTTTGCTGGAGCATTTTATGAGTTTTTTTAATGTAGATTTTCCAAGCTAAATGTTGAACAATCACAAAAATGTATCAGCAGTGAATTTTATGATTACTGAGATATGTTTTATGCAGAGAAACTAAATATCTATAGCATTCCCTGCCATTTTGAGAAGTAAAATTAATATGTATTGTATTCTAAGAGAAATTTATGAGGGTTTTTTTTTGTTTGTTTTTTTCAAAAGTAGATTTACCAAGCTAAATGATGCAGCCAATTTGAATCCCACTGATGAGATACACTAATGTCAGTGCTTGGCGCTATCATCCCCAAAGCAACGCCAAAGTGGAACGGTTGCACATGACCCCCCAAACAAGCTTATGCTCCACAGATCCCAACATCACTTGGGTGGACAAGCTACCTTTGATTCTCCTGGGTATTCGTTCATCCTTGAAAGAGGACTTGACCTTCTCTGCGGCGAAACTTGTCTATAGTACTCAACTTCATCTTCCTGGTCAATTCTTTCCTTCTTCTAACCCACCTCTTCCATCTCACCTCGATCCTGTTTCATATGTACGGGTGATTGCTGAATTTAAGCCAACCATCCCTAGAATGCCTGCCAATTATAAAACATCCATGTCGAAAGAGATGACAACATGCTCCCATGTTTTCGTCCGTCGCGATTCAACTCGCATTCTTTGAAACCAGTCTATGTCGGACCATTTCTCGTCATTTCCTATATAGAAAACGTTTACTTAGAACGTTCTTTACCTCCTCTTTCTTAAATTATAACCCTTTATGCTCCAGTAATCCCTGGAAACAATCTCTAACTCACCCTTTCAACCACCCCTACTACTGAAACTCTACCTTCCATTTAGCAGCCTCCTCCTTTTGTACTGCAGGAACCCTCATCAGCAGCGGACGTCGGTCAAGAGCAAACCTGTCCACCACTGGTCCCTCCGTCAGCGAAGAACAGGACTCAAGACTCATACGACCCGCTTGAGGCCATATCAAAAGGAACCAGCAAGCGGATCCCGTTCACTCCATCAACCTTCATACATGCCAGTGCCTCGTTCAACGTCTCTGGCAATGCCACGGTGAATCTGTCTCCTCGTACCCGCAATCAAACCAATGACACTGCTACACGCTCAGGTTCGTGTCGTTAGGAGACCTCGGCGTTACACGTACCAGTAAGACTTTATTATAAAAAAGGGGGTATCGTTCTTAGGGGAAGAGTTTTATAGTAATGCTGTCTAGGGCATTTCTATAAATAGTAATAATCCTGGGAAAAATTTATTCTTGTGTATATAATATGCAAAATTATCAACACAAAATATAATCAATCAATTAATTTGTAACGAGAATATTCGATGTAACTTCACCCTAATACATCAAAGATACCCTTTCTTTAAAATTTTCCCTACACGAGCACGCACATACAAACACACGCCTTTCGCCATTTGCCTTGAAGCGCCGTACAAAGAAAGTCTACTTGTGCAGAGCATCGCTTCGAATAAAGATGTCACTTTTTCTCTCACAATTATTCTCGGCAATCAGTCCATACGAGAGTAGATCCTAACCTTTGTTCTTCTCTCTTTGCAGATCCCAATTCTCACCCCATCATTGTTATATCCTACTCGATACTTATATTTATATATTCACATGTACTCTCGTGTGTTCGTGTATACCCTCGTGTATGTGCATAATTTATTCACATGTATTCCTAGTCGGTAATCTCATGTACCCACTTGTACTCTCATAATATATATATATATATATATACAGTGGCGGCAACAAAAAAAGTGACATGTGACAATTCGGGGAAAATAAAACAGAAAAATGTAACTTACATATTTTATTATGAATATTTCATGAAAGTTATTACTTGGTCATGTTGCCCTTGCACTTGATGACCATCCTGAGTCGATTGGGCATTGATTCAGTGAGGTTTGCGAAGTAGGTGGGGTCGATCGTAACCCAGATCTGCTTCAGTGATTCTATCAGGTCCTTGATGCTGCTGGGTGCTGTCTCTTGAACTTTGGATTTCATCAGATTCCAAGCATTCTCAATAAGATTTAGGTCCAGGAAATTACCAGGCCACTCCAAAACACTAATATTATTATCATTGAAGAACCTTTTTACTAACTGGGACCTGTGAGCAGGGGCACCATCATACATGAAAAATTCACACTGATGAATTTCCCAAAATGGCAGCATGTGCTGCCTCAAAACTTCAAGATAGTTAGTGCCCCTCATGGCTACATTCTTGGCAAGGAAGTACAGACCTCCTCTGCCCCTTTTTCCACTAAAGGCACCCCACACCATCACACTATCAGGGTGCTTCACAGTTTTCACGGTATATTTCGGGTCATCCCGAGACACAGTGCTGGGACGACGCACGATCTTTGACTCTCCTCTGACCAGCCTAAAGGTGCTCTCATCACTGAACATGACCTTCTTCCAATGGGCAGCTGTCCAATGTTTATAGGTCTTGCAAAAATTGAGCCTTTCCATCTTCATAGCCTTGGTAAGAAGTGGCTTCTTGGCAGCGCGGCGAGACGGTAGGCCTAAGTCCTTCTGTAAGCGATGACTGATGGTCCTGAGGGCAACGTTCTGGAGGAGGTCTGGGTGTTTTTTCTTGATTGAAGCGGAGGTTACAGAAGGGTCTGACATCACTTTACGCCTTAGGATATTATCAGTCCTTGGAGATGTCTTCCTAGCTGCACCAATGCCCTCCTTCCTCTTTGGTATGGTACCTGGTGGCAATAACTCAGCTGCACGTTTTAGGCGATGAATCGTATTTTTGAGGTTACTAAATCTGCTGCTACATCAATAAAAGACTTTTCCTGCTCTAATAGGGTCAAGGCACGGCTTTTCTCTGTCATAGAAAGCTTTTTCCACCCCATTGTATCCACTTGCACAGAAGTTATAGCACGTCAAATGTAGGCACGAATGCAGATAATCAGCACGCTGGAGTGCCATATACTAAAACCTCGTTGTACGAGCTCAAACGAGACACTGAGTTCCAATAGAGCGCAGTTCTGTTGTCTTAGCCCAGGAGAGTCGTCCACTTGCGGCATAAGCTCCGCACATTTTCATTGAATTGATGGCAAGTAAAATAGTGAAAGCGATTTTGTGTATCGATTTCTGTTGCCAATATTCAATGTCACTTTTTTTGTTGCCGCCACTGTATATATATATATATATATATATATATATATATATATATATATATATACACTTTTATTATAACCACCACAATAACATCAAACAAAGTGTTTTCTCCTCAATGTTTTTTGCGTGCCCTTAGAAATGACTCATCAGAATACCTAGACAAAGAAGTCGATAGAATATATAAATAGGGATAAATTTGTGTTACCCTTTGTACTTTCTCGACAATTGTTATAAGTCCGCCAAGCGTTCCTATTATCAAACTAATGTTAATATCCCTAAGTTTCAGGCCCAAAACTTATTAGTTTTACCCTATAACCGTATTTTCATTAAATTACCTCGTTTACTTCGGCCTCTAAACATAAATGTTATTTTTAAATACGAGACTACAATTTATCGCATCGTTTTCAGAAATTCCCTCCTCCCCTCCTGACCTAGCATTGTTTATTCGATAGGCTGCAACAACTGCCAAAATGTTATTATGGACAAACCGGAAAAGAACTAGATGTCCGGGTTAATCAATATCAAACCAATGTACGTAATCACCGTGAGTAATCTGCGCTTTTTCTACATATGTACAATCTTAACCATAGCATTAACTGGAACAGTACCAAACCAGTAATAAAATGCATTAATTATATTTCGAGTAATATATTAGAATGTATCTCCATTAATGCGTTCCCAAATTTTAATCTTAGCCCTGGTTTGTTCATGCTAGACCCCATTATCATTACATACACATAAAATCTCAAATAAAGTTGTTTCAGGATTTTGTACCACCTAATTAATGTTCAGAGGTCGGTAGTCTAATCCCCCCTTTCCACTATTTAAGGCAAGGTATGTCCAGCCTCCTGTTCATTGCTTGAAAAGGTCTTTAAGAATAAAGACGAAAGCGCTCAGAATAGTTTTTCACTTTTCCTTTGTTGGTGTATCTGCATATATATATATATAAGGAATTTTTATACCATATCCTCTTATCCGCCTTTAAATTGTGTGTGGGTAAGATGATGTGGTATAAAAATTCCTTGGAGGTTCCTAGCTTAGGGAGATACTGGGTTTGATAGGGTAACGCTTTGGGCGAAGTTGAGTCATGTGCCTGGTAGCTTAACGGTAGAGCATCTGACCGGCAATTAGCAGACTCGGGTTAGAGTCCTGGCCAGGAATTTTCAAAAACTTTTCCCTCCTGGCTTTATTTCTGTCTTCCCGGTAAAGGATTGCATTCATTGTGCCGCCCTCTGCTCTCTTTAATTCTGGGTTCATCTAATGTCCCTTTCTCTTGCCTTTGAAAACCCCTGTTTCTTCTTCTCATTTGCTCATTCTCGTCCAATTTCTCTTTCTCTTGTACTATATTGGTATATAGTCTGCAATTCAAGGTTTCTGCATCCTTCTTTTTGTTTTCAAGATTGTTTTGAAAGGCAGAAAATAAAAATAGGACGAATACTAATATTAACCTAATTATATTCTACAAAACCAGAAAAATGAGCAGTTGCATAATGAAGAATAGCTGCCGTCCACCTATAGGTGAGCTCCAGGAGACCAACATCGTGTATGAATTTTTGCGCAAAGTCGGTGACTACGAACACCGAAACTCCAAGTACATCGGCGTAACATTCACAACCCCCTCAAGGCGGTTGACAGATCACCTTCAAGACGGAGCGATAAAAAGGCACGTTCACTCCCATGGAACTGTCTTGAAACATGAGGAGCTAACTAAGAACACCTCGATCATCATTAGGTTGAAAGATCAACGAAGGTTAAAAATGACCGAAACCGTAATTATACAAGCAAGGAAACCGGCAATCAAAGTGCAGCTCCAGCCAGAGACCGTACTCCCAACATCTCGACGTCCCCGAGTTGAGCGCCATTAAAAGAACCACGCACCGACACTTAATTCCGTTTGTAGCGCGTAGTTTCCCCGTCTTCCACGTATCCTTGTCCCCCCTTTTTACCTAATATTTAGATATAAAATCTCACCCCCCTCCCATTATATATATACGGTTTTGTAACGCATAGTTTTTCCCTTCTAGAATCTTTTCATGTGCCGTTCTGCGACTTCCTTTGCCATTGACTCCTTTACCTAAAATCTAGACAATTACAATTAAGTTAAAGTGTGGGTACATGTAAGGAAAGGCGATAGAGTGTGTGGATAGATAGAGAAAATAGACAAGCGGCGAAGAGAGAAAGAAGTGTGGTAGGGTGCGAAGAGATGCTAGAGCATGGTGATCAGGCCTATCACTTTCATTATTTCTTTGTAGCGTGTATTCTATGTTGTTTTTGTTGATTTTTTTATTTTTTATGGCGTGCAAGCCATTGTCTTAATAACTTTAGTTTAGCTTTGTGTTTAATATGCATTGCTTATTTGTTTAAGTTTTTCAAACTTTTAAGTGCGTGCTTAATGTTTTTGTATTCTTTGTATGTGTGTGTGTTTTAGTTTGTTTGTTTTTTTAGTCGGTAGAGTTCTCGTCGTATTCGGGGTTTTCTTCTTTCTTGGTTTTTCGTTGTCTGCATCGGTGATTATTTTTCATAATTGTGAGTTTTGGTCTTGAATCGGTTGTTTTCTTTGATTAGGTTAGAATATACATCTCATCATGCGTAGAACGGCACTTCATCCTCGCCAGCCACTCGGTTGGCGGAGCTTTGAAATCTTGCGCGATATTCTGCTCTTCTGTTCTGGTTAATCATCTGAGTAATTTCTTCACTCAGTTCTCGATTAACCAGATCCTGCATCTTCCGGATCCGTTCTTCGATGACTTTGTTAATGGAAATTATCTCCGCCTCTCTGTGCAGGTCTTCTTGCCGTCTTCTTTCTTGCCTGCGTGTACCTGTGATTAGGTACATGCATTTATTTTGCACTACTTGAACTCGCCCCTTTTGTGTTTTTGAGACACATGAGAGAGTGGAGGCGGGTTAAAGCAGCGTAGATCTAACAAGGGCATTGTAGATCTTCTTTTTGTTGCTTTCACGTAGATTTTTAAACGTATATAGAGTTCTGAAAGCGGCCGAGGCTAGAGAAATTCTTTCCTCGACGTGCTTCCTGTACCTGGTAGAGATGATTTTCATACCGAGTATATTGCATTCGTTGGTGTAGGGACAACGAATATCCCCCCCTCTCATGTCTGCTCTTCTGGTGCGTCCAATGGGGACCACCTTGAATTTCTCCTGGTTAGTTCTAATTTTCTATTGAGCTTCGTAGGTGTTTAGATTTTCAATTTCTATCGCTGTCATGCGAGCTTGCCACGGTGCATTCCTCCATGGAGATATGGTTATCTAGCTGAAATCATCGGCGTATTGAATATTGAGGTAAGAGGGGTACACAGGGGCTGGGACACCCGCGTTGTATATCAAGTAAAGGGTGGAGGACAGAAACCCCCCTGCGGAAGGCCCGCAGTGAGCAGAAACTGGTCCGTCCGTGCACCCTAAACTGACATACGCCGCTCTCTCCATGACGTTGTCACAGAAAGTTCTTTCCAAGTTTTCACTTAGACCCAGCCGTGAGATCTAATACTGCATACCCTGCTGCCACACCTTATAAAACGCCTTTGATACATCCCGACGAACAATATCCATGTAACTCCTCTCCCGTTTGGCTTGGGCAAGCTTTTCCGTAATGACATTGATTGCTATATCCGTACTTCGCTTCTTTCTAAACCCGTATTGACAGGGGTTGTAGAGAGAGTTCTCTTCCAGGTGAGACACCAGTCTCCCGTTGAAGATCTTCTCAAAGAGTTTCCCGCCAAATTCCAGAAGTGAAATTGGGTGGTAGCTCTCTCTCAACATTTGGTCATTTCCATGCTTGGGCAAGAAGATCATCTTTGCCGTCTTTTAAGCATCTGGAAAGTACCCCGTATTCAGACATGCGTTCAATATACGTCTCATTCCTTCAATGATGTTGGCTGGTGCCTTTTCGAAGTTTAGCTTCGTAAACCCCAATTGGCCTGGGGACTTTTTGGCGGAATAAGCGGAGTGCGCCAAGAATCTCTTCTTCGGTGATCTTGGCGTCTCCGTTAAGCAGTCTGTCCACCTGGTGATGAGGATGAGGTTCTATGTATTTCCGTGTTAAGCTCGTCTACGATGTTATTTTCATACTCTATGTCAAAATCTTCGTTTTCGTCTTCGGGTATACTGAAGATTCTTTCCCAATAACGCCGAAATATTATTTCGATGTTTCTGTCTTTTGTTTCAATGGATCCATCTTCTTTTTTGGATTTTCATTTTCTTTTTTTTTCCAGATGATCCTCTGAGACTTCTGACTTTCTTCTAAAAGTCTTTGGGGATGTATCTCGGTCAAGGCTCTCGATCGCATCGTCCCATCGTCTCTGTTGTTGTTCGAGGATCAACTGGTCGAGCTCTTCCTTGTTCTCTTTACTTCGTTGTAGTAAGTTAACTGGTGCCTTTCTGATATTTATTTCATACATTACGTTCAATTCTCTATAGAGTTTTTTCATGTACCCAGTCCATCTGTATGTTGAGATGGTTTTATACTGGGTTTTGGGGGTGTAAGCCCTATCTGCATTTATAAGTTGTTCGTTGAGTTCGCAAGTCCCTCGTCTATCTCCTCGAGAATTGCCTTGACCAGATTTGGTGGACGGTACGCCTCGAGAAGACCCGCGTACCGTGCCCAGTCTGCTCTCCTGTAGTCTTTTCTGACATGAGCTGGGACTTGTATAGAGTTCCTGTTGATGGTAAGTAAGATCCCTATATGATCACTACATGGTACCCGGACTGGTTCCATGTAGTAATTGAACGGCAGCTGACGATTAGCCAGACAAATGTCTGGTTTTGCGGCACTTCTTGCTCGAATATAGGTTGGAAAGTCCGAGCCTATTCTCTGGACCATATTTCGGTCCATCATAGTCTCCAGGCACCTTCCAATTCCATTGAATGGCCGGTACCCGGATTCCTGACATCTGACATTAAGATCCCCCAGAGAGAATGAATAGGTAAATATCCTCGTCTCGGCGGCTGGTATCCGGTGGCGATGACCAGCTTACCTATATCGAGTTCGACCTCTATTGCAAGATAGGATTCTTCGAGGTTTCTTACTGGCTTGTACTTGATCCCGCTTTTAATGGCGATGGCGGCACCGTCGTACCGCTCTTGAGAGTAATTTGTGATTAACACGTCTTAGTTCCAGATCTTCATTTCGGAGCTTCGAGTGTCAATTCTATCATCATAAATTAAAATGACATCTGCATCAATTTCCCTGAGCAAATTTCCGTAGAGAGTTCTTTTTGCTGTCCAGCCATTGGTGTTGACTTCCAGAATTCTTAGTGCGTTCCGTTCCATTGTGAGATGTATTTATCTGTGTTTTTTTCTTTTTTTTGTTCTTTTTGGCCTGTGGGGCAGGTTTGGCGTGCCCAGACTTTTCGCTCTTTGGGGGAGGACTAGGAGTTTTTGACTTACTCTTCGTCGATCTAGTGTGAGTGCATGGGCCCTCCTCACTATCCGAAGATGTGGTTTCCTCTTCTTCTTTATCATCGTCTACTTCATCGTCTTCCTCTTCGGATTCTTCCAATGAGGGAGATTCAATTATTACCTCTTTCAGTCCGGTGGCTTTCTCTTGGTTATTTTTAATCACGCTATCCTTGAATGCCTTGGAGCATTCGAGATCAGCGGGCACGATGATGGATGGTAAGTTGTTGGCTTTAAGAAGTGGGTTTAGAACCTGGTTGTAACAGTCAGGTTTTACCACATTTGCCATGTTTGCATGTGTAGTGCAAATTAATATTTTGGCACTTAGGTCATTTGTGAAGACCATCTGTGTGTGGGTTGCCATTGCTGAGTCCATCCCTTCACTTTTCTTCACAGTGCTCGTGTAGGTGGTCGATTTTTTCTTCCTCTCCTCTTCTTCCATTTTTTTTATTATTTCCTTCCTTTTTAGGCAGTTAAGAGCCATAGTTCGATGGGGCACCTTACAGTTCATGCACTTTTTCTCCGTGCTCTTACACGAGTCGTATCTATGACCCTCTGTGGCGCATTCGCTACACCATGTCGTTCCTTTTTGTAGACAATTGACGGTGTTGTGTGCTTCGAGCGCATAGCAAACGAAGCACATCTGGATGCTGTGATATTTTTCATGTTCGATATTACAGCCTGGGATCCTCATGTTAAAAACGAGGAGTCCCTCCGTCGCCGCCTTGTGGGCCATTTCCGTGGTCTGAAACGTCACCTTGAAGACATGGGTGTGCTCACAGAATTTTATCCCTTCTCTGACCTTTGCCCATATGTGGTTCGTCTCAATTTCGTTCTTGATGTCAGCGGGGGAGTTTTTCCCTCCCCAGCTCTCTACCTTTCGGCAGATAATACTTCTGTTGGCCGAGATTGCTGGTGGGGTCTTGGCTTCCATGTCCAGTGTCTTTAGGACTTCGGCTCCTTCTTCGGATAGGAGCCGGTCTACATCTTTGTTCTCTCCGCATATCGCGATGAATCCGTTTGGGATCTCAATCAATTTGATAAGTGTGATCCTTAGGTTCGCGAATAGGGATTGGCATACCGTCTTTTTCTCCGGTGCCTTTTTGCCTGGTATGGTCCGTAGGGGCACCCTTAGGGAGGGCCTCCATCGTCGCGGGCGTCTTCTCTCTTCTTTCTTGTTTTTCTTCCTCTCTATAAGAAATGTGTAGTTAATATCTTATGGGTTAGAAAAGTGATGTCAGAAGTGGTAAAGGAGGTAGAGTCGAGGGTATGTTTGGAGCGTCGATTCTGGCTGGGTCCCCCGGTCGATGAGGATCTCTCCTTCGCCCGGGACTCGCAGTTTTGCCCCAGATTCGAGAAAATTTCTGACTTGTGCTTCGGCTGTGGGCTAGTCCTCAAACCAGTTTCCACGCAAGCCCTTAATTATGCCATTCCAAGTGGCCGACATAGTTAAGACGAAATCAATGAAGGGCAGTCATTCGAGCAGGTTCCCTCGCAGGGCGGTGGACGGGAACAAGGAGGTGCTTAAGCCCTCATTTTATTCCGCCACTCGCAGCGAAAAGATATATTAAATCTTTGCAGATCAACTGGGATCCTGATGACTCCCAGGACAGTCACGTTCTTAGTTGGTGAGGCTCAAAAGTCCTTTAATTAAATTAAGCACGATAAAAATCGCTCTTCTGAAAGTAGTAAGGCAATGCTACTCAGTCGATAGAGCGAAAATCCGTCTGAAGGGTTTAAAATGTTCCTGTGCCATGATTGGCCAATTTTTCTACGCTTATCGATAGAGAGAATATGAATATATACTGTACCATATTGTCAAAATTATAAGAGTTACTACCATATTCCCCTGAAGATGACCCACTGCGATCGAAAGACGCCGAGGAATAAAATATGTCCTTTGTGGCTATTTTCTCTCTCCTCGAAGATACTGTTAAGAGACTTGTAACGCAAATCAAGAAATTGCAAGTCAACATCAATAACGCTGCCGCAGCTGTTGACTTTAATAACGCATGCATATATATATATATATATATATATATATATATATATATATATATATATATATATATATATATATATATATATATATATATATATATATATATATATATATATATATTCATCGTAACAAGTTTTGTTAAAAGCGACTGCAAATTTTGCGTTTGTGATTCTTTTTCCGCATCTTTCAATTTGTCTTATATTTGCCTTTATGTCTGGATTGACTCCATGTCTAAGTTCTCCAAAGTTCATTATAGCACGATTTCGAAATTATAGCGAGGGAATAGAAGATTCCTTAGGTAAAAAACACTTTATTTATCTGACGTGTTTCGTTACAACTCGTAACATCTTCAGAGATACAAGAAAATACAAGATAAAATTATAAGAATTGTTTTATATATCATGGATAGACGGTAAACGTACAGACGAACATAGAAGTCACTCAGGTAGGGTGCACTGGCAAACTCCTTGACAGGGTGGGACACGTCAAGAGCGCAGGTAGAAAATTGAATTTGCGGTCGTATCCAGATAGATAAATGACCTGGATACCTGAGATTAGCTGTCCCGTGGGTTTCTATTCCGATTCTTGTTGCTAGGTAGTATTCCATTTGAATTGAATTGAATATTAATTTTTGGTTCTTTTTCTTGTATGTGAATAGCTTCTAGAAATAGTAATTGTCACCGATCAGTGCGGAGTCGATAATTTTAGTGTTCTCTTCTAACATTTTTCTGCTGAGAATTATTGCATGGTTTTGGCTGGTATGGTTTTTTGGGGCGCCATTCGTCAGGTGGTAGGTCATTCTTCGTGATAATTTTGTTTCAGTCATACCACTATATGAGTGGGGGAGGAGCTTGCAGTCTCCTAGGTTGCATTTATACTCATATATTAAATTGTTTGTCCTGATGAGGGTGGTGGTTTGTCTAGTTTGGTAGTATATAGTAAGCGATATATTTTGTTCAGTATTCGTAGGTTGTAAAGATCGGATGATAGTTTCCTTGATTATCCTTTCGTCTGTTCGGTACGTCGTGTTCATGGTATTTTTATAGAAGAGTTTTATGTTGTTATCTCTGTTATTGTTTCCGTTGTTATTCTCTTCTGTGAGGTAGAATTGGTCCATTTTTTTTTATAGCTGCCTGCATTTCATGGTTGCTGAATCCATTGTTGACGAGTACTTGTGTAGCTCTCTCTATCTCATTATGCGTATCTTTCCATGTATCGCAGTGAGTGAAGGCGTGGTTGATATAAGCGTTAATTACACTTTTCTTGTATCGTTGAGGGCATTCACTCTCTGCATTCACGCAGAGGCCTGGATTGGTGGTTTTAACGTATACTTTAGTTGTGATTTTGTCATTGTTTAAAGTGGTTAAGGTGTCAAGAAATGGGAGTTGGTTGTCCTGTCTTCTTTCAATTGTATAATTGATGGACGAGCATTCTTTAAATACTTGTTGCAGTGTTTGTATTTCTTCTTCCATTTCTACATTAATGTAAATATCACCTATGTATCGGCAGTAGATGTGGGGTTTGGGAAGTTTGGCAAAAACTCTTTCTTCAACGGCTCCCATGTAAAAATTGGCGAATAAGACTCTTAGGGGAGAGCCCATAGCAACTTTGTCTACTTGACGGTACATATCCCCATTAGGACCATGGAATGATCGAAGGAGAGTTTCCACCCCTGGGTTAGATATGGTGAAGGGCGGAATTTGTGACGAAGGCATGGATTGCTTCAGCTGAAATGAGAAGAAAGTGTTATCTGAAGGATTTTACAATTTTTTAGAGGTTTTATAATTTTTGAGAAAATGATAGGGAAATATATTATGGGGCTTTAGACGCTTGTTTTCTGGGGTGTAGAATAGTATTGATAGGGATTTTATAGGCAGCTTCAATTATCCAAAGATGATAGTGAAACGTTTGAAGTGTAAAGGATTCAGTTCATACCGAAGTGTAGGAGTGTAATATGATTGCATATCCTATTTGCTCTGATAAAAAGTGACTGAGTGGCTGACGTGGAAGGATGACCAATGGAGTCAGGTCCATTTCTGTTACTAATTTTAACTAAATTTGTTTGGATGTTATGGCAGGAGATTGGTTCGTCTCAGAGCCTGCAGAAGATTATCAGCTATTTGCACCATCAATCGTGTGAAGTCTGATAAAGAAGTAGCATGAAAGAGGATCAAATTTCTTTAAAAGTCGATGAGCCAAATGAGCGCTTTCAAAGTACAAAGAATCCACAAATGGTAAGAGATTTGCTTCCAAATCTTACTTTGCCGCATCTGCGATCCTCCACAACCCAACTTAACATTATCATGGATGATAAATAATGGACGCAGAGACATTAGTATATATATATATATATATATATGCATGTTTTATTAAAGACCGGGTCTAGTTGAACCTTGATTAGCTTCTTTCTTTGCTTTTCTAATTTCCTCATTATTCCTTTTTCTTCTTGCGAAAGGATAAGTGTTCCGATATTCATGGTTTATTTTTAGCTAGCTGAGCTTTCGGTCGCGTTTGACCCTCTTCGGAGCGAATTAATTTTACACTGGTTAAACATTTAAAGGCATTACATTTATGTACTAAAGATAATTTAGGGAATGAAAAGAAGGGAAAATGTGGTTGACAGGAAGTAGTTAGAAAAGGTACATTTGGGAATGGGATTTCGGTCATCATTGACCGTTAATCCGTAAAGAGTCTTAAGGTTCGCTGGGTGGCGGTCAATTGGGCATTAATCTTCGGTTTTTCTTCTTGGATTAGGATCGCTTCCAGGATACGAAGGCGTGCGTGGTTGAATTCCATGTTGCATGTAGTGGTTCTTGATGGCGCCGTTTTGCAAATGCATGGTGAGGGATGTGGTTGTCATTCCAATGTATTTATTTGAATTATGAAGCTTGCAATCTTTATGCGGACAGGTGAATTCATAAATTGGAAGTTTTCGATTCTTTTTTCGTACTTGATAATGAGGTGGTTGCTTATTTTTTTTGGTTTTATAATATATTGTGACTTGTAGCGTTTTTTCTGGATTCGTACATTTTGTATTTTGGTGTATAATATTTTTGATTGTTCATTCCTCGATTTTATACGATTCGCTCATTTCGTTAATATAGAAGATATTTATTGGGTGTTTCTTATTGTCCTGATTTTTATTATTGTTATTTTCATGCAAGTTTTTCAGGAATGTACTTGTTTCTTTGTCCACCATAGTGTTGGAGAAACCATTATTGATGAAGACTTGCTTTATTCTTTGAATTTTGTTATGGATCAATGCCCATGAAGAACTGCATTTGTATGCGCGTCTAATGTATGTTCTTATGACACTTTTTTATATCTTTCTGGACATTCGCCATCTCAATTGAGACAATTCCTAGAATTCGTTGGTTTAGTATATACCTGTGTTGTGTATTTATTTTCACTTGCTGTCACTTCAATATCAAGGAACGGTAATTTTCCGTTAGAATTGAGTTCATACGTAAATTTTAGCACAGAGTGATCTTCCATTCTTGTTTTAAGTCTTTTCAGTTGATTTTCATCTTTGATTACAAGATATATATCGTCAACGAAACGGCAGCAGGTTGAAGGTTTGAGATGATTCTCCGTCAATATTTCTTTTTCTAGGCGACCCATGTAGAAGTTTGCAAAAGTGGGTCCGAGTGGTGAGCCCATTGCAACTCCGTTAATTTGTTTGTAGAGTTTTCCGTTAGGTGCGCGAAATGGTGCTTCCATTGTGCACAGCTTCAAAAGATTTTTCAATATGTTGGGATCTAATTTAGGAGCAGGTTTGTTCGAGTTTTTATATACTTCGTCAATTATTATGTTTATTATTTCTTCGGTGGGTACGTTTTGCAAACTTCTACATGGGTCGCTTAGAAAAATAAATATTGACGGAGAATCATCTCAAACCTTCAACCTGCTGCCGTTTCGTTGACGCTATATATGGACAAACTACCCGGTCGGGCATATGTGCTCATTACTGCTCATTGGTATTACACAAGCCCCGTTAAAAGAGACCAGTGCTACATAAAGAGAAATGCACTATTTACACCTAACTTAAAATCCAAAAAAGACCTGACTGCCTTAGAATAATCCGGATATAATCATATTTGGGGAGGGGGACACAGAACTAAAGCCATAAAATTAAATTTAGTACCATCAGAAAGAGTGTAAAAATGTGGTTAAGATGATATACTTGATAGCTAAATCCAGTGGAGAAAGCCTACCAAAAATGAATTTTATTCGAATTAAATAAAAAAAATTAGGCCTACAGCCAAATATAATGTTTCTTAGACTTTGAAAACAAGGTATATATAAAATGTATAAGAAATCCGCTTTTTTTTTCTCTTAACCTAACTAATTCACTTTGTTCTATGCTCGAATTACACAATTTTTTTTTTAAGAGCTCCTCTGGCGACTGCCTACTTGGGTCGCTGTATTCAACATTGCCTAAAATTAGGCAGCTATAAAAGAAGATGATAAAAAACAAATAAAGAAACCACCAATTAAAATAAAACAAAGAAAAAAGGTAATAAGCAGGAAGCAAGCTCCGGCGTAGGGGGGAGGTCCCCGCGGCGCAGGAACATGCGACCTAGTAAAATATGAAATAAAAAAAAACCCTATTTAAATAAAGGGGAGAAAGCCTGCCTCGTCCAAAAAAGTCTAAAAGTCCACATGTTGGTGTGAACGAACCCGTCCCGAGTACAAGGGACAGGTGGTAGCGACTCCGCCCATCCCGGTACCGGGACAAGTAACGTGCGCAGAGATCACCCAGACTGGGACATTCGACAAGAATGTGCCGAACAGTTTGGGGGATGACGCAGTCGTTACAATAGAGCACAGGCGAGCGCTCCATCAAATGGCGGTGTGTCCCGCGAGTGTGCCCGATTCGGAGATGACAGAAAGCGAAATGAAGCTGTCGTGGCATTGGGAGATAGGTCCATGGGCACAATTTGATCGCAATGGCACACAACTTTAAGTTCCACCTTGACCGTTTCCAATCTACTTTGCCAAGCAGCCCCAAGAGCTGCCCGTATTCCTGCCATGTAGTCGGTGTGAGGAAGAGTGAAAGGCTAGTCCGGTTCCGGTCGCAGAGTCCTCGCGGACTCTTTAGCGCACACATCGGCGCGCTCATTCCCCGCAATTCCTACATGTCCAGGAACCCAGCAGAAGATAATCTCGACATCCGCCCGGCTCGCCAAAACCGTGGCGTCACGGATATCGCGAACCAGGGGATGCGGAGATTCCAATGTCCCGAGAGCACTCAGGGCGTATTGTGAGATGCTACAAATCACAATCCAGTCTCCGAACCGGGCACGAGGCGTAATCTTCCGTACCGAGTGGTGCATTGCCACCAGCTCGGCGGTGAAGATACGTAGCACCTGGCAGAGCCCCGCTAAGTTTAAATAGAGGGAATATGGCGTGGAAACTGACACCCTCTTCGGACTTGGAACCATCCGTATATACTGGCACGGTTCAAGCGTGACACGAGGTGTGGTCCAAAAAGGTCGAACGCAATACTCTCGGCGCTGTACAAGCTTTGGAAGCAGAGGCATGGCGCCATTAGCCAAATGTAGTACCCTCCAGGGTGGGGTCCTGGGCAGAACCAGGGGCGCCACCGGCCCGAGAGCTATACCTAGCTCTCGAAGGACTTTCTGGCCCTAAAACCAAAGGGTTTAGGGTATGACTGGCGTCTCTCGTCGGCATAGGCACCGTCAAAATCACCCGCGGATGGAGTGAGAGCTATTAGCGACTGAGACAGGCGCCGGGATCGCGCGTACAAGCGAATAATGCACTATACACGGCTTATAACGAGTGGCATAACCCCAGCAGCGACTAGTAAGCTCTCAAAGGGAAAAGTGTGGGAGGCACTGGCGTCCAGGCAGAGGCCGGTGTGGTGGATCGAGTCCACCCTCCGCAATAAACACTCGGCTGCGGAAAATCGAAATTTGTGCGCTTTAGGATAGCGAGAGATGCGGTTCAATGTCTGTTAGAGTCGACGCTCCAGAGTTGGCATCTGTGCAGGGCCAAAAGAGATCGAAAGGTCGGCCACGTAGAACGTAGCAAGAACATCTTCCGACAGCACCGAGGTGATGTCGTTGATGATTAGGGATCTGAGGACACTTTCCTGCGGGACGCCCCCTTCATGCTCCATTGGGATTGAAAAGGATCCCCCACCTCGTACGCGGAATCGACGATCTCGCAAAAATTCAAGTATAAACATTGGGAGGCGTCCCCTCTCCCCCATCGTGTGGAGAGTCGCCATGATACCGTATCGCCTTCTCAAGATCGAAAACACGGCGACGTAGTGCAGGCTACGAATGAAGGCCGCGCAGACGGCATTTTCCAGTCGGAGCAGAGCATCCGACGTGCAGTGGAACTTGCGGAAGCCACACTGAGCAGAAGAAAGATGGCCTACGTTGTCCAGGAAATGGCTAATCTAACATTTACCAATTTCTACATCAACTTGCACACACAAGAGGTTAGAGAGATTGGGCGGAAACCGACCGGAATAGAGTGATCTCTCCTCGGTTTGCGTAAGGCGAACACAGTAACGATTCGTCAGGAATCTGGGACGGGACCCTCCACACAGATCCTGTTGAACAAATCTAAGAGAAGGACTATGCCTCGCTCACCCAGGTGTCGAAGCATGGCGTACGGGACATCAACCGGACCATCAGCGGTGTCCGCGCACGAAGCAAGAGGGAACGCAACTCACTCAAAGTAAATCTGTTGTTGAAAGGTTCTCCACCTCTGGAGGTAAAGTCCAGTCGCGGCCTTCCGCTTTATTACGACTTGCAGTGAATAATGGCGGAGCACCAACCCGGCTAGGAAATGCAGAGAAAGCGATTAAGAAGGATTCCGCCACGGACAAGGGGTCTGAGGTCGTGCTCTCATTCTGCTGGAGCACGGAAGGGGGTTCCTGCGAGAACTTAGCCCAAATCCTTTTGACTCGCTTCCACACCTCTGCTAGAGGGGTGTTCCCGTTAAATGAAGAAACGTATGCTCGCCAAGAAGAGCGGCGGGCGTGCCTCGAAATATACTGGAACCTAGCCCTAGCCCGACGAAATTTACCGACAGTGAAATCATTCGGGGGGCGTTTATAGCGCATGTAGGCAATACACTTCTGTTTGAGGGTCGTCTCACACTTAGCCGACCACCACGGGAGTGGTCGGCGTGAAAAACGGCCAGACGTTCTGGGAATAGTATTTAGGCCAGCGGTGATGAGGTTGCCGGAGAAAACATCTACCGACCTAAACTCCTCGACTGAGATAGAGAATTCAGTCATTTCCTCAAATGCAGGCCACCGCGCCCATGCCATGCACCATCGAGGTGTGCTCTCAGGCGGCAGTTGCCCTGAAAATGATATTTGAATGGGAAAGTAATCACTCCCATGGAGGTCATCGACCACCCCCAAATAAAAATCAGGCTGTGCATCCGGAGAGCACAAAGATAGATCAAGGCAAGAAAATAAAGCAGGTCTCGGGCAGTGATGCGTAAACTTATCCACATTTAGGTCACCTATTTCAAGCTCTTCGATCAGATCGGCAAGGACTTGTCCCCTGAGATTTATTGAGTATTTCCCCCAGAGAGGATGTCTGCCATTTAGATCTCCAAGCAAGAGAAAGGGCATCGACACCCGTGCCACGACGCGGCGGAAGTGGCCCCCGTCGAGGTCAGCTGACGGTGGAATGTACGCAGAAATAACAGTATACCTCATATCCAGGTGAAGCTGCTCAACCACTGCCTGAAAGGAGGTATCTAAAATGAAAAGAAGAACGGAGACATCATGCCGTGTGTAAACCGCGCATTCCCCAACCGGCCATCTCGTGGTAGTAGGGTCGCAAACCCTTATACCCTGGGTAGGGGGGTAGTCAGGGGGCACGCGCCAAGCATGGACTCCTGCAGAAAAATAGCTAACGCGGAACACGACGAGAGGAGCCTCTGCAGCTCCTCCCAGTTGGCCTGGAGTCCATGGCAATTCCATTAAAGGAATATGCTCTCCAGACCTAGCTCGGAGGAGACGCGGGAGCCCTACTCGAACAGAAGACACTTACGGGAATGGCTTGTGGAATGGGGCAAGTCCGGGTTTTAGCCGGGGCTGGCTGTGGACCATTGTGACTCCAGCTTTACCAGAGGAGCGCCCGGACTGAGTAGAACCTGCAGAAGGGCTCCGAATGGGCGCGGAAACAACCATGCTCGTTGGCCTGGATGGGCCAGGAGCAGAGGGTGTCTTTCTAACCATTGAGGCTCAATACGTCCCAGGCAGAGCCGGGCGTGCCAGGACCAAGTCCTTAACCTTGTGGAATTAGAGTCGATTCTGGGCCTAAACGGCCAGGATTTCTTTCTCAACGAGATATGCACCACATTTCTTCGAAGAAGCAGAGTGCGGCTCTCCGCAATTGACACACTTGGCCACACACGATTTGGACTTATCCTGTGCGGCCTTGGATCAATTTACACAAACTTTGGGTGACCCTGACCTTGCACTTCTACATGAGTGATTCGTATGGCCGAAGCGGTGACATTTATAGCACCTCCCAGCAGTGGCACGAATGCCTTTACGCGGTAGCGGTACCAACCGGCACGCAGCGACTCATGGAGCTTGTCACAGTCCAAACGTGACGAAGAGTGTAGGTGTGGGTCTCAAGGCCCTCCCTGTTTTCTCATCACACGTTCGACCTTGACCGCCCCATGGTCAGCCAGCTCTAAGGTGATGCCCTCTATGGAGTAGTGAACGAGTTCCCTCGCATAAACTACTCCTTTCACAAAGTTCAGTGCAGCGTCACACTCACCGGGGTGCCATCAAGTGTCCGAAGAGCACTTATTTTGGCCGCCCCGGAGGGCTCCGCCATATTCACCAGAAGGCTCTCGCCTGAGAAACGGGTCATCTTCGGCTGTCTGCCAATTACACTAGCTAAATCTCTCTTCTGGTGGGTTATGTTGCCCTTGGCAACATGCTGCCATCAGCAACTTGCTGCAATCAGTGGAGCGAATAACTAAAAAGCGTTTGAAGCCAGTGGGCTTAAAAACCTCAGGTAACCTCTGAATGAGGGGCCCCGATGTCATCGATGCCCCGCCCTGTGCCCTTTTGGTCTTAGTCAGTTGCTCCGCTCCCGGGGGGAGGGCAGAGGGACCGGATGTGCCGATCTTGGCTTTGTCGCTTACCTAAGCAGCAGACCCATTCATCCCCGCAGGCCCGCCTGGATGGAGAGGAGCCCAGAGTTTTTTTTATTTTTTTCTTTTTTGGAGAGGAGGGCAGGGAATGAACCCGCTTCTCTCCTCCACCGGCAGGAGCCCCCAGGTCAGATGGACCGGTCTAAGCCAGGTCCTTCAACGAGATGGAAAGGTCCTGGCAGTCGCAGGGGCAGCGGTCGATGAGATCCCTCCCCTCCTTGTACTGCCTTGGAAACCCTAGCCGTTTGAGGAGGACCTTGCATAGGGACGGACTCGAGTTCGGTGCTTGGCGCCGAGCGCGGATTTGCTCCTATGGAAGGCCCTACCGTCCGAGGCTCGGTTGCTTCAAGGACCATCCCCCCAGGACATCACAGTTCCTATTGGCAGCAGCGTCGTTAGTAATGTTTGGGGAGGAACAGGCCTTGACACCCGCTAGGTTGGCTGAGAAGAAGCTTGGCATCTGCCCTGTGAAAATAGAGGCCGACGAGAGTATGTTGTGGGAGAGTTTGTTGGGGAAGTGAGGAAGTAGGGAAGAAGTACAGGCTGTCCGAAAGAATGAGAAGAGGCTAACCTGGGGCTGGACGGAGCGCTGAGTCCCGTCTGCACAGCGGCCAGGATGGCAAATCGCCGCGCCCCTTACGGGGGCGAATTAGAGATTCAATGTGTATTTTTATTGATATACAAATAATAATTCCTGTCCCCGTTACTTTGTAACAAATAGGAATTTTATATAGACAAACGACCCGGTCGGGTCATGTGTGCTCATTCCTGTGCATTTGTATTACACAAGCCACGGTAAAAGAGACCCGTGCTACATAAACAGAAATGCACTACACCTAACCAAATCTATCCTAGGTAAATCTAGACTTTTGAGGGAAACAGCATTTACAGATTTAAAATACAAGTGACTGCCTTCGAATAATCAAGAGGGAATCTTATTTCTGGGATGGAGTACAAAACGAAAGCCATAAAATTAAATTTAGTACAATCGGAAAGAGTGCAAAAATGCGATTAAGATGATACACTTAAGAGCTGAATCATGTGGAGAAAGCCTACCAAAAATTAATTTGATTCGAATTAATTGGAAAAAATATTAGGCCTACAGCCAAATATAGGGTTTCTTAGATGTTGAAAATAAAAGGTATATATAAAATGTATAAGAAATCTGTAGGGGAATCGACACTATCCCTTCTCTCCCAGTTGAGACCAGGGACGTTGACCGCAAATCACCCGGGCCAGGCACCTTGGGTCAATCTCGTAACCACAGTCCCTGGCCTCTCGTCCCTATGAAAAGCAGAACGGTTTAAACTGCAAGATCTCCCCTATGAGTGTATATTCAATTTCACCTCAAGTACGAAATTGGAGACGCGTTCCTCTCAAGCTCGAAGAGCCAGCTGGACCAGAGGTAAGACTTGCTGAGAAAAACAGTTGGAGTAAGAACCATCCTGCGCCCATCCACAAGCCAACCCCCTCCTACCCCTACCGCAGTGGGGTGACCAGGTATAAACATCAAACACTTGGAAAACAGGGTAGAATCCGTGAATCAACCAGGATACGAAGGCCTCTGCAAGAGAGGTCGGGCTACCAAAGGGGACTAAGAAGCAGCTCATCCTCAAGCTAGTCCCTGGTTATCAAAACTAACTTTAAGTTAACTTGTTCAAGTTCAACTTATTCTCGTCAGAGAAACCTCCCCACTATCCTCGTCCTTGAATAAGACCCCCCTTGATTACAGTCCTCACCCTTCAAGAAGACCCTCCTCTCGAATACACTCCTTACCCTTGACGAATTCCGAAACGAAGAAGAAGAAGCTCCTCCTCGAGCCCGTTACCCGGTGGTCAGACCGAACTCTAAGTTAACTTGATTTAAGAACCAAGTTCAACTTACTCTCGTCAGAGACACCCCTCCTATCCTTGTGCATCCTAAAGCACAGAGATAGTCCTCGCCCTTGAAAAAGACCCCCCCCCCTCGAGTACTCTCCTTGCCCTTGAAGAACCTCCCCCCCCTATCCTGGTGTAGCACGAAGCACCGTGATAGTCTTCGCCCTTGAGGAATTCCGAAACGAAGAAGAAGAAGCTCCTCCTCGAGCCTGTTACCCGGTGGTCAGACCGAACTCTAAGTTAACTTGATTTAAGAACCAAGTTCAACTTACTCTCGTCATAGAGACCCCGCCTATCATGGTGCATCCTTAAGCACCGTGATAGTTCTTGCAGTTGGAGAAGACCCCCCCACCCGAATACCGTGTGGACCCCCATCTGCCACACTCGCCAAAGTCCCTTGTGACTGTCAAGTTATCCCGTCCGCCGCCAACCATTTGGTCGAAGCATGCGTCAAAGAAACCACCGGATTCCTGAGGTGTCTGGGGCTCATTGAGTTCTAGGTCAGACTCAAACCCGCCGCCAGAGCAACCAAGGTATTTAAACTCCAGTAGAGACAATTAGCCTATTTTTTTATATTGAAGTAAGTAGCGAGTTAACCAACAATATAAGGTCAAGTAATAAAGCCTTCCTTAAGAATTATTGAAGGCCGTATTGTGCCTTTAAACTTCTAATATTTCTGTGGTTTAGGTTTATTCTTGTTTTTGTGTTTTAATTAAAGTTTTAGTTTATTTTAACAATTTTGTTTATTCTAACCTCGAATCGCTACTTATGGTACGAGGAACCTTTAAAGTTTAAAGAAGTTAAGTCCTAAGATAATAATAATCAAATCATATATAGCACTCTTAGAGAGGTATAACGTTAATCAAGGAGTAGTAGGTAAACAAGCCATACGTACGAACATCTTTCCATCACTAGGTCCTTCCTATACGAACGCCCTAAATGTTTGGTGTCAAGGTGTGGGGTGCTTCCTATTCCACGACAAAATCCTATTTTTCTTTTGTTTTTTTTATTAATCTAACTAATTCACCTTTGTCTAAGCTCGAATTAGAGATTCGATGTGTATTTTCATTGATATACAAATAATAATTCGTGTCCCCGTTACTTTGTAACAAATACGAGTAGGAATGTTATATGGACAAACGACCCGGTCCGGTCATGTGTGCTCTTTCCTGCCCATTAAACCAACCTAGCGACATCAATACAATTGAAGGATCCAGAATTTATGGATAAAAATCAAAAGAAACACCGGAGTGTCTTCGATCATAAACAAAAGTTCTTATTTTTTAGCGGGTTCAAAATGAAAACCACAAAATTAATTTTAATAACTTCAGAAAGAATGCAAAAATGAACTTAAGAGGATAGGCTCGAGAGCTGAATCCTGGTAGAAAAAGCCCCACCCAAAAAGAATTTGCTTAGAATGAATTGAAAAAATTAGGCCTGCAGCCAAATATAGTTTTTCCTCGTTTGTGAAAATCAGGATAGAGAAAAAATATATGAAATCCGATATTTTTTCTTGCTTACTCTACCTAATTTCCTCGTTCTAAGCCTCGAATTAGGGTTTCGTTGTGCACTTTTATTTACATACAAATAATAATTACTTCATTTTAGAAGAAATACGAATTTTATAGAAACAGAAGACGTGGCTGTGTGTGCTCATCCCCGCGCATGAGTATTAAATAACTTAGCAAGGTTATTTAATAATAAAAATAAATTAATGACATTGCTATCTTATTTGATTTGGGAAGGGGGATGGGGTTACGATGAGTTAGTCAAGATCGGTTTAGAGTAAATAGGTTTAATTTTGAACGAATGACGTCATAATTTCTGGTTAGATATACGTCTATTTTAACGAAAAATAATCATCTTAACGTAGCTCAAGCTATTTTCATGGGGTTTTCGGTTACGCGGAGATAGATTTAATTAGTTAGAATAAGGGAATATTCTCTGTTGCAGAATTAAAGCTCTTTGTGTTTATTTCGTTGTTTTTTTTGCCCATCAAACAATGGATATTACTTTTTTTTAAATCAAATAACTTATTAGAACATTATTCTAATGAAGCCCAAGGTATTTTTAGGGGGTTTCCAACTACATGCAACCATATTTATACAGAAAACATAACGAAACCTAACCTAACGCAAAAAGACCTACAAATCTAACCTAACCTTGTGGTGATCTGATTTTGTAATAGGTGGGCACCTCGCACCAAATTACAGGAAGCTCCACAAAATGGGACCCCGGTCTTCTCATTAAATCCTAACGCGCGGGAAATACAAAGAGAGCGAAAGCGAGAAAAGGATCAAAGGTCAAGATATCTAAGTTAACAAGAGGAAACGAATAATTCGCGTCTCGGGATAGAATTATCAGAAGACGGGAGTCTAAGAAGAAGCAGCTGGGCAAATAAAGACTTTGACCCAAGGAAATTGTAACAGGGATGTGTGACAAGCAATAGAGATAAAACCTTTGGGCTTGTAACTAAATCACACACACACACACACACACACACACACACACACATAGTTCTTAGGTAGCTCCGCCTTAGGAGTAGAAACTTGGGGGATCGTAGATGGAGACTAAGTCACGACCCCTAGAAGATAAGACGGTATATATAGGCGAACAATGAGAAGATTAAACATTATAATTGTTTTATTAATTCATTGTCATTAAGAATTCCCATATTAGCGTGAGGAAGCCCCTTTAATTCACCTAATCTTGTCGCTCTAGAATTCAATAGTTCGCGTTGAATAAGAAACCCTGCCTCGCAAGGTACCTTTTGACGTGCCGCTTGTCTCTTTAATAGGCCTTTATTAGAATAAAAGCATATTTTTCTACTTCCTTTTTCAAAGTCCTTCTTTACCTCGATTACCCGTAAACCTTCGGTAACTCCATCCATCAATAAGAATACCCTTGAAGAATCATTTTTGGAGTCAGATAATTCGCCATTCTTGTAAACTCATAACCAACTCGCCTTAAACTGGTGAAATTGGTAATTTACCGCTATAAACTGGTTACCGCACAGTAATTTGGTAATATATACTCCTTTAGCCTAATCTAACCTAACCATTGACGTTTTTAAGCTCCCCAAAATATCCTAACCTAACCTAACAAAATGAATGTGCAACGTTTTTATGACGAGGATAACCTAACCTAATCTTCCCGCGGTCTGTATTATTTATTATTTCTTCTTTTGTTGCGGCGTATTTGTTGGGGGTTGTTTCCCTAAAATACTTCCCTGCACTCCCACAAAATTTATGTTGTCCCATAAGAAACTCAACCGTGAAATAAATCAGCTAGGTTTGTTCCAGGACTTTAGTCAAGGCCTAGAAAAGTATTTATACGCGGCCCTCCAAATTACCTGCCAAAGCTTCTTACAAGCTCTAGCGAGGGAGAAACACTTCTAAGAATTAGTTCGCACCTCCCAGAATCGGAATTAAGAGCGAAAACCTCCGCGGAAATCGGTTAATAGCAAGAAAACTGTAAAATATTTCCCGAGAAAATGCTGCGTACCTTGAATTTTTAGGGGTTGTTGTTTTTGGAGGTGCTTAACTTCAACCCCCAACTTCCCCTCTGCGCCCCCCGCTATAATTGTGCACCCTCAAGAAACCCCTCTATTAAGCGTAGAAAAAAACTAGAGGAAAATTCCATACAATGACCTGCGGCATTTTGTGAGAAGATAATAAATGGTTATCGCATTGATGGTTTCTTCATCGTTTAAATCACTTTGAATGGCTAAATGAGGCTTCTGCCACTAGATGGCGCCACCCAGCGCTAAATCCGATGGCAGCTTTGAAATCTCTCGGGTTAATGACCATTTATTTGTCTTATGGTCATAGAGGTCATTTCATGGCTCTAAATGGGTACAATTGAAATTTACTCATTTTTGAAAACAAGCGACGCCCTAGTCCAGGCTTTTCGTTGCAAGTAAATACAAGGCCTAGAGAATTAAGTTTATGCGCCAAAATAAAAGGAAAATGCCCATAACAGATTAATGCGCTATCCTAGCAATGGGAGACACTCCTAAAAATTAGGGCGTACATACCAGTCATAAATAATATCGATAACCCGGTGGAAAACGTTTGAATGGTAAGAAAATTAGAAAAGAATGGGGGAAAATAGCCGTCAATTTAGTTTTCTGCTATTTTCTCCTTTTCTAGCGGCTATTTCGAAACCAGGCGTGGCGGCTAGGGTTTATAAACTATGATCAAAAACTGCCTTCAATTTGAAAAGAAGCATGAACATAAACGAGAAACAAAAGTAACCACCCCCCCTCCCAAAGCAAAGAACTGTCTCAGAGCACAGAGCACAGCTGCCACCTAGGCTAAGTTAAACCATGTATTCAAAACAAACTCACCTTCAGTGTACGTTCAGCGTTCCCCTTCAACAGTCAGCGTTTTGCCGGGTTCTGCAAAGAATTCCTCAGTGATTAGAAACATACCTTCAGTTTACCCATATACTTCCCGCCTATCTCCTTCTCCGCGCCCAGGTCCTTCCGCATACTCTCGGCGTAAGTGGCAGGTGCAGTCTGTGTATTTCCCGTACCCGGTGTTTTTTGAACAAGGAGCCTACTCTCCCCCCCCCCCCAAGTTTCGAAGCGGGCTTTTAGCTTGAACAATCCTCCCATAGTGATCAAGTTCCCTTCTTTTTTCGCCATGTAGGGGCCGTGTAGGGGTACGAGGTCGATCCGACCACAAATAACCCGCACAACCAAGGTTATATGTGCAGATCGGGTCGGTCAAGCGAATTCACCCTGCGATACACTTTGAACCGCACATCAGAGCGCGTACAACTACGCGTACTGTACCAAAGGGGGAACCATTGAGACTAGGGGCAACAAGACCAGCGGTTTCACCGGCAGCACCAAGTGGCTGCCATCACTGGCCCAAAACCTTGCGAGCAACTAATTAAAGGCACTATTGGGCTCAACCACCAGCTGTTTAAGAACCCCGGATGTTACATTTCACGGAAGCGGTACTTGAACGAAAGGGTCTCAGAGATAAAGGGTATCCAAGTACTAAAAGGGCATTACCATATGTTCCTTGCGAGGCGCTACGCCTATGGCAGGTCGAGACAGTTGAGCGGCCCCTGCGGCAGACAACCAACAAGGTAATCTGGGTCAAGGAAATGGGAACACTTCCTGGCCCATTTCCTGTCTGCCTGCTTTCGATACAACCTACTAGACGGCGGGATCAGGACGTGGCGTTTCTGCTTAGTGACCGAGTCTATGAGATCGCCTTTGCCGTACCAAGGATCGACGCCCGCGCCTTTAACCTTGTAGAAATGAAAGAACGGGAATCGACTGAGCGGGAAGTTTCAAGGAACAACCAAGATCTTTAAGCCTGTTCCAGTGGTGGTTTTCGCGAACTTCAACCCGAACTAAAATCGTCCATCTGAATACCGATGGGACGTGCTGTACGCCACCGACCTGGCCGAGAAGACCGATTGACGACCTTGAATACCAGCAGGCTCTCCTCATGTCGAAGCGTTCGCGACTAGAGCCAGAACCTTCCACACAAACAAAGTAGTTAAATGCGCGTATATACGTCCGGGCAGGGACAAAAAACAAACAGACCCCAGTTTCCAAATGTTGGCTGCAGAAAGGCAGGAAAAGAAATCTTATCTGCAGCTATTTGAAAAAAAAAAAAAAATATATATATATATATATATATATATATATATATATATATATATATATATATATATATATATATATATATATATAGGCTCAAATAGCGAACCTATATATAGAAGACCCAGCATAGATAAGCCGCACTCCGACTCAGCAACTAGTAGTTACTTTTCTTTCCAGATGTAACCTGCAGCACCCAAAAGATCAAGAAGCAGATATATTTATCACTAAGCGAAATTAAGTACGAATGCTTTGCAGTTTGTAGCCCTATGCAGACTTGTTAACCGCGTACACGTGTTGCAGAAGATGGGTGTTCAAAACGTGCTAAAGGTTTTCTGGTGAATGTTCCTTTTGTTGTTGTTTGAGGGGGAGGGGGGCTACTAAATCCAAAGTTCATTCATTCGTGACCATCGTCAGAAAGCAAAGACATTGGTGTAATGACTAAAAAAAGTAACAACATTAAACAGGTGCCACTAAGCCAGGCCGAGGATGCACAACCTATGTAAACAACGGCGGGAACTAGGAACTAGGCGCATAAAGGTAGAAGGAAACGGCCCATAACAGGCTGGAACTAAAAGCTAGAGGCGCGCATCTAGGGACAGAAGTTACAAATAGTAAATAGTGGACATGAGGAAGGGGTTGGGAAAAAATCATAAAAAAAAACGATCACGTTTAGGTTGTTGAGCCACCCTTTGTATCAGGATATGGCATTTATTTTCTGTGGAGAGGAGAGTAATTAATTAGCCATATTCATTTCTCTTTTTCCACACACTGCAAAAATTTCTTTGTTGCTCTTACTTTTCCTATTCTCTTGTCATTTATATCTTTTTTTCCTCCCTCAATCCATAATCCTCCCTTCTCTCCACCTCCTCCCACTTTTCTCTTAACAGCTCTATCATCAATTTTTCTTTCAATTTCTCCCTCTCGAGACTGTGTCCCACACATTCCACAATCAAATGTTCTATAGATTCTCTCTGCCCCAATAGGCACCATTCACATCTGTCCTCTCCTCCATTCCATCTGTATGTCCTCCCCTTCACCCCAAGGATCCAGTCCGTGCCTTGAATAGTAGCTGGCTTGCAAAACTCCCGTCATGCATATTCTCAATTCAAGGCTCCTTTTTGCCTCTGTATACGTTCAAACTTCTCTTGAACCTTTCTCCTGAATCTAATATTTTTTGTTTCACTTTTCCTTTTGCTCTGTCCTCTATATAGATTGCTTCTAATTCATAGTTCGTATCCACTCTCATTATTTCTTTGCGCCACTCAGTCCTATCATAGCCAGCATACACATAGCCTACTTAGGTATCTATTCTCATCCCTGTAGTATCAACTTATAGTTTCTTTTATCCTTGCCACCTTCTCTTCATACTTACTCCAGCCCATTTCTCCTCTCAGTGATTCTCCAATTTTTCCTTTCTCACAAAGCGAAGAAATTCTTCTAGAAATTGCAAAAAATAATTAGCGTAGTTATCAATGATAAATCCAAAGAAAACGAAATACTGCTAAAGAAAGTTTCAACCGTTTAGGGGTAACATAGGTAGCATGAAAAACGCATAGGGGTTATACGTTCAACAGCATGAGAAGGATTAGCGCGTGTCCTGTTGTGGTAACCCTTCCCCCTCCACACACACACACACTTCCAATCATAATGCACACCGATTAACAGGACAATTTTCCCAAAAGGTACTTTACGTACCCCACCCCAAGAAAGACAACCCGAAAAGGAATAGTGCGAAAAATCAAAGTCTCACAAAGAAAGGTACAAAGAAATCCCACAAATGACCCTAAAAGGTCAAAGCATACTACTAACTGCCAGATGAGATTCTCAGAAGGGAGTTCGTACTTCCATTTCCCTCGAATGACTAACGAACATCCTGCAGAGAAGCTACAATCAATTAAAAATTTGGCACAAAAAGTGCTCACATATGACGTTGCGGGGGGCTAAAACAGTTCAGAAAACCGATATGGTTGCTCTTGTATGGGGTTCAATCCCCAAAACACGCCATACAGTTACCATTCAAAGCTACAGTGTTCCAAAAGAAACTGTGGACATCCGACCTGCAAAATGTTCGCGAGCAAAAGAATGTAAGGGGACCGTAGGAAGGCAACGCACGTTCTCAGGTTAGGAAACGCACACCCCAAAGGGAGTGCGCGTCTCATAGCGGAATTAGGACTAACGAACACCCCGCAGAAAATGCGAAAAGACAAAGATATGGCGCAACAAGCGCACACAGGCCGTTCCAAGGCTAAATAAATGAAAACCAGCTATAGAATAATCAATCCACCTTCCAGAGGAAGAAATAATGGCGAAAACCCCTTAGGAAACGGTTTGCTCCTGTCGCTCCCAAACGAGGTTTACAAGGGACAGGGATGATCAATAACAGAGAAGGGACAAAAGAAGATAAAAGTGCAACACAACGAGATAGTAGCACTACCCATCACCACATATGCCCCCTTTTTACTCTCTCCCTATTTCCCTACTCTTCCTATCTTTATATCTCCACTCTCCTTTTAAACTTCCTTCTCTCTTCCTCCATTTGGCACAGTCTCCGGGGTGATAGGTTAGAGCGAGGGGCGTCCGAGCTCCATACCTCGCCCTCTCTTCTCCTCCCTCGCTCACAGGAGAGAGGGAGGAGGGATCGGTAGGCTCGGAAAGCCTATTCTTTTACTCTCTCCTATTTTTTCTTCAACCTAAGTCGTGTTTCCCGGATGGATTTGCGATAGGCGATTGGGAGGCGCCAGGATTGGGCGGAGTTTGGAGCTCATCGAAGATAGTCGGAGATTATCAAAATTTCGCTTTATTATTTGACCACCATCAGATTTTCCAGAAGGGATGGGGGGGAGGGGATAAACCATAGTAGGCCAAATAATCAGGGTTTTATGTCAGCCTAACTATTTCTCCATTCTATGGGTAGAATGAAGAGAGAAGAATGGACCCAGCAAATACAGAAGAGGAGCAAACACCCGAGAACGAGGAAATAACCCAAGTTAAATACAGAGAAGATTTAATCTATTAAAGAAAAAAACATAGACAGATAAATAAAAATAATACGATTAAATACCAAAGCCAAATAATTAGACATTTTTATTTAATTTTCTTTAAAATAGAATTCAACGCCCTCTGTCCCCCGTCATTTGGAAACGATATAGAGAGATTTCCAATTTTGGAAAAAGAAGACCCGAGAGAGTTCGTTAATTTTTCTCTTTTCACTTCTATTTGATGTGATTTTGTGCCGCTCCTCCAGGTTTCAGTTTTAGCGGAGGCATTGTCCCAGTTCCACCCTTCCCTCTTCCATATATGTATAAATATAAAGTTGTATTAATATATAAAATTGATTATTTTAATTTTCCTTTCCTGCTTAATATTATTTGTCTTGTTTCTCAATTATTCTATTTTTCCATTCTAAATCACTTTTTGTTCATTATTTTATATTTAGACCAGCCAAAATTGGCTAAAAAACTATATTTTTCAACCCTTTTCCCTTAAACAAATTGTTTAAAATCTTTTAAAATTATTCATTTTCGAATGAACTGAAATCCCGTATGAGATAAACATTGAAAAGGCTCACTTCTTTTATAGATAGGCAAAAAGGCCGTGTCATTTTACTTTTCCTTTTAATATTCAATATTTGAGGTACTTTACTTTTGATCTTTGTCTCCCAACTGTGATACCGAGTTTATATAAGTAATCGCGTGGTTGTGTTTGGTCGGTTGTCGAGAAGCTTTATTCCGGTCGACCGCATCATCTTCACGAGCTCCTGACCTCCTGAAAAATTGTTCATCTCTCGATTCACTTTTTTGATCATTCTCCTAAATAGAGATGGAAGGATTAGATGCGATAGAAAGGATGTGGGAGGAGGATTAAGAATAGGACAGAGTAAATGAGTTTAGACGTCAGGTTTGCGAAGGAAGGATTGAATTTTATCGAACGACGAGTCGGGTTTCAAGAAGGCCAAGACTTAGGACCATAAGAGAAGAATATGTTAAGGTGGAGAAAAAGAAGAAAACTAGGAAAAAGAACAGAATGAAGAACATCTTCTCATCTTTGTTTTCTTTTTTACGAAATAAAGAGAAATGAATGAGGAAAAAGAATGAACATACAAGAAAATAATAATTTATATATGTGATAAACTCGTAGAATATAGGGAGTGAAAGTTGGCACGCATAAATAAATAAAGTAATAATGAGAGAACAATTTTTTTCTTTAACCCTCTAAACAGATCATATTTATTTATTTATTTATAAAATAATTCGAGAGTTTCTCACTTTATAAATCCTTACAAAATAAATTCTTTTAATTATGTTAAATGAAAATAGGTCTTTTAAACATTCTCCATTTGTCTATAACAAAAGAAAATATAAAAACATTTTCACCTTTAATTTTCCGAAGGGTGAATATGTCTTCACTTTTTAAGGAAACCATCACCTGTTACCTCATCCACCCATCGGATGATGGGTGGTGTTACGATGCCCCAAATAGAAATGAAATCCCGAGGGGCGGGAGGTTCTCCCGACCCAAGTGCCCCAGAACCTGGTGCTCCTGACTCTTTCGGGTCGTCCTTTTTACCTCTTTTCAACCGCCCACTTTATTTGCCGCTCCTGAAAAGACCCAATAAAAGAGGAAAGATGGCGTTACATGTTCTGAAATAAAATGGGCTTGCCATCCATTCTCATTTCGATATTTGGTATTAATTTTAAGGAGATTGCCTGACATTAAAACGAAAAGGGTTAAAATGATTGATATGACTGCCCCCTATCCCCTTGGCCCCACTAAAGGCCCAAGCCGATTCCTTTTATTCTCTTCTCAACTATTTTGTCGAATCAGAGGAGGCATCTTAAAGGTGTCAAATTAGTCGACTATTATGATAGTGAAGAGCCCGCA
Organism: Ceratothoa steindachneri; assembly: GCA_963969495.1. Classification (NCBI taxonomy): domain Eukaryota; kingdom Metazoa; phylum Arthropoda; class Malacostraca; order Isopoda; family Cymothoidae; genus Ceratothoa; species Ceratothoa steindachneri. The sequence continues at coordinate 100,406,164 of OZ018334.1, read as the reverse complement.
AGAGGTCAAAATAAATTATACCCACTACCCTCTTCCCCACCCCCAATCTCTAAAACCCCTCGAACCGTCAATGGGTAGTGAAACGAAAGAGGAGACCAATCCTTTATTCCATTCATATTTATCCATTTTTAGTCGCGTGCGACTCTGCATCTGACTATGTCTGGCGGTCTGTAGGTCCCCATTTTTCTTTTTTGTTTTGGTTATGTAACTATTCAACAGATTCCAATTATATTTGACACCCTTATGCTGTTTGACATTCCCTTTCGAATCATTACATACACAGCCTAGACCACCTCACCTACACCACTACCTAGTCCCATACAACCTATACCAATACAACCTACACCACTACCTAGTCCCATACAACCTATACCAATACAACCTACACCACTACAACCTAGCGCACCACAACCACCTAAACCACCACAACCAAATACACCAGCTTCCCAACTAAGGCCTACATTTAGACCGCCTACACCAACACCACCTGTATTATCAGCACCGACATCACTACCACCTACAACACCATCACCTACACACCACTAGCATCTATACCACTACCACATACACCAACACTTACAGCAGTACCACTTATAACAGCACTTCCTACAACACCACCCCCTAAAACACAACCACCTACACCACCTGCAACACATACACCACCTAGGCCTACATCACCTATACCTAACAAACGCCAAATAAACCACCTACAACTACAACACTATTACATACACCACAAATACCTACAACAACAATACCTACACCACTAATACCTACACCACCAATACCTACAACAACAACACCTACACCACCAATACCTACACCACCAATACCTACAACTACACCACCTACACCACCAATACTTACACTACCAATAACTAAATTACCTACATCACATCCATCTACACTACTATCATCTCCTACACCACACCATCACCACCTACACCTTAATCCTTACACCATCAACACCTACCAGACAACACTTACACCACCACCACCTACATTACTGCTAACAAAACCACCAACACCTAAACTATCATGATGTAAACCACCTACACCTACAGCACTATCAACTACACCATCACCTAAATAACCTAGAGCACTACTACCTACTCCACTACCTAAATAATCTACAGCACAACTACCTACACTACCCTTACTTACTCCACCTACACCAACACTAAATACAACACTGCGACTTACGCCTAAATCACGTCCAGTATAACTACCTACACATCACCACCTAATCCAACTACAACACTATCACCACGACCGCTACCTTCACTAACACTACCTACTTCAGCACCAACTATAAAACCACCACCTGCACCACTTACGCCTACATCACCCACACGACTAGAATATACATTTCGTAAAACAGCACCCCCTTTCTTACTACGACCTTAACCAAGACCAGCTACACATACCACCCCCATCAATAACAGTACCCGCACAAACACCAACACCTTCATCAGCACCGACACCTAGAATACCAATATCTAAAACACCAAGAACTATGCTAACACAACCTACACAACAACCACCTGAACCACCTACAGCACTATCACCTACACTACCAGTATCTACAACACCACCATCTACACACAAAGCACCTACCCCACCACTAACTACAACAAAACACATACAAAACTATCATCTGCGCCTACATCATCTACACCACAACGCCCTACAGAACCACCACCTAAACCACTTACACCTCCATCACTATCACCACAGCGACACCACCTACACAATTACTCCATAGAAGACCAACACCTACGCCACATACCACAACACCACCTAGATCATCACCACCTACACCTACATAATTACTTGAAAAATACTAGCATAAACAACCTTCTTTTACTGATTCTAATAGCCAAAGTATCTATACATATGCCTTCATTTTTTTTATTTAGAAAATATTTTCAATTTTGATGCCCCAGAGGTCAAATCTTAACCTCAAACTTTAGCGAATGTATGATTTTTTTTATTTTTTAACCTACAGTTCTAAAACCTTCATATTTGGATTCCTTGTTTTTTTTTATGATTCTAAGTATATATATAATTATGACCATTATTACACTAGTTTATAGTTGCCAAATGTTAGTGACCTCAAAATACCTGAGGTCATATCTGCTGACCTGTTGGTCGAATTAAGTTTAATATTTCAGAAATCAGTTTAGGGCCCCAAAACTTCCTATAAACCAAATTCCAGCAAAATCTGAGGGATGAGGGAGTTAATTTCCAATTTTTCTGGTTGTTCTCACAGAGAATGAATTCCCTTACCAAATTCTATTCTTTTGCAACATCATTCATTCATTTTCCTGTTCATTCTTTGTTATGCTTTTTGTAACTCAATAGTTTATCTTGCGTTCTTTTGGTGATGCATGGGAACTAAAGTTATTGCTATAAAGCACTAAATTTAACATATTACAAAATTAACAAAAACAAACAATTTTCAGATACTATCTGATGCAAAACTATACTTTGTTTCACATTAATAGTTTAAGAATGAGTTTTATATTTATTATAACTGGGAAACAAAAGTTGATTACTTTATATTTGCCTCTTTGAAAAATTAATGGCACCCCGTCTCTAGAACCACTTGAACTAATAGGTACTATTTATCTTTTCTCATTCCTGTCAGCAACCATTGATTAATTTTAATATGGAATGACTATATCATTCTCATCCCAACCATCACCCTACAAGAAAACTCTCTTCACCCATCCTCAAAATTAATTATAAACCCAGTCCTAGCAATAGCTAGGACTGGGCCCTTCTTTCTTCAATTCACAACTTATTATAACACATCCACACTCACCTTCTACTCTCACCAAACAAGACTAACTATGCCACCACTCAGAGAAATGACCACACATGTCAGAGAGAGCACTTATATTAACATCTAAGCTCCACTCACTCAACTATCCTCCCAAAATGCAGGCATATTAATTAATGAGGCAATGGATTCAATTTTTGATGAGATTGAAGCAACTTTGCTTTTATTCGTTATAGGATTTCTTCAGAGGTTACAAAAATGGAAGAAATGAAAAGGAAGTTATTGAATATCCCCTTAATTTTCATCTAGAGGTTAAAAATGTAAACATGTCAATATTTTATTATATATATTAGCATTCAACATCATTATTTAGTCCATATTTAAGTAAATATACTTTTACTTATCTAATGATTAACTCATAGTTACAGAAAGTAAATTGCCTATTCTTTTATATTAGAATATTTATAAAGCAAGACACATCAAGGAAATGAAGGAAGAATTGTCTGATTCACATCATGGAAATGAAGTAAGATTGGTCACAGGTCAAGAATGAGCAGTTGTTGATGGTTCTAATGAATTGCAGTCAAAAGAATGCCCTGTCACAGAGGCAGCTACAATGATTTGCTTGTTATAATATTTAACAATGTTCCCATGAGAGCTTATCTCTCTACAACCTATTATTAGTTAAAGAAAAATAAGTTTTGAGGGTTAAATATTATTAGTCCTTTATTGGGTGCCATTTCATGAGAATTTTAATTTTTGTTCAGATGCATAGCTGAGTGGTCTAACTGAGATTAAAGCAGTGCTCACTCCTTAGTGTGCTTGGCTTGATCATTACACCTGCATGGATTTTTTGTAATAAGGAAAAACTTTTCTCTGTTTCATCATTCTTTCACATTCCTGAGAGATATATTATATATTTGCCGCATGTTTAACTCTGTTTCTTGTTTGTCAGTTGAATTCCCAATTAATTTCTCTCTCAATAGGCTTTCCAATTAACCTCGGGAAGCAAGTCTTAAAATCCTCTTTATTTGTAAGAATTTTCTCCTCATGTGTAGTTGAGTGGTCTAAGACAAACCGGTGCTTGCTGCCTCACTGTATTTGGTTTGATCCTCATCCCTGCACAATTTATTTTGTATATTAGGAAAGAGCATTTTTCAATAGAAAAATGATTTTATTTATCTTGTTTCTTTGCAATATGACACTGAATGAGAGGACATATGTAGCTGTGGTCATCTCATAGATTCTTCTAAAGTTTGACCCATTGATGAATTTGAGGGAATCCCCACGTGGAAGATCTTTAGCAGAAAGGAACTGCCATGTGCAGCAGAAGGTCCCGCTAGGCCTAAAGTGGTAAGCCTACCCCCCCTCCTCCCTTCCACAAGTGGTAACCTCAAATCGAGTCCCCCACGATTCACCTTTATGCGGGCTAAAATAAATCTGCAAGAAGATTCGAGGCCCTTCGAGAGTAGAGCTGTTTCTCACTAACTCCCAACTCCGGGAAGAGCCTCGGACATAAATAACGCTCGATTTCCCGGAAGAGACACAGAGTTGAGAAGTCTCGCCAGAACCCAGAAGATTTCCCCATGGTTCCAAGTCAAGTGCTAGCAACAAAGCAAAGTGACAGCTGGACTATTTTTGTGTATTTGGAATTAGCCCCAGCCAGGAGGTAATTCCACTGAACGATCGCCTCGAGTGATTTTCCTGACTTCTTTCATCAACTCCTGTCGAAGCCCTCCTTATTTCGGGTAGCCGAAATACTCTCCCCTGTACCGGATGTTACTGCCCCCCCTTCCTTTGCTTTTGGAGAACCGTCATCACTCCAACCTCCCGCTCTGAAGTCCGAGCGGTCTCACCTCACGTACAGAAGACATCAGTAAGCCAACCCCTTCCCCCCTTCAGTAACTCAATTGAGTAAATCTTCCCCCCTTCGTTTATTGATGTGAGTTTTGCCCGTTAATTCTCTAAGGTAATTTTACCTTACAATTCTCTTATTAATTTTTTTTGTGTAAATAAAATTCTATTTTTGTACAATGTCTCTTTAAATAACCTTGAACTTTGCCATTGTCTATAATTTTCCTGACCTCGTTGCACCCTCTCGTTACTCAGCCCGCCTGAACGTGTCGTTTTCCGTCCCTTTTGTCGGTTCGCTTTCAAGTTATTGGTCCTCTCCCATAGATATAATATGGTATTGATATAATGTAATGTCATACCACGACATATATATATATATATATATATATATATATATATATATATATATATATATATATATATATATATATATATATATATATATTAATATACATATTATATAAATCTGGTGTCAAGTGTGTTGGGGTTTTTATGAACCCGTGTCATTTTAATTTTGACATTAGAAGTTCCCTTGTTATTCACGTACATCCCTTTTATTTTAATTTTTGTATTGTACTGGCAGAAGGCAAGTTCAAGTTAATTGAAGAGCAGTGGAACGTAATCTATTTAGATTTTGTGTTGGATCCCAGGTAATTAATTTTTTTTTATTGTGTTTGAATTTTGGATACTTTCCTGGTTATTAATCCAAAGGAGTTAAGGTCTTCGGTGTCCTAATTCCGGTAGGACCATTTTGTCTTAATTTCTGTATCTTAATTTCTTTTTGTGATCAAGACCTTCACGAATATTCAAGTATTCGTTTTGCGTGGGTAGTGTCCTAGCTCGTTCGCGTGTCAGTGTTCCTTGAGTTAGCTGCGTAAAAATGTCATCCTTCGAAATATTCAAGAGTCAGGGTGAAATGTTGGGTCTTTCGGGCAAAGACCTGCTAAATTACGTACAGCAAGAAGAGAGGAACGAACGGGCAGAGCGAAGGGAATTGGAGATGGAGAAGAACAAACTGAAGATGGAGATGGAGGAGAACAAACTGAAGATGGAGATGGAGGAGAACAAACTGAAAACGGAGATGGAGAAGAAACTAAAGATGGAGATGAAGAAGAACAAAATCGAGGAGAACAAACTGAAGATGAAGATAGAAGAACGTGAACAAATTAGGCAGCACGAGCTGGAAATGAGCTGAAATCAAATGGATTCTCAGTCCATCGCTTCCCGGGCAGAAATTTATCAAACTCCTTCAGTCCACCTTCCCGCTTTTAATGATGGAGAGGACTTTGGGTTATTTTTTGCCCATTTTGAGAGACTCTTTCAGATCAATAGATGGGATCTCGAAAATGATGGCGTCGCTCGCTTACTTGCCCTCCTAAATGCCAAGTTAAGGGATATCCTTGTATCCCTTCCCCCGGTAGCATATTTAGACTATTCCACGTTAAAGTCCGAATTGTTAGCCGCTGTTCATATGAATAGCGAATTCTACCGCTCCCGATTCCGCCAGGAAAGGACCCGCCCTGGCCAAACATTTCGACAATACGGGTACATCCTTGAAAGAAACCTTCAGTGTTGGCTGGATGCGTGCAAGATTCCCCAGGTCTACGAGTCCCTTCTGGACTTCTTCCTTAGGGGTCAGATTTTAACTGCCGTAGCTCCCGAAATTCGCGCCTTCATTAAGGATAAACGTTGTGCCAATTTCAAGGAGTGGTTGGAAGAGGCCGATGTTTACGCGGGAAGCCACGATTTATACCCTAAGGATGTTAAAAAGGCTCCACAATCGACCCCCAAACTAAATTTTATGGCCCTAAGACCCCCCTTAAATTGTTTTTAAGATTTCCTAGAATTCCTAGTCCCTCGAAGCCAAGAAATTTCCATCCATCTGACCACCGAGACCTTAAGCCCCTAGTTTCTTCTCCCCTGGTTGTGCCGTACCAAAAGAACCCGATCGTCTGCTACACCTGCGGAGTTTCCGGCCATTACCGCACGAACTGTCCTCAAAACTCCCGATTCGCAAACTCTCAGTCCCACCAAGTGCACCAAATATGGGCCACCCCTGATCGTCCTCCGTCGCCTCAGGAGACTCCCGATCCTCAGTCGCCCACCAAAAACCCGGTCCATCGGGTAAACTTTCTCTTTAATGAGAACAACCCTGGTGGATTGAAGTTCAAAAACGGAACTGTGAACGGTCGCCGAGTATCCCACCTCGTCCGTGACACCAGGTGCACCTCTATTATAGTGTCTGAGGACCTACTCCCCCCCGTTGGCCCCGACTACAAGGAATTTTCTGTGGTCCACGACTACCATGTCCGGGTCAGACGTTTCCCAGTAATTCGTTGTCACATCGAGTGTGACTATATGTCCGGTTGGGCCGAAGTGGTAGCGGCCCCAATCCAGTTCTGCTCCGTTTTATTCAGTCAGAACCCAGTAATTCACGACCATCCCGTGGCCCAGCCAGTGATTACCCGTACACAGGCAGCCCTGGAATCCTGTGCACCTGTTCCCTTGGAAATCCCTATCGACCCGAAGTTCCAAGCCCTCTAGGGCGAAAAGTTTTCCCACGCCCAGAAGGAGTGCGCAACTCTCCCTCCCCCCTTCGGGAGAAAACTAAAGCCCTCGAGCGTGAATACACCCGAGATAACAAACGAGTCTCGTATCCCGTGAAGGACTTATTTAGAGGTTTGAGACCTAATTGGACCTTAAGTCACGAGAACGAAAATTCAAGCCTGGCGCGAAGGTGCTGGTGCTACTCCCCACGGAAAGTAACAAAATCCGGGCATAGGCCATCTGGGCTCAAAAGCTTGGGAACGAGACAGCCCCACATACAAAGGTGAGCAGACCGCCCAGCCTACCCCAATAAGAGGAAGATTTGCGGATGTAGGGAGCACACTCTAAGGCCATTTTGACCCTCCAAGACATCTTCTCGGTGAACCTTAGGTTGATCTCGACACCCAAGTCCACCAGGGACTTTGTAGGGATAAAGGGTCCTCTTCTTCCTATTGATGGACAATGAAGAGTCCTGTATATCTGTAATGAGAAGAATGAAATCCCCTCTGCCCCCAGCAGGAGGATGTCATCCAAGTAAGTATAAGCACTGAAGTTACGACGCTTAGCCCTGGCTGGAGAAATAGGGAGCATGCACCGCTTCATAATCACTAGAGAACCCCAAAACCCCTAGGGAGACGATGAAACCTGTAACTCACCTGGTTACACTTTATACCAAACCATGGGCTGGTGCTAGGGTGAATAAGTATGTGGTAATCACTGGAGAACCCCCAAACCCATAGGGAGACAACAGAACTTGTAATTCACCCGGTTACACTTTATACCAAACCATGGTCGGGCGCTTGGGTGAATAGGGATGTGATAGAACCCATGACACAGGTCGATCTTTACTGCTCAGGAATCAGACGGGGTATCCCTCAGAACCTTACCAAGGGAAGAGAGTAACGCTCCGAAATAGTAAGGGGGACATATCATAAACAAGACGGTCCTCCTCACATTTTTTAGGGACCAGGAAGACACAATAGGCACAGCGGATATTATTGCTGACCTCAAGAACTTCAGCCCTGACAAAAGTACCTAACATGTCTTCCACGTCAGGTCCGGTTGTGGCAAAGTAGTGGTAATTACCCAAGTATACTTTCACCCCTTTACCTGTGCGATGTTGGAAGGATCAGGAAGACTATCGCACACATGCCCAGGGATGAAGTCGCATATTTGCCTTTGTAATGGATCCTGGCGCAACAAGAGGCTGACCTCCATAGTGCCCTCACAATCCCCATAGCTTCGTCCTCCCCAGACTCGAGCTGAGGTTTCGGATGTGCATCCTGACTAAGAGCCCCATCCGAAGGAGGAGCATCAAGCTCGGAGGTGACATCAGGCTGCATGGAGGTTTGGCTCTTCATGCAAAAGACTTTCTTGAGAATCCTGCTGGTGAGGGCAGTCTCTACTGCTCTCCTAGGTCAAAGTCATCCAGCTTTTCAAGCCGAGGTAGAACGCAAAGAGCTTCTGGCTATCACAGGCACTATCGCCTCTGAGCACTTATAGGGTGGAAGTTGCGCTCACCATGCAAGTCTTTGTCTCCCTCTCTCTCTGGTCCATGCTTAATTGGGAGTGGCGAATCTGAAGCTACTCTGGTGCTTTCATCCTTTATACGACACTTTATGAGTCCCTGAAGACTCGTACAACCTCCTCCAGTTGCTTTACCTCCTGTGAGTGATGGAGGCACATGACCATTTTGCCTAATGGAAAACAAGAATATGACAAGAGTGGGTGGTCTGGTTTTAGCCAAGGCTGGGTGTGAACCCTTTGTGCCACCAAATATACTAGGGAAGAGGGGGTAAACTACCTAAATGGTTCTTAATGGGTGGGAAATCACTTGTGCATGTAGGCATGTAGGGACCAAAAGTAGAGGGCGCTTTTTTTGAGAATTGACATCACAAGTAGCGATGGGTGTGGCAAGACCAAGTCCTTAAGCTCAAAAAAAGAGAGTAAGTTTACATCCTTAATGTCTAGGACCTCCTTGTTAAAAAATACAAGCTACATTGCTTTAAAGAAGCAGGGTGCACATGAACACAATTCACACACTTGGCACTACACAATATGGATTTATTATGCAATATCTTTGAGCTGATTTCGAGTTCACCCAAGCCAAAGTTCGGACGATCCTACAGAGGGAGCGGCGGCTCAGAAGAACCCGTTCGGAGAGGAGAGACCTTCTCTCATAGCTGGTGTTCCCTTGTCAGCCAGGAACTTCCCCATATCGGGGGATATGGCTGAAGCTGGTTTCTTTGGCCTTGTTGGCCCATCCATAGGAGTGGGTAAGAAAAAGGAAGACCAATATGGCTTTTTCTCGCTCCAAGGGGGGGGGAGGCTTTTGGGATGGATGAGTCCACTGGCCCTTCATCAAGTGACCAAGCAAAGAGTGGCACCTTTTGAGCTCCTTTTTTACATCCTTTTTAACAACTATTCACATAAAATAATCTAGGGGGAGGGGGTCCAGGGGAGCTGGGGCACGCTATGTCTGATGACCAGTGGTACAAGGCTGCTTGGTTCATCCAAGACTTGACCACAGCCTCCCAACCTCAATGTAATTGTGTCTGCTTTGACCTTGAGGCCCTGTGGGAAGATGTGAGGAACCAGAAAGTCTCCCTCACTTATGACCATGCCCCGTCTGGATCCAGCTTAGCCTTTTCTCCTTTCTCACACCCTGTCTTCTTAACTTGCTTCCTCACTTTCCATACAACCTTTACTAAAACTTTCTCTGGTCACCCTCTAATTTTAGAGGGTGGACACTGACCAACTGTCTCTCACCCAGCTATCCTGGATTGGGGCTGAGGGGGCAGGGTACAACCCCTTCCTTCTGAGCTCCGGTTTGAGTTGGTGTTTTTTTAACAACCTGCCTCACATACCCTTTCTCTTTCCTTTCATGGTGTATGAATTTTACGCACAGCCCAAGGTGGAGCCGCCATGCTTAAGGGCTTCCTGGCCAGTAGGTGGGAGAAGTGGTCTTAACTGGCAGCACCTGGATTTGCCTGCCCCGTATTTACCCCAAACAGAGCTAAAGGTGACCCGTTTCTCAGACGGGAGCCTTTTGGCAAATTCCTCTGAGGCAGCAATGATTATTACCTTTCAGAAACTCGATGGCACACCAGTGAGTGTAATGCCAGACTCTACTTTGAACTTCGTAAAAGGAGTGGTTTATGCGAGGGAACGCGTGGACTACTCCACAGATGACATCACCTTAGAGCTGGCTAACCATGGAGCAGTCAAAGTCGAACCTTTGTTGAAAAAACAGGGAAGGAACTCCAGACTCACACTCTTCGTCACGTTTTCCAGCTCAACCTCTTCTCCTTCTTTCAGACAGCCTGTATTTCTACGTTACTTCGTCGCTTTTTATACAACCTCTCCCACAACTTTCTCTGGTTAGCCTCTAATTTCCCAGTGTAGATGCTGACCTTCTTCTCAGCCAACCGTCCCGGATCGTGCCTGGGGGGGGGGTAAGGAAAATGTTCCCTAACCCCTGAACTCCGGTTCGCGATGATGGGTTTTCAACAACCAGCTTCATCCCCACCCATACCTTCTTCACGTCCCCCTTTCCTTCTTAATCCACACTCTATTTTTTTACGCTGTGTCCAAGGTGGAGCCGCCATGCTGAGGGACCATCGGGCCACCAGGCGGAAGGAGTGGTCCGAAATGGTGGCACCTAGCTCTGCCAGATCCTGTACGCACCCCTTGAAAGCAGGATACTGCGAGGGGTGATGAGCGATTGCCTACGGGTTTAGGGGATCCCCCTCACCCCCTTCTCTGGAGGTGCTTTCTGGCCCCTCGCTCTTACCAGCCGAAGTCCCCCCTTTTATTTCAAAAAGGACTTCCAAGGCAGCCAGCCATCAGCCCATAGCCGACCACTCCCCATTTAAGCATCTCGGTAGGGCAAACCCCCTTAGGGGGGAGAGGGAAGCCAGGCCCCTTCGGTCGCTTCCCTCAAAAGACCTGCCTGCAAGAATACTGAACCTTGCCGGGGTTAAAATCTGTGCCTCCCCAGACATGACTAGTGACACTGCCAAAGGGACCTGCGATGTCCGGGGGGGGAGCAACTGGAGGCTTCCTGAGATAGACATGGTCCTTGAGGCAACCCAGCCTTAGACGGCAGGGTCTTGCATGGGAGGGAATCCGGGCATGACGCCAAGCACCGAACTCGACCCGCCCCTATGCAAGGTCCTCCTCAAATGGCCTGGGTTTGCAAGGCAGTACAAGGAGGGGAGGGATCTCCTCCAGCCGAGGCTCCTGTGACTACCAGGACTTTCTCCATCTCAAAGAAGGACCTGGCTGAGGCTGGTCCATCTGGCCTGGGGTTCCTCCTGCCGGCGGAGGGGAGAAGCGGGTTCATTCCCCGCACTCCTCTCCTAAAGAGAAAAAAATAATAAAAAGCCTAAGAAGACTCGGGGCTCCTCTCCATCCGCGGGGGCTCCAGGGACGGATAGTTCTGTTGTCACTTCGGTAAGCGACCAATACAAGATCAGCACATCCGGCCCCTCTGCCTTCCCCGGGTGCCGAGCCCCTGACTATGACTAAGACGAAAAGAGCGCAGGGCGGAGCCTAGATAACATCGAGGCCTCTCATTTAGAGGTTACCTGGCGTTTTCGAGCCCACTGGCTTCAAACGCTTCCTCGTTATTCGCTCCACTGATGGCAGCATGCTAGCTAAGGAGCCTTTTGGCGAATGCGGTTAATCCCTCCGAGGCGGCCAAGATAAGTGCTCTTCGGACACTTGATGGCACCGTGGTGAGTGTGACGCTGCACTGAACTTTGTCAAAGTAGTAGTTTATGCGAGGGAAATTGTTGACTACTCCATAGAGGACATCACCTTAGAGCTGGCCGACCATGGGGCAGTTAATGTTGAACGTGTGATGAGAAAATAGTGAGGGGCCTCGAGACCCACCCCTACACTCTTCGTTACGTTCGACTGTGACAAGCTCCCTGAGTCGGTGCGTGCTTGTCGGTACCGTTACCGCGTGTAGGCATTTGTGCCACTGCCGCGGCGGTGCTATTACTGTCACCGCTTCGGCCATACGAATCGCTCATGTAGAGGGGAAAACTCGGGATCACCTGAAGTATGTGTAAATTGCTCCAAGGCTGCACACGATAAGTCCAAATCGTGTGTGGCAAGGTGTGTCAATTGCAGAGAGCCGCACCCCGCTTCTTCGAAGCAATCTTGGGTATATCTCCTTAAGAAAGAAATCCTGGCTGTTCCGGCAAAGGATCGACTGCCATTCCGCGAGGCTAAGGACTTAGTCCTGGTGCGCCCGGCTCTGCCTGGGACTTCTTATGTCTCAATGGTTAAAAAGACACCCTCTGCTCCTGGCCCATCCGGGCCAACGAGTACGGTTGTTTCCGCGGCTATTCGGAGCCCTTCTGCGGGTTCTACTCAACCCGGGCGCTCCCCTGGTAAAGCTGGTGGCGAAAAGGGTTCACACCCAGCCTCGACTAAAACCAGGGCTCCCCCCCCCCTTCCCCCAGCGTGACCGTTTCCCGTAAGGCGAAACGGCCACGCGCCTTAACCAAGTCGTTAGACTCACAGGAGGCAAAACCCCTGAAGTTGGTCGCCAGGCTATCTTCCGAGGTTCCTAATGCTGTCCCCTGAAAAGAGGACCGCAATAAACGAGCTTCGGCTCTTTTCCCCACGTCTAGTGGTGGGCTGAGTGGCTCGAAAACGCTGGATCCTCGAAAAGAGGGCCCCCAGCCACCGAAGCCGAAACGTGCGCCTAAGGTTTCGAGGCGGACGGAGCAAAAGACATGAATTACCATATACTATAATATAGAAAAGTAATAATAAGTTTTCCACGAGTTTCGAGAGCATGAGAAAGTTAAATAATAATATTTTATGTCAATAAAAGGGTTAATATTAAAAAACGATTCATCACCCAAACTTTGGCTCCATAACTAATTCTTTTAAATTAGTCTTACGAATTTGTCGATGTGTTTCGAGTCGTTACCAAGAGTGACCCAATCAATAAGATATCTCACTCCTTACGCTACCAGGAATTCGATCCTTTAGGAACTCGCTCCTCTCTCCACTATTAATTTTGGATTGAGTCTGTGGGGCAGGGGTTAATTTGCAGGGATTGCTTTTGTCTTTGTTGTTCTCATCCTAAGTTACCCTTCTAATAGGGTCCCAACCTCAAAGGGTTCAAAGGCTCGCTTTAAATCTTGCCTTTTCCGGGTCTCAAGGACATTGCCTTTAATTTTACTTCGATGGCAGATCAGATAAAGTTAAGGAGAATTGTGCGCACTACCGGTCCTAAACATATCAAGCAGTCTATTAGGGCTGAATTTCACACTTCTTTAACATCAAATAACTTTATCTTTTTCCTCAAAACCATTTTTTAAAAACTTTCTGTTCGTCCGACCTTCCCTCGTTGGTTTTAGTTTACGCTTTATTTTTTATTTCGGTATTTTTTAACTCGTTACAGAATTGACGATGGCGAAAATCGCAGAATGTGAGTCGAGGAGTGACGCTTTGGGGAAGATTTCGCTCTATCAATGGACAGTACTTCGTCGGCCCCAAACTAACGTCTATTTCTTCCCTCCCTTACTTCGCAGAACCCTACCTAAAGTCTAACCCCCATACGCTGTATCTGCTGATCATTCACTAGGTGTGCGAGTTTCTGTCGAGTCGTGCCTGGTTCCCGATGGTGGTAGCGCGCTTAGGTCGAACCGGAGCCTTACCAGGGCAACCCATTTGTCACCTAGGAAGGATTTTTGATCTGCCATGGCTGTGATGGTTTTCGCCCAGATATTGGGTGGCTTCCCGTGTAATATGTGTGGCTTGTTTCGCGTGTGATGGAGTTCCTGTGCGATGGAAGGGGTCTTCTACTCCTTAATAAAGCAAGTTCGGCAAACCATCACAAAACTTTCTCTCACCCTGGCACGGAAATACCTAGTAATGCTAGTAGAACAACAGACCCCAAATCCTCCCTTGTATTTGTTTTATTTGGTCCCCAGAAAAATAAGGAGAGAGGTGGAGACAAAGAGGGCGTTTCTCCCCTCCGAGGAAAGCTTCATTAAACTTAAAAGAACTTTAAGCTAATAAAAAAGGAAGAGTCTTGGAATCGTGAAAAACGAATCCTTAACATTAAACGATACAAAAATCAACAATAAAAGAAAACTAGAACAAAATCACAATGAGAAAAAAGATTTTAATTACGAACGTTATGCAGATTACGAAGGAGTCAAAGAGAGAGAGAGAGAGAGAGAGAGAGAGAGAGAGAGAGAGAGAGAGAGAGAGATGGAAAAGGGAAGTGGGGGAGAGGGAAATAGTGAGATAGAGAAAGAGAGGAGGTGAGAGGGGAGACAGAGCGATAGATGAGAGATATAGCGAGGGATAAGCAATGGGAGGGTAAGAAGGAGATGGAAAGGTAGAGGGAGAGAGAGAGTTAGATAGAGAGGGGGAGGGGGAGAGGAGAGTCCCAAGGAAAAGTAGTACTTCAAAGGACATTTCTGTCCATATCGTGGAGGTACTATTTTGCGAAGGCCCTAACCTATAGGCTCTCCCCGCCCACCTCTCCCACCCGCTTATAGATGAAGGCTCTCTCCGACCACCTCTCCCACCTGCTTATAGATGAAGGCTCTCCCCGCCCACCTCTCCCACCCGCTTATAGATGAAGGCTCTCCCCGACCACCTCTCCCACCCGCTTCTAGATGAAGGCTCTCCCCGCCCACCTTTCCCACCCGCTTATAAATGAAGGCTCTCCCCGCCCACCTCTCCCACCCGCTTATAGATGAAGGCTCTCCCCGCCCACCTCTCCCACCCGCTTATAGATGAAGGCTCTCCCCGCCCACCTCTCCCACCCGCTTATAGATGAAGGCTGTCCCCGCCCACCTTTTCCACCCGCTTATAGATGAAGGCCTTCACCGCCCACCTCTCCCACCAACTTATAGATGAAGGCTGTCCCCGCCCACCTTTTCCACCCGCTTATAGATGAAGGCCTTCACCGCCCACCTCTCCCACCAACTTATAGATGAAGGCTGTCCCCGCCCACCTTTTCCACCCGCTTATAGATGAAGGCCTTCACCGCCCGCCTCTCCCACCAACTTATAGATGAAGGCTGTCCCCACCCACCTTTTCCACCCGCTTATAGATGAAGGCCTTCACCGCCCACCTCTCCCACCAACTTATAGATGAAGGCTGTCCCCGCCCACCTTTCCCACCCGCTTATAGATGAAGGCTCTCTCCGACCACCTCTCCCACCTGCTTATAGATGAAGGCTCTCCCCGCCCACCTCTCCCACCCGCTTATAGATGAAGGCTCTCCCCGCCCACCTCTCCCACCCGCTTATAGATGAAGGCTCTCCCCGCCCACCTTTCCCACCCGCTTATAGATGAAGGCCTTCACCGCCCACCTCTCCCACCAACTTATAGATGAAGGCTGTCCCCGCCCACCTTTTCCACCCGCTTATAGATGAAGGCCTTCACCGCCCACCTCTCCCACCAACTTATAGATGAAGGCTGTCCCCGCCCACCTTTTCCACCCGCTTATAGATGAAGGCCTTCACCGCCCACCTCTCCCACCAACTTATAGATGAAGGCTGTCCCCGCCCACCTTTTCCACCCGCTTATAGATGAAGGCCTTCACCGCCCACCTCTCCCACCAACTTATAGATGAAGGCTGTCCCCGCCCACCTTTTCCACCCGCTTATAGATGAAGGCCTTCACCGCCCACCTCTCCCACCAACTTATAGATGAAGGCTGTCCCCGCCCACCTTTCCCACCCGCTTATAGATGAAGGCCTTCACCGCCCATCTCTCCCACCCGCTTATAGATGAAGGCTGTCCCCGCCCACCTTTCTCACCCGCTTATAGATGAAGGCCTTCACCGCCCACCTCTCCCACCAACTTATAGATGAAGGCTGTCCCCGCCCACCTTTTCCACCCGCTTATAGATGAAGGCCTTCACCGCCCACCTCTCCCACCAACTTATAGATGAAGGCTCTCCCCGACCACCTCTCCCACCCGCTTATAGATGAAGGCTCTCACCAGCTTATAGATGAAGGTTCTCCCCGCCCCCCTGGTTAGGAGGTATACTCTTATTTCTGAGTATATTCCATCCTCAGCCGACTTCGACGCGGGGGTCTTGCGCTGCGTAGTGGTACAGTTGCCGAGGCTCTTTCTCTTGTTCGGGGATTTGAACGGTAGACAACTCCTCTGGTGAGATTACTCGATCAATCAAATATGTCAGGTCCTTGCCGACCCTGATCAACGAGGTGAAGATAGGTGTCCTAAATGTTATTGGGTTTACCCATAAGGGCACGAAAGCCACTTCATTTTCTTGTCTTGATCTATCCTTGTGCTCTCCAAAAGCACAGCCTGATTTGGGGAGGGTGGTAATTGATGACATCCACGGTAGTTATGATTTTCCCATTCAAATATCATTTTATAGACAACTGCCTTGTGAGAGCCCTCTCCCTTTTACTCGGTGGTACTTGGCGCCGGGTGGTAGTCCACATTTCAGGAAATGACCGAATTCTCTGTCCCAGTCGAGTAGTTTATGTCGGTGGATCGGGCTGTTGACTTCTCCGGTCACCTCATCGCCGTTTGCCTGACTACTATTTTTAGAACATTTTGCTGTCCTGCACGTCAGCCACTTCCGTCGTGGTCAACCCAGTGTGATACGTCTCTCAAACAAAAGCGTTATGCCTAAATGTGTTATAAGCGCACTCCGAACGATTTGTCTATCGGGGAATTTCGTCATGATTTTTCGAAGCACGCCCGCCATTCTTCTTTGCCGGCATACGTCTCTTCACTTAACGGGAAGCCACTCTAGCAGAACTGTTGACGCAAGCCTAAAGGATTCGGGGAAATTTCTCGCAAGAACCCCACCTCCCGTTCTCTAGAAGAATGGAACCGCAATATCGGAGCCTACGTCATTCCCGCCCGCTTATTCCGGATTCTCTTGCCGGGAGACGAGAGAATCGGAATTTTAGGTTTTAACACAGATTTTAAAGTAAATTTAAAAATGTGTTTTACTAATGCAGTTTTATGTGTACTTTTCAGATCTGACACGCATTTTCTCCCGAAATGCAGACTTTGTCCATAATCGACTGAAGGTCCATTATAGGAAAAATATGGATTTCCAGCAAAAACGAGTTTCAGCTCTGAAAAGTACACACAAAGCTACATAAGAAAAACAGATTTTCAAAATCATATAAACAATCCAGAACCAGACCTAACCTAACCTAATAAAATCTGAGAGAAATTGGGGAGAAAACTCACCTCATTTGCCTTGAAATTTATGCCGATACTTGGTCGAATGCAGGCATCAGAATGCCACGTGCCCTGAAACGCACTAACGGAAAATGTGCATAGGCATTTACGCCCTTTCGAATCCTTTGCAATTTTAACACACTAAAATAAATTCTGATCCTGTCTAAATCTACAAATAGCGCGGCATGTAGTACATGTAATATCTCGTGGGATTACACTATGAGCCCTATCTATTTCTAATGCCTGACAATCGGCATCAAAATCTTCTCGTATTAGTTGGTAATGCCACCAAGCTCAGCCACCGCACGCCATTATACCATATGAACTGAAAACACGGACATCCGCAAATCGTCCGAAATATACGTAAATATAACAAATAATGCTATTGGTTAATCTAAAAAAGACGCATCCACAGATTGCCTGCAGATATAACAAAGCCTGCTATTCGCTAACTAGTCAGGCCAAAACTTGAAGCGAATTGGGCAAATGGCTCAGAAAGATTAAAATTTCGCAAAGTAAAAATATATTTTCGAAAAGTGAATAACTACGTTATTATTAGTTCCAGAATTTGAAAATAACGTTGGTAAGTTTGATTTTAAGAATTAAAAACGTTTGCCGTTGAAAAATATAAAATCGCAATTGTGTTAAAACGAATCTTATCCAACACTTGCTGTGACCACTTTTTAGAGTGGTATTGTATTGAGTAAACCATTTCTAAGTAATAAAGAACCTCTGGTATAGAATTTTGAATCTCTGGTTTGGCTTTGCAGAAGGAGGAAACAGTGGAAACGTCAGATCAGATGCTTGACCTTGTTAAGTAAAGTGTTCAAATGCAAACAAAAAATGGATCAGATATTTAAAAGAAAAAAAGAGGCCGAAGATGATACTGTTGTTGTTAGGATAGAGCAATATGGGAAACAGAAGGAGGAAGCAGCAGAACTACTAGCAACGGGTAGGCTACACTAAGAGCACAGAGAAGGGCCATGAACTAGCTAGATAGGCTGTCAAAAATGGATCAAAATATTATTTACGCAGAACAAGAACACACAACAGTAGGCTATATTATATGATGAACTTTTTAATACAGGCTATTAGCTAGATACTGTGCAGCTCTCACCCGGAACACTGCAGCATGCATTGAATCAGGATAGCCTACCTTTTTCAGTTAGGCCTACACTAAATAAGGTAAACTGACTAGTTTTAGTACGCTTATAATTTTGTTTTTGTTTCCTATTTAAATCGGTTGAGAGTGAGAGACATCAGGCAGGGGGAGGCAGAAGTAGCAGGATTGTCAAGCACAGATTATAATTATGGTAGGCCAGCAATAGCATACTCTTATATATGGAAATATGAACAGTATGAAGAGGTCAGGCGTAAAAATGAATGGCTGTACACATGCTCATGATGGAAAGCTTGGCTGTACCTCATGCCGTGATGTGAAGAACCTGGGTGTCATGGCATCCCGTGGTTTTAATATTGTTATTTACTGAGCTGAGGGAAAGATAACTCCCTATGGTAGTTCCAGGGATGCCCAGATTACAGCGCTGCGCAAAAAAGAAACCCATGAGCAGTGGGAACTCCAAAGCGCACAATGAAGCGAGCAAATTCTTCAGATAACCAAGAAAGATATACTGAGGGATATTAATGCCAGGAGTCAGGAGGCAAAATTTCATTGTACCGTCAAGATATTCAGGACGGCAGATTATGTGGCCAAGAATGACACTGATTTTAAGAGTCTGGTCGACCTGCAGAAAGCTAATTGTGTCGATGTGGGGCGTGTTTTGCACACCAGGGCTATCTCTGTTGATATTATTGAGGATGTGTCAGCCCAGATGAAAAGAGAACTCCTGAAGAAGATAATCTAGAACAAGAGTAAGTTTAGCATCTTGGCTGAAGAGTCAACAACTGTGGGACATAAGTCAACACCTATTGTGTACATGAGGGCGAGTGTAGACGCGGAGATGAACCCCATTGCCTTTCCACTGGATTTGGTGGAGTTGGAAAGCCTCTCTGCAGCTCATACCAAGGTGTTTTAGTAGGCTAGTACCCTTCTACTCTGGTGTTTGCGCTTCTTCTTTTTAGAGTGATCCACATGACAATGGTTCCCATACTGGCACCCAGCCGTCACCTGTGGCTCCAAGAAGTTGGGGTGTTATAACAAGCGGCCACACCCCAACTTCTTGGAGCCACAGGTGACGGCTGGGTGCCAGTATGGGAACCATTGTCATGTGGATCACTCTAAAAAGAAGAAGCGCAAACACCAGAGTAGAAGGGTACTAGCCTACTAAAACACCTTGGTATGAGCTGCAGAGAGGAAACTGCTCAACTAGCAGGCTAAACCAGGTGAGGGTAGCTGGAATAGGCCTACGGGAGCACAACCCCGAATAAAAAACCTGTGAGTGGGGTTCCACATTGGATGGCTTTCGACAAACAGGATGTCCGGCAGACCTCTGCAACCTCTCCAGTCGATAGTCGTCATGATTAACTCTTGTCACCATTCACATTAATCCACACAACATTAATCCACTCCCTGCCTAAGCACAGCTCCACTTATCTTTTCTCATCTTTCATCTTTTTCTTTCATTCATCTCTTTCACTCAATCATCCCCTTCACACACTCTTTCCTTCATCAACCCTTTATCATCAAAAGTCCCTCAACGACAGGATAAAGAGTAAGTGGTAGTCCATGGATGTGGCTGGCAGCTGCTAGCTTGATTCCTGCACGTGGGCGGTGTTGAGGTGATCACCGCTGAGTGAGTGGTGAAAAGGGATGGCTTAGCTTTCATGTGCTCTCGAATCTATTTATTTCTTTTTGACTGAGGTTGCCCCTTGGTACATTTGTCTTCCAGTAATCTGAGTCTTGGTATACTTATTGGCTGAGATTCATTCTTCTTTAATTTGGCTGGGTTAATTCTTGATCTTCGTAATTCTTTCTTGATGTATCTTCATATTAACTTGCATTTATCTCGATGTGATGATTCCTTCCTGATGCTTCTTGATGACGTGATGATTTCTTCTTGAATTCTTGATGCGTTGAGACGAGTCAGCCCATGAAGTCGTTTTCTTTCCGTTTTCCTTGACATCGGTTTTCTCTTGAGTCGATTTCTTGAGTTGTTAATAAAGCGTTTTCCGTTTTCTTCTGGGATCTTCTCCGTAAAAATTGTGGACTGTGGGATCGATCTCGGGTCTTTGAATCCAGAGGCCAACACTCTGCCGTCACGCTACGGCGAAGTCCGTTTTGACTTGGTAATCTAATGGGCTATTTATATGCTCGCGTTGGAAGGAATTTTCTCTCTGATACATCTTCGCACCCTTACAGGACCATTACTAAGACTCGGTTTAAAAAAAGGCGGCCATACAAAATCTGGGCAGAAGACCGCGTCTGTCAAGGTATCCCTGAATCGGGTCGTAAGCTTAAGAAAAGGAAACTACCACTTAAAATTGCTGAGTGGAATATCGAACCTTATTAGATAATAAACCAAAATCAGACCTCGACACAAAATAGATATTATAGCCTATAAACTAAACGGATACAATGTTGACATTGTGGCAATGAGCGAAACGAGATTACCAGGCCAAGATAGTTTAACAGAGGTTGGCGATGGATATACAGTCTACTGGAAAGGCTATGGCGAATACGAATGGGAAATCCATGGAGTTGGCTTTGCCATACGTTACAAATTACTCGCCAAAATAACTGAATCGCAAGTTGGTATATATCCAAGACTGATGACATGTGGTATACCTCTCGCAAACCACCGCTTCACCATGCTAATTAGTGCCTATCCTCCAACACTAGACTCTAGTAAAGAACAAAAAGAAGCATTCTATGAATCGCTACATTCAGCACTAGTCGCAGCAGTACCCATAGAAGAAAAAATCCTATTGTTTGGGGATTTCAATGGAAGAGTAGGAAATCAAGTCCATCTCATGCTACAGGTCATTGGCAAACATGGAATGGGGAAAATGAACAGTAACGGTCTCAGATTGTGTTCAGAGCATACTCTTGTAATCACTAATACTACATTTCAACTTCCGAACAAATATAAAACCACTTGGACTCACCCACGTTCCAAGCATGGGCATATGATTGATTTTATAATAACCAGGCAGAGTGACCAAAAGGACATTTATCTCACACGAGCAATGAGAGGTGCAGAGTGGTCAACAGATCACACTATGTTACTTTGCAAGCTAAATCTTATAATACGCCCCCCCCCCCCAGCTCAGCGCACATGCTCCTCCAAAAAGCTAAATACCAATAGCTTTAAAAGATCAAGTAAAACGAAATGCTTACAGAAGCTCATTATATGTAAATTTGATGCAAGGACACAACCCCCTAACTGTGACAGCTAGCGACGTCTGGACCACTCTTCCTACCACTCTGAAACAGTGTGCAGAGGAGACTCAGGGTTTTCAACCTCGACACCATAAAGACTGGTTTGACGAAAATGCGAAAGACATTCAAATATTGCTGACGCAGAAGAACAAGGCCCATGATGCCTGGTTCTCAAACCCAAGTTCCGCACATCTGAAGCTAACCTTTGATGATTTATGAAAGGAAACTCAACTTAAGCTTTGTGATATGGCAAATGAATGGTGGTCCAACCAGGCAAAGAACCAGCAACACCTTGCTGACAATACCAACCAACATGGGTTCTACAACGCCCTGAAGACTATCTATAGGACAAAACAAAACAATTACAAGGGAGGATTTCGGTCTGTTGTTCTATTTAGCATTACTAGGTTTTTCCGTGGCAGGGTGAGAGAAGGTTTCGTTAAGGTTTGACGGACCTGCTTTATTAAGTAGTTGAAGACCCTTTCCATCGCACAGGCCTTCCATTACCCGCGAACAAATCACATATATTACACGGGAAGCCCCCCATTTCTCACCCTTATTAGGTAAAAAATGGGTCGCCCTGGCAAGGCGCCGGTTCGACCTAAGCAGGCTGCCACTAACGGGAACCAGGCACGACTCGACAAACAATCGCACATCTATTGTATCATCAGCAGATACAGAAAATGGGGGCTAGACTTTAAGTAGGGTCCTCCGAAGTAAGGGAGGGGAAGGATAGTAGTTGGTTTGGGACCACCAAAGTACTGTCCATTGAGAGAGCGAAATCGTCCCCGACTCACATCCTGCGATATTCGCCACCCTCAATTCTGTCGGGAGCAAAAAAACACCGGAATAAAAATTAAAGCGAAAACCAAAACCACCGAGGGCAGGTCGGAAGAAGAGAAAATTTTTAAAATATGGTTATGAGGAAAAAGATAAATTAATTAATGTTAATAACGTTTGAAAGACAGTCCTTGATTGCTAGTGTTGAATTTTCTTTTATGTCTCCAAAAACTCAGATGTGCTAAATAGTAGGCTGCGGCTACTGGTAAAGTATCAGATGAACAGAAGTATCGATAAAGGGTTTAAGCATTCAGCAAGAGTGTTTTTTCCTAATCTTATCTTAGTTATCTTGACGCGGCTCCTCCAGGTGTAGCAAAGGCAGCCATGTTGTATGTGACATCTAGAAGCTCACGTGCCCTCCGGTCCACACTGCACTCTTATGGAAGTGCGTCAAGATATCTTCCACACATTTTCTTTTCTTCTAATTTCCAAACATTCTTCACATATCTCTTATATACACACGATGCCTTCGTGTGTAAAAAAAAATCCCTCGTATTTAAGTTTGTGAAACTATGTAGTAAAAATACCCCCAAATATCATTATTATTATTATTAATATGATTAATCGTTCTCCTCCTCCTTCTTCTTATTCTTAATTTATAATAAAAATATTTGCTAAAAACTTAGGGAAGTGAAGCCTAGCGAGGCCCCGCTATGCCAGAAACGGCCATAAAAGGCAATGTCCTTGAGACCCGGAAAAGGCAAGATCTAAAGCGAGCCCTTGAACCCTCTGAGGTTGGGACCCTATTAGAAGGGCAACTTAGGATGAGTACAGCAAAAACAAAAGCAATCCATGCAAATTACCCCCTCCCCACAGATTCAATCCAAAATAAATAGTTGATGGAGGAGCGAGTTCCTAAAGGATCAAATTCCTAGTTGCGTAAGGAGTGATAAATCCTATTGATTGGGTCACTCTTGGTAACGACTCAAAACACATTTACAGATTCGTGATATTAGCCAAAGTTTGCGTGATGAATCGTTTTTCAAAATTACCCCTTTTATAGTCATGAAATATTATTTGCTCTTAATTATCGTCTCTAAAATCTTGGCAAACCCATTATTACTGTTTCATATACCGACTCTTGTCTAATCAATTCGGACTAAGTAAAGTTGCAAAGGTCTTTCAAACATTTCACACTGCACTTACAAGTTGATCGATCAGTTATGGCAATTAGCTCTGGTAAATTATAGAGACAAATGTGGCGTTCCATTAGTAACCACACCAACAGCCAATAAACAAAGAGGGTTCGGAGGTGTGTGGAACCGAACCGCATCATTTATCGAGGCCAGTTTTCCGCCAGCACCATTCAATAGTCGTGTCCTGAAAGGGTGGAATAAAGTGCGATCTCTACATTTAATTTATCTTAAGACCCAACATTTCTGATGAATCGGTTGTTGTTACGTAAAAGAAAGAGTCGATAACCAACGAGGGCGTCTCCACCAGAATGTGTGTGAGGATAGATCAGAGAAGAAAATGGTTAAGAAATTATTCAGGAGGCACAGATCAACCTACGCGTGTTGGATCCTTTTAGAGGATTCAATCCCTCAGATGTTACTCGCAGCATAATTGCAAGTGGCACCCCTAAAACACCCTTGGTGAAATGATGTTCGAAATCCCAAATCCAAAATTTGTGTCGCTCAAAAAAGGAAAAATGTTTTAAAAAGTTCTTAAAAATCCCATTGAAAATCCAATGAGTTGAGAGCTCAAATTCCTTTGGATTTTTAGGTATTCGAATGGATTTGAAATCCACAATTAAGTTCCGGCGATAGACTTGCACAAAGTAGACTTAGTCTTAGGCAAGTCACTCACTTTTATTGATCAATACATGCAGGAACATGGAAACACTACGGGTAAGATTAATTAATGAACAGCAATTTGATCTGTAGTGGAGGTGGGAGTGTACGAGAATGAGAGAGAGAGAGAGAGAGAGATAGAGAGATAGAGAGAGAGAGGGAGAGAGGGAGAGAGAGAGAGAGAGAGAGAGAAAGAGAGAGAGAGAGAGAGAGAGAGAGAGAGAAGGAGAGAGAGAGAGAAGGAGAGAGAGAGAGAAGGAGAGAGAGAGAGAAGGAGAGAGAGAGAGAGGTGGCCTGAACCTGGAATTGCAGCAGTCGTCTTTTATCTCATTCCCTTCGTTCTATATTTTAAGATACTTTGACCACAAATTCCGACATTGTAATGAAGTTTACATAAAGATCAGAGTGTCAGTAAACATAAAGCCGCCATGGCGGACTGGTTTTCGTTAAGTTGGGGTACCCGTTTTGGGTCAGGTCAATGTTATTATTCTTTTTAAATGCCGCCGGTAGCCCCAAACAAGCCCTGAAATCTCGTCGCAAATCGAACTCTGTACTTGGGCGTGGAATTCCAATATGCGAACGAGAGGTCTTTTACCCACATAACTATAATAATAATAATAATAATAATAATAATAATAATACCAGTCAATGGCTTCGCCACTCCCTCCGAAGGGGGGGAGCTTGCGCTTCGCTACTAAGATTAAAATTTAAAATCTAAAAAAAAGCAGCCATGGTTAAATTTTTATAAATTTTCTGAACTTCGCCAATTATAATAATTTTAAAAAGGAATTAAATTTCCCTCTTTCAAAATTCACGTTGCTAAAATAGAAGAAATTATATAAAAATAAATTTTCTGAATTTCACCATTTGTAATTCTTTGGGTTTTAAAAAAAATTGCAATACTTATATTTATTTCTGAACTTCACCATTTTGTTTTTTGATATTATAAAATAATTATTTGAAATAACTTTGCTAAAAAAACATAAGTCATAACCAAACTAAGATGAAATTATTATTTAAATACTCAAAAAATCCCCTTCTTAAACTATAGAGTTAGTGATAAGTGATGATGATGATGATGATAACAAGATAGAAAGCTTCGCCACTCCTCCTTATAAGAAGAGCTTGCGCTTCGCATGCAGACCGGTCTGTGGCCTACGACCTATCCAGCTCTGACCATGGTTTTTGGTCTCAAAAATAAAAGGTTTCCAGTACATATCTCCTAATAATTTACTCTTAGCCTATCTCTTTTCACATCGATGATAATTTTCTAGGCCTAAAGGACAGAAAATAGACTTTTATCGGATTCATTTTTGCCTACGTAAAAAACAACTTTTTTTATCATCTAAACTTGCTTCAATAATTTCACTTTGCTTTACTCGTTTAAAGTGTCAGTAGCTTCTTTTATTTCCTGCTAAAGACTAAACTTTAACATCTATTTTGGAAATAACTCTCATAAAGCCTTCGAAAATACCAAAAGATATAAAAGAGCCTCAATTTTAATGCAATTTCTGAACTTTATCATTTTTAATTCATTTCTTTTAAAAACATCCAAAATCATTCGATAATAATATTTAATTTTTCTAAACTTTCTAAGAAATTCCAACTCTTGGCCATAAATACAAATATCCATATCTCGAAATTTGCTCACTTGTGGATACGAACTTTTTTTTAAAAAAGAAAAATAATTTCCCATAAATTCCCGAGTTAAATTTTAGTGTAATGAAGGTTTATTTACCGTTATTTACCGTGTAGGTCGGAGCCTAAGGCAGCTCGGAGGCTTCTTTCACTCAAACATTGGCGGTTTGTCATCAATTCAATTTCAAGGAAAGTTTATAATTTACGGACTACAAAACCAAGCTTTAATAAAAACTTTTATGTCACTTTTTAAGTAAAAGCAACAGCCACTTCGCCCGATGCACCCTGGTTGTGGTTTATCTCTCGTGAACACCAGGGGCATCTGTGAACCGAGATTAATTCTGGTACTCGAAGAAGAGGTCAGGAAAGTTAAATCCGTTCACCGGTCCCTAGTGTTATCATTATCCTCGTTCTTTAATTTCTTTTCTTTCCTTTCTGTGTCTTTGTTTCTTTACCTTATTTTATTTATTGAGGATCTCTTGATTGATCCTTTCCCTCAGTCTTATATGTCTTTACTGATCCCTTTTGAAATTCCCGTTGAAAACATTGTGAATAATTAGGAAAAGACCCACAACGCTTTTGTACAAATGTGAAAGATAATTTAGTTTCAAATAATGAATCTTGAATCTAATTCTAGCCTTGTTTCTCATTTCTTTCAGGCATAATTTCCTTTTTCAATTGCCACATCATTCACTCAAACAGGTCAACTTTATTAAAAATGAAGAAATTCTTTCTTAATATCTATTTTCTCTGGTTGGTAAAAGTTGTCTCAGTTATTAGTGAAATTAGTTTGATTCCCGACGGATACTGCACGTCGTCTGACCGGGTCTCTTCCTACGTGTCTGTCGGAAGAAACACGAGACTATCATGTGCCATTAACTGCTGGTTGCAGGGGTGTTTTTGTGTGAAGTTCAAAGGTATGTGGATCAAGATTCTTTCATCAGAAATAGAGCCCCATTTTTAAACTATTTATTTTGATTATAATCAAATTTACCTCAAATTAGATCAGGACCAACATCAAAATCTCTCTTGACCTCCTCGATTGGTTACCTCATTTTACCGGCGTCCGGGATTCGGCCTTTGATCCTTTTCAGCTTAACTTAGATTGATTCATCCTAGACAAGTTTCATTACCAAGGATCTTTGGAGTTTCTAACAGGTCAAAACCCTCTCACACTTCCTGTACCACAATCTGGCCTTCAGTCATTTTACACAAAGCTTAGCGAAACGAAATCTCGTTATACAAACTGTCCACCAAATTTGTAAACATCTCCACAAACAGGAAAAGTCATTTTAACCTTCTTATTTCTTCCATTATTTTTGTAGAAAGAGACAATTACTGCACTACTCGAATACACACCTACTTTCACACACAGGCATGATCGGTAACACAACATTCAGCTCTACTTTATCATGTTTTTCTATTATTACCTAGTACTTTGCTATTAATATTACCCTTACCAGACGATTTTCAATTATTCAATAATTATTTTTTACGACCCAACTGGTGAGCGCCCTCTGTTTACACCCCAAACCAACCACTTTCACATTTGATTCACTCTTGATTGCATTGACATACAAATAATTGGAATAAACGTTTCAACTCTTCGTAATCTTACGCTATTCATGAGTTCTTTCTATTCACTTCTCCTACGCGGACGTCCACAAAACACTCCACCTCCCAGTTTGGGTATTTCATTCATTCACGATTTCCACTCACATCCTCATTCAGCTTCGGATATTAAACCACTCATTTATCTGAAGATCTAAATTTTCTCAACAGAGGGACAATGCCTTTTGGGAGGAGTTGGCACAGTTGCTTATGGGGGAAAGGACGCAAAATTCGTTTGCTTCCACGCCAATCTCTCCACGGAAGATGTCGCTTACCAAAAACCAGCAAAGAGGTAGGTAATCCTTCATAAACCCAAATCTTCTTTCAGATTTATTCCATTCAAAATTCGCCATAAGCTCTAAATTTATTTACATATATAATTGCCTTGTATGTGTCATAGTTAGTGTTTGGCAGAATATTTACAAATTCTAAGAAGAAATACTGCGATATGTATATGAGAAGGTCGCAAGTTGGAAGGAACAACTATCGGTAAGAAAGTATCATGTGCTTCCAGTCCAATTCGACTCAGGAGTTCGGATGCGAAGAGTGGGAATCGCCACATATCCTACAAGTGTGGATTTCTGATAAAGGAAAAGACACCTGCTTAAATGGGTAGAGTGAAACGATGCAAGAGACTTCCTGGTACTGATTGAATCATGTCTTTCTTCACAAGACAAGATTTAGGAAGAGGCTTGGGGTGTTTTCATTTTCTGTGATGGCCGCTTTGCATTAACGTATATTGTTTTATATGTTTTATATTAATTAGACGAGGAACGATTTGAGAAGGGACTGATAAAATCACATTTACCATTAGAATGGATAATGTAGTGAAACAATTTCCACCCAATTCTCAAACTAGACAAGCACCCAACACAATCTAACTCCTACCGGCCCATCTCAGTCCTACGCACCCTATATAAAATAATAGAAAAACTCGTACATCAAAGAATTAGCCCAAACATACCTATATCATCAAATACAATATGAGTACAGGAAAGAGCAATCCAGCAAAACCCTCATAACCATCTTCATACATCACATTCAACAAACAATGTCCCACTGCACGCATCATCCAAACAAAACATAGCACACAAGATACTATACACATATCAT
Source organism: Ceratothoa steindachneri (assembly GCA_963969495.1). NCBI lineage: Eukaryota > Metazoa > Arthropoda > Malacostraca > Isopoda > Cymothoidae > Ceratothoa > Ceratothoa steindachneri. Next base: position 100,377,428 of record OZ018334.1, on the reverse strand, counting down.
ATACCAACGACAAGAATCGGCTCACACACTTTATCTTTGTCAGACAAGGCTAAGTAATACACAAAACCTACAAATCACACAGAAACAACTACACAAAGGAGTTCTGCAAGGAGCCATCTCTCTCTCTTCTACACTTAAACCTCTTTACTCACGACTTCCACAACCTCAATCACCAATTATCCGCACGAACACCTACGCATACGACATCTCTATCAGCCAAAATTTCAACAATCAACGCTACCAAAACACTTCTACAATACATCAACACACTGGGACAAAGACTCACAGGATGACAGCATCTGCAACCAAAGCATCAATAACACTGTTCATCTCCCATCAAACAAGAATCAAACAAACACACCACAATTAAACTAAATTGACCATCACACCCCGTGAACAAAACCCACACCCTCCTAGGAATCCCGTTTGACACCCACATGACCTTTAAAGAATACAACCAAGATAATAAACAAAATCACAAAGAAAATTATCTCCCTTAAAACACTAGCCAACACAATATTTAGGCAAAAGAAGGATCCCTCCCCTACTTTTCAAACCATTCATACGAACCACCCTAAACTACACTACACCCTCCTGTCACCTAACATTCAAAAACATCCTCTCCAAACGGCTACAAATCATACAAAACAATGCACTCAATCATTACAGGATGACCCCTAAAACACGCCAAGCTCATACCTATTACCCAGTCAAGTACATCTAGATATGATAGAAACTCGAAATTTCACCAGAACACAATTTTACCCCATCTCAAAACCATGACCTCAAAACCGAACCACTACAACTTAAACGAATAAAGGTATAAGGGAAAGGGAACGCCAAGAAGAATACCCCCTTTCTTTGTTTCTTGAATTCTTTCCCTCCCTATCTCTTCTAACTATAACTGCACGTGAGTAAAAAGCTCTGTATCCGAGGAGAAAACTAAAGAAGAAAGAATTTGAATATCAGTTAAGCTGAGAGCTAAAAGCTTTCACCTCGCCGATGAAATGCTAATCGCTGTTGTCGGAAAAAGGATAGCTGAATGTTCCCACCCACATGGTTGGAGACGATTAAGCCTGGCGTCAGGCGACAAAAGCTAACCCCTCTAAGTGCCGGAAGCTTTATCACAGATGTCTGTGCCTTCCAGAAAAGGAGCACCATAAAAATGGCCGTCATATAAATACCCTGGGTTTTTCAAGATCAGCATATTGAGTTTGAGAGCTCGTCGCCTTCGGTTCAAATCGTCTATCTGTTTCCCCCAAATCCCTGGTATCCGTGTATACAATCGAGGTTGGATCTCACCAGGCAGATTCATCTCTGTTGTGAAGGCTTACTCTGTTCAGAGCAAAGCCTCGAATCGTTTGGTCCCCGAAGGACTGGCCGCGATTCTTCTCGTCTCATCACCCCCCACCCTCCCGCCCCTCCCTTCAAGGATCTCCATTTTCCCGTGTGAGATTTCGCGCCAAGCCGAGTCAGTCTCTATTTTTGAAGGTTGCACTTCTCTGGAGCAGAGGTTCCTTCATCCGTCTTCCACTAGGATCGTAAACGCGTCTTCTGGGCACCGCCCCCCCCCCTTCATCCTCGTTACCATCAGGATATTCGGCCGAGAATCACGACCATTTTCCGTCTCCATTCCCCCGCGCTGACTCGCTAAAGGAGTTCCCTTCATCGAGGACTCCCTTTAAGTTAAAACGATTGCATCTCCCGTTAATCGACCGACTTTCCGACTTTTAAATATTCCTTTTGTATAACTGATTTATAGTATCCCATTTCCAAGCTAATTAACAAGTAATTAACGTTACCCGATTGCCAATTTTCTATAGTCTGTCAGTATTATCCTTATTTACATTTCCTATATTTCCCGTATGTATATATATGTTAACTAGTGACTTATTAAAAATTATATTTTTGGTTTTCAAACTTGAAATATATCCTTGAACTGCAACTTGGTAAACTCATTAAACGCTATCGGCCCCTGTATTAAAATCGCACTCTTATACCTCGTAATCAACGGATTACTTTTACGAAGTGAACGTACTTGTACGTTTCAAAGACGCGTACGTACATTATAGGATATATGTGTATGTAACTGTATATATACATATTCTCATGGCTTTTATCTGTTTCCTCCCAACAAATAGATACATATATGTATATATAGAGGTATTGTCTGAGGAGTGACCTTTTCATGGACAGAAGTATATTTTCAGAACCCTAATTCTAAGTTAAGCTCAATAGCCTTTTCCCGCTTCCTCCAACCACAGAGTCCACACTCGCGAATACTCAGATCCGCCGCGCATACCCATATCCAAACAAGCTACCACCAGAGATCCACTCCTCGGGGAATCACTCCACAGAAAACACAGAGTCCTGCTATCTCAACAACATACTGAGCATTCACCCAGACTACAAAAATACAAACACAGAATAAAGGTCGTACAAACACCAACATTTACTCAGTGCCATCGGGCCCCAGAAGACAGAATCCACCTTCTCCTCGATTAACCTAATCTCACATTCGCACACTCCATAACATCACTATGAAATCTATAGACCCAACGGGAGACGTTGTGTGGTCCCTGGGGGGCGCCCGCCCCACTTTTAATAAGATGAGGATTATAAAGCTAATCCTCATTATTTATCGCTGTTAAATTCCTGTGGATCTCGCTAGAATCGAACCCCAAACCTTCAATTCCTAAAAAACCTTCTCAATTTCTTAATCCATTTGCATTAATTTAATTGTTCAAAATTCAACCCTATTTCCTCCTTGAATGGACAGGACACGAATCTGTACAAGTCCTGTCTTTGTCCACAGGACTTGACTCCTTTCCTTTGTCTTGGCTTGAAGGGTTGCATAAATAATACTTCCTGGAGTTCTGTCATAACAATTCACACCTTTTCTCAATCCACCAACTTCCAACAATCTCCATTCTCTCTCTCTCTTAATTTTGTGTACACCCATAATGAAGGGCTTAGATAGAGATTGACATTCTACGATTGAATAAAACCAGTTGATTTGGGTTTCAAAGCCACTTAATTTATATTGATCCCCAGGGGGGCGGGGGGTACCCTGTTGAGTCTTTTACACTGGGTACCTGGGAAAGCTGTACCTCGGAAGGGCCCCAGGGCAAATTAGGTAAGCCCTGTCACTCGGTTGACCTGAACTCTCTGATGGGGCCTTGGAAAGTAGTTGGGGCGCTCCCCCCTCCTCCCTTCCTCCCTCCTTCCATCTCTGCGCTATTTAGCTTTATTTATTAGTAATATTTGTTATTGTTATTATCATTCTTCTTATTATAATTTATTTTTATAAATTATTTATTATGATTATTAGTCTCTCTCTCTCTCTCTTTCTCTCTCTCTCTCTCTCTCTCTCTCTCTCTCTCTCTATCTCTCTCTTGTTCACACTGACAGGGGAGTGTCCCACCCGTGGACATGATTCAAAACTTCAGGGTAAAAGAGCCACTATGGATGTAATAAAAAACTTCTTCACTTACTCGATTATTAATGATTGGAATAATTTGCCAAACGCAGTAGTGGACAGCAGCACTATAGATTCATTTAAAATGAGATTAGACAAACACTTAACAAATATTGGAATTGTTTAGCAAAAGCTACAAAATAAAATAATATTACAAAAATATAACTCTTTCAGGTTTATGTAAGTGGTTTTCATATTCATTTCATTTAATTACTATTCAATGCAAATTTCCTTCAGGTACTGTCTTCTTACACCTGCAAGGTACTTTTCCCAAATTATTTCATGTACGGCTTTTGCCGGAGGGAGTGGAGGGTGGGGAGAGCCTGAAACTTCTCTATCCTTTACTTCTACTATTCTATGTGTAAGTGGCAGTAGATTTAAGGCCAGATCACCTTAGTCTGGGCCGTAAGGCCCGTGTGATCTGTGTATCTATGTAACTCTATGTAACACTCTCTCTCTCTCTCTCTCTCTCTCTCTCTCTCCTCTTTCTCTCTCTCTCTCCTAAGAATGTAGAGGGAGAGGTGACGCCCCCTTGTCGCGGGAAGAGAGCTTGTGTGTACCTTTGACTTTTCGAGCTATGTCGGCGGAAGTACCTCTTCTGGGTACCCCTGGTAGGGCTTCCCTTGTCGATTTGGTCGAAAACGAGATTCCAGACTAAGTGCGTCATTCCTTCCTTTTTTTTTTACTCTATCCTTCTCTTTTTTTACTTTTATTCTATCTCTCCCACTTATACAAAAAGAAAAAAAACAAAAAAAAGCCTACTCCTATCATGTCCCTGTTTCTCTTTTCTTCCTCTATCTACATATAAGGACCTGGCAGCTACCTCATGCGTCAGAAGAGAGGCTTTGGAACCTCTATAAACAACGCCAATCGACGCTCACTGGTTGCGAGAGACTAGGACTAGAGGTGTCCTAGGCGTTGGGGCACGATGAATGGGATGAGGGTAGTGCCCCGTTAACCCCTTCCCTGGCGCGTAATTATTGACCGTTCCCAGTGCCCGTTGACGGGTGCCTCTGGTAGCATCGGTCTGAGGTGACGGCCCTTTGTTCCCAGGTTGGTTGCCAGGACAATAAAAAGCCTTGGGTCGAGTCTCTTGGTGGGGCGGGATATCCATTGAACGCTGCTCCGAGATCCTGGCCGTTGTGAAGGGAACTAGTAGGAGTTTAGTAAGGGGCGTGCTTCGTTGTTGTTCACCTGATGACAAATCGATGGCCCCTTCGGGGACCGTCTGTGCTGCTTGGTTGGGAGCCACGGCACGCCGAGGCTTGACGACTCGGTCGGACGAACAGCAGCACATGGAGCGTGCCTTCTGAAAGATCCGAAACGTCTCCGATCGATAGGCGGGAGCGACTCACGCGGGGAGAACTCACCAACCCCCTTTTTTTCTATTGATTGGTCACAAAGTTTTGAAAGAGAGAAAGTGTTTAAAATGACAGGGAAAAAAGGTCCAGCTGCACTTAAATATACATGTGCGATATGCCAGAAGGATAAGTGGTGCGTGGACTTCCCGGAAGGATGTTTTTCGAAATGCCACCCGGGAAGTATATGCACCGATTGCATCCTTAAAGGAGAGATCCGAGAGGCAGTGGCATGCTGCAATGAACTCAAGGATCTCTTCACAGCCTCTGAAAAAAAATCTAGGGCGCTGGAAAATAAACTGCAGACCCTAGAAACGCAGCACGCGCTTCAGATTCGGCGTCTCGAGGAAAAGATCCTAGAGCTAGCCTCTAAACTAGAGGCCCAGTCGGCTCAAGCTCGAGACGAAAGTCCCACTGACTTGGGTGGTTCCGCCGATGTGACTCCAGCCCAAGGAGGTGAAACTGCATTGGCAGTCCCACTTCTGCCATGCGGAGCCAATGAGAAGAAGAAAAAGAAAAAGAAGAAAAAGGACCATAATGCAGCTCACCCCAGTGTATAGGATTCGAGCGCTACTGGTGCGCATGGGAAAGTGGAAAGAGAAGAAGAGAAAAGAGAAACGGAAGAAGAGAAAAGAGAAACGGAAGAAGAGAAAACAAATGAAGAGAAGAAAAATAAGATGAGGAAGAAAAAAAAGAAAAATGCAGAGATACAAGAGGAAAGCGGCAAGTCGCTTCCGAGAGGAAAGAATAAGTCGCCTGCTGACAAATGTGCAAGAGTCACCCTTATTGGTGATTCTCAAGCACGGGGCTTGCAGTCCCTGCTAGCGGCCCGCCTTCGCACTAGTGTGAAGGTAAGCTGCCTGCCAGGATGTGGTAACCACCACATCAGAGTAGAGGCTGAGAAATCACAGATTTCTGAGAGCTCAGTCGTTGCTCTGATGGTCAGTGGAAACGACCTGTACCTGAGAGGAGGTAGGGTAGGCCCTACAGATAAAATCCTCCACACGGTCATGGGTGCCGTGGACGACTGTGGGCTGAAACCCCGCAAGTGTGTGGTAGTCGGGATGCTCCCGAGGAGAGGTCCAACACGGACCGCTCACTCGATGAATGTGTCTCTAAACCGGCGCCTGGCAGATTTGTGTACGGCAGAGGGGGTCTTTTTTGTGGACCCGTACCGCACCTTTTATGGTAGAAATGATCTCTACCAAAGGGATGGGGTACATCTTTCCTTTAAAGGAAAGGCCTTTCTGTCGAACATGATCCAGAATGTCGTAGAGAGGACCGAAAGGAGTATCCGGCCCAGAGTGAGGGCGGACGTACGCCAGTACGCCCGTGTCACTCCAGGAACGACCTTCTCAGAGGTCGCAAAAAGGGGTGCCTCGCCAACAAAGAAGCCGGGAAACGGAAGAGCATAGGGAGTCCTACAGTCGGGGACTCCCTGAAAGTTCTTCTGTTCAATGCGAGGTCAATCAGGAACAAGTTTCCTGAGCTCCGTGGCCTCGTAGCGACGGAAGAACCCGAAATGGTAGCCATAACAGAATCGTGGATAAAAACGTCAAACCGAGACTTTGAAGGCGAATTCACGGTTCCTGGCTACCAACTCTTCCACAAAGATAGGCCAGACAGAGAGGGTGGCGGTGTAATGTTGTATGTCAAGGATACAATCAAATCTACGAACTCCAACATTATATCCGATCACGAGCTCCTAGGCGTTGACCTAGAGATAGGTCCTGTCAGATACAGGACCCTGGTGCTTTACAGACCCCCTTCCCAACCCGTTGAGAAGGACAGGGAACTGTACCAGCTGCTGGGTGAGCTTGTTCAAGGCAGAGTGTGCATCGTTATGGGCGACTTCAACAGACAAGTTGACTGGGAAACCAGAGCAGCCTGTAGCGATAGCGCGCTACTCCTGGAGTTCGCCAACATCGAGTTCCTCACTCAATGGGTCAGAGAACCGACGAGAGGAGACAATATCCTCGACTTGGTCTTCACCTCTGAGCATGATATCGCTGAGGATGTCTCTGTAGGCGAAGAGCTCGGTGGCAGTGATCATCAGCTAGTTAGATTTACCGTCAAGATCCCGAAGGTAAGGTCTGTTGCCAGTCAATCAAGGAAACTTGACTTGAGAAGAGCAGACTTTGCACGCCTTCGTGCTGGGCTGACTGATGTAAGGCTAGCGGTATGCGAAGAGGTTGAGGATTCGTGGAACAATTTCAAAAATAAATTCATGAGTCTTCAATCAAGTTGCATCCCTCTAAAATGCCTCCGTCGGTCTTCTGTTCAACCAAAGTGGTTTAATCGAGAAATCGGCCAACTGCTTAGGGAGAAGAGAAATGCGTACCGGCGATCGAAGATCTCGGGTGCCTTTGACGAGTACCGGAGGCTAGCCAGGAGAGTGAAGTCCAGCATAAGGGCGGCTAAGCGTACTGAGGAACTCCGAGTGGCGAGACTCTGCAAGGAGAATCCCAAGGAGTTCTTCGGCTATGTAAATAGCCGTAAACCAATCCATCGTAGGATTGGGTCCCTAGTGGACGAGGAGGGTGCATTAACTCAGTCAGATGCAGAAAATGCTAACCTTCTCAATGACTACTTCTCCTCAGTGTTTACTAAAGAGTGTGGTCCCATCCCCCGGCCCACGGATTCCTACTCGGGGGAAAAGCTGGAGGCAATGGACTTCACCGAAGGAGAAATAAAGAAAAAGATCGCTGACCTAAAGACGAATAGGTCCCCTGGACCGGACGGGTTTCTACCTAAAGTGTTGAAGGAAGTGTGCGATGAAGTATCACGACATCTGTGCGCTATCTTTAACATGTCAATCCGGACCGGATGCGTTCCTAGAGACTGGCGTGAGGCGGAGGTGACTCCGATCTTCAAGAAAGGATCCTCCAGCCATCCGTCAAACTACCGACCTATCAGTCTGACTTCGATAGTCGGTAAACGCATGGAAAGCATGATGGTGGAGAAAATAACGTCGTATTTAGAGTCAAACCTGCTACTGAGGAGTTCCCAGCACGGCTCCCGAAGGCAACGGTCATGCCTGACGAACCTTGTGGAATTCTTCCACTTCGTGTTCAGTGAGCACGATCGGGACAAGGCGGTGGATGTGGTTTACTTAGACTTTCAGAAAGCCTTTGATAAGGTACCACACCGCCGCCTTCTCCGGAAAGTGCGAGCGCTGGGCATAGACGGAAAAGTAGCCTTCTGGATCGAGAACTGGCTAAGTGGCAGACGGCAACGGGTGGTGGTGAATGGACAGGCTTCTGAGTGGGCGCCCGTTACTAGCAAAGTGCCTCAAGGTTCTGTCCTGGGACCACTACTATTCATCATCTACGTCAACGACATGGACGGTGACATGGTTGCCAAGATTTCCAAATTTGCCGACGATACCAAGCTTGGTATGAACGTTGCAAAGGATGGAAATACTGCCCGCCTGCAGGAAGACCTTGGGAAGATTGGGGAGTGGTCGGACACGTGGCAAATGCCGTTCAACGTGAACAAGTGCAAAGTAATGCATATCGGCCACAGAAATCCCCAATCTCATTATATCCTTAAGGGCACTGCTCTCGAATCGAGTGACACTGAGAAGGACTTGGGTGTTACTGTCACTAGCGACCTCAAGTTCTCGAAACAGTGCATTGAGGCAGAGAAGAAAGCCCAAAGGATGTTAGGCTACATAAAGCGCCAGTTTAGATACCTTAACAGGGAGATAGTACTTTGTCTGTACAACTCCCTAGTTCGGCCGCACCTGGAGTATGCCGTACAATTTTGGAGTCCTTCGTTTCGAAAGGACATCGCAAGGTTGGAACGCGTACAAGCCAGGGCAACTAAACTTATTCCCTCTATCCGACATAAAAGTTATAAGGATAGACTAAGGGAATTAGATCTGTTCTCGTTGGAAACCCTTCATCATCTATGTAAACGACATAGATGATGGCATAACTGCGAGGATTTCCAAATTTGCCGACGATACCAAACTAGGTATGAACGTGGCAGACGCGGAAAACGTCGAGAGACTCCAAGCCGACTTGAGGAAACTCGGGGAGTGGTCAGACAAATGGCAAATGCCGTTCAATGTCGAAAAGTGCAAGGTGATGCACATCGGCCACAGAAATCCCCAAGCCGTCTACAGCCTCAAAAACTCGGCGCTCGAGAGCACAGACATGGAAAAAGACTTGGGAGTCGTGATCACCAGCGACCTCAAGTTTTCCAAGCAGTGCATCGAGGCGGAGAAGAAAGCCCAGAGAATCTTGGGGTATATCAAGCGACAGTTTGGGTATCGGAACAGGGAAATCGTTCTCACTCTCTTTAATTCCCTGGTCCGACCTCACCTGGAGTACGCAGTCCAGTTTTGGAGTCCATCCCTTCGGAAGGACATCGCCCGACTGGAGCGAGTACAAGCCAGGGCGACCAAACTGATCCCCTCGATCAGGCACAAAAGTTACGAAGCCCGCCTAGAAGAACTAAACCTCTTCTCACTGGAAACCCGAAGACGGCGCGGTCAATTAATCGAGGTCTTCAAAATCCTCCGAGGTATTGACCACGTAGGCAACGGGGACATGTTCCAACTAAGCGAGGGCGTAACGAGAAACCACGGCTACAAAATTGAGCTGCCGCGTTATCACCGGGACAGATGCAGGAACTTCTTCAGTTACAGTATCTGCAACGAGTGGAACGCGCTTCCGCCAGAAGTCGTGAACAGCGACTTTGTGGATCAGTTCAAAAGGCGCCTGGATAAAGTCCTGGTTCGCTGACAGGCTCACGAGTCCCTGACTCGTAACAAGTACCCTCTCGTATGGACCGTAAGGTCTTCTAGGGTACTTCTTTTCCTTGTGACTCTTTCTCTCTAACTCTCTCTCTCTCTAACTCTCTCTCTCTCTCTCTAACTCTCTCTCTCTCTAACTCTCTCTCTCTCTAACTCTCTCTCTAACTCTCTCTCTCTCTAACTCTCTCTCTAACTCTCTCTCTCTAACTCTCTCTCTCTCTAACACTCTCTCTCTCTCTCTAACTCTCTCTCTCTCTCTTACTCTTTCTCTCTAACTCTCTCTTTCTCTCTTTAACTCTCTCTCTCTCTAACTCTCTCTCTCTCTAACTCTCTCTCTCTCTAACTCTCTCTCTCTCTAACTCTCTCTCTCTCTAACTCTCTCTCTCTCTCTAACTCTCTCTCTCTCTAACTCTCTAACTCTCTCTAACTCTCTTTTTCTCTAACTCTCTTTCTCTCTAACTCTCTCTCTCTAACTCTCTCTCTCTCTCTAACTCTCTCTCTAACTCTCTCTCTAACTCTCTCTCTAACTCTCTCTCTAACTCTCTCTCTAACTCTCTCTCTCTAACACTCTCTCTCTAACACTCTCTCTTTCTAAAACTCTCTCTCTCTAACACACTCTCTCTCTCTAACACTCTCTCTCTCTAACACACTCTCTCTCACTAACTCTCTCTCTCTCTAACTCTCTCTCTCTCTAACTCTCTCTCTCTCTAACTCTCTCTCTCTCTAACTCTCTCTCTCTAACTCTCTCTTTCTTTAACTCTCTCTCTCTCTCTCTAACTCTCTCTCTCTCTCTCTAACTCTCTCTCTCTCCTCAAAGCTTGACGTGTTTTAAAGAGCGCTCGCCCAATCTTATTTAATTCAGAAGTGATCTACTCATAATTAGTGTTGTTTCTATTTGTTTCCATTTTTCATTTGTTCTTATCGTGTACCCATACTTTTGTTTCATTCCCCTTGTGACCTTATTTATCCCTCAGACTTAGTTATATACAGTTTTATTTTCCGAGTTTTGTGAAATTTTCAGTTCATTTTGGCTTCTTTATTCATCCTCCTGTCTACTGAAGAAAGCTAAGTTTTTGTTTTCCTTTTTATTATTATTGTCATTATCATTAATATTATTTTTTGACTGGTTCTTATTCACATATTCTATCGTTCAATTCAGTTATTTTCAAACCGCTGTATTTTCTTATAATTGACTTCACCCAAGGGAGATCTTGAAACGCTACTTTGACAGTTTTATTGTCTTTATCCGGCTTTTCGAAATTAGCAGGAAGCTCGGGATTTAACACATCCTCTCTTTCTCCTCTCCCTTTAATCCACTTTATATATATATATATACATATATTTATAAGTATATATATATATATATATATATATATATATATATATATATATATATATATATATATATATATATATATATATATATATATATATATATATATATATATTTGTATACAGTAATCTAATTCGCTCTTTGTTAACATGCCGGGGCCTGAACGTTTAAAAACTGTTTGTCCTAAATGCGATTGTACACGCTGGGTTATAGATTTTAAAGAAGCGAGCTTTGCTGCCATAACCGACTCATCTATATGCCTTTTTTGTGAGATTAGAAACGAACATAAAAGGGAAACAGACGAACTGAACGAAACTATATGCGCGCTTAGAAAGGAAATAGCCGAGCTTAGAACCCAACACCCTACAAATGCGCCCGTTACTCCTACCTGTGTTTCGCTAGAAGTATTTACTAACTTAGAAAAAAAGGTCTCTTCTTTGCAGGAGTTCATAGAAAGAAATGTTGCAGTTAATAATCCCAAGACTAAAACGACAAAAGAAAACCAAATTACCACAAAAGGGAAGGGAGTACCATCTCGGCCAGCTAGCAGTAAAGTAAACATTCCTATCAATAAAAATAATTCTTTTCAGCAGGTAAAAAAAGGAGCAAGACCACAGCAAAAGATGTTTCTCCCGATTAAGACTCATAATTCTTTTCAAGCATTAGCAGATCGAAAGGAGGAATCAGAAGTCGAATGTGCAATTGTGGGGGATTCCATAATAAGGGGCCAACTTGACTCATTTTGCAGGTTAAAGCCAACGAAACGAAAAAGATTCTGTCTACCAGGTGCCTCCGTCGACGACATTACTAACTCGATTGACCCTCTCTTTCAGGACGTAAAGAAGGAAACAGTCATGGTTGTACATGTGGGAACAAATAATGTGCTGACCACTCGATCGGAAGAACTACTCGACAAATACAAGAAGATGATTCGAGCTTTTAAATCTAAAACTAATAATTTCATCATTTCAGGAATTCTTCCGCGTAGTAAGGGCAGGGACAGTTTCTACAGTAGAGCCCACTATACTAATAATTGTCTTGAAACAATTTTCAGGAGTGAGAGTGTCGAATTTGTGAACCTTTGGGATGACTTCTATAACAAAAGTGAACTTTTTCTCCCAGACGGCCTTCACCTCAATAACATGGGCTCTACTCGGTTGTCGAGACTATTTACAGAAGCAATCGCAAATTTTCAGATACTACAGAGGTTCCGCGCGATAAAAGAATAAAAAACATTTCGTGTAAAAATTTGAGAAATTCTCTTAAAGCTACCCTATTTAACGCTAGATCACTCCGAAACAAATTTTCAGAATTCCAAACGTTGGTAGCATTAAATAAGTATGACATAATAGGCATTACTGAAACTTGGATACATAGTCATACGAGAGACTATATTAGTGAATATCATTTACAAGGCTACAAATTATTTAGCAAGGATAGAATATATAAAGAAGGAGGTGAAGTTCTTTTGTATATAAATGAGGAGCTTCACCCTATTAACTGTAATATAGACACAGATTTTGAATTAATAGGAGTAACATTAAATATAAAAAAGTGTTTGCATATGTCTATAGAAAGCCCCACTGTTCATATGAAGCGGATCAAAGATTATATGAAACTCTGACGAACGTAAGTAAAGACAAATTCTGTCTCATTATTGGCGACTTTAATTGCCCCCAAATAAATTGGCTGACAAAGAACTCGGATTCGGAAGGCCAAAGATTACTAAATTTTATAAACGATAATTTGTTAACTCAGTGGGTCACCGAGCCAACAAGAGGAGGAAATATATTAGACTTAATTTTAACTTCGGATGACGAACTTATTTCAAGAGTTTACGTTGGCGACCAACTTAGCGGTAGTGACCATAATCAAATAGAATTTGAATTAAGCTTACCCCAAGTAAGGAATATACGTAGTATTACAAAATTTGACTTCCGAAAGGCAAATTTTAGAGGGTTAAGAAATAGTCTCAGGAACTTTAATATAAACGGTACAGATATAAATGAAGTGTGGAACAAGTTTAGAGACAATCTACTAAGGCGACAATCTCAATTCATTCCTTTAGCAATCACTAAATTAGGAAAAAAACAAAATCCCAAATGGTTAACAAGTGAAATAAAAAGAGACATCAATAGAAGAAAAAATGCTTATAAGATGTTTAAACTGAACAGTTCAGACACTAACAAGAAGAATTATTTCAATCTGAGGAGACGGGTAAAAACCGAAATAAGGAGAGCAAAGCGTAACGAAGAAATGAGGGTGGCACTAAACTGTAAAAGAAACCACAAAGAATTTTATGCCCTAGTTAATAGTAGAAAACCAATAAAAAACAGTATTGGGCCAATCATGGACGGACACAATAAGTTACAAGTTAAAGATAAAGACATATCCACTGTACTAAACGAATATTTTGCATCTGTTTTTACCAACGACACTTCTAATCCAAATATCGAGCCTTACTGTGAGTACTCAGGAAATGGCACACTAGAAAATATTGAATGCACGGGAATTGATGTAGAAATAGCAATAGATAAAATGAAGAGATTCAAATCCCCCGGGCCTGACAAACTAGTGCCAAGAATAATAAAAGAATTGAAGGATGTTCTAGTGGATCAATTGACGTACATCTTCAATTTATCCCTTGAAGCTGGGGCTGTTCCTCAGGACTGGAAACTAGCTAATGTCACGCCAATATTCAAAAAAGGACGAAAAGATTTACCAAGTAATTATCGACCAATAAGCCTGACATCGGTGGTAGGCAAGATGCTAGAGCGTATTATTGCAGATAAAATAGTGAGCCATCTAGAAACAAACGAACTGCTATTCAACACGCAGCATGGATTTAGGAAGCATAGGTCCTGTCTTACCAATTTATTAGAGTTTTTACATTACATTAATATAATTCATGATAGTGATAGATCTGTAGACATTTTGTATCTAGATTTTAAAAAGGCCTTCGATAAAGTCCCACACAAGGAACTAATGTGTAAAGTCAGAGCCTTAGGAATACGTGGAAAAATAGCAAATTGGATTGAAGATTGGCTTAGCGATCGTAAGCAAAGAGTAGTGATTAATGGAGAAGAGTCCAATTGGAAAGCTGTAACTAGTGGAGTTCCCCAGGGATCGGTCTTGGGACCCTTGCTCTTCATTATATATGTGAATGACATAGACGTTGGAATAATTTCTAAAATCTCAAAATTCGCCGACGATTGTAAACTGGGTAAAAGCATAGTCACCGAGCAAGATAGACTAGATTTTCAGAGTGACATTGATCACATAAGTGAATGGTCTAGGAAGTGGAAACTTCCCCTTAACCTGGAGAAATGTCACAAAAATCCTAAGGCAGATTACAAACTCGAGAGTGAAACAATAACAGAATCAGAAATCGAAAAAGATCTCGGTATCTATGTCACAAACGATCTCAAGTTCACTCGACAGTGCGTCAATGTTTAAAAGAAAGCGCGGAAGATACTAGGTTATATAAAGAGACAAATCACTTATAAAAGCGATACAACTGTAATCAACTTGTATAACGCCCTAGTGAGACCCCATTTGGAATACTGTGCGCAGGCTTGGTCACCCTCCTTCAGAAAAGACATTGAAAGATTAGAAAGAGTTCAGGCCACAGCTACTAAAATGATACCTTCGTTAAGAAATTATAGTTATGAAACACGAATAGACAAGCTAAACCTTTACAAGTTGGAAACTAGACGTGTACGAGGCCAGTTGATTCAAGTATATAAAATACTAAATAGAATTGATAATGTGGATTACTCAATCTGGTTCGAGTTCAACAGAAATGTAACAAGGAATAACAGTATGAAGCTAATCCCTCCAAAATACAAATTGAATGTATGCGGTAATTTCTTTTCGTATAAAATAGTAAATATTTGGAATAAGTTAACGGAAGAGGTCGTTTCGAGCCCCAGTGTCGAGGCGTTTAAAAGGAGGTTAGATAAAATCATAAATACGCTTACATACTAAAAACATAAGATTACACTGAAAATAATTAGATTAAGAATATTAAAAGAAAAATAATAATGTAGAAATGCATTTCTGCTTTCCTGTCGAAATTCCTGTTTGTGTACTTTTTTTCTAGCACAGCGGGTATCTTTTCATCTTTCATTGCCCGAAAGATCGGGCGGGAGAGGTGGGAGGGGAGAGCCTTAAACTTTACTATACTATTTCTATGACGAGTATATTGAATATGAATATTAAATGAGTACCTCCTCGGTATGGACTAACTTAGTCTTCTGAGGTACTATCTTTCCTTGTAACTCTCTCTCTAACTCTCTCTCTCTCTCTAACTCTCTCTCTCTAACTCTCTCTCTAACTCTTTCTAACTCTCTCTCTCTTTCTAACTCTCTCTCTTTCTCTCTCTAACTCTTTCTCTCTCTAACTCTTTCTCTCTCTAACTCTCTCTCTCTCTAACTCTCTCTCTCTCTAACTCTCTCTCTCGCTAACTCTCTCTCTCGCTAACTCTCTCTCTCTCTCTAACTCTCTCTCTCTCTAACTCTCTCTCTCTCTAACTCTCTCTCTCTCTAACTCTCTCTCTCTCTAACTCTCTCTCTCTCTAACTCTCTCTCTCTCTAACTCTCTCTCTCTAACTCTCTCTCTCTAACTCTTTCTCTCTCTCTCTAACTCTTTCTCTCTCTCTCTAACTCTCTCTCTCTTTCTCTAACTCTCTTTCTCTCTAACTCTCTCTCTCTAACTCTCACTCTCTCTCTAACACTCTCTAACTCTCTCTCTCTCTAACTCTCTCTCTCTAACTCTCTCTCTCTCTAACTCTCTCTCTCTCTCTAACTCTCTCTCCAGCTAACTCTCTCTCTCTCTAACTCTCTCTCTCTAACTCTCTCTCTCTCTAACTCTCTCTCTTTCTCTAACTCTCTCTCTCTCTCTAACTCTCTCTCTAACTCTCTCTCACTCTCTTTCTCTCACTCTCTCTCTCTAACTCTCTCTCTCTAACTCTCTCTCTCTCTAACTCTCTCTAACTCTCTCTCTCTAACTCTCTCTCTCTCTAACTCTCTCTCTCTAACGCTCTCTCTCTCTCTATCTCTCTCTCTCTCTCTCTCTCTCTAACTCTCTCTCTAACTCTCTCTCTCTAACACTCTCTCTCTCTCTCTAACACTCTCTCTCTCTCACTAACTCTTCCTCTCTCTAACTCTCTCTCTCTCTCTAACTCTCTCTTTCTAACTCTCTCTCTCTCTAACTCTCTCTCTAACTCTCTCTCTCTCTAACTCTCTCTCTAACTCTCTCTTTCTAACTCTCTCTCTCTCTAACTCTTTCTCTCTCTCTAACTCTTTCTCTCTCTCTAACTCTCTCTAACTCTCTCTCTCTTGCTCTAACTCTCTCTCTCTCTCTCTAACTCTCTCTCTCTCTAACTCTCTCTCTAACTCTCTCTCTCTAACTCTCTCTCTCTCTAACTCTCTCTAACTCTCTCTCTCTCTCTCTAACTCTCTTTTTCTCTCTCTAACTCTCTTTTTCTCTCTCTTTCTCTAACTCTCTCTCTCTAACTCTCTCTCTCTAACTCTCTCTCTCTAACTCTCTCTCTCTAACTCTCTCTCTCTAACTCTCTCTCTCTAACTCTCTCTCTCTCTAACTCCCTCTCTCACTAACTCCCTCTCTCACTAACTCTCTCTCTCTAACTCTCTCTCTCTCTCTAACTCTCTCTCTCTAACTCTCTCTCTCTAACTCTCTCTCTCTAACTCTCTCTCTCTCTAACTCTCTCTCTCTCTAACTCTCTCTCTCTAACTCTCTCTCTCTAACTCTCTCTCTCTCTAACTCTCTCTCTCTCTCTCACTAACTCTCTCTCTCTCTCTAACTCTCTCAGTGACAAGGAGTCACAAGGAAAAGAAGTACCCTAGAAGACCTTACGGTCCATACGAGAGGGTACTTGTTACGAGTCAGGGACTCGTGAGCCTGTCAGCGAACCAGGACTTTATCCAGGCGCCTTTTGAACTGCTCCACAGAGTCGCTGTTCACGACTTCTGGCGGAAGCGCGTTCCACTCGTTGCAGATACTGTAACTGAAGAAGTTCCCGCATCTGTCCCGGTGATAACGCGGCAGCTCAATTTTGTAGCCGTGGTTTCTCGTTACGCCCTCGCTTAGTTGGAACATGTCCCCGTTGCCTACGTGGTCAATACCTCGGAGGATTTTGAAGACCTCGATTAATTGACCGCGCCGTCTTCGGGTTTCCAGTGAGAAGAGGTTTAGTTCTTCTAGGCGGGCCTCGTAACTTTTGTGCCTGATCGAGGGGATCAGTTTGGTCGCCCTGGCTTGTACTCACTCCAGTCGGGCGATGTCCTTCCGAAGGGATGGACTCCAAAACTGGACTGCGTACTCCAGGTGAGGTCGGACCAGGGAATTAAAGAGAGTGAGAACGATTTTCCTGTTCCGATACCCAAACTGTCGCTTGATATACCCCAAGATTCTCTGGGCTTTCTTCTCCGCCTCGATGCACTGCTTGGAAAACTTGAGGTCGCCGGTGATCACGACTCCCAAGTCTTTTTCCATGTCTGTGCTCTCGAGCGCCGAGTTTTTGAGGCTGTAGACGGCTTGGGGATTTCTGTGGCCGATGTGCATCACCTTGCACTTTTCGACATTGAACGGCATTTGCCATTTGTCTGACCACTCCCCGAGTTTCCTCAAGTCGGCTTGGAGTCTCTCGACGTTTTTCGCGTCTGCCACGTTCATACCTAGTTTGGTATCGTCGGCAAATTTGGAAATCCTCGCAGTTATGCCATCATCTATGTCGTTTACATAGATGATGAAGAGTAGGGGGCCCAGCACGGAGCCTTGGGGAACGCCGCTTGTTACCGGTAGCCAACCGGACTTTTGCCCGTTCACCACTACTCGCTGCCTTCGACTATGCAGCCAGTTTTCGATCCAGTCACCTACAGCTCCGGCGATGCCTAGCTCTCGAACCTTTTTCAGCAATCGGCGGTGGGGCACCTTGTCGAAGGCCTTCTTCAAGTCGAGGTAGATGACATCCACCGCCTTCTCTCGGTCGTGCTCGCTGAACACGAAGTGGAAGAATTCCAAAAGGTTCGTTAGGCATGACCTGTGCCGCCGGAAACCGTGTTGGCAATTCCTCAATAGGTGGTTGGACTTGACGTGCTGCGTTATTTCGTCAACCAGAATACTTTCCATCAATTTTCTTACTACCGACGTCAGGCTGATCGGCCGGTAGTTAGATGGCTCGCTCGCGTTACCCTTTTTGAATATGGGGGTGACTTCCGCGTCTCGCCAGTCCTTTGGCACGCATCCAGTCTCGAGCGATTTCCTGAAGATCGAGCAGAGATGTGGGGAGACCTCATCTCGCACTTCCTTCAGCACCCGTGGTAAGAAGCTATCGGGCCCTGGTGACTTGTAGCGGTTCAAAGCGTCGATCTTTGAACGCACTGTCGTCTCTTCGAAGTGAAATCTCTCCAATTGCTTTGAGCCTTCGTACTTGTCGCGAGGCTCAGGGGTGGTGTCCTTCTCCTCAGTGAAAACTGACGAGAAGTACTTGTTGAGGATGGTCGCATTCGCTTCGTCACTGAGCTCTAGCTCACCATCCTCTTTCACCAAGGGACTCTTTCTCTAACTCTCTCTCTCTCTCTAACTCTCTCTCTCTCTAACTCTCTCTCTCTCTAACTCTCTCTCTCTAACTCTCTCTAACTCTCTCTCTCTAACTCTCTCTAACTCTCTCTCTCTAACTCTCTCTAACTCTCTCTCACTCTCTCTAACTCTCTCTCTCTAACTCTCTCTCTCTCTCTAACTCTCTCTCTCTCTCTAACTCTCTCTCTCTAACTCTCTCTCTCTCTAACTCTCTCTCTCTAACTCTCTCTCTCTCTAACTCTCTCTCTCTCTAACTCTCTCTCTCTAACTCTCTCTCTCTAACTCTCTCTCTCTCTAACTCTCGCTCTAACTCTCTCTCTCTCTAACTCTCTCTCTCTAACTCTCTCTCTAACTCTCTCTCTAACTCTCTCTCTAACTCTCTCTCTCTAACTCTTTCTCTCTCTCTAACTCTCTCTCTCTAACTCTCTCTCTCTAACTCTCTCTCTCTAACTCTCTCTCTCTCTCTAACTCTCTCTCTCTCTCTCTAACTCTCTCTCTCTCTCTAACTCTCTCTCTCTCTCTAACTCTCTCTCTCTCTAACTCTCTCTAACTCTCTCTCTCTCTAACTCTCTCTAACTCTCTCTAACTCTCTCTCTTTCTCTCTCTAACTCTCTCTCTCTCTCTCTAACTCTCTCTCTCTCTCTAACTCTCTCTCTCTCTTACTCTCTCTCTCTCTCTAACGCGCCGAAGAAGTCCGTGTGGCGAGACTCTGCAAAGAGAGCCCCAAGGAATTCTTCGGATACGTAAACAGCCGTAAGCCGACACGTAGACGGATCGGTCCCTTGGTGAAAGAGGATGGTGAGCTAGAGCTCAGTGACGAAGCGAATGCGACCATCCTCAACAAGTACTTCTCGTCAGTTTTCACTGAGGAGAAGGACACCACCCCTGAGCCTCGCGACAAGTACGAAGGCTCAAAGCAATTGGAGAGATTTCACTTCGAAGAGACGACAGTGCGTTCAAAGATCGACGCTTTGAACCGCTACAAGTCGCCAGGGCCCGATGGCTTCTTACCACGGGTGCTGAAGGAAGTGCGAGATGAGGTCTCCCCACATCTCTGCTCGATCTTCAGGAAATCGCTCGAGACTGGATGCGTGCCAAAGGACTGGCGAGACGCGGAAGTCACCCCCATATTCAAAAAGGGTAACGCGAGCGAGCCATCTAACTACCGGCCGATCAGCCTGACGTCGGTAGTAGGAAAATTGATGGAAAGTATCCTGGTTGACGAAATAACGCAGCACGTCAAGTCCAACCACCTATTGAGGAATTCCCAACACGGGTTCCGGCGGCACAGGTCATGCCTAACGAACCTTTTGGAATTCTTCCACTTCGTGTTCAGCGAGCACGACCGGGAGAAGGCGGTGGATGTCATCTACCTCGACTTGAAGAAGGCCTTCGACAAGGTGCCCCACCGCCGATTGCTGAAAAAGGTTCGAGCGCTAGGCATCGCCGGAGCTGTAGGTGACTGGATCGAAAACTGGCTGCATAGTCGAAGGCAGCGAGTAGTGGTGAACGGGCAAAAGTCCGGTTGGCTACCGGTAACAAGCGGCGTTCCCCAAGGCTCCGTGCTGGGCCCCCTACTCTTCATCATCTATGTAAACGACATAGATGATGGCATAACTGCGAGGATTTCCAAATTTGCCGACGATACCAAACTAGGTATGAACGTGGCAGACGCGGAAAACGTCGAGAGACTCCAAGCCGACTTGAGGAAACGCGGGGAGTGGTCAGACAAATGGCAAATGCCGTTCAATGTCGAAAAGTGCAAGGTGATGCACATCGGCCACAGAAATCCCCAAGCCGTCTACAGCCTCAAAAACTCGGCGCTCGAGAGCACAGACATGGAAAAAGACTTGGGAGTCGTGATCACCGGCGACCTCAAGTTTTCCAAGCAGTGCATCGATGCGGAGAAGAAAGCCCAGAGAATCTTGGGGTATATCAAGCCACAGTTTGGGTATCGGAACAGGAAAATCGTTCTAACTCTTTTTAATTCCCTGGTCCGACCTCACCTGGAGTACGCAGTCCAGTTTTGGAGTCCATCCCTTCGGAAGGACATCGCCCGACTGGAGCGAGTACAAGCCAGGGCGACCAAACTGATCCCCTCGATCAGGCACAAAAGTTACGAAGCCCGCCTAGAAGAACTAAACCTCTTCTCACTGGAAACCCGAAGACGGCGCGGTCAATTAATCGAGGTCTTTAAAATCCTCCGAGGTATTGACCACGTAGGCAACGGGGACATGTTCCAACTAAGCGAGGGCGTAACGAGAAACCACGGCTACAAAATTGAGCTGCCGCGTTATCACCGGGACAGATGCGGGAACTTCTTCAGTTACAGTATCTGCAACGAGTGGAACGCGCTTCCGCCAGAAGTCGTGAACAGCGACTCTGTGGAGCAGTTCAAAAGGCGCCTGGATAAAGTCCTGGTTCGCTGACAGGCTCACGAGTCCCTGACTCGTAACAAGTACCCTCTCGTATGGACCGTAAGGTCTTCTAGGGTACTTCTTTTCCTTGTGACTCCTTGTGACTCTCTCTCTCTCTAACTCTCTCTCTCTCTCTCTAACTCTCTCTCTCTCTCTAACTCTCTCTCTCTCTCTAACTCTCTCTCTCTCTCTAACTCTCTCTCTCTCTCTCTAACTCTCTCTCTCTCTCCTAGGCGTTGGGGCACGATGAATGGGATGAGGGTAGTGCCCCGTTAACCCCTTCCCTGGCGCGTAATTATTGACCGTTCCCAGTGACCGTTGACGGGTGCCTCTGGTAGCATCGGTCCGAGGTGACGGCCCTTTGTTCCCAGGTTGGTTGCCAGGCCAATAAAAAGCCTTGGGTCGAGTCTCTTGGTGGGGCGGGATATCCATTGAACGCTGCTCCGAGATCCTGGCCGTTGTGAAGGGAACTAGTAGGAGTTTAGTAAGAGGCGTGTTTCGTTGCTGTTCACCTGGTGACAAATCGATGGCCCCTTCGGGGACCGTCTGTGCTGCTTGGTTGCGAGCCACGGCACTCTGAGGCTTGACGACTCGGTCGGACGAACAGCAGCACATGGAGCGTGCCTTCTGAAAGATCCGAAACGTCTCCGATCGATAGGTGGGAGCGACTCACGCGGGGAGAACTCACCACCCCATCTTTTTTACTATTGATTGGTCGCAAAGTTTTGAGAGAGAGAAAGTGTTCAGAATGACCGGCAAGAAAGGACGAGGAGCTCTAAAATACACGTGCGCAATATGCCACATAGATAAGTGGTGCGTGGACTTTCCGGGGGGTGTTTTTCGAAATGCCACCCGGCCAGTTCCTGCACCGACTGTATTTTAAACGGCCAAATCAAGGAGCTAAAGGAAACATGCAGGGTTTTCGAGGAAAGATCCAGGAAGTTGGAGGAAAAAATAAGCAGCCTCGAATTAGAACACGCCGGACTGATTCGCAGGCTTGAGGTGAGAATAGCAGAGGTGAGAATAGCAGAGCTAACGTCAAGCCCTGTACTAAACACTGCATCTGCAGTATTACCCCCAGAGCTAGGTCCGCAAGCTATGGATAAACCCTCAAAGAAAAGGAAAAGGAAGGGAAAGAAACAGGAAGAAGAGAAAGTTGAAACAGAAGATAAAGTAGAAGCTGAAAAAGAGAAAGTTGAAGCAGAGGAAGAAAAGAGAAAAACAGAAGAGTATGTAACAAAGGAAGATAAGGGGGAAGAGACGAATAAGAAAAAGAAGAACAAGAAAAATAAGATGGAGAAGAAAGAGCGAACCAAGAGTTCGCTTCCGCAAGGAAAGCCTCAACCCTTTGCACGGAAATGTCCGAGGGTTACCCTCGTGGGCGACTCCCAAGCACAAGGTTTGCAGCCCCTGCTAGCGGCCCGCCTTCGCACTAGTGTGGAGGTATGCTGCCAGCCAGGACGGGGAAACCACCACATCAGGGTAGAGGCTGAGAAATCTCAGATCTCCGAGAATTCAGTCGTTGCCCTGATGGTGAGTGGGAATGACCTCTACCTCCGAGGAGGCAAAGTCGGCCCCAGCGAGAAAATTTTCAACACGGTCATGGGAGCCGTGGACGAATGTGGATTGAGAACTCGCAAACAGGTCGTTGTAGGGATGCTCCCAAGAAGAGGTCCTAGCCGGACAGCTCACTCTAGGAACGTGACCCTGAACCAGCGCCTGTCCGACCTCTGTACGGCGGAAAGGGTCTTCTTTCTGGACCCTTACCGCACCTTTTACGGTCGAAACGACCTTTACCAAAGGGACGGAGTGCACCTTTCATTCAAGGGAAAGGCTGTACTCTGTAACTTAATCCAGGATGACGTAGAGCGGACGCAGAGGAGCGTCCGACCCAGAGTAAAGGCGGACATGAGACAGTATGCCCGTGTCACTCCTGGAACGACGTTCTTAGATGTGGCAAAGAGGGGTACTGCCACACAAAAGAAGCCGGGAAACGGAAGAGCGTAGGGAGTCCTACACTGGGGGACTCCCTCAAAGTTCTCCTGTTCAACGCGAGGTCAATCAGGAATAAGTTTCTTGAGCTCCGTGGCCTCGTAGCAACAGAGGAACCTGAGATGGTGGCCATAACGGAGACGTGGATTGAAACCTCAAGCCGAGATTTTGAAGGTGAATTCACGATTCCCGGTTACCAGCTCTTCCAGAAAGATAGGCCAGACAGAGAGGGTAACGGTGTGATGTTGTATGTCAAGGATACTCTCAACTCGACGGATTGCAACATCGTATCCGACCATGAACTACTAGGTGTTGACCTAGAGATAGGTCCTGCAAAATACAGGACCCTGGTGCTTTATAGACCTCCTGCCCAACTCGTTGAAAAGGACAGAGATCTGTACCAGCTACTAGGAGAACTTGTCGAAGACAGAGTGTGTATCGTCATGGGTGATTTCAACACACAAGTTGACTGGGAAACCAGAGAACCCTGTGGCGAGAACGCACTACTCCTGGAGTTCACGAACAACGAGTTCCTCACTCAATGGGTGAGAGAGCCAACGAGAGGAGACAATATCCTCGACTTGGTTTTCATCTCTGAGGAAGACATCGTTGAGGACCTCTCTGTTGGCGAAGAGCTCGGTGGCAGTGACCACCGAATAATTAGATTCGTAGTCAAAGTCCCCAAGGCAGAGCCTGCAACTAGTAAATCAAGGAAACTGGATTTGAGAAGAGCAAACTTTGCAGGTCTACGCGCGAGACTGACTGACGCGAGGCTAGAAGAGTGCGAGGCTGTTGAAGACTCTTGGAACAGTTTCAAAACCACATTCATGAGTCTTCAATCGCGTTTCATCCCTCTGAAATGCCCCCGTCGGTCCTCTGTTCAACCAAAGTGGTTTAATTGAGAAATCGGGCAACTGCTTAGGGAGAAGAGGAATGTGTACCGGCAATCGAAGAACTCGGGTGACTTTGACGAATTCCGGAGGCTATCCAGAAGAGTGAAGTCCAGCATACGGGCGGCTAAGCGGTCTGAGGAACTCCGAGTGGCGAGACTCTGTAAAGAGAATCCCAAGGAGTTTTTTGGATATGTGAACAGCCGTAAACCAATCCGTCGAACGATTGGCCCTTTGAGGAATGAGGAAGGGACATAAGAGCATTTAGATGCAGAAAATACTAACCTCCTCAACGACTACTTCTCTTCAGTGTTTACTGAAGAGTGTGGTCCCATTCCCCAGCCGACGGATTCCTACTCGGGGGAAAAGCTGGAGGCAATGGACTTCACTGAAGGAGAAATAAAGAAAAAGATGGCTGACCTAAAGACGAATAAGTCCCGAGGACCGGACGGGTTTCTATCCAAGGTGTTGAAGGAAGTGTGCGATGAAGTATCACGACATCTGTGCGCTATCTTTAACATGTCAATCCAGACCGGATGCATTCCTAGAGACTGGCGTGAGGCGGAGGTGACTCCGATCTTC
The DNA here is from genome assembly GCA_963969495.1 of Ceratothoa steindachneri. Classification (NCBI taxonomy): domain Eukaryota; kingdom Metazoa; phylum Arthropoda; class Malacostraca; order Isopoda; family Cymothoidae; genus Ceratothoa; species Ceratothoa steindachneri. The sequence goes on along the minus strand of OZ018334.1, from coordinate 100,353,014 downwards.
AAGAAAGGATCCTCCAGCCATCCGTCAAACTACCGACCAATCAGTCTGACTTCGATAGTCGGCAAACTCATGGAAAGCATCATGGTGGACAAAGTGACATCGTATTTAGAGTCAAACCTGCTACTGAGGAGTTACCAGCACGGCTTCCGAAGGCAACGGTCATGCCTGACGAACCTTGTGGAATTCTTCCACTTCGTGTTCAGTGAGCACTTAGGGACAAGGCGGTGGATGTGGTTTACTTAGACTTTCAGAAAGCCTTTGATAAGGTACCACACCGCCGCCTTCTCCGGAAAGTGCGAGCGCTTGGCATAGACGGAAAGGTAGCCGGCTGGATCGAGAACTGGCTAAGTGGCAGACGGCAACGGGTGGTGGTAAATGGAGTCTTCTGAGTGGGTGCCCGTTACTAGCGGGGTGCCTCAAGGTTATGTCCTGGGACCACTACTATTCATCATCTACGTCAACGACATGGACGGTGACATGGTTGCCAAGATTTCAAAATTTGCCGACGATACCAAGCTTGGTATGAACGTTGCAAAGGATGGAAATACTGCCCGCCTGCAGGAAGATCTTGGGAAGATTGGGGAGTGGTCGGACACGTGGCAAATGCCTTTTAACGTGGGAAAATGCAAAGTGATGCATATCGGCCACAGAAACCCCAAATCTCAGTATATCCTTAAGGGCACTGCTATGGAATCCAGCGACACTGAGAAGGACTTGGGTGTAACAATCACTAGTGACCTCAAGTTCTCGAAACAGTGCATTGAGGCGGAGAAAAAGGCCCAAAGGATGCTAGGCTATATTAAGCGCCAGTTTGGTTATCGGAACCAGGAGATTGTACTGTGCCTGTACAACTCACTTGTCCGACCGCACCTGGAGTATGCCGTACAATTTTGGAGTCCTTCATTGCGAAAGGACATCGCGAGATTGGAACGCGTACAAGCCAGGGCAACCAAGCTGATTCCCTCTATCCGACATAAAAGTTATGAGGATAGACTAAGGGAGTTAGATCTGTTCTCATTGGAAACCCGTAGACTGCGTGGTCAGCTCATCGAAGTTTTCAAAATACTTCGAGGGTTCGACAATGTTGACTACCGGGATATTTTCACACTGAGTGAGAACAGAACGCGCAATCACGGCTTCAAACTTGAACTGAAGCGTTACAACCGCCATTTGTGTGGAAACTTTTTCACCTACAGTATCTGCGGTAAGTGGCACGCACTTCCAGTGGAAGTTGTCAACAGTGAATCTGTTGACCAGTTCAAGTCAAGACTAGACAAAGTCTTGAAAAGTGGCCGTTTATGGACGCAAAACAATTGAGCAGTTATGTGCCCGCTCAATTGCTAGTCCAAAGGTACCCTCTTTGAATGGACCGTAAGGTCTCCTAGGGTACTTACTTTCCTTGTTACTCCTTGTTACTCCTTGTTACTCTCTCTCTCTCTCTTTCTAACTCTCTCTCTCTCTCTAACTCTCTCTCTCTCTTTCTCTCTCTCTCTAACTCTCTCTCTCTCTCACTCTCTCTCTCACTCTCTCTCTAACTCTCTCTCTCTAACTCTCTCTCTAACTCTCTCTCTCTAACTCTCTCTCTCTAACTCTCTCTCTCTAACTCTCTCTCTAACTCTCTCTCTAACTCTCTCTCTAACTCTCTTTCTCTAACTCTCTTTCTCTAACTCTCTCTCTCTAACTCTCTCTCTAACTCTCTCTCTAACTCTCTCTCTCTCTCTCTCTAACTCTCTCTCTCTCTCTCTCTCTTTAACTCTACTTCTCTCTAACTCTCTCTCTTTCTAACTCTCTCTCTCTCTAACTCTCTCTCTCTCTAACTCTCTCTCTCTCTCTCTAACTCTCTCTCTCTCTAACTCTCTCTCTCTCTCTTCAAAGAATGTAGAGGGAGAGGTGACGCCCCCTTGTCGCGGGAAGAGAGCTTGTGTGTACCTTTTACTTTTCGAGCTATGTCGGCGGGGGTACCTCTTCTGGGTACCCCTGGTAGGGCTTCCCTTTTCGATTTGGTCGAAAACGAGATTCCAGACTAAGTGCGTCATTCCTTCCTTTTTTTTTACTCTATCCTTCTCTTTTTTTACTTTTATTCTATCTCTCCCACTTATACAAAAAGAAAAAAAACAAAAAAAAGCCTACTCCTATCATGTCACTCTTTCCCTTTTTTCCCTCTATCTACATATAAGGACCTGGCAGCTACCTCACGCGTCAGAAGAGAGGCTTTGGAACCTCTATAAACAACGCCAATCGACGCTCACTGGTTGCGAGAGACTAGGACTAGAGGTGTCCTAGGCGTTGGGGCACGATGAATGGGATGAGGGTAGTGCCCCGTTAACCCCTTCCCTGGCGCGTAATTATTGACCGTTCCCAGTGCCCGTTGACGGGTGCCTCTGGTAGCATCGGTCCGAGGTGACGGCCCTTTGTTCCCAGGTTGGTTGCCAGGCCAATAAAAAGCCTTGGGTCGAGTCTCTTGGTGGGGCGGGATATCCATTGAACGCTGCTCCGAGATCCTGGCCGTTGTGAAGGGAACTAGTAGGAGTTTAGTAAGGGGCGTGCTTCGTTGTTGTTCACCTGGTGACAAATCGATGGCCCCTTCGGGGACCGTCTGTGCTGCTTGGTTGGGAGCCACGGCACGCCGAGGCTTGACGACTCGGTCGGACGAACAGCAGCACATGGAGCGTGCCTTCTGAAAGATCCGAAACGTCTCCGATCGATAGGCGGGAGCGACTCACGCGGGGAGAACTCACCAACCCCCTTTTTTCTATTGATTGGTCACAAAGTTTTGAAAGAGAGAAAGTGTTTAAAAAGACAGGGAAAAAAGGTCCAGCTGCACTTAAATATACATGTGCGATATGCCAGAAGGATAAGTGGTGCGTGGACTTCCCGGAAGGATGTTTTTCGAAATGCCACCCGGGAAGTATATGCACCGATTGCATCCTTAAAGGAGAGATCCGAGAGGCAGTGGCATGCTGCAATGAACTCAAGGATCTCTTCACAGCCTCTGAAGAAAAATCTAGGGCGCTGGAAAATAAACTGCAGACCCTAGAAACGCAGCACGCGCTTCAGATTCGGCGTCTCGAGGAAAAGATCCTAGAGCTAGCCTCTAAACTAGAGGCCAAGTCGGCTCAAGCTCGAGACGAAAGTACCACTGACTTGGGTGGTTCCGCCGATGTGACTCCAGACCAAGGAGGTGAAACTGCATTGGCAGTCCCACTTCTGCCATGCGGAGCCAATGAGAAGAAGAAAAAGAAAAAGAAGAAAAAGGACCATAATGCAGCTCACCCCAGTGTAGAGGATTCGAGCGCTACTGGTGCGCATGGGAAAGTGGAAAGAGAAGAAGAGAAAAGAGAAACGGAAGAAGAGAAAAGAGAAACGGAAGAAGAGAAAACAAATGAAGAGAAGAAAAATAAGATGAGGAAGAAAAAAAAGAAAAATGCAGAGATACAAGAGGAAAGCGGCAAGTCGCTTCCGAGAGGAAAGAATAAGTCGCATGCTGACAAATGTGCAAGAGTCACCCTTATTGGTGATTCTCAAGCATGGGGCTTGCAGTCCCTGCTAACGGCCCGCCTTCGCACTAGTGTGAAGGTAAGCTGCCTGCCAGGATGTGGTAACCACCACATCAGAGTAGAGGCTGAGAAATCACAGATTTCTGAGAGCTCAGTCGTTGCTCTGATGGTCAGTGGAAACGACCTGTACCTGAGAGGAGGTAGGGTAGGCCCTACAGATAAAATCCTCCACACGGTCATGGGTGCCGTGGACGACTGTGGGCTGAAAACCCGCAAGCGTGTGGTAGTCGGGATGCTCCCGAAGAGAGGTCCAACACGGACCGCTCACTCGATGAATGTGTCTCTAAACCGGCGCCTGGCAGATTTGTGTACGGCAGAGGGGGTCTTTTTTGTGGACCCGTAACGCACCTTTTATGGTAGAAATGATCTCTACCAAAGGGATGGGGTACATCTTTCCTTTAAAGGAAAGGCATTTCTGTCGAACATGATCCAGAATGTCGTAGAGAGGACCGAAAGGAGTATCCGGCCCAGAGTGAGGGCGGACGTACGCCAGTACGCCCGTGTCACTCCAGGAACGACCTTCTCAGAGGTCGCAAAAAGGGGTGCCTCGCCAACAAAGAAGCCGGGAAACGGAAGAGCATAGGGAGTCCTACAGTCGGGGACTCCCTGAAAGTTCTTCTGTTCAATGCGAGGTCAATCAGGAACAAGTTTCCTGAGCTCCGTGGCCTCGTAGCGACGGAAGAACCCAAAATGGTAGCCATAACAGAATCGTGGATAAAAACGTCAAACCGAGACTTTGAAGGCGAATTCAAGGTTCCTGGCTACCAACTCTTCCACAAAGATAGGCCAGACACAGAGGGTGGCGGTGTAATGTTGTATGTCAAGGATACAATCAAATCTACTAACTCCAACATTATATCCGATCACGAGCTCCTAGGCGTTGACCTAGAGATAGGTCCTGTCAGATACAGGACCCTGGTGCTTTACAGACCCCCTTCCCAACCCGTTGAGAAGGACAGGGAACTGTACAAGCTGCTGGGTGAGCTTGTTCAAGGCAGAGTGTGCATCGTTATGGGCGACTTCAACAGACAAGTTGACTGGGAAACCAGAGCAGCCTGTGGCGATAGCGCGCTACTCCTGGAGTTCGCCAACAACGAGTTCCTCACTCAATGGGTCAGAGAACCGACGAGAGGAGACAATATCCTCGACTTGGTCTTCACCTCTGAGGATGATATCGTTGAGGATGTCTCTGTAGGCGAAGAGCTCGGTGGCAGTGATCACCAGCTAGTTAGATTTACCGTCAAGATCCCGAAGGTAAGGTCTGTTGCCAGTCAATTAAGGAAACTTGACTTGAGAAGAGCAGACTTTGCACGCCTTCGTGCTGGGCTGACTGATGTAAGGCTAGCGGTATGCGAAGAGGTTAAGGATTCGTGGAACAATTTCAAAAATAAATTCATGAGTCTTCAATCAAGTTGCATCCCTCTAAAATGCCTCCGTCGGTCTTCTGTTCAACCAAAGTGGTTTAATCGAGAAATCGGCCAACTGCTTAGGGAGAAGAGAAATGCGTACCGGCGATCGAAGATCTCGGGTGCCTTTGACGAGTACCGGAGGCTAGCCAGGAGAGTGAAGTCCAGCATAAGGGCGGCTAAGCGTACTGAGGAACTCCGAGTGGCGAGACTCTGCAAGGAGAATCCCAAGGAGTTCTTCGGCTATGTAAATAGCCGTAAACCAATCCATCGTAGGATTGGGCCCCTAGTGGACGAGGAGGGTGCATTAACTCAGTCAGATGCAGAAAATGCTAACCTTCTCAATGACTACTTCTCCTCAGTGTTTACTAAAGAGTGTGGTCCCATCCCCCAGCCCGAGGATTCCTACTCGGGGGAAAAGCTGGAGGCAATGGACTTCACCGAAGGAGAAATAAAGAAAAAGATCGCTGACCTAAAGACGAATAAGTCCCCTGGACCGGACGGGTTTCTACCCAAGGTGTTGAAGGAAGTGTGCGATGAAGTATCACGACATCTGTGCGCTATCTTTAACATGTCAATCCGGACCGGATGCGTTCCTAGAGACTGGCGTGAGGCGAAGGTGACTCCAATCTTCAAGAAAGGATCCTCCAGCCATCCGTCAAACTACCGACCTATCAGTCTGACTTCGATAGTCGGTAAACTCATGGAAAGCATCATGGTGGACAAAGTGACGTCGTATTTAGAGTCAAACCTGCTACTGAGGAGTTCCCAGCACGGCTTCCGAAGGCAACGGTCATGCCTGACGAACCTTGTGGAATTCTTCCACTTCGTGTTCAGCGAGCACGATCGGGACAAGGCGGTGGATGTGGTTTACTTAGACTTTCAGAAAGCCTTTGATAAGGTACCACACCGCCGCCTTCTCCGGAAAGTGCGAGCGCTGGGCATAGACGGAAAAGTAGCCTTCTGGATCGAGAACTGGCTAAGTGGCAGACGGCAACGGGTGGTGGTGAATGGACAGGCTTCTGAGTGGGTGCCCGTTACTAGCGGAGTGCCTCAAGGTTCTGTCCTGGGACCACTACTATTCATCATCTACGTCAACGACATGGACGGTGACATGGTTGCCAAGATTTCCAAATTTGCCGACGATACCAAGCTTGGTATGAACGTTGCAAAGGATGGAAATACTGCCCGCCTGCAGGAAGACCTTGGGAAGATTGGGGAGTGGTCGGACACGTGGCAAATGCCGTTCAACGTGAACAAGTGCAAAGTAATGCATATCGGCCACAGAAATCCCCAATCTCATTATATCCTTAAGGGCACTGCTCTCGAATCGAGTGACACTGAGAAGGACTTGGGTGTTACTGTCACTAGCGACCTTAAGTTCTCGAAACAGTGCATTGAGGCAGAGAAGAAAGCCCAAAGGATGTTAGGCTACATAAAGCGCCAGTTTGGATACCGTAACAGGGAGATAGTACTTTGTCTGTACAACTCCCTAGTTCGGCCGCACCTGGAGTATGCCGTACAATTTTGGAGTCCTTCGTTTCGAAAGGACATCGCAAGGTTGGAACGCGTACAAGCCAGGGCAACCAAACTGATTCCCTCTATCCGACATAAAAGTTATGAGGATAGACTAAGGGAATTAGATCTGTTCTCGTTGGAAACCCGTAGACTGCGTGGTCAGCTCATCGAAGTTTTCAAAATACTTCGAGGGTTCGACAATGTTGACTACCGGGATATTTTCACACTGAGTGAGAACAGAACGCGCAATCACGGCTTCAAACTTGAACTGAAGCGTTACAACCGCAATCTGTGTGGAAACTTTTTCACCTACAGTATCTGCGGTAAGTGGAACGCACTTCCAGTGGAAGTTGTCAACAGTGAATCTGTTGACCAGTTCAAGTCAAGACTAGACAAAGTCTTGAAAAGTGGCCGTTTAGGGACGCAAAACAATTAAGCAGCCATGTGCCCGCTCAATTGCTAGTCCCAAGGTACCCTCTTTGAATGGACCGTAAGGTCTCCTAGGGTACCTTCTTTCTTTGTAACTCCTTGTAACTCTCTCTCTCTCTCTCTAACTCTCTCTCTCTAACTCTCTTTCTCTCTCTCTAACTCTCTCTCTCTCTAACTCTCTCTCTAACTCTCTCTCTCTCTAACTCTCTCTCTCTCTCTCTCTCTCTAACTCTCTCTCTACCTGCAGACTGGCGTATGGCCAATGTCACCCCGATATACAAAAAGGGTGACCGTGGCACCGCAGGAAACTACCGACCAATAAGTCTAACTTCAATCGTGGGCAAAGTACTGGAAGGCATCATAGGGGATAGGATAATGAATCATTTAGAGTCTCACGACCTGTTGAGAGACACACAGCATGGCTTCCGAAGAAAGCGCTCGTGCCTCACGAACTTGCTTGAATTCTTCCACGGTATAATGAGTGAGTTTGACAGAAGTCGAGCGGTGGACATACTTTATTTGGATTTCCAAAAGGCTTTCGATAAAGTCCCCCACCGCCGACTGATGGCGAAAGTACATGCCCTGGGAATAAGAGGAAAGGTCGCAAAATGGTTAGAAAGTTGGTTGTCGGACAGGCGACAGAGGGTTACCATCGGAGGCCACACCTCTCAGTGGTCGTCAGTAACGAGCGGAGTCCCTCAGGGCTCCGTGCTAGGCCCTCTATTATTCATCATCTACATCAACGATATAGATGAAGGACTGGTGAGTCGTCTAGCAAAATTTGCCGACGACACAAAACTTGGAGCTAATGTAGCGAATCCCCAAACATTGAGATGTTGAGGGATGACCTACGGATGATCGGCGAGTGGGCTGACAAGTGGCAGATGCCTTTCAACTTAGACAAGTGTAAGGTGATGCACATCGGGTATGCGAACCCCCGGTCAGGCTACGAGCTACAAGGTATGCGTCTTGAGTCTACTGATGTCGAGAAGGACTTAGGTGTGCTGATTAGCAGCGATCTCAAATTCTCGAAGCAGTGCTTACAGGTGGAGAAAAAGGCTCATCGCTTGTTGGGTTACATCAAGAGGCAATTCAGCTTTCGAACAAAAGAGGTTGTTTTGCCCTTGTACAACTCGCTGGTGAGGCCTCACCTAGAGTTCGCTGTTCAGTTCTGGTCTCCTCATTATCGAAAAGACATCGATCGTCTGGAAAAGGTGCAAGCCAGGGCCACGAAACTGATCCCATCGCTAAGGAACAAGTCATACCAAGAAAGGCTGCAAGAGCTCGAACTCTATTCGTTAGAGACTCGAAGACTGCGCGGTCGTCTAATAGAGACTTTTAAATTCTTGAAAGGATTTGAAAATGTCGACTCCACCAAATTCTTTACCCTCAACCGGAATATGACTCGAAATCACGGGTGGAAGGTGGAGCTGCCCAGATTCAATACGATTCCGGTGGGTAAGTCATTCACATATGACATTTGCGACACATGGAATAAACTACCAGCGGGGGTTGTTGAGAGTAGCAGTGTTGAACAGTTCAAGAGTAGACTTGACAAATTATATTTGAAAAATTGATGATCTCATAGCAAGTAATCAGTACATGCTAAGAATCAAAACCGCAAAAAGTGCCTCCTCGATATGGGCCGCAAGGCCTTTGAGGTACTTTTCCTTGTAACTCTAACTCTCTCTCTCTCTCTAACTCTCTCTCTCTCTAACTCTCTCTCTCTCTAACTCTCTCTCTCTCCAACTCTCTCTCTCTAACTCTCTCTCTCTCTCTAACTCTCTCTCTCTCTCTTTAACTCTCTCTCTCTCTCTTTAACTCTCTCTCTCTCTTTAACTCTCTCTCTCTCTCTTACTCTCTCTATCTCTCTCTAACTCTCTCTCTCTCTTACTCTCTCTAACTCTCTCTCTAACTCTCTCTCTTACTCTCTCTAACTCTCTCTCTCTTTCTCTCTAACTCTCTCTCTCTCTCTCTCTCTCTAACTCTCTCTCTCTTTCTCTCTCTCTCTCTCTCTAACTCTCTCTCTCTCTAACTCTCTCTCTCTCTAACTCTCTCTCTAACTCTCTCTCTCTCTAACTCTCTCTCTCTCTCTCTAACTCTCTCTCTCTCTCTCTAACTCTCTCTCTCTCTCTCTCTAACTCTCTCTCTCTCTCTCTAACTCTCTCATCCTCTCTCTCTAACTCTCTCATCCTCTCTCTCTAACTCTCTCATCCTCTCTCTCTCTCTAACTCTCTCTCTCTCTAACTCTCTCTCTATCTCTAACTCTCTCTCTCTAACTCTCTCTCTCTAACTCTCTCTCTCTAACTCTCTCTCTAACTCTCTCTCTAACTCTCTCTCTCTAACTCTCTCTCTCTCTAACTCTCTCTCTCTAACTCTCTCTCTCTCTAACTCTCTCTCTCTCTAACTCTCTCTCTTTCTCTAACCCTCTCTCTCTCTAACTCTCTGTCTCTAACTCTCTCTCTCTCTCTCTAACTCTCTCTCTCTAACTCTCTCTCTCTCTAACTCTCTCTCTCTCTCTAACTCTCTCTCTCTCTCTAACTCTCTCTCTCTCTAACTCTCTCTCTCTCTCTAACTCTCTTTCTCTCTAACTCTCTCTCTCTAACTCTCTCTCTCTCTCTCTCTAACTCTCTCTCTCTCTCTAACTCTCTCTCTCTCTAACTCTCTCTCTCTCTCTAACTCTCTCTCTCTAACTCTCTCTCTCTCTCTCTAACTCTCTCTCACTCTCTTTAATTCCCTGGTCCGACCTCACCTGGAGTACGCAGTCCAGTTTTGGAGTCCATCCCTTCGGAAGGACATCGCCCGACTGGAGCGAGTACAAGCCAGGGCGACCAAACTGATCCCCTCGATCAGGCACAAAAGTTACGAAGCCCGCCTAGAAGAACTAAACCTCTTCTCACTGGAAACCCGAAGACGGCGCGGTCAATTAATCGAGGTCTTCAAAATCCTCCGAGGTATTGACCACGTAGGCAACGGGGACATGTTCCAACTAAGCGAGGGCTTAACGAGAAACCACGGCTACAAAATTGAGCTGCCGCGTTATCACCGGGACAGATGCGGGAACTTCTTCAGTTACAGTATCTGCAACGAGTGGAACACGCTTCCGCCAGAAGTCGTGAACAGCGACTCTGTGGAGCAGTTCAAAAGGCGCCTGGATAAAGTCCTGGTTCGCTGACAGGCTCACGAGTCCCTGACTCGTAACAAGTACCCTCTCGTATGGACCGTAAGGTCTTCTAGGGTACTTTTTTCCTTGTGACTCCTTGTGACTCTCTAACTCTCTCTAACTCTCTCTCTCTCTAACTCTCTCTCTCTCTCTAACTCTCTCTCTCTCTAACTCTCTCTCTCTAACTCTCTCTCTCTCTAACTCTCTCTCTCTAACTCTCTCTCTCTAACTCTCTCTCTCTCTAACTCTCTCTCTCTAACTCTCTCTCTCTCTCTCTAATCTCTCTCGCTCTCTCTTACTCTCTCTCTCTCTCTAACTCACTCTCTCTCTCTCTCTAACTCTCTCTCTCTCTCTCTAACTCTCTCTCTCTCTCTCTAACTCTCTCTCTCTCTCTAACTCTCTCTCTCTCTCTAACTCTCTCTCTCTGTAGGCGAAGAGCTCGGTGGCAGTGATCACCAGCTAGTTAGATTTACCGTCAAGATCCCGAAGGTAAGGTCTGTTGCCAGTCAATCAAGGAAACTTGACTTGAGAAGAGCAGACTTTGCACGCCTTCGTGCTGGGCTGACTGATGTAAGGCTAGCGGTATGCGAAGAGGTTGAGGATTCGTGGAACAATTTCAAAAATAAATTCATGAGTCTTCAATCAAGTTGCATCCCTCTAAAATGCCTCCGTCGGTCTTCTGTTCAACCAAAGTGGTTTAATCGAGAAATCGGCAGACTGCTTAGGGAGAAGAGAAATGCGTACCGGCGATCGAAGATCTCGGGTGCCTTTGACGAGTACCGGAGGCTAGCCAGGAGAGTGAAGTCCAGCATAAGGGCGGCTAAGCGTACTGAGGAACTCCGAGTGGCGAGACTCTGCAAGGAGAATCCCAAGGAGTTCTTCGGCTATGTAAATAGCCGTAAACCAATCCATCGTAGGATTGGGCCCCTAGTGGACGAGGAGGGTGCATTAACTCAGTCAGATGCAGAAAATGCTAACCTTCTCAATGACTACTTCTCCTCAGTGTTTACTAAAGAGTGTGGTCCCATCCCCCAGCCCACGGATTCCTACTCGGGGGAAAAGCTGGAGGCAATGGACTTCACCGAAGGAGAAATAAAGAAAAAGATCGCTGACCTAAAGACGAATAAGTCCCCTGGACCGGACGGGTTTCTACGCAAGGTGTTGAAGGAAGTGTGCGATGAAGTATCACGACATCTGTGCGCTATCTTTAACATGTCAATCCGGACCGCATGCGTTCCTAGAGACTGGCGTGAGGCGGAGGTGACTCCGATCTTCAAGAAAGGATCCTCCAGCCATCCGTCAAACTACCGACCTATCAGTCTGACTTCGATAGTCGGTAAACTCATGGAAAGCATGATGGTGGAGAAGATAACGTCGTATTTAGAGTCAAACCTGCTACTGAGGAGTTCCCAGCACGGCTTCCGAAGGCAACGGTCATGCCTGACGAACCTTGTGGAATTCTTCCACTTCGTGTTCAGCGAGCACGATCGGGACAAGGCGGTGGATGTGGTTTACTTAGACTTTCAGAAAGCCTTTGATAAGGTACCACACCGCCGCCTTCTCCGGAAAGTGCGAGCGCTGGGCATAGACGGAAAAGTAGCCTTCTGGATCGAGAACTGGCTAAGTGGCAGACGGCAACGGGTGGTGGTGAATGGACAGGCTTCTGAGTGGGTGCCCGTTACTAGCGGAGTGCCTCAAGGTTCTGTCCTGGGACCACTACTATTCATCATCTACGTCAACGACATGGACGGTGACATGGTTGCCAAGATTTCCAAATTTGCCGACGATACCAAGCTTGGTATGAACGTTGCAAAGGATGGAAATACTGCCCGCCTGCAGGAAGACCTTGGGAAGATTGGGGAGTGGTCGGACACGTGGCAAATGCCGTTCAACGTGAACAAGTGCAAAGTAATGCATATCGGCCACAGAAATCCCCAATCTCATTATATCCTTAAGGGCACTGCTCTCGAATCGAGTGACACTGAGAAGGACTTGGGTGTTACTGTCACTAGCGACCTCAAGTTCTCGAAACAGTGCATTGAGGCAGAGAAGAAAGCCCAAAGGATGTTAGGCTACATAAAGCGCCAGTTTGGATACCGTAACAGGGAGATAGTACTTTGTCTGTACAACTCCCTAGTTCGGCCGCACCTGGAGTATGCCGTACAATTTTGGAGTCCTTCGTTTCGAAAGGACATCGCAAGGTTGGAACGCGTACAAGCCAGGGCAACCAAACTGATTCCCTCTATCCGACATAAAAGTTATGAGGATAGACTAAGGGAATTAGATCTGTTCTCGTTGGAAACCCGTAGACTGCGTGGTCAGCTCATCGAAGTTTTCAAAATACTTCGAGGGTTCGACAATGTTGACTACCGGGATATTTTCACACTGAGTGAGAACAGAACGCGCAATCACGGCTTCAAACTTGAACTGAAGCGTTACAACCGCAATCTGTGTGGAAACTTTTTCACCTACAGTATCTGCGGTAAGTGGAACGCACTTCCAGTGGAAGTTGTCAACAGTGAATCTGTTGACCAGTTCAAGTCAAGACTAGACAAAGTCTTGAAAAGTGGCCGTTTAGGGACGCAAAACAATTGAGCAGCCATGTGCCCGCTCGATTGCTAGTCCCAAGGTACCCTCTTTGAATGGACCGTAAGGTCTCCTAGGGTACCTTCTTTCCTTGTAACTCCTTGTAACTCCTTGTAACTCTCTCTCTCTAATCTCTCTTGCTCTCTCTAACTCTCTCTCTCTCTCTAACTCTCTCTCTCTCTCTAACTCTCTCTCTCTCTCTCTCTCTAACTCTCTCTCTCTCTAACTCTCTCTCTCTCTCTCTCTAACTCTCTCTCTCTCTCTAACTCTCTCTCTCTCTAACTCTCTCTCTCTCTAACTCTCTCTCTCTCTAACTCTCTCTCGCTCTCTTTAACTCTCTCTCTCTCTCTCTAATTCTCTCTCTCTCTAACTCTCTCTCTCTCTCTTTTCTTTTTTATCCTACTCTATCCTTCATCTTTCTTTAAAAATTAATCCTATTTCTTCTACTTATACAAAAAGAAAAAAAACAACAAAAAAAAACCCCTATACCTATCATGTCACTCCTACCCTTTTTTCATCTATCTACATATAAGGACCTGGCAGCTACCTCACGCGTCAGAAGAGAGGCTTTGGAACCTCTATAAACAACGCCAATCGACGCTCACTGGTTGCGAGAGACTAGGACTTGAGGGGTCTTAGGCGTTGGGGCACGATGAATGGGATGAGGGTAGTGCCCCGGTAACCCCTTTCCTGGCGCATAATTATTGACCGTTCCCAGTGCCCGTTGACGATGGCCTCTGGTAGCATTGGTCCGTGGTGACGGCCCTTTGTTCCCATGTTGGTTGCCAGGCCAATAAAAAGCCTTGGGTCGAGTCTCTTGGTGTTGCGGGATATCCACTGAACGCTGCTCCGAGATCTTGGCCGTCGTGAAGGGAACTAGTAGGAGTTTAGTACGGGGTGTGCTCCGTTGTTCACCTGGTGAGAAATCGATGGCCCCTTCGGGGACCGTCAGTGCTGCTTGGTTGGGAGCCACGGCACGCCGAGGTTTGACGACTCGGTCGGACGAACAGCAGCACAAGGAGCGTGCCTTCTGAAAGATCCGAAACCTTTCTGATCGATAGGCGGGAGCGACTCACGCGGGGCGAACTCACCACCCCCTTTCTTTTTTATTGAGTGGTCACAAAGTATTCAGAGTTATAAAGTGTTCAGCATGACTGGAAAGAAAGGACCTGGTGCGTTAAAGTATACCTGCTCCACATGCCAAAAGGACAAGTGGTGCGTAGATTTTCCGGAGGGGTGTTTCTCAAAATGCCACCCTGGAAGTATCTGCACGGACTGCGTCCTTAGGGCAGAACTTCAGGAGCTTAAGGAACTTTTTAAATCTTCTGAGGAAAAAACACGACGGCTGGAAGAAAAGGTGAAAATCCTCGAGTCTGAGCATGTGACTCAAATCCGTCATCTCGAAGCCATCATTTCAGAGATTAAAGCCACCAATGGACAGCAACGGCAACAAGAAACTCCCAACGACGCGGATGGCTCCTCTGTTGGGCCCTCATGCACCGCGTCGATAGAGATAGTCCAACCATCCGACGTCCCAGAGCCAGCAGCTGCTGGGGTTACTCAGGGCGTCAAAAAGAAAAGGAAGAGTAAGAAAGGAAAAACAGAAGAGAAAGTAGAAACGGAAGATAAAACGAAGAAGAAAAAGAAGAAAAAACCCAAAAAGTGGGGAAAAAAGAGGAATCGAAAGAGCCCATACTGAAAGGGAAGCCTCTGTCCTCTGAACCCAAATGCGCGAGGGTCATCGTGATCGGTGACTCCCAAGCGCGGGATCTACAACCCTTGCTAGCGGCCCGCCTTCGCACCAGTGTGAAGGTAGGCTGCCTTCCAGGAAAGGGGAACGGAGAAATAAGGGTGGAGGCTGAGAAATCTCACATCTCTGAGAACTCAGTAGTTGCCCTCATGGCAAGTGGCAACGATCTCTACCTATGAGGAGGAAATGTAGGCGCCAGCGGGAAGATGCTGACCACGGTTATGGGAGGAGTTGACGACTGTGGGCTAAAAACCCGCAGACGTGTCGTGGTCGGGATACTCCCAAGACGAGGTCCATCCCGCAATGCTCACGCGAGGAACGTCTCCATAAACCAACGCCTGAGAGATCTATGTACGGCGGAAGGAGTCTTTTTTGTAGACCCCTACCGCACCTTTTACGGGAGAAATGACCTGTACAAAAGGGACGGAGTGCATCTTTCCTTTAAAGGGAAAGCTGCACTCGCAAACATGATCCAGGATGTTGTGGAGCGGACCCAAAGAAGTGTCAGACCCCGAGTAAAGGAGGACGTACGCCAGTACACCCGTGTTACTCCAGGAACGACCTTTTCTGAAGTCACAAAGAGTGGAGTGATCCCGCCACAGAGAAAGAAAGCGGGAAACGGAAGAGCGTAGGGAGTCCTACAGTCGGGGACTCCCTAAAAGTTCTTCTGTTTAATGCGAGGTCTATCAGAAACAAGTTTCTAGAACTTCGTGGCCTCGTAGCAACGGAAGAACCGGAGATGGTGGCCATAACGGAGTCGTGGATAAAAACCTCAAGCCGAGATTTTGAAGGTGAATTCACGATTCCCGGTTACCAGCTCTTCCAGAAAGATAGGCCAGACAGAGAGGGTGGCGGTGTGATGTTGTATGTCAAGGATACTCTCAACTCGACGGATAGCAACATCGTATCCGACCATGAACTACTAGGTGTTGACCTAGAGATAGGTCCTGCAAAATACAGGACCCTGGTGCTTTATAGACCTCCTGTCCAACTCGTTGAAAAGGACAGAGATCTGTACCAGCTACTAGGAGAACTTGTTAAAGACAGAGTGTGTATCGTCATGGGTGATTTCAACACACAAGTTGACTGGGAAACCAGAGAACCCTGTGGCGAGAACGCACTACTCCTGGAGTTCACGAACAACGAGTTCCTCACTCAATGGGTGAGAGAGCCAACGAGAGGAGACAATATCCTCGACTTGGTTTTCACCTCTGAGGATGACATCGTTGAGGACCTCTCTGTTGGCGAAGAGCTCAGTGGCAGTGACCACCGATTAATTAGATTTGTAGTCAAAGTCCCCAAGGCAGAGCCTGCAACTAGTAAATCAAGGAAACTGGATTTGAGAAGAGCAGACTTTGCAGGTCTACGCGCGGGACTGACTGACGCGAGGCTAGAGGAGTGCGATGCTGTTGAAGACTCTTGGAACAGTTTCAAAACCACATTCATGAGTCTTCAATCGCGTTTTATCCCTCTGAAATGCCCCCGTCGGTCTTCTGTTCAACCAAAGTGGTTTAATCGAGAAATCGGGCAACTGCTTAGGGAGAAGAGAAATGTGTACCGGCAATCGAAGATCTCGGGTGACTTTGACGAATACCGGAGGCTAGCCAGGAGAGTGAAGTCCAGCATAAGGGCGGCTAAGCGGTCTGAGGAACTCCGAGTGGCGAGACTCTGTAAAGAGAATCCCAAGGAGTTTTTTGGATATGTGAACAGCCGTAAACCAATCCGTCGAACGATTGGCCCTTTGAGGAATAAGGAGGGGACATTAAAGCATTCAGATGCAGAAAATGCTAACCTCCTCAACGACTACTTCTCTTCAGTGTTTACTGAAGAGTGTGGTCCCATTCCCCAGCCCACGGATTCCTACTCGGGGGAAAAGCTGGAGGCAATGGACTTCACCGAAGGAGAAATAAAGAAAAAGATCGCTGACCTAAAGACGAATAAGTCCCCTGGACCGGACGGGTTTCTACCCTAAAGTGTTGAAGGAAGTGTGCGATGAAGTATCACGACATCTGTGCGCTATCTTTAACATGTCAATCCGGACCGGATGCGTTCCTAGAGACTGGCGTGAGGCGGAGGTGACTCCTATCTTCAAGAAAGGAGACCGTAACCAACCGTCGAACTACCGACCTATCAGTCTGACTTCGATAGTCGGTAAACTCATGGAAAGCATTATGGTGGACAAAGTGACGTCGTATTTAGAGTCAAACCTGCTACTGAGGAGTTCCCAGCACGGCTTCCGAAGGAAACGGACATGCCTGACGAACCTTGTAGAATTCTTCCACTTCGTTTTCAGTGAGCACGATCGGGACAAGGCGGTGGATGTGGTCTACCTAGACTTTCAGAAAGCCTTTGATAAGCTACCACACCGCCGCCTTCTCCGGAAAGTGCGAGCGCTTGGCATAGACGGAAAGGTAGCCGGCTGGATCGAGAACTGGCTAAGTGGCAGACGGCAACGGGTGGTGGTAAATGGACAGTCTTCTGAGTGGGTGCCCGTTACTAGCGGGGTGCCTCAAGGTTCTGTCCTGGAACCACTACTATTCATCATCTACGTCAACGACATGGACGGTGACATGGTTGCGAAGGTTTCCAAATTTGCCTACGATACCAAGCTTGGTATGAACGTTGCAAAGGATGGAAATACTGCCCGCCTGCAGGAAGATCTTGGGAAGATTGGGGAGTGGTCGGACACGTGGCAAATGCCTTTTAACGTGGGAAAATGCAAAGTGATGCATATCGGCCACAGAAACCCCCAATCTCAGTATATCCTTAAGGGCACTGCTATGGAATCCACCGACACTGAGAAGGACTTGGGTGTAACAATCACTAGTGACCTCAAGTTCTCGAAACAGTGCATTGAGGCGGAGAAAAAGGCCCAAAGGATGCTAGGCTATATTAAGCGCCAGTTTGGTTATCGGAACCAGGAGATTGTACTGTGCCTGTACAACTCACTTGTCCGACCGCACCTGGAGTATGCCGTACAATTTTGGAGTCCTTCATTGCGAAAGGACATCGCGAGATTGGAACGCGTACAAGCCAGGGCAACCAAGCTGATTCCCTCTATCCGACATAAAAGTTATGAGGATAAACTAAGGGAATTAGATCTGTTCTCGCTGGAAACCCGTAGACAGCGTGGTCAGCTCATCGAAGTTTTCAAAATAATTCGAGGGTTCGACAATGTTGACTACCGGGATATTTTCACACTGAGTGAGAACAGAACGCGCAATCACGGCTTCAAACTTGAACTGGAGCGTTACAACCGCAATCTGTGTGGAAATTTTTTCACTTATAGTATCTGCGGTATGTGGAACGCACTTCCAGTGGAAGTTGTCAACAGTGAATCTGTTGACCAGTTCAAGTCAAGACTAGACAAAGTCTTGAAAAGTGGCCGTTTAGGGAGGCAAAACAATTGAGCAGCCATGTGCCCGCTCAATTGCTAGCCTAAAGGTACCCTCTTTGAATGGACCGTAAGGTCTCCTAGGGTACTTACTTTCCTTGTTACTCCTTGTTACTCCTTGTTACTCTCTCTCTCTCTCTCTTTCTAACTCTCTCTCTCTCTCTCTCTCTCTAACTCTCTCTCTAACTCTCTCTCTCTCTTTCTCTCTCTCTCTCTAACTCTCTCTCTAACTCTGTCTCTAACTCTCTCTCTAACTCTCTCTCTCTAATCTCTCTTGCTCTCTAACTCTCTCTCTCTCTCTCTCACTCTCTCTCTCTCTAACTCTCTCTCTCTCTAACTCTCTCTCTCTCTCTAACTCTCTCTCTCTCTAACTCTCTCTCTCTCTCTCTCTAACTCTCTCTCAGATGCTACCCCGGCGCAGGGATAAAAAAGGTGACTGAAGAAATTGCCAGTTTAAACCTGAAGAGTAGAAAATCCCCTGTTATCGCTCATGTCGGAACAAACGATATTTTTTGTAGTGAAATGTTTCCTGGAACTGAAACGATGATTTCCGACTATAACGAAATGGTAACGAAAATTAAATCAAAAACGGATCACGGAATAATTGTCGGAGTATTACCCAGATTATATGAGAAAAAGGAAACTATGAGTAGAGCAATTGGAATAAACGAACGACTACGAAATATATGTAAACGGGAAAATGTCAAATTCGTCGACTTTTGGATGACCTTTATTAACAATAAAAAATATTTTGCTCATGACGGGACCCATCTTAGCGCAATGGGTAAAAAGGTTTATGGAGATTTGATAAACTTGAGTCTTTATGATACCCTCGAAAACAAATATCACCTTGACTCTTCACCGCAGACCTCGGGAAACGTGTCCAACGCGGAAAGACAGTTAAACAGGTAGAAAAATTAAAAGCTGTGTTGTTCAATGCCAGGTCTATCCGAAATAAAATGGTAGAATTTAAAGCGTTAGTAGCACTGGATAAATACGATGTAATAGGTATTACAGAAAGCTGGATACATTGTCACACAAGAGATTTCAGAGGTGAATTTCAATTACAAGGGTATAAAATGTTTCACAAAGATAGACTTGGAACGGAAGGTGGAGGCGTAATTTTGTATGTGCGTGATGACCTCTATCCAACAGAATGTAATTTATCCTCTGACTTCGAAGTTATAGGAGTCAAGCTAAATCTCGAAAAAAGTTTATTTATTTATTTAGTATACAGAAGTCCTCATCAAGTTGTAGATTCTGATCAAAGATTATACGAATGCTTATCAAATGAGATAAAGAACAAAATATCTTTAATTATCGGCGACTTTAACTGTGGACGAATAGACTGGTCTACTAAAATTTCAGACGCGGAAGGAGCAAGACTGATAAATTTTATAGATGATAACTTACTAACGCAATGGGTGAAAGAAGCCACAAGAGGCCCTAATATTTTAGATTTAGTATTATCAAGCGACGATGAATTGATTTCAAATTTAAACATCGGAGAAAAGTTTGGTAACAGCGATCACAATATAATATATTTTAACATAAACGTGCCATCCATAAGAAGAATAACAAGCACTGTTAAGTTTGATTTTATGAAAGCAAATTTCGAAGGTCTGAGGGAAAGTCTTACAAACTATACTATAAAGCCTGAAGACATTAATAAAGTGTGGCATGATTTTAAAAACAATTTACTAAATAAACAGAGACAATTCATACCATCTAAAGTTAGTACTGACAAAAAAAATAATGAACCCAAATGGTTGTCCTCTCAGCTTAAAAAAGCCATTAGAGAAAGAGATAAAGCGTATAAGATAATGAAATCCAATATGAATATTGATAATAAAAAACTTTATGTTGAACTAAGAAGAAAAGTAAAAAGTGAAACCAAAAGAGCAAAACGGAACGAAGAAATAAGAGTAGCTTTAAAATGTAAACAAAATCCGAAGGAGTTTTTTGCATTAGTAAATTGTAGAAAACCAATAAAAAATAGCATTGGTCCAATAAAAGACAAAAATGATATATTACAATATAACGATTTTGACATTGCAAATACTTTAAATGAATACTTTGCATCCGTTTTTGTAAATGAGAATACGAGTAATAAACCCACGCCAACTATCAATAATACCGGTATTAGACCACTCAAATCTATTAGATGTACCGAAATTATTACAAACAAAAATATTGAGAAAATGAACAAATTTAAATCTCCTGGACCAGATAATATACTTCCACGAGTCTTGAAAGAAGTTAAAGACCAAGTGTCTGGACAAATGACACAGATTTTTAATAGATCATTAGAGAGTGGAATTGTTCCTACGGATTGGAAGCTAGCAAATGTGACACCGATATTTAAAAAAGGTCACAAAGAACTAGCTAGAAATTATCGCCCAATAAGTTTGACTTCAATAGTTGGAAAACTCCTTGAAACCCGTATTGCAACTGAAATAGTTGAACACTTAGAAAAGAATAAATTATTAAAGGATTCACAGCACGGATTTAGAAGAAAAAGGTCTTGCCTCACAAATTTATTAGACTTCTTTCACTTTGTAAATGAAGAATATGATAATACCAGATCAGCAGACATTTTGTATTTGGATTTCCAAAAAGCTTTCGATAAAGTACCCCATAAGAAATTGTTGACTAAAGTAAGAGCCCTAGGAGTAGAAGGAGATGTAGCCAAATGGATCGAGAATTGGCTCACTGATCGCAAGCAGAGAGTAGTTATTAACGGCCAACAGTCAGAATGGACAATGGTAACTAGTGGAGTACCACAAGGTTCAGTCTTAGGTCCCTTGCTATTCATTATATATGTCAATGATTTAGACGATGAGCTCTTGTCAAAAATTTCAAAATTCGCAGACGATTGCAAGCTAGGAAAAGCAATAGTAACTGAGGATGATGTTATTAATTTTCAAAACGATATTGATAAAATAGAGAAATGGTCGAAAAAATGGGAACTGCCCCTAAATCTAGAAAAATGTAAAGTAATGTATGTAGGCCATAAGAATCCCAAAGCGAATTAAAAAAATTTTTGATCAAAATATTAGCATAACCAATGGTGAAAGAGACCTAGGAGTTCATATATCTAATGATCTAAAATTTTCTCAACAATGTATCGAAGTAGAAAAGAAAGCAATGAAGCTTCTCGGATATATTAAACGTCAATTTAGCTTTAAAAATAAAGCTACAATTCTAAATATATTTAATGCATTAGTAAGACCACAGTTAGAATACTGTGCTCAGGTCTGGTCACCATACCTACAAAAAGATATTGATAGATTGGAAAGAGTGCAAGCTAGAGCCACTAAATTGATACCGGAACTCCGAAATTATAAATATGAGAAAAGACTAGATATGCTAAACTTATTTACCCTAGAGAAAAGACGTCTGAGAGGTCAACTGATAGAAGTATTTAAAATAATGAAAGGAGTCAATAATGTTAACTCTTCAACTTGGTTTCAACTTTGCACAAATAATACACGAAATAACAGTTTAAAAATCGTCCCAAAGCGTTTCAGAACGAATATATGCGGAAACTTTTTTTCCTATAAAATTGTCAATTATTGGAATCAGTTGCCTGAAGAAGTAGTGGCCAGCAATTCATTAGAAACTTATAAAAATAAGCTTGACAAAATAATTTTATCGATGAAATAACGAGTGACAAAACATTATATGTTGCTAAAATTAGGATAAAAACAGCATGCTGTAAGCATAGATGTGTAAAAGACACTGTATAATATGCAAATAATTTTCTCATAGGTTATTATTAGTTTAAGATTTTGATGTAAAATATTGCCCTCAAAGGCAGTTCTCAGACGAAATATAAAATTAAAAATTGATGTATAAATTAAGTATGTACGTATTAAGTTGTTTCTGCTTTCCTATCAAAATTCCAGGATGTGTCTTTTGTTCAAACACTTCCAGGTACATATTTTCCTTTTATCAAACCCGTCATTGGGTGGGAGAGGTGGGTGGGGAGAGACTTCATCTTTGCTATCCTATTAATTATCATTAGGATTGTAGATATTTAATTTAGATAATGACATGAGTACTTCCAATGAAATGGATTGAATGGTCTTTTGAAGTACTTAGCTTCCTTGTAACTCCTTGTAACTCTCTCTAACTCTCTCTTCTGTTCAACGCGAGGTCCATCCGGAACAAGTTTCTGGAATTAGTGGCCCTCGTAGCAACGGAAGAACCAGATCTGGTGGCCATCACGGAATCGTGGATTCGAACCTCTGTTCGTGACTTTGAGGGCGAATTCGCAATCCCGGGCTACCAGATCTTCCACAAAGACCGGCTGGCGAAGGAGGGGGGCGGAGTGGTGGTGTACGTGAGAAGTGTATTCACGGCAACGAGCAGCACCACCACCGCCCACCAAGAAGTCCTATGCGTGGACTTGGAGCTGGGTACCACCAAGTACAGGACTGTTACAGTTTATAGACCCCCATCCTCGACGGAGGATCAAGACAGGGACCTCTATAATCAACTGAATCAGTTAACTGAAGGCAGGGTGAGTATCGTCATGGGGGACTTCAACACTCACGTTGACTGGGCAACCAGAGAAACCCGCATCGACAACATACGGCTCCTTAACTTCGTAAATGAAGGATTCTTCACTCAATGGGTGAGAGAACCAACACGAGGTGCAAACATCCTCGACCTAGTTCTCACATCCGAGGATGACATCATTGAGGAAGTTAGTGTAGATGAGGAGCTAGGTGGCAGCGACCACCGCCTCATCAGGTTCTGCATTCGAGTCCCAGCTCGCGAAGCAGTAGCTCGTGCTGCAGCCAAGCTGAACTTCAGAAAGGCAAATTTCGCGGGACTTCGTGATGGCGTGGCAGCGATAGAGGTGGTAGATAGTGACAACGTCGAGCAACCATGGAAGAATTTCAAAAACTCATTCATGGCCCTGCAGTCACGATTCATTCCATCAGAACGCGGCCGAGTCGGAGCTACTCAACCCAAGTGGTTCACCCCCGAAATCGGGAGAACCCTACGGAAGAGAAAAACCGCCTATCGCCAAGCGAAGAACACTGGAGAATTCGAGCACTACAAAAGTCTATGCCGAAGTGTCAAGTCCATGATAAGGGTGGCGAAACGCGCCGAAGAAGTCCGTGTGGCGAGACTCTGCAAAGAGAGCCCCAAGGAATTCTTCGGATACGTAAACAGCCGTAAGCCGACACGTAGACGGATCGGTCCCTTGGTGAAAGAGGATGGTGAGCTAGAGCTCAGTGACGAAGCGAATGCGACCATCCTCAACAAGTACTTCTCGTCAGTTTTCACTGAGGAGAAGGACACCACCCCTGAGCCTCGTGACAAGTACGAAGGCTCAGAGCAATTGGAGAGATTTCACTTCGAAGAGACGACAGTGCGTTCAAAGATCGACGCTTTGAACCGCTACAAGTCGCCAGGGCCCGATGGCTTCTTACCACGGGTGCTGAAGGAAGTGCGAGATGAGGTCTCCCCACATCTCTGCTCGATCTTCAGGAAATCGCTCGAGACTGGATGCGTGCCAAAGGACTGGCGAGACGCGGAAGTCACCCCCATATTCAAAAAGGGTAACGCGAGCGAGCCATCTAACTACCGGCCGATCAGCCTGACGTCGGTAGTAGGAAAATTGATGGAAAGTATCCTGGTTGACAAAATAACGCAGCACGTCGAGTCCAACCACCTATTGAGGAATTCCCAACACGGTTTCCGGCGGCACAGGTCATGCCTAACGAACCTTTTGGAATTCTTCCACTTCGTGTTCAGCGAACACGACCGGGAGAAGGCGGTGGATGTCATCTACCTCGACTTGAAGAAGGCCTTCGACAAGGTACCCCACCGCCGATTGCTGAAAAAGGTTCGAGCGCTAGGCATCGCCGGAGCTGTAGGTGACTGGATCAAAAACTGGCTGCATAGTCGAAGGCAGCGAGTAGTGGTGAACGGGCAAAAGTCCGGTTGGCTACCGGTAACAAGCGGCGTTCCCCAAGGCTCCGTGCTGGGCCCACTACTCTTCATCATCTATGTAAACGACATAGATGATGGCATAACTGCGAGGATTTCCAAATTTGCCGACGATACCAAACTAGGTATGAACGTGGCAGACGCGGAAAACGTCGAGAGACTCCAAGCCGACTTGAGGAAACTCGGGGAGTGGTCAGACAAATGGCAAATGCCGTTCAATGTCGAAAAGTGCAAGGTGATGCACATCGGCCACAGAAATCCCCAAGCCGTCTACAGCCTCAAAAACTCGGCGCTCGAGAGCACAGACATGGAAAAAGACTTGGGAGTCGTGATCACCAGCGACCTCAAGTTTTCCAAGCAGTGCATCGAGGCGGAGAAGAAAGCCCAGAGAATCTTGGGGTATATCAAGCGACAGTTTGGGTATCGGAACAGGGAAATCGTTCTCACTCTCTTTAATTCCCTGGTCCGACCTCACCTGGAGTACGCAGTCCAGTGTTGGAGTCCATCCCTTCGGAAGGACATCGCCCGACTGGAGCGAGTACAAGCCAGGGCGACCAAACTGATCCCCTCGATCAGGCACAAAAGTTACGAAGCCCGCTTAGAAGAACTAAACCTCTTCTCACTGGAAACCCGAAGACGGCGCGGTCAATTAATCGAGGTCTTCAAAATCCTCCGAGGTATTGACCACGTAGGCAACGGGGACATGTTCCAACTAAGCGAGGGCGTAACGAGAAACCACGGCTACAAAATTGAGCTGCCGCGTTATCACCGGGACAGATGCGGGAACTTCTTCAGTTACAGTATCTGCAACGAGTGGAACGCGCTTCCGCCAGAAGTCGTGAACAGCGACTCTGTGGAGCAGTTCAAAAGGCGCCTGGATAAAGTCCTGGTTCGCTGACAGGCTCACGAGTCCGTGACTCGTAACAAGTACCCTCTCGTATGGACCGTAAGGTCTTCTAGGGTACTTCTTTTCCTTGTGACTCCTTGTGACTCTCTCTAACTCTCTCTCTCTCTCTAACTCTTTCTCTCTCTAACTCTCTCTCTCTCTCTAACTCTCTCTCTCTCTCTCTAACTCTCTCTCTCTCTCTGACTCTCTCTCTCTCTCTCTGACTCTCTCTCTCTCTCTCTAACTCTCTCTCTCTCTCATAAAGAAAGTAGAGGGAGAGGTGACGCCCCCTTGTCGCGGGAAGAGAGCTTGTGTGTACCTTTGACTTTTCGAGCTATGTCGGCGGGGGTACCTATTCTGGGTACCCCTGGTAGGGCTTCCCATGTCGATTTGGTCGAAAACGAGATTCCAGACTAAGTGCGTCATTCCTTCCTTTTTTTTTACTCTATCCTTCTCTTTTTTTAATTTTATTCTATCTCTCCCACTTATACAAAAAGAAAAAAAACAAAAAAAAGCCTACTCCTATCATGTCACTCTTTCCCTTTTTTCCCTCTATCTACATATAAGGACCTGGCAGCTACCTCACGCGTCAGAAGAGAGGCTTTGGAACCTCTATAACAACGCCAATCGACGCTCACTGGTTGCGAGAGACTAGGACTAGAGGTGTCCTAGGCGTTGGGGCACGATGAATGGGATGAGGGTAGTGCCCCGTTAACCCCTTTCCTGGCGCGTAATTATTGACCGTTCCCAGTGACCGTTGACGGGTGCCTCTGGTAGCATATGTCCGAGGTGACGGCCCTTTGTTCCCAGGTTGGTTGCCAGGCCAATAAAAAGCCTTGGGTCTAGTCTCTTGGTGGGGCGGGATATCCATTGAACGCTGCTCCGAGATCCTGGCCGTTGTGAAGGGAACTAGTAAGAGTTTAGTAAGGGGCGTGCTTCGTTGTTGTTCACCTGGTGACAAATCGATGGCCCCTTCGGGGACCGTCTGTGCTGCTTGGTTGGGAGCCACGGCACGCCGAGGCTTGACGACTCGGTCGGACGAACAGCAGCACATGGAGCGTGCCTTCTGAAAGATCCGAAACGTCTCCGATCGATAGGCGGGAGCGACTCACGCGGGGAGAACTCACCAACCCCCTTTTTTCTATTGATTGGTCACGAAGTTTTGAAAGAGAGAAAGTGTTTAAAATGACAGGGAAAAAAGGTCCAGCTGCACTTAAATATACATGTGCGATATGCCAGAAGGATAAGTGGTGCGTGGACTTCCCGGAAGGATGTTTTTCGAAATGCCACCCGGGAAGTATATGCACCGATTGCATCCTTAAAGGAGAGATCCGAGAGGCAGTGGCATGCTGCAATGAACTCAAGGATCTCTTCACAACCTCTGAAGAAAAATCTAGGGCGCTGGAAAATAAACTGCAGACCCTAGAAACGCAGCACGCGCTTCAGATTCGGCGTCTCGAGGAAAAGATCCTAGAGCTAGCCTCTAAACTAGAGGCCCAGTCGGCTCAAGCTCGAGACGAAAGTCCCACTGACTTGGGTGGTTCCGCCAATGTGACTCCAGCCCAAGGAGGTGAAACTGCATTGGCAGTCCCACTTCTGCCATGCGGAGCCAATGAGAAGAAGAAAAAGAAAAAGAAGAAAAAGGACCATAATGCGGCTCACCCCAGTGTAGAGGATTCGAGCGCTACTGGTGCGCATGGGAAAGTGGAAAGAGAAGAAGAGAAAAGAGAAACGGAAGAAGAGAAAAGAGAAACGGAAGAAAAGAAAACAAATGAAGAGAAGAAAAATAAGATGAGGAAGAAAAAAAAGAAAAATGCAGAGATACAAGAGGAAAGCGGCAAGTCGCTTCCGAGAGGAAAGAATAAGTCGCCTGCTGACAAATGTGCAAGAGTCACCCTTATTGGTGATTCTCAAGCACGGAGCCTGCAGTCCCTGCTAGCGGCCCGCCTTCGCACTAGTGTGAAGGTAAGCTGCCTGCCAGGATGTGGTAACCACCACATCAGAGTAGAGGCTGAGAAATCACAGATTTCTGAGAGCTCAGTCGTTGCTCTGATGGTCAGTGGAAACGACCTGTACCTGAGAGGAGGTAGGGTAGGCCCTACAGATAAAATCCTCCACACGGTCATGGGTGCCGTGGATGACTGTGGGCTGAAAACCCGCAAGCGTGTGGTAGTCGGGATGCTCCCGAGGAGAGGTCCAACAGGGACCGCTCACTCGATGAATGTGTCTCTAAACCGGCGCCTGGCAGATTTGTGTACGGCAGAGGGGGTCTTTTTTGTGGACCCGTACCGCACCTTTTTTTTAAAAATCATCTCTACCAAAGGGATGGGGTACATCTTTCCTTTAAAGGAAAGGCATTTCTGTCGGACATGATCCAGAATGTCGTAGAGAGGACCGAAAGGAGTATCCGGCCCAGAGTGAGGGCGGACGTACGCCAGTACGCCCGTGTCACTCCAGGAACGACCTTCTCAGAGGTCGCAAAAAGGGGTGCCTCGCCAACAAAGAAGCCGGGAAACGGAAGAGCATAGGGAGTCCTACAGTCGGGGACTCCCTGAAAGTTCTTCTGTTCAATGCGAGGTCAATCAGGAACAAGTTTCCTGAGCTCCGTGGCCTCGTAGCGACGGAAGAACCCGAAATGGTAGCCATAACAGAATCGTGGATAAAAACGTCAAACCGAGACTTTGAAGGCGAATTCACGGTTCCTGGCTACCAACTCTTCCACAAAGATAGGCCAGACAGAGAGGGTGGCGGTGTAATGTTGTATGTCAAGGATACAATCAAATCTACTAACTCCAACATTATATCCGATCACGAGCTCCTAGGCGTTGACCTAGAGATAGGTCCTGTCAGATACAGGACCCTGGTGCTTTACAGACCCCCTTCCCAACCCGTTGAGAAGGACAGGGAACTGTACCAGCTGCTGGGTGAGCTTGTTCAAGGCAGAGTGTGCATCGTTATGGGCGACTTCAACAGACAAGTTGACTGGGAAACCAGAGCAGCCTGTGGCGATAGCGCGCTACTCCTGGAGTTCGCCAACAACGAGTTCCTCACTCAATGGGTCAGAGAACCGACGAGAGGAGACAATATCCTCGACTTGGTCTTCACCTCTGAGCATGATATCGCTGAGGATGTCTCTGTAGGCGAAGAGCTCGGTGGCAGTGATCATCAGCTAGTTAGATTTACCGTCAAGATCCCGAAGGTAAGGTCTGTTGCCAGTCAATCAAGGAAACTTGACTTGAGAAGAGCAGACTTTGCACGCCTTCGTGCTGGGCTGACTGATGTAAGGCTAGCGGTATGCGAAGAGGTTGAGGATTCGTGGAACAATTTCAAAAATAAATTCATGAGTCTTCAATCAAGTTGCATCCCTCTGAAATGCCTCCGTCGGTCTTCTGTTCAACCAAAGTGGTTTAATCGAGAAATCGGCCAACTGCTTAGGGAGAAGAGAAATGCGTACCGGCGATCGAAGATCTCGGGTGCCTTTGACGAGTACCGGAGGCTAGCCAGGAGAGTGAAGTCCAGCATAAGGGTGGCTAAGCGTACTGAGGAACTCCGAGTGGCGAGACTCTGCAAGGAGAATCCCAAGGAGTTCTTCGGCTATGTAAATAGCCGTAAACCAATCCATCGTAGGATTGGGCCCCTAGTGGACGAGGAGGGTGCATTAACTCAGTCAGATGCAGAAAATGCTAACCTTCTCAATGAATACTCCTCCTCAGTGTTTACTAAAGAGTGTGGTCCCATCCCCCAGCCCACGGATTCCTACTCGGGGGAAAAGCTGGAGGCAATGGACTTCACCGAAGGAGAAATAAAGAAAAAGATCGCTGACCTAAAGACGAATAAGTCCCCTGGACCGGACGGGTTTCTACCCAAGGTGTTGAAGGAAGTGTGCGATGAAGTATCACGACATCTGTGCGCTATCTTTAACATGTCAATCCGGACCGGATGCGTTCCTAGAGACTGGCGTGAGGCGGAGGTGACTCCGATCTTCAAGAAAGGATCCTCCAGCCATCCGTCAAACTACCGACCTATCAGTCTGACTTCGATAGTCGGTAAACGCATGGAAAGCATGATGGTGGAGAAGATAACGTCGTATTTAGAGTCAAACCTGCTACTGAGGAGTTCCCAGCACGGCTTCCGAAGGCAACGGTCATGCCTGACGAACCTTGTGGAATTCTTCCACTTCGTGTTCAGTGAGCACTTAGGGACAAGGCGGTGGATGTGGTTTACTTAGACTTTCAGAAAGCCTTTGATAAGGTACCACACCGCCGCCTTCTCCGGAAAGTGCGAGCGCTGGGCATAGACGGAAAAGTAGCCGGCTGGATCGAGAACTGGCTAAGTGGCAGACGGCAAAGGGTGGTGGTGAATGGACAGGCTTCTGAGTGAGTGCCCGTTACTAGCGGAGTGCCTCAAGGTTCTGTCCTGGGACCACTACTATTCATCATCTACGTCAACGACATGGACGGTGACATGGTTGCCAAGATTTCCAAATTTGCCGACGATACCAAGCTTGGTATGAACGTTGCAAAGGATGGAAATACTGCCCGCCTGCAGGAAGATCTTGGGAAGATTGGGAAGTGGTCGGACACGTGGCAAATGCCGTTCAACGTGAACAAGTGCAAAGTAATGCATATCGGCCACAGAAATCCCCAATCTCATTATATCCTTAAGGGCACTGCTCTCGAATCGAGTGACACTGAGAAGGACTTGGGTGTTACTGTCACTAGCGACCTCAAGTTCTCGAAACAGTGCATCGAGGCAGAGAAGAAAGCCCAAAGGATGTTAGGCTACATAAAGCGCCAGTTTGGATACCGTAACAGGGAGATAGTACTTTGTCTGTACAACTCCCTAGTTCGGCCGCACCTGGAGTATGCCGTACAATTTTGGAGTCCTTTGTTTCGAAAGGACATCGCAAGGTTGGAACGCGTACAAGCCAGGGCAACCAAACTGATTCCCTCTATCCGACATAAAAGTTATGAGGATAGACTAAGGGAATTAGATCTGTTCTCGTTGGAAACCCGTAGACTGCGTGGTCAGCTCATCGAGGTTTTCAAAATACTTCGAGGGTTCGACAATGTTGACTACCGGGATATTTTCACACTGAGTGAGAACAGAACGCGCAATCACGGCTTCAAACCTGAACTGAAGCGTTACAACCGCAATCTGTGTGGAAACTTTTTCACCTACAGTATCTGCGGTAAGTGGAACGCACTTCCAGTGGAAGTTGTCAACAGTGAATCTGTTGACCAGTTCAAGTCAAGACTAGACAAAGTCTTGAAAAGTGGCCGTTTAGGGACGCAAAACAATTGAGCAGCCATGTGCCCGCTCGATTGCTAGTCCCAAGGTACCCTCTTTGAATGGACCGTAAGGTCTCCTAGGGTACCTTCTTTCCTTGTAACTCCTTGTAACTCCTTGTAACTCTCTCTCTCTTTCTAACTCTCTCTCTCTCTCTAACTCTCTCTCTCTCTCTAACTCTCTCTCTCTCTCTCTCTCTAACTCTCTCTCTCTCTCTAACTCTCTCTCTCTCTCTAACTCTCTCTCTCTCTCTCTAACTCTCTCTCTCTCTCTCTAACTCTCTCTCTCTCTCTAACTCTCTCTCTCTAACTATCTCTCTCTCTAACTCTCTCTCTCTAACTCTCTCTCTCTAACTCTCTTTCTCTAACTCTCTTTCTCTAACTCTCTCTCTCTCTAACTCTCTCTTTCTAACTCTCTCTCTCTCTCTAACTCTCTCTCTCTCTAACTCTCTCTCTCTCTAACTCTCTCTCTCTCTAACTCTCTCTCTCTCTCTAACTCTCTCTCTCTCTAACTCTCTCTCTCTCTAACTCTCTCTCTCTCTCTCTCTCTCTCTCTCTCTCTCTCTAACTCTCTCTCTCTCTCTAACTCTCTCTCTCTCTCTCTCTCTGAGAGAGGAGAACTCCCTCCTTAAAAGGGAAGTTCAACTCTTAAAAACAGAGATATGCAGATGCTCAGGCGAGTAGGCTCTCGACGTCCAACAGCCGATTTCTTCTGCTGAAGGGCTTCCTCAACGAGCCAAAAAGAAGAAAAGAAAGAAGAAAGAAGAGAAAGTAGAAATAGAAGAAGAGAAAGTAGAAAGAGAAGAAGAGAAAGTTAAAGGAGAAGAAGAGAAAGTAGAAAGAGAAGAAAAGAAACTGGAAACAGAAGAAGAGAAAGTAGAAGCAGAAGAAGAGAAACGGAAAACAAACGAAGAGATAGCAAAGGAAGTCAAGAAGAAGAATAAGAGGAAGAATAAGAAGAAAAAAAATTAGAGATACAATAGGAAAGCGGCAAGTCACCTCCGAAAGGAAAGACTAAGTCCGCCGTCAAATGTGCAAGAGTCACCCTTATTGGTGATTCTCAAGCGCGGGGTCTGAAGCCCCTGCTAGCGGCCCGCCTTCGCACAAGCGTTAAGGTGAGCTGCATCCCAGGTTGTGGGAATAAGCAGGTAAGAGCTGAGGACGAGAAGTCTCAGATTTCAGAGACTTCAGTCGTTGCCCTTATGGTAAGTGGCAACGACCTCTACCTCAGAGGAGGTAGGGTAGGCCCTACAGGTGAAATTATGAGGACAGTTATGGGCGCTGTCGACGACTGTGGACTGAAAACCCGCAGACGCGTCGTGGTGGGGATGCTCCCGAGGTGGGGTCCAAGCCGGACTGCCCAATGAGGAACATGTCGCTAAACGAGCGCCTTGCAGACCTCTGTACAGCTGAGGGTGTCTTTTTTGTGGACCCGTACGCCGTGTTCTATGGTAGAAAAGACCTCTACCAAAGGGACGGGGTACACCTCTCCTTTAAGGGCAAGGCGTTCCTAGCCAACCTCATCCAGGATGTCGTGGAGCGCACCCAAAGGAGTGTCCGGCCCATTGGGAAGGCAGACGTACGCCAGTACGCCCGTGTCACTCCCCAAACAACCTTTTCGGAGGTTGTCAAAAATGGTGCCACCACGACAAACAAGAAGCCGGGAAACGGAAGAGCATAGGGAGTCCTACATTAGGGGACTCCCTGAAAGTTCTTCTGTTCAATGCGAGGTCAATCAGGAACAAGTTTCCTGAGCTCCGTGGCCTCGTAGCGACGGAAGAACCCGAAATGGTAGCCATAACAGAATATGGATAAAAACGTCAAACCGAGACTTTGAAGGCGAATTCACGGTTCCTGGCTACCAACTCTTCCACAAAGATAGGCCAGACAGAGAGGGTGGCGGTGTAATGTTGTATGTCAAGGATACAATCAAATCTACGAACTCCAACGTTATATCCGACCACAAGCTCCTAGGCGTTGACCTAGAGATCGGTCCTGCTAAATACAGGACCCTGCTGCTTTACAGACCCCCTTCCCAACCTGTTGAGAAGGACAGGGAACTGTACCAGCTGCTAAATGAGCTGGTTCAAGGCAGAGTGTGCATCGTTATGGGCGATTTCAACAGCCAAGTTGACTGGGAAACCAGAGCAGCCTGTGGCGAGAGCGCACTACTCCTGGAGTTCGCCAACAACGAGTTCCTTACTCAATGGGTCAGAGAACCGACGAAAGGAGACAATATCCTCGACTTGGTCTTCACCTCTGAGCATGATATCGTTGAGGATGTCTCTGTAGGCGAAGAGCTCGGTGGCAGTGATCACCAGCTAGTTAGATTTACCGTCAAGATCCCGAAGGTAAGGTCTGTTGCCAGTCAATCAAAGAAACTTGACTTGAGAAGAGCAGACTTTGCAAGCCTTCGAGCTGGACTGACTGACGTGAGGCTAGAAGTGT
The DNA here is from genome assembly GCA_963969495.1 of Ceratothoa steindachneri. Taxonomy (NCBI): domain Eukaryota; kingdom Metazoa; phylum Arthropoda; class Malacostraca; order Isopoda; family Cymothoidae; genus Ceratothoa; species Ceratothoa steindachneri. Next base: position 100,320,622 of record OZ018334.1, on the reverse strand, counting down.
GCGATGCCGTTGAAGACTCGTGGAATAGTTTCAAAACCACATTCATGAGTCTTCAATCGCGTTTCATCCCTCTGAAATGCCCCCGTCTGTCTTCTGTTCAACCTAAGTGGTTTAATCGAGAAATCGGCCAACTGCTTAGGGAGAAGAGAAATGCGTACCGGCGATCGAAGATCTCGGGTGACTTTGACGAATACCGGAGGCTAGCCAGGAGAGTGAAGTCCAGCATAAGGGCGGCTAAGCGGTCTGAGGAACTCCGAGTGGCGAGACTCTGTAAAGAGAATCCAAAGGAGTTTTTTGGATATGTGAACAGCCATAAACCAATCAGTCGAACGATTGGCCCTTTGAGGAATGAGGAGGGGACATTAAAGCATTTAGATGCAGAAAATGCTAACCTCCTCAACGACTTCTTCTCTTCAGTGTTTACTGAAGAGTGTGGTCCCATTCCCCAGCCGACGGATTCCTACTCGGGGGAACAGCTGGAGGCAATGGACTTCACCGAAGGAGAAATAAAGAAAAAGATCGCTGACCTAAAGACGAATAAGTCCCCTGGACCGGACGGGTTTCTACCTAAAGTGTTGAAGGAAGTGTGCGATGAAGTATCACGACATCTGTGCGCTATCTTTAACATGTCAATCCGGACCGGATGCGTTCCTAGAGACTGGCGTGAGGCGGAGGTGACTCCTATCTTCAAGAAAGGAGACCGAGACCAACCGTCGAACTACCGACCTATCAGTCTGACTTCGATAGTCGGTAAACTCATGGAAAGCATCATGGTGGACAAAGTGACGTCGTATTTAGAGTCAAACCTGCTACTGAGGAGTTCCCAGCACTGCTTCCGAAGGCAACGGTCATGCCTGACGAACCTTGTGGAATTCTTCCACTTCGTTTTCAGTGAGCACGATCGTGACAAGGCGGTGGATGTGGTGTACCTAGACTTTCAGAAAGCCTTTGATAAGGTACCACACCGCCGCCTTCTCCGGAAAGTGCGAGCGCTTGGCATAGACGGAAAGGTAGCCGGCTGGATCGAGAACTGGCTAAGTGGCAGACGGCAACGGTTGGTGGTAAATGGACAGTCTTCTGAGTGGGTGCCCGTTACTAGCGGGGTGCCTCAAGGTTCTGTCCTGGGACCACTACTATTCATCATCTACGTCAACGACATGGACGGTGACATGGTTGCCAAGATTTCCAAATTTGCCGATGATACCAAGCTTGGCATGAACGTTGCAAAGGATGGAAATACTTCCCGCCTGCAGGAAGATCTTGGGAAGATTGGGGAGTGGTCGGACACGTGGCAAATGCCTTTTAACGTAGGCAAATGCAAAGTGATGCATATCGGCCACAGAAACCCCCAATCTCAGTATATCCTTAAGGGCACTGCTCTTGAATCGAGTGACACTGAGAAGGACTTGGGTGTAACAATCATTAGTGACCTCAAGTTCTCGAAACAGTGCATTGAGGCGGAGAAAAAGGCCCAAAGGATGCTAGGCTATATTAAGCGCCAGTTTGGTAATCGGAACCAGGAGATTGTACTGTGCCTGTACAACTCACTTGTCCGACCGCACCTGGAGTATGCCGTACAATTTTGGAGTCCTTCATTGCGAAAGGACATCGCGAGATTGGAACGCGTACAAGCCAGGGCAACCAAGCTGATTCCCTCTATCCGACATAAAAGTTATGAGGATAGACTAAGGGAATTAGATCTGTTCTCGCTGGAAACCCGTAGACTGCGTGGTCAGCTCATCGAAGTTTTCAAAATACTTCGAAGGTTCGACAATGTTGACTACCGGGATATTTTCACACTGAGTGAGAACAGAACGCGCAATCACGGCTTCAAACTTGAACTGAAGCGTTACAACCGCAATCTGTGTGGAAATTTTTTCACCTACAGTATCTGCGGTAAGTGGAAACGCACTTCCAGTGGAAGTTGTCAACAGTGAATCTGTTGACCAGTTCAAGTCAAGACTAGACAAGGTCTTGAAAAGTGGCCGTTTAGGGACGCAAAACAATTGAGCAGCCTTGTGCCCGCTCGATTGCAAGTCCAAATGGTACCCCTCTTTGAATGGACCGTAAGGTCTCGTAGGGTAACTTTTTCCTGTTGTTTACTCCTTGTTGTTACTCTCTCTCTCTCCTAAGTCTCTCTCTAAGTCTCTCTCTAAGTTCTCTACTAACTCTCTCTCTCTAACTCTCTCTCTCTCATCTCTCTCTCTCTATCTCTCTCTCTCTATCTCTCTCTCTCTATCTCTCTCTCTCTATCTCTCTCTATCTTCTCTCTATCTCTCTCTCTCTTAACTCTCTCTCTTAACTCTCTCTCTCTCTCTCTCTCTCTCTTAACTCTCTCTCTCTTAACTCTCTCTCTCTTAACTCTCTCTCTCTTAACTCTCTCTCTCTTAACTCTCTCTCTCCTATCTCTCTCTCTTAACTCTCTCTCTTAACTCTCTCTCTTAACTCTCTCCTTAACTCTCTCTCTTAACTCTCTCTCTTAACTCTCTCTCTTAACACTCTCTCTCTTAACCTCTCTCTTTCTTAACTCTCTCTCTTAAACTCTCTCTCTCTAAACTCTCTCTCTCTTAAACTCTCTCTCTAAACTCTCTCTCTAAAACTCTCTCTCTAAAACTCTCTCTCTAAAACTCTCTCTCTAAACCTCTCTCTAAAACTCTCTCCTCTCTAAACTCTCTCTCTAAAACTCTCTCTCTTAAACTCTCTCTCTTAAACTCTCTCTCTTAAACTCTCTCTCTTAAACTCTCTCTCTAAAACTCTCTCTCTTAAACTCTCTCTCTAAAACTCTCTCTAAAACTCTCTCTCTAAAACTCTCTCTCTTAAACTCTCTCTCTAAAACTCTCTCTCTTAAACCTCTCTCCTTAAACTCTCTCGCTTAAACTCTCTCTCTAAAACTCTCTCTCTAAAACTCTCTCTCTAAAACTCTCTCTCTAAAACTCTCTCTAAAACTTTCTCTCTAAAACTCTCTCTCTCTAAAACTCTCCTTCTAAAACTCTCTCTAAAACTCACTCTCTCTCTCTAAAACTCTCTCTCTCTCTCTAAAACTCTCTTCTCTCTCTAAAACCTCTCTCTCTCTAAAACTCTCTCTAAAACTCTCTCTCTCTAAAACTCTCTCTCTCTAAAACACTCTCTCTCTAAAACTCTCTCTCTCTAAAACACTCTCTCTCTCTAAAACTCTCTCTCTCTCTAAAACTCTCTCTCTCTAAAACTCTCTCTCTCTAAAACTCTCTCTCTCTAAAACTCTCTCTCTCTAAAACCCTCTCTCTCTAAAACTCTCCCTCTCTAAAACTCTCCCTCTCTAAAACTCTCTCTCTCTAAAACTCTCTCTCTCTCTCTAAAACTCTCTCTCTCTCTTTAAAACTCTCTCTCTCTCTCTAAAACTCTCTCCCTCTCTAAAACTCTCCCTCTCTAAAACTCTCTCTCTCTAAAACTCTCTCTCTCTCTCTAAAACTCTCTCTCTCTCTAAAACTCTCTCTCTCTCTCTAAAACTCTCTCTCTCTCTAAAACTCTCTATCTCTAAAACTCTCTCTCTTTCTAAAACTCTCTCTCTCTAAAACTCTCTCTCTCTCTCTAAAACTTTTTCTCTCTCTCTAAAACTATCTCTCTCTCTCTAAAACTCTCTCTCTCTCTCTAACTCTCTCTCTCTCTAACTCTCTCTCTCTCTCTAACTCTCTCTCTCTCTCTCTAACTCTCTCTCTCTAACTCTCTCTCTCTCTCTAACTTTTTCTCTCTAACTCTCTCTCTCTAACTCTCTCTCTCTAACTCTCTCTCTCTCTAACTCTCTCTCTCTCTCTAACCTTCTCTCTCTCGAACTCTCTCTCTCTCTTTTCACCTACAGTATCTGCGGTAAGTGGAACGCACTTCCAGTGGAAGTTGTCAACAGTGAATCTGTTGACCAGTTCAAGTCAAGACTAGACAAAGTCTTGAAAAGTGGCCGTTTAGGGACGCAAAACAATTGAGCAGCCATGTGCCCGCTCAATTGCTAGTCCAAAGGTACCCTCTTTGAATGGACCGTAAGGTCTCCTAGGGTACTTACTTTCCTTGTTACTCCTTGTTACTTGTTACTCTCTAACTCTCTCTTTAACTCTCTCCCTCTCTCTTTAACTCTCTCCCTCTCTCTAACTCTCTCTCTCTCTTTCTAACTCTCTCTCTCTCTTTCTAACTCTCTCTTTCTCTCTAACTCTCTCTCTCTCTCTAACTCTTTCTCTCTCTCTAACTCTTTCTCTCTCTCTAACTCTTTCTCTCTCTCTAACTCTTTCTCTCTCTCTAACTCTCTCTCTCTCTCTCTAACTCTCTCTCTAACTCTCTCTCTCTCTAACTCTCTCTCTAACTCTCTCTCTAACTCTCTCTCTCTCTAACTCTCTCTCTCTAACTCTCTCTATCTCTAACTCTCTCTCTCTCTAACTCTCTCTCTCTAACTCTCTCTCTCTCTCTAACTCTCTCTCTCTAACTCTCTCTCTCTAACTCTCTCTCTCTCTAACTCTCTCTCTCTAACTCTCTCTCTCTCTAACTCTCTCTATCTCTAACTCTCTCTCTAACTCTCTCTCTCTAACTCTCTCTCTCTAACTCTCTCTCTCTCTCAAACTCTCTCTCTCTCAAACTCTCTCTCTCTCTCAACTCTCTCTCTCTCAAACTCTCTCTCTCTCTCAAACTCTCTTTCTCTAACTCTCTCTAACTCTCTCTCTAACTCTCTCTCTAACTCTCTTTCTAACTCTCTCTCTCTAAATCTCTCTAACTCTCTCTCTCTAAATCTCTCTAACTCTCTCTCTCTCTTTCTAACTCTCTCTCTCTAACTCTCTCTCTCTAACTCTTTCTTTCTCTCTAACTCTCTCTCTTTCTAACTCTCTCTCTAACTCTCTCTCTCTAACTCTCTCTCTCTAAACTCTCTCTCTCTAACTCTAACTCTCTCTCACGGCGGTTTAACCAATCCGCCGTGGTTTAATAATGACATCAAACGAGCAATTAGAGATAGGAACCGTCTCCACACATTATTAAAACACAATAGAAGCTATCAAGTTAACCAACAATATAACACTAGCAGAAGAAAGGTTAAAACACTCATAAGATCAAAGAAACGTCAATACGAAATCGAGATAGCAAAAGCAAGCACCACTAATCCCAAACACTTCTATACTTATATCAATAGAAATAGGCAAATGAGAAGCGGGATTGGCCCCTTGAAAAACCAGTTGGGTGAAATTATTTCAGATGATATGGGTATGGCTAATATCTTAAACGAGTTTTTTAGTTCAGTCTTCACCTTAGGATATACTAATAACGATAACAACGAGTCTATACAGGTCAGACACCCATCACTAAGGAGCCTGGAAGTAAATCCGCAACTAGTAATTGATAAATTAAAGAAAATGAACTCGTACAAGACTCCTGGTCCTGATAAATTTTACCCTAGAATCTTAAAACATGTCCATAATGAGTTAGCAGAGTCACTTGCTCTCATTTTTAACAAATCTCTCGAGCATGGGGTCGTCCCTGATGATTGGAGGAAAGCTAACGTCACACCTATCTTTAAGAAGGGATGTAAAAACCAGGCCAGTAATTACAGACCCATTAGCTTAACCTCAATAGTTGGAAAGTTGCTCGAAACGATCATTAGAGACAAGCTAGTAGAGTTCCTCGAAAACAATAACCTTATACGTGATAGCCAGCATGGTTTTAGGTCTAAGAGATCGTGCTTAACAAACCTAATTGACTTTTACCATAACCTTTTCAACCTATATAACGATACTAAATCATTAGATATAATTTACCTAGATTTCAAAAAGGCATTTGACAAAATTCCACATCAGAAACTCATGAACAAAGTGCGTACGCTAGGAATTAACGGTAATATATACGGATGGATTAGTAGCTGGTTAAAAAACAGGAAGCAGAGAGTGATAATAAATGGCGTGGAATCGGACTGGGTATCTGTTACCAGCGGTGTTCTCCAGGGATCAGTCCTGGGGCCTATTTTATTTACTATATACATCAATGACATAGACGTTGGAATAAATAATATCATATCTAAATTTGCAGATGACACGAAAATAGGTAACTCAGTACTATGCGAAGATGACAGGGCTAGCCTGCAGGCTGATATAAATAAAATTACCGAATGGTCTGAGAAATGGCAAATGCCATTTAATATCGACAAATGCCAAATCCTTCAGTGCGGAACAAAAAACAAAAAATACACCTATACAATGCAAGGCGGCTTAATAAACACAACCCCGCAGGTTAAAGATTTAGGAGTAATAATTACAGAAAACTTAAAAACATCAAACCAATGCGCAGCTGCTGCAAACAAAGCTAACACAGCACTAGGATTTATAAAAAGAAACTTTACTTATAAAAGCGAGGAGATAATTATGCCACTATATAAAAGTATTGTCAGGCCCCATCTCGAATACGCTGTACAGTTCTGGGCCCCTTACTTAATAAAAGACATAGATAAATTAGAAGCTGTACAACACAGAGCGACAAAACTTATCCCGTCAGTACGTAACAAACCTTACCACGAGAGGCTAAAAAAACTCAATCTATTTTCCGTCAGAAAACGAAGACTAAGGGGGCAGCTTATAGAGTGCTTCAAAATACTTAAAGGATTTAACAACGTTAATGCCAATAACTTGTTCACACTGACAGCCGAGTGTCCCAACCGTGGACATGATTCAAAACTTCAGGGTAAAAGAGCCACTATGGATGTAATAAAAAACTTCTTCACTTACTCGATTATTAATGATTGGAATAATTTGCCAAACGCAGTAGTGGACAGCAGAACTATAGATTCATTTAAAATGAGATTAGACAAACACTTAACAAATATTGGAATTGTTTAGCATAAGCTACAAAATAAAATAATATTACAAAAATATAACTCTTTCAGGTTTATGTAAGTGGTTTTCATATTCATTTCATTTAATTACTATTCAATGCAAATTTCCTTCAGGTACTGTCTTCTTACACCTGCAAGGTACTTTTCCCAAATTATTTCATGTACGGCTTTTGCCGGAGAGAGTGGAGGGTGGGGAGAGCCTAAAGCTTTTCTATCCTTTACTTCTACTATTCTATGTGTAAGTGGCAGTAGATTTAAGGCCAGATCACCTTAGTCTGGGCCGTAAGGCCCGTGTGATCTGTGTATCTATGTAACTCTATGTAACTCTCTCTAACTCTCTCTCTATCTCTAACTCTCTCTCTCTCAAACTCTCTCTCTCTCTCAAACTCTCTCTCTCTCTCAAACTCTCTCTCTCTCTCAAACTCTCTCTCTCTCTCAAACTCTCTCTCTCTCTCAAACTCTCTCTCTCTCTCAAACTCTCTCTCTCTCTCAAACTCTCTCTCTCTCTCAAACTCTCTCTCTCTCTCTCAAACTCTCTCTCTCTCTCAAACTCTCTCTCTCTCTCAAACTCTCTCTCTCTCAAACTCTCTCTCTCTCTCAAACTCTCTCTCGAACTCTCTCTCTCTCTCTCTCAAACTCTCTCTCTCTCTAACTCTCTCTAACTCTCTCTCTAAATCTCTCTCTAACTCTCTCTAACTCTCTCTAACTCTCTCTCTAACTCTCTCTCTCTAACTCTCTTTCTAACTCTCTCTCTCTTTCTAACTCTCTCTCTCTTTCTAACTCTCTCTCTCTCTAACTCTCTCTCTCTAACTCTCTCTCTAAATCTCCTGCTCTCTAAATCTCTCTCTCTCTAAACTCTCTCTCTCTAACTCTCTCTCTCTCTAACTCTCTCTCTCTCTAACTCTCTCTCTCTAACTCTCTCTCTCTCTTTCTAACTCTCTCTCTATCTCTAACTCTCTCTCTCTATCTAACTCTCTCTCTCTCTCTAACTCTCTCTCTCTCTAACTCTCTCTCTCTAACTCTCTCTCTCTCTAACTCTTTCTCACTCTCTCTCACTCTCTCTAACTCTCTCTCTCTAACTCTCTCTCTCTAACTCTCTCTCTCTCTCTCTCTCTCTCTCTCTCTCTAACTCTCTCTCTCTAACTCTCTCTCTCAAACTCTCTCTCTCTCAAACTCTCTCTCTCACTCTCTCTCTCTCTCTCTAACTCTCTCTAACTCTCTCTCTAACTCTCTCTAACTCTCTCTCTCTCTAACTCTCTCTCTCTAACTCTCTCTCTCTCTAACTCTCTCTCTCTCTAACTCTCTCTCTCTCTAACTCTCTCTCTCTCTAACTCTCTCTCTCTCTAACTCTCTCTCTCTAACTCTTTCTCTCTCTCTCACTCTCCCTCTCTCTCTAACTCTCTCTCTCTAACTCTCTCTCTATCTCTCTCTCTCTGAATCTCTCTCTCTCTCTAAACTCTCTCTCTAAATCTCCTTCTCTCTAACTCTCTCTCTCTTTAACTCTCTCTCTCTCTAACTCTCTCTCTCTCTAACTTTCTCTCTCTCTCTAACTCTCTCTCTAACTCTCTCTAACTCTCTCTCTAACTCTCTCTCTCTATCTCTAACTCTCTCTCTATCTCTAACTCTCTCTCTCTCTAACTCTTTCTCTCTTTCTAACTCTCTCTCTCTAACTCTTTCTCTTTCTCTAACTCTCTCTCTCTCTCTAACTCTCTCTCTCTCTCTAACTCTCTCTCTAACTCTCTTTCTCTCTCTCTAACTCTCTCTCTAACTCTCTCTCTAACTCTCTCTCTCTCTAACTCTCTCTCTCTCTCTAACTCTCTCTCTCTTACTCTCTCTCTCTCTCTCTCTAACTTTCTCTCTCTCTAACTCTCTCTCTCTAACTCTCTCTCTCTCTAACTCTCTCTCTCTCTAACTCTCTCTCTCTCTCTAACTCTAACTCTATCTCTCTCTAACTCTCTCTCTTTTACTCTCTCTCTATCTAACTCTCTCTATTTCTAACTCTCTCTCTCGCTAACTCTCTCTCTCTCTCTAACTCTCTCTCTCTCTCTAACTCTCTCTCTCTCTCTAACTTTCTCTCTCTAACTCTCTCTCTCTCTAACTCTCTCTCTAACTCTCTCTCTCTCTAACTCTCTCTCTCTAACTTTCTCTCTCTCTCTAACTCTCTCTCTCTCACTCTCTCTCTATTTAACTCTCTCTCTCTAACTTTCTCTCTCTCTAACTCTCTCTCTCTCTAACTCTCTCTCTCTAACTCTCTCTCTCTCTCTAACTCTCTCTCTCTCTTACTCTCTCTCTCTCTAACTCTCTCTGGCAAATTTGTGTACGGCAGAGGGGGTCTTTTTTGTGGACCTGTACCGCACTTTTTATGGTAGAAATGATCTCTACCAAAGGGATGGGGTACATCTTTCCTTTAAAGGAAAGGCCTTTCTGTCGAACATGATCCAGAATGTCGTAGAGAGGACCGAAAGGAGTATCCGGCCCAGAGTGAGGGCGGACGTACGCCAGTACGCCCGTGTCACTCCAGGAACGACCTTCTCAGAGGTCGCAAAAAGGGGTGCCTCGCCAACAAAAAAGCCGGGAAACGGAAGAGCATAGGGAGTCCTACAGTCGGGGACTCCCTGAAAGTTCTTCTGTTCAATGCGAGGTCAATCAGAAACAAGTTTCCTGAGCTCCGTGGCCTCGTAGCGACGGAAGAACCCGAAATGGTAGCCATAACAGAATCGTGGATAAAAACGTCAAACCGAGACTTTGAAGGCGAATTCACGGTTCCTGGCTACCAACTCTTCCACAAAGATAGGCCAGACAGAGAGGGTGGCGGTGTAATGTTGTATGTCAAGGATACAATCAAATCTACGAACTCCAACATTATATCCGATCACGAGCTCCTAGGCGTTGACCTAGAGATAGGTCCTGTCAGATACAGGACCCTGGTGCTTTACAGACCCCCTTCCCAACCCGTTGAGAAGGACAGGGAACTGTACCAGCTGCTGGGTGAGCTTGTTCAAGGCAGAGTGTGCATCGTTATGGGCGACTTCAACAGACAAGTTGACTGGGAAACCAGAGCAGCCTGTGGCGATAGCGCGCTACTCCTGGAGTTCGCCAACAACGAGTTCCTCACTCAATGGGTCAGAGAACCGACGAGAGGAGACAATATCCTCGACTTGGTCTTCACCTCTGAGCATGATATCGTTGAGGATGTCTCTGTAGGCGAAGAGCTCGGTGGCAGTGATCATCAGCTAGTTAGATTTACCGTCAAGATCCCGAAGGTAAGGTCTGTTGCCAGTCAATCAAGGAAACTTGACTTGAGAAGAACAGACTTTGCACGCCTTCGTGCTGGGCTGACTGATGTAAGGCTAGCGGTATGCGAAGAGGTTGAGGATTCGTGGAACAATTTCAAAAATAAATTCATGAGTCTTCAATCAAGTTGCATCCCTCTGAAATGCCTCCGTCGGTCTTCTGTTCAACCAAAGTGGTTTAATCGAGAAATCGGCCAACTGCTTAGGGAGAAGAGAAATGCGTACCGGCGATCGAAGATCTCGGGTGCCTTTGACGAGTACCGGAGGCTAGCCAGGAGAGTGAAGTCCAGCATAAGGGTGGCTAAGCGTACTGAGGAACTCCGAGTAGCGAGACTCTGCAAGGAGAATCCCAAGGAGTTCTTCGGCTATGTAAATAGCCGTAAACCAATCCATCGTAGGATTGGGCCCCTAGTGGACGAGGAGGGTGCATTAACTCAGTCAGATGCAGAAAATGCTAACCTTCTCAATGAATACTCCTCCTCAGTGTTTACTAAAGAGTGTAGGCCCATCCCCCAGCCCACGGATTCCTACTCGGGGGAAAAGCTGGAGGCAATGGACTTCACCGAAGGAGAAATAAAGAAAAAGATCGCTGACCTAAAGACGAATAAGTCCCCTGGACCGGACGGGTTTCTACCCAAGGTGTTGAAGGAAGTGTGCGATGAAGTATCACGACATCTGTGCGCTATCTTTAACATGTCAATCCGGACCGGATGCGTTCCTAGAGACTGGCGTGAGGCGGAGGTGACTCCGATCTTCAAGAAAGGATCCTCCAGCCATCCGTCAAACTACCGACCTATCAGTCTGACTTCGATAGTCGGTAAACGCATGGAAAGCATGATGGTGGAGAAAATAACGTCGTATTTAGAGTCAAACCTGCTACTGAGGAGTTCCCAGCACGGCTTCCGAAGGCAACGGTCATGCCTGACGAACCTTGTGGAATTCTTCCACTTCGTGTTCAGTGAGCACGATCGGGACAAGGCGGTGGATGTGGTTTACTTAGACTTTCAGAAAGCCTTTGATAAGGTACCACACCGCCGCCTTCTCCGGAAAGTGCGAGCGCTGGGCATAGACGGAAAGGTAGCCGGCTGGATCGAGAACTGGCTAAGTGGCAGACGGCAAAGGGTGGTGGTGAATGGACAGGCTTCTGAGTGAGTGCCCGTTACTAGCCGAGTGCCTCAAGGTTCTGTCCTGGGACCACTACTATTCATCATCTACGTCAACGACATGGACGGTGACATGGTTGCCAAGATTTCCAAATTTGCCGACGATACCAAGCTTGGTATGAACGTTGCAAAGGATGGAAATACTGCCCGCCTGCAGGAAGATCTTGGGAAGATTGGGAAGTGGTCGGACACGTGGCAAATGCCGTTCAACGTGAACAGGTGCAAAGTAATGCATATCGGCCACAGAAATCCCCAATCTCATTATATCCTTAAGGGCACTGCTCTCGAATCGAGTGACACTGAGAAGGACTTGGGTGTTACTGTCACTAGCGACCTCAAGTTCTCGAAACAGTGCATCGAGGCAGAGAAGAAAGCCCAAAGGATGTTAGGCTACATAAAGCGCCAGTTTGGATACCGTAACAGGGAGATAGTACTTTGTCTGTACAACTCCCTAGTTCGGCCGCACCTGGAGTATGCCGTACAATTTTGGAGTCCTTCGTTTCGAAAGGACATCGCAAGGTTGGAACGCGTACAAGCCAGGGCAACCAAACTGATTCCCTCTATCCGACATAAAAGTTATAAGGATAGACTAAGGGAATTAGATCTGTTCTCGTTGAAAACCCGTAGACTGCGTGGTCAGCTCATCGAGGTTTTCAAAATACTTCGAGGGTTCGACAATGTTGACTACCGGGATATTTTCACACTGAGTGAGAACAGAACGCGCAATCACGGCTTCAAACCTGAACTGAAGCGTTACAACCGCAATCTGTGTGGAAACTTTTTCACCTACAGTATCTGCGGTAAGTGGAACGCACTTCCAGTGGAAGTTGTCAACAGTGAATCTGTTGACCAGTTCAAGTCAAGACTAGACAAAGTCTTGAAAAGTGGCCGTTTAGGGACGCAAAACAATTGAGCAGCCATGTGCCCGCTCGATTGCTAGTCCCAAGGTACCCTCTTTGAATGGACCGTAAGGTCTCCTAGGGTACCTTCTTTCCTTGTAACTCCTTGTAACTCCTTGTAACTCCTTGTAACTCTCTCTCTCTCTAACTCTCTCTCTCTCTCTAACTCTCTCTCTCTCTAACTCTCTCTCTCTAACTCTCTCTCTAACTCTCTCTCTCTAACTCTCTCTCTCTAACTCTCTCTCTCTCTCTAACTCTCTCTCTCTCTAACTCTCTCTCTCTCTCTAACTCTCTCTCTCTCTAACTCTCTCTCTCTAACTCTCTCTCTCTCTAACTCTCTCTCTCTCTCTAACTCTCTCTCTCTCTAACTCTCTCTCTCTCTAACTCTCTCTCTCTCTAACTCTCTCTCTCTAACTCTCTCTCTCTCTAACTCTCTCTCTAACTCTCTCTTTCTAACTCTCTCTCTCTCTCTCTAACTCTCTCTCTAACTCTCTCTAACTCTCTCTCTCTCTCTAACTCTCTCTCTCTCTAACTCTCTCTCTCTAACTCTCTCTCTCTCTCTCTAACTCTCTCTCTCTCTAACTCTCTCTCTCTCTAACTCTCTCTCTCTCTCTAACTCTCTCTCTCTCTCTCTCTCTCTCTAACTCTCTCTCTCTCTCTCTAACTCTCTCTCTCTCTCTCTCTGAGAGAGGAGAACTCCCTCCTTAAAAGGGAAGTTCAACTCTTAAAAACAGAGAGATGCAGATGCTCAGGCGAGAAGGCTCTCGACGTCCAACAGCCGATTTCTTCTGCTGAAGGGCTTCCTCAACGAGCCAAAAAGAAGAAAAGAAAGAAGAAAGAAGAGAAAGTAGAAATAGAAGAAGAGAAAGTAGAAAGAGAAGAAGAGAAAGTTAAAGGAAAAGAAGAGAAAGTAGAAAGAGAAGAAAAGAAACTGGAAACAGAAGAAGAGAAAGTAGAAGCAGAAGAAGAGAAACGGAAAACAAACGAAGAGATAGCAAAGGAAGTCAAGAAGAAGAATAAGAGGAAGAATAAGAAGAAAAAAAAATTAGAGATACAATAGGAAAGCGGCAAGTCGCCTCCGAAAGGAAAGACTAAGTCCGCCGTCAAATGTGCAAGAGTCACCCTTATTGGTGATTCTCAAGCGCGGGGTCTGAAGCCCCTGCTAGCGGCCCGCCTTCGCACAAGCGTTAAGGTGAGCTGCATCCCAGGTTGTGGGAATAAGCAGGTAAGAGCTGAGGCCGAGAAGTTTCAGATTTCAGAGACTTCAGTCGTTGCCCTTATGGTAAGTGGCAACGACCTCTACCTCAGAGGAGGTAGGGTAGGCCCTACAGGTGAAATTATGAGGACAGTTATGGGCGCTGTCGACGACTGTGGACTGAAAACCCGCAGACGCGTCGTGGTGGGGATGCTCCCGAGGTGGGGTCCAAGCCGGACTGCCCAATGAGGAACATGTCGCTAAACGAGCGCCTTGCAGACCTCTGTACAGCTGAGGGTGTCTTTTTTGTGGACCCGTACGCCGTGTTCTATGGTAGAAAAGACCTCTACCAAAGGGACGGGGTGCACCTCTCCTTTAAGGGCAAGGCGTTCCTAGCCAACCTCATCCAGGATGTCGTGGAGCGCACCCAAAGGAGTGTCCGGCCCATTGGGAAGGCGGACGTACGCCAGTACGCCCGTGTCACTCCCCAAACAACCTTTTCGGAGGTTGTCAAAAATGGTGCCACCACGACAAACAAGAAGCCGGGAAACGGAAGAGCATAGGGATTCCTACATTAGGGGACTCCCTGAAAGTTCTTCTGTTCAATGCGAGGTCAATCAGGAACAAGTTTCCTGAGCTCCGTGGCCTCGTAGCGACGGAAGAACCCGAAATGGTAGCCATAACAGAATCGTGGATAAAAACGTCAAACCGAGACTTTGAAGGCGAATTCACGGTTCCTGGCTACCAACTCTTCCACAAAGATAGGCCAGACAGAGAATGTGGCGGTGTAATGTTGTATGTCAAGGATACAATCAAATCTACGAACTCCAACGTTATATCCGACCACGAGCTCCTAGGCGTTGACCTAGAGATCGGTCCTGCCAAATACAGGACCCTGCTGCTTTACAGACCCCCTTCCCAACCTGTTGAGAAGGACAGGGAACTGTACCAGCTGCTAAATGAGCTGGTTCAAGGCAGAGTGTGCATCGTTATGGGCGATTTCAACAGCCAAGTTGACTGGGAAACCAGAGCAGCCTGTGGCGAGAGCGCACTACTCCTGGAGTTCGCCAACAACGAGTTCCTTACTCAATGGGTCAGAGAACCGACGAAAGGAGACAATATCCTCGACTTGGTCTTCACCTCTGAGCATGATATCGTTGAGGATGTCTCTGTAGGCGAAGAGATCGGTGGCAGTGATCACCAGCTAGTTAGATTTACCGTCAAGATCCCGAAGGTAAGGTCTGTTGCCAGTCAATCAAAGAAACTTGACTTGAGAAGAGCAGACTTTGCAAGCCTTCGAGCTGGACTGACTGACGTGAGGCTAGAAGTGTGCGATGCCGTTGAAGACTCGTGGAATAGTTTCAAAACCACATTCATGAGTCTTCAATCGCGTTTCATCCCTCTGAAATGCCCCCGTCTGTCTTCTGTTCAACCTAAGTGGTTTAATCGAGAAATCGGCCAACTGCTTAGGGAGAAGAGAAATGCGTACCGGCGATCGAAGATCTCGGGTGACTTTGACGAATACCGGAGGCTAGCCAGGAGAGTGAAGTCCAGCATAAGGGCGGCTAAGCGGTCTGAGGAACTCCGAGTGGCGAGACTCTGTAAAGAGAATCCAAAGGAGTTTTTTGGATATGTGAACAGCCATAAACCAATCAGTCAAACGATTGGCCCTTTGAGGAATGAGGAGGGGACATTAAAGCATTTAGATGCAGAAAATGCTAACCTCCTCAACGACTACTTCTCTTCAGTGTTTACTGAAGAGTGTGGTCCCATTCCCCAGCCGACGGATTCCTACTCGGGGGAACAGCTGGAGGCAATGGACTTCACCGAAGGAGAAATAAAGAAAAAGATCGCTGACCTAAAGACGAATAAGTCCCCTGGACCGGACGGGTTTCTACCTAAAGTGTTGAAGGAAGTGTGCGATGAAGTATCACGACATCTGTGCGCTATCTTTAACATGTCAATCCGGACCGGATGCGTTCCTAGAGACTGGCGTGAGGCGGAGGTGACTCCTATCTTCAAGAAAGGAGACCGAGACCAACCGTCGAACTACCGACCTATCAGTCTGACTTCGATAGTCGGTAAACTCATGGAAAGCATCATGGTGGACAAAGTGACGTCGTATTTAGAGTCAAACCTGCTACTGAGGAGTTCCCAGCACTGCTTCCGAAGGCAACGGTCATGCCTGACGAACCTTGTGGAATTCTTCCACTTCGTTTTCAGTGAGCACGATCGTGACAAGGCGGTGGATGTGGTGTACCTAGACTTTCAGAAAGCCTTTGATAAGGTACCACACCGCCGCCTTCTCCGGAAAGTGCGAGCGCTGGGCATAGACGGAAAGGTAGCCGGCTGGATCGAGAACTGGCTAAGTGGCAGACGGCAACGGTTGGTGGTAAATGGACAGTCTTCTGAGTGGGTGCCCGTTACTAGCGGGGTGCCTCAAGGTTCTGTCCTGGGACCACTACTATTCATCATCTACGTCAACGACATGGACGGTGACATGGTTGCGAAGATTTCCAAATTTGCCGATGATACCAAGCTTGGCATGAACGTTGCAAAGGATGGAAATACTGCCCGCCTGCAGGAAGATCTTGGGAAGATTGGGGAGTGGTCGGACACGTGGCAAATGCCTTTTAACGTAGGCAAATGCAAAGTGATGCATATCGGCCACAGAAACCCCAAATCTCAGTATATCCTTAAGGGCACTGCTCTTGAATCGAGTGACACTGAGAAGGACTTGGGTGTAACAATCATTAGTGACCTCAAGTTCTCGAAACAGTGCATTGAGGCGGAGAAAAAGGCCCAAAGGATGCTAGGCTATATTAAGCGCCAGTTTGGTAATCGGAACCAGGAGATTGTACTGTGCCTGTACAACTCACTTGTCCGACCGCACCTGGAGTATGCCGTACAATTTTAGAGTCCTTTATTGCGAAAGGACATCGCGAGATTGGAACGCGTACAAGCCAGGGCAACCAAGCTGATTCCCTCTATCCGACATAAAAGTTATGAGGATAGACTAAGGGAATTAGATCTGTTCTCGCTGGAAACCCGTAGACTGCGTGGTCAGCTCATCGAAGTTTTCAAAATACTTCGAAGGTTCGACAATGTTGACTACCGGGATATTTTCACTCTGAGTGAGAACAGAACGCGCAATCACGGCTTCAAACTTGAACTGAAGCGTTACAACCGCAATCTGTGTGGAAATTTTTTCACCTACAGTATCTGCGGTAAGTGGAACGCACTTCCAGTG